>JACEFO010001791.1:0-739689 GCA_015342445.1 Digitaria exilis | reverse complement strand
CTTTTTATTAATTTGACATCAGAGATGTCACAGGCCTAACCCCCCTTAAAAGGAACTCGCCCGAGATTCGATCGCTTTAAGGTTAAAGAGGGAAAAGGAATACCTCAGCTATGAAAGTATGTCGGGAAATTTTCCGGGGAGATAATTCCTCGGTTCCCACGTGGCTTCGTCTTCAGAATGATGACTCCACTGAATTTTATACATTTTAATTCCCTTCCTTCGTGTCTGTCGCTCTTTCTCGTCGAGGACTTGACAGGATACTCATCATAAGAGAGATCCGTTCAACCGAGAGTTCCTCTTGTTCAACGACCCTCGGTCGGAACACAGACATCTTTTGAGTTGAGAAACGTGAAACACATTGTGTATCGCTGAAAGTCTCTTGGGAAAGCTTCACTTTGATAAGCTACCGGCCCACATTGTTGAGTGATTGCGTACGGGCCGATAAAGCGAGGTGCAAGTTTTGCCTCTAAGTCCAAACCCTTTGCACAGCCTTGGTCGGGGAGACTTTAGATACACATGATCACCAACTTCAAACTGAAGTGGCTTTCGCCGCTGATCAAAGTAGCTCTTTTCGTCGTGTCTGGGCGGTTTTCAATTTTCCCGAATGATCCTAAACCTTTTCTTCGGCTTCTTTCACAAGGTCAGGGCCATAAGTGTATCTCTCGCCTGCCTGGGACCAACACAACGGGGTCCGACATCTTCTACCATATAGGCTTTTTTCGAAAGGTGCCATTTTTAAACTTGATTGGTAGCTGTTATTATAGGGAGAATTCCGGCCAGAGACAAACACTTCTCCCAATTCTTCCCATAATGAATAACACAGGCTCGAAGCATATCTTCAAGTATTTGATTTACCCTTTCTGTCTGCCCATCGTCGGTGTGGGTGATATTGCTGAGCTACGGATCAGTTTAGTGCCTAGGGACATTTGCAATTGCTCCCAAAAACGTGCTACGAACAGAGCACGCACGATCCGAAATTATCGTCTTGGGTACCCCGTGTAGACAAACGATCCGCTCCACAAATAAATCTCCGCGTATTTCTTAGCAGTTATAATAATAGATATTTGATCGGAACAAAATGCGCGGTCTTGGTAAGGCGATCCACAATTACCCAAATGGAATCATGGCCCTGAGGGGTCCTGGGAAGTCCAACAATAAAGTCCATGCTTATATCTTCCCCACTTCCACGAGGGAATAGGTAGAGGTTGAAGCGTGCCTGCTACCTTTAAGTGGCTGGCCTTAACCCGCTGGCAGGTGTCACATTCCGACACATATGTGGCAATTTCTCGCTTCATTCGAGTCCACCAAAAGTTTTGTTTCAAATCTTGATACATTTTGGTGCTGCCAGGATGGATAGAAAATTTGGAGAGATGTGCCTCATCCATAATCTTCCTCCGGAGTTCCATGTTTTTGGGCACCATGAGGCGGTGTCCAAACCATAGGACTCCTTGCCCGTCTAACCGGAAGCACTTGTACTTCTCTTTCACTTTCTCTTTAGACAATTTTCTTTTGAGCACTTTAACGCCCGCATCATTTAATTGGGCCATAACAATCTGATCGTGCAAGGTTGGTTCCACTGCAATATGGTTGAAGTACCCGTGTGGAACAATCTCTAAGTTGAGTTTTGCCATTTCGTGACACAGGGTGTCAGCGTAGGACTCCACGGAAAGACAATGGCAACGAGCCTTGCGGCTGAGTGCATCCGCAACGACATTAGCCTTCCCGGGGTGATAATGCACACTGAGGTCATAGTCCTTAGCTAACTCCAACCATCTGCGTTGTCTCATATTCAGATGGGCCTGAGTGAAGACATATTTAAGGCTCTTGTGGTCTGTATATATGTTGCAGGGAACACCCATCAAATAGTGCCTCCACATCTTGAGAGCATGAATGACCGCGGCTAACTCAAGATCGTGCGTGGGGTAGTTTTGCTCATGAGGCCGGAGTGCTCGAGAAGCATAAGCAATGACTCGGTTCTCTTGCATGAGAACAGCCAAGACCGGTGCCTGATGCATCACAATAACATCATACGGCTTGGTGCAATCGGGCTGAGCCAAAACTGGGGCTGAAGTCAATAGTCTTCGCAAAGTGTGGAAGCTTCCTCACATTTGTCATTCCACTCAAATTTAACTCCCCTTCTTCAAAAGTTCGGTCATAGGCTTCGCAGATTCGAGAGAAGTCCGGAATAAGCGACGGTAGTAACCGGCTACTCCCAGAAACTCCGGGAATCTCAGTGGACGGAAGTAGGTGGTTGCCAATCTAGCAACCTCTGCACTTGGATGGATCTTACGGATTATACGCATCTTGGAATCGTGTGGCCCAAAAACTTCACGCTCTCTAACCAGAATTCACACTTGGAGAATTTGGCGTAGAGTTGGTGGTCTCTCAGTCGCTGAAGAACAATGCGAAGGTGTTCAGCGTGCTCTTCCTCATTCTTGGAGTACACAAGAATGTCGTCAATGAAAACCACCACAAACTTGTCCAATTCAGACATGAAGACCGAGTTCATGAGGTACATGAAATAGGGCTGGGGCGTTGTGGTGAGTCAAAAGACATAACCAGAAACTCATATAGCCCGTAACGTGTGGAAAAGGCAGTCTCTTGGAATATCCAAAGGCCTGATTTTTATTTGGTGATAGCCAGACGGAGGTCAATCTTAGAGAACACTCTCTGGCGCCAGCTAGTTGATCAAATAGGATGTCAATTCGGTGGTAATTCGGGGGTAACGGATACTTGTTCTTAATAGTTAACCGCATTGAGAGCTTGCCGGTAGTCAATACACAACTCTCAAGGAATGGTCCTTCTTCTTCACGAAGATAGCGGGACATCCCCACGGGTGATACACTTGGGCGAAATGAAACCTTTATCTAGCAATTCTTGGAGTTGAATTTTTAAATTCGGCCAATTCGTTGGGTGGCATCCCTATAGGGTCTCTTTGATATAGGGCTGTGCCAGGTTGTAATTCAATCACAAACTCAACGTCCCTATCGGCGGCATCCCTGGTAAGTCATCCGGAAATACATCGGCATACTCACATACCACCGGAATGTCCTTTAACTGGGTTTCGACCATAGAATAAGCACACGCATCAACGCAAGTCCGTTGTGGCAGATATAGCACACTCGGGCCATGCGTAGGCGAGTTTATCTCAACCACTCGTTCCGCCACATCTAGGACAAACCTTGTGCTGAGTCATCCAATTGGCTCCTAGCACAATGTCAATCCCTTCCATACCAAGTAGAACCAATCAGTAGGGAATGTTTTTACTTCCTAGCCTGATTGGGAACTTTGTGGGTGACTTGGTTGGATGCAATTTTGCCTCCCGCAGTTGATATCACATAGGGAGGATTTGGTATGGTATGATTTTAATCCGCATTTCACATGGAATCTTGTGCTTATAAAACTATGCGTTGCTCCGGAATCAAATAATATCACAGCAGGTTGAGTGCAGACTAGGAAGATACCAGTCATGTCTGGGGCTCCCTCGGGTAAGTCAGCCAAGTTGGTGTAGTTGAGCCGTCCTTGGCGGACTTGCACTCGCTGCTGCTGCTTGCTTGCCCTTGCCTTGTTGATTCCCAGGGCGCTGGTTCTGCTGTCTGTTCTGTGGGCAGTCCTTTGATAAAGTGATCCTTGCTTCCGCACTTGAAGCACTGATAGCCGGCTCCAGGACGAGCTGGCTGCGGTGTATTCTGCCTGGGTGCTTGCTGCTGGCGCGAGCGAGGAGGGAAACGAGGCGCGTTAGGCTGGGGCGGCCTAGCAACCCAACCACCTCCCTGAGGTGCCCTGGACTGTCCCTGCTGTGGAGCCGGGGGAACCAGGCGGAACCTCTGGGGCTGCGAGCTAGACGGTCCAGCGGGAGTCTTCCTCTTCTTCTCCGCCTTGTGCACCGTATTGGCGTCTTCTTGAGCAATGGCGAGGTTGACAAGATCACCGTACGTGGGAGCACGGGTAGTGGCCAACTGCGCCTTCAGCTTAGTGTTCAGGCCACGGCGGAACCTTTCAAGCTTCTTCTCGTCGGAGTCAGCATGGTGACCGGCATAAGGGCACAGACCGTTGAAGGCCTGGGGCGTACTGCAGCACCGTGCGAGTACCTTGGGTCAGCGCCAGAAACTCATTCAGCTTTCTTTCCACCAGACCGGCCGGAATGTGATGAGCTTTGAAAGCAGCCTTGAACTCATCCCACTCGACTACGTGACCCTCCTGCTGCAGGGCCAGGTAGTTCTCCCACCAGAGGAGAGCTGGGCCGCGGAGCTGCTGCGCCGCGAACACGACCTTGCGGTTGGCGGTGCAAGGCGTGGCCAGTATGGTGAACTTGGACTCAATAGCTCGAATCCATGTGTCGGCCTCCAAAGGCTCGTCGGCACGAGAGAAAATCGGCGGGTGCGTCGCCAGAAAATCCTCGTACCGGGCCACCTGAGGCTGAGGGGCCCCGTTGTCCTCCCTGCTGCAGCATTTGCTGCTGCATCATCTGTTGCTGATGCTGCAGGTTCCGGAGAATCTCCGTTTGCGTGGCGTAGAGCTGTTGCCACGTCGGAGGTTGCTGCGGTGGAGGAGGTGGCGGTGATTGTTGCTGCCCCTCAGGCCCCTGCTGGTTAGCATTGGAGCCGCTAGCGTCGTGACCGCTGCGGGTGATTGCCATCTGCAGTAGGGACTTATATTAGCCACATTTCATAAACTTGCATAATAAATGACAAGGTAGAATGTGACAACATTTGAAGTATACTGCGCGGAGTGACAATCAGCACGCAGTCTTGGGAGAAAAATTCATATCTCCCAACAGGAAACAAGTCATAAGCTCCCGTTCGGTCAGTAGCTCGAAAATTTCATGCTCTACAACTTTCATGTTGGGCTCAAATTCAAATTCGGACTGGTACTAAGCCGAAAAATTCAATTCTCAGCTCTCTGCGTTTGCTGTCTTTCAGCAGGCCGAGCTGTAGTGTTTTAATCGCCAATTTTATTTCGCTTAACCAATGAGGTCGCAATTTGGTGATCATTTAGTTTGACAAATTCCAAACAACTTTCTAGTTCACATCACAGTCCAGAAATGAAAGGAAGAACCACGAATAATTAAAACAAAAGGGAAACTGCAGAATGTTTTCAATACAGCCCTTACACCAACATCAAGTTTCAGACCATTAAGTTACAGTGTCACAAAAGTTAACATGAGGAGCTCAACTCCATCTAGCCTATTACATCATGAAGCCAAAATTCTAGGCCTAGCGGAGGAGTCATTGCCACTACCACTCTAAAAGTCATCCAAGTTGTTAGCGGTAGCCTCGCTGCCCATGGGGGAAGGTGGGGCGGGAAGGGGAGGCATGTCGTCCTCGGTGTCCATGTCGGAGTCGGGGGCCTCTCCTTCACCATCTATGTCCCCTCCTTGCTCATCAAAGAGGTGCTGAGCGTCGTGGGCAGCAAGCATGGCGTTGGCATGCTGCAAAGTGCCATGTACCTCCTCAAGTTCGTCCCTAGTCTGGGCTAACTCGTTCTGGGTGTTGTTGTGAGCAATCTGAAGGTCATTGAGCTGCCTCTCTAGGTCAGCAATCATAGCATCCCTAGTAGTCACCTCTATGGACAAAGAGGTCCTCTCAACCCCTAGGTCACGGGCGCGAGTGGACATGTCCATAGCCATGCGGAGCAACTCGCTCTGTGACCGACTAAGAAGTGCCTGCAACCTGTGGTATGCCCGTATCCACCTCATCATCAAGGCGGCTGCTGCGACGGGGCTCTCCGCCATCCTCAGAGGGGAACTCAAGTAACGTCTCATCCAATGAGGGTCGTCCGGCTGAGTCGGCGGAAACAAACCAAGTAACTGATGCTCCACTAACTCCTGGTTCTGGGTAACAAAGGAGCTGATGCCGTTCATGGCAGCTAGCTCACACGTGGTCTCCATGTGGTGCCCGTGCACTTCCACCGTCCAGGTGGGAGAGCTAGGACACGGCGGTGGCGGTACACCACCAACCGCACGCGGGAGCGAACCACACCTCTCTCCCGGATGATCGTCCTCTCGTACTGCGGCGGCGTCGGGTAGTCCATAGCCTGAAGAACCGACCACAGGATACTGGGGAATCCTTCCCATCCCAGACAGTCAGAGAAGGACACGTCGTTGGGGTAGCTAGCCAGGTCAGCGTTGGAGGCCATCTGAACCAAAAGAAAACGGGGCAAGGGTGAGAACCGGTTAGCGCCAAAACAAAACAGATTCTGTGTAAAGGTGGTAAAAAATTACAAAACTCGAAATCTGTAAGCTCAAAAATTCTCAAATTTGGCCAGAACTTAGTTTAAGTATTTCCTAACAAGTTTCATGTTGGAGGTTCGGGCAGAAACTGTCATTAAGATGGTGTAAAAATTCAACTTCTTTCTCACTGTCCCCAGGAATTCCAGCAGACAGGGGTTACCATTTTTAGCATAACTCCAGTTTTTACTGATCCATTTTCGTTGAAATTTCTCCAACATGTACTTTATAACATTCATGACAACTTTCATGTTGAACACTTTTTCATTTGACCACCACGTTTTCGATTTCGAATTAAGGGTGCAAACAGACTGTTCTTGGCGGGGTTTTGAGTTTTGATTTCAGTTTCTTTGACGGCGGTTCAATTTGGTCAAAAAATTAAATTTGAGATTAATTCAGTGAGATGCAATGCATGAGCGGCCTATTCGATCTCACAAACACACATGCCAATAACTTTGGCTTACGAAGTTAGTGCCGGTGGCTAGGCAATATCCGTCTCTCTCTATATTAGCTAGTCGGAATTCTCTAACCGTTCAACATACGGGTTCGCGGTTAGTGTAACCTGCAGAAAAAACTCATCCCAGAGCATGTATAATCAACCTTTCGTGCCAGCACTCACGAAAGCGTCTTCCATCATTACCACCCACTATAGAGGTGGCACCCGAACGGTTTAACATTGAACGGGCAATGTTCATATGTCACCGAGGCAACATATTGGACAGTTCATACGCTATTGAAATAGCGTATTGACTATGTGCCGCCATCATATTTGCATATGATGACGTGGTACGCTACAGCAATCGCCGTACCTTGCGCCCACCATCCTATTCTAGTTTCATACGCCATCACAGCGTATTGACTATGTGCCGCCACTATATTTTCATATAGTGCCGTGGTACGTTACAGCAATCGCCGTACCTTGCGCCCACCATTGCGGAAAGTAAAATGACAGAATGAAATGTGCTGGAAGTAGCTAATATACTATTTGCCACCTTATCATATCATGATCCCTTAACCCACATAGGCTTCACACTCTAGGTAACATCCTTAGCGATCCTATAATACCCTTCCTTTGCAAAACCGGCATCGGAAGCACGAGTTGGCAATATTTTATTCAAAAATTTGTTTATTAAGTTTGTTGCTCTCTCCGGGCTGCTGCTTCGGCTCTGATGCCAGCTGTGGCGGACCACTCCGAATTATTCCAAGTTAAGTACCCTCAGACCACTAATTCATGTAGTCAGGCACTTAATCCGGAATAAGCTGGAGCGCCGTCGGATTAACCCGATTAAACCACGTACCAAATTAGATCGTAACAAGCAGCAGGCCCACACGAAGGTGAGTTCCAGAGATTACAACATTCCACAATTAAATTACCAACGTAAGTAGCATAGTTATTACAAACTGAGTTCGAATTTAAATCAGGGTACACAAGTTTGCAGCGGAAATAATAAACTAACGACGAAACAAGTAGCTCCGTGATGAAGCCTGCCACGAAGCTACTCCTCCCGATCCTCGCCTGAGGACGGGACCCATTCGATGTGCCAGCCAGGTGGAACCTGGGCAGGCCAAGTCATAGCGTCCACATCCAGAATGATACCTGTAAAAATAATGCCACAAGCAAGGCTGAGTATGCTAATACTCAGCAAGGCTTACCCGTCGGGTGAAAGCTACATCACCGACATCTAGACAATGAGAGGCTTTTGGCTGGTGGGTTTGTTTGCCAAAAAGCATCTAAAGTAGATCCTTGCTTTCAAGTTTTAGCTTCATATTCTAGTAAATTTAACCATTCTAGATTAACATCCTCTCTAAGCATACAAGTGGTGCAATACAATTTATTCATAGAACAAGTTCATGATCTCATAATTCCACTTATTACTCGATGTAGCAAGGCGGTCAAGCAGTCTCATTAACCGCGAGAAGCGGACAGTTCGAACCGAATTTGTGCTACCTGGCCAGGGGAAACCCAACACACACGGATACTCTGCTTGCGATAAAAGGTACAAGCATTTCCCAACCTTTCCCATTTATCCACAATTCGGAACCGGGTCCACTTCCTTAGGATGAAGGTTTACTGCTTCACTCACAGCATCACGCATACATCCACGAGTGTACGGCAAGGGAAAACAAAGTTTCCAAGGAGAGATGGCTATCGGCCCTAGCTGCTTCAATCTGGTACCGGGCTTACCGGCTCCCATATACCGGCATGTATGTGGTACGTTCAAAAACTTGACACACTCTACCACACATTTCGACCTTAAACAATTATCAATACACGGACGGGAGATCTACATCTATCATCCCGCCCGTCAATCCTTATGATTTCAACATAAGTAAAGACAAACAATTCCTATGTCTCGCGAGTGACAGGAAATCACTCGACTTGTAACGAACCTATAGCAATGCTCTATCGATCCTTTCATACTAGTATTGCAAGTCATAGGTACTAGGAAACTATTGCAGCTATGGTATTCAATCAACTCCTAGAAACGTAAATGCACGAACATAAAGAATTCAAAGTGCAATATTTAGAAATGTTAGGTCATGCTCCGGGGCTTGCCTTCCTGCTCGGGCTGGGGGTTAGCTCCTGTGTTGGTCACGTCTGCACCGGCGTCGGGCTCCGGGACTTGCTCCTCTTCTGCGGGGACGAGGGTGTAGTCGCCGTCCGGTTAGAACGCCTTCTACATGATATGCATAATTTTAAGGCGGCTGCCCTTTTGATGCTAAGACTAGGGCCTTGAAGGCCATATTCACCTAGACATACTTAGATATTTGCATTTTCTCCACCAAAGCAAGGTGTCGGTGTGAAAAAGGTTTAGTTGAATTCGATGGTGATTGTGTACATATATAAAAGAATTTTATTTATTCTTCACAAGTTAGGGTGGCTGTTTCTGAATTTCAGATTCTAACCATTTTATTTCAATTAATTACTCAAAAAGGTTTATTCATTTATACATTTCAATTTCCACCTAGATTCTTTCCCATTTTTGTTTCTTCATTTCTGTTCATTCAATTTTAGCCATAAACTTTATGACAGCTACTGGAGTATAAGAGCTAAGCTCACTCCAAAATTTAGCTAATTTCGAGTTACACATAATTTATTAAAAATCTATAAACAGCTAGCTGCAGGAAGTGAATTAAAGGCATAATAAATTGAAATTTCATCTATTTCAGGAGATCTTCCTACCAAGGCTAAGCAATATCATGAGGAGGGCTCTGGCCAAGTGGTGGCTCAAAATAACCCTTGGTAGTCCTCATTATTTTTCTATCCAAAAACACATATTTAATTATTTGCCATTCTAAACAGAGCAAAAATTCAGTTTCTCATTTTTAACATGTGTGTTAACAAGTTTTAAGTTCTCAGGAGCAAAATGATGATTTTTCGCTGCATAAATTATTTTTAACAATTTCTTTACTGCAGAAAGTCAGAAAACACATTTAAATCTATAACTAGAGCTACACATCATATTTTTGAGTCTCCTTTGGACACAAGCTGTCCAAAACCACTACTAACAACATATCCAAAGCTCAACCCCAGCGGAGCTCTGGATTTGAAATGGTGCACAACTTTAGGTTTTCACAGTTTGATTTTTAATTCAACAACAGTTCACCAAAAGCATACACATGTCTAATAGAGATTGTAGTTTAGACTCTAACGATTCCAGAGAGTATTTTTGCATATTTTTCTGATTTTTCTACGATTTTTAATCGATTTTACAAGTTTCGGGAAAAATCAAATCTAGGGTAAGAATCTATTTTCACCGAGAACCCTAGAACTTTCAAACTTTCGCGAAGAAGCCCCTGGTTTTTGCGCAGAGGTCCCTGGACAAAGGAAGAAGATGAAGAAAGGTCCCTGGGACCTCGCCGGAGTTGCGCCGGGCAAACCACGGCGAACTGGGCTCGGGGAAGTGGGGGGAAATGGTCTTTGGCTCACCACGAGTCGTTTGAGCACGGTTGGGAGGTCGGGGGTTGCCGGAGTCACGCCGGCGACGAGGAGGTGGCGGCGCGGCCTCTGCGGGATCTACGCCGGCGAGCTCGGAGTCGCTCGAGGAGGGCTGAGGGGTCCGTGAGCTTCAGCAGGGCTTGGGGAAGCTGTTGCCGTGCTCGGGGAAGCTCGGGGATGGCTCGGAGTAGGGTCTCGACGGTGAGGTGGTTCGACGGCCGGAAAACCCGATTTGGGGGAAATCGGAAATTCAAGCCGGGGAGTGGGCAATGTGTTGGGGAAAGTTGGGGGAAATGGAGCTAGGGGATTGGTCTAGCTCTGTGCGGAGTGGATTTGGGAATGGCTGCGTGTGCGCGACGAATTTTACGAACGAGTCAAGCTCGGCTTGCGCGTCGCGAGGAAGAAGAAGGAGGGGGAGTGCGCGAGTGGGTTCTCTGGAGGCTTGAGCGAGCGAGTGGAGTGAGTGGGGAGCTCAGTGGGGTGCTCGAGTGCGCGAGGGGAGTGCGGCATTGCCTCGGGAGCGCGCGAGCGCGTTAATGCTCGACGCGACCCGCCATGGCCGCACAGTGAGCTCGGCGCGAGTGGGGAGGGCGCTGCAGGCGAGGGGGATCGCGGCGTGTTGAAGTGGGGATCTTCCTCAGCGGTTTTGGCGCGATGTGGGCGGCTCCTAGCGCCAGCAGAGCGCCAGCGCAGCGCGCTCGCGCGCGCGCGACCGCGACGCGCGCGACCGCCATGATGGCGTCCGCGGCGCGAGGAGGAGGGAGGCGACGGCGGCGACTCGACGGCTCCACAGTGGTCGGACAAGCGCTAGACGACGAGCGCCACGCTCCGCCGCGCCTTGGCCGCGTCAGCGCCGCCTGAGCCGCGCGCCGGCCGCGTGGCGGCCGAGCTCTGGCCGCCGCGGCGCGCGCCAGGGGCACTGTTCACGGCCCGGGGAGCGCCGGGTTTGAATTCAAATTTTCTCCAAAATTTTGAACTGAACTTGAAAAAGTGCAAAAATAAAAGTTGTAGATTGAAAGATGGGACACAACTTCCTTTTTGGGATGAACTTGAAATTCGAAGTTTTTCAAGCTCAAAAAGCCCAAAAACAGAAATGTGCCAAAACCGGTAATTTGAGTTTTTGAGGGTCTAAACCGCAAAATTTTCAAAAATTCCAAACAGTGACTAGGGTTTAATTTTTATGCCAAACAACTTTTATTTTGGGAGATTTTCAAGTTTAGTACAAAAATCTCGAGTTTTCGGTTGGTGCCAATTAATCCCTGTTTTTGGAGTTTAAGTTTGAATTTTGGTGAATTTCGAGAGATTTTTGAATTCCAACCTTAAATCTCTGTTGCATTAATCTTAAATGCACTTTTTAGTTAATTTGACATCAGAGATGTCACACTCTTTCTGTCTGCCCATCGGTCTGAGGGTGATATGCTGAACTACGGATCAGTTTAGTGCCTAGGGACAGTTGCAATTGTTCCCAAAAGCGTGCTACGAACTGAGTACCACGATCTGAAATTATCGTCTTGGGTACCCCATGTAGACAAACGATCCGTTCCAAATAAATCTCCGCGTACGTCTTAGCGGAATAAATGGTATTGACCGAAATAAAATGTGCGGTCTTGGTAAGGCGATCCACAATTACCCAAATGGAGTCATGCCCCTGAGGGGTTCTGGGAAGTCCAACAATGAAATCCATGCTTATATCTTCCCACTTCCATGAGGGAATAGGTAGAGGTTGAAGCGTGCCTGCTACCTTCAAGTGGCTAGCCTTAACCCGCTGGCACGTGTCACATTCCGACACATACGTGGCAATTTCTCGCTTCATCCTAGTCCACCAAAAATTTTGTTTCAAATCTTGGTACATTTGGTGCTACCGGGATGGATAGAGAATTTGGAGAGATGGGCTTCATCCATAATCTTCCTCCGGAGGTCCGTGTTCTTGGGCACCACGAGGCGATGTCCAAACCACATCACTCCCTGCCCATCTAGCCGGAAACACTTGTACTTCTCTTTCACCTTCTCCTTTGACAATTTCCTTTTAAGGATTTTAATGCTCGCGTCTTTCAATTGGGCTACAACAATCTGATCGTGCAAAGTTGGTTCAACTGCAATATGGTTGAAGTACCCGTGTGGAACAATCTCTAAGTTGAGCTTGGCCATTTCATGGCACAAGGTGTCAGCGTAGGACTCCACGGAAAGACAATGACAATGAGCCTTGCGGCTTAATGCATCTGCAACCACATTTGCCTTGCCGGGGTGATAATGCACACTAAGGTCATAGTCCTTTGCTAACTCCAACCATCTTCGCTGTCTCATATTCAAATGTGCCTGAGTGAAAACATATTTGAGGCTCTTGTGGTCAGTGTATATGTTGCATGGAACACCCATCAGATAGTGTCTCCACATCTTGAGAGCATGAATAACCGCTGCTAACTCAAGATCATGCGTGGGGTAGTTTTGCTCATGAGGTCTGAGCGCTCGAGAAGCATAAGCAATGACTCGGTTCTCTTGCATAAGGACACAGCCAAGTCCGGTGCCTGATGCATCGCAATAGACATCATAGGGCTTGGTGCAATCGGGCTGAGCTAAAACTAGGGCTGAAGTTAAATGTCTTCGCAAGGTGCGGAAAGCTTCATCACATTTGTCATTCCACTCAAACTTAACTCCCTTCTTTAAGAGTTCGGTCATGGGTTTCGCAATCCGAGAGAAGTCCGGAATAAAACGGCGATAATAACCGGCTAAACCCAGAAAACTCCGAATCTCGTGAACAGAAGTAGGTGGTTGCCAATCTAGCACCTCTTGCACTTTGGTTGGATCCACGGATATACCATCCTTGGAAACCGTGTGACCTAAGAATTTCACGCTCTCTAACCAGAATTCACACTTGGAGAACTTGGCGTAGAGCTGGGGCATTGGTGAGTCCAAAAGACATAACCAAGAATTCATAAAGTCCATAACGTGTAGAAAAGGCAGTCTTTGGAATGTCACAAGGTCTGATTTTTATTTGGTGATAGCCAGAGCGAAGGTCAATCTTGGAGAACACTCTGGCGCCAGCTAGTTGGTCAAATAGGATGTCAATACGGGGGAGTGGGTACTTGTTCTTAATAGTTACCGCATTGAGAGGCCGGTAATCAATACACAACCTCAAGGAATGGTCCTTCTTCTTCACAAAGATAGCGTGACATCCCCAAGGTGATACACTTGGACGAATGAAACCCTTGTCTAGCAGTTCTTGGAGTTGAATTTTTAATTCAGCCAATTCATTGGGTGGCATTCTATATGGTCTCTTTGATATAGGTGCTGTGCCAGGTTGAAGTTCAATCACAAATTCAATGTCCCTATCCGGCGGCATCCCAGGTAAGTCATCCGGAAATACATCAGCATACTCACATACCACCGGAATGTCCTTTAGTTGGGTTTCTACCATTGTATAAGCACACGCATTGACGCAAGTCCGTTGTGGCAGATATAGTACACTAGGGCCATGCGTAGGCGAGTTTATTTCAACAACTCGTTCTTCAACATCTAGCATGACCTTATGTTGAGTCATCCAATTGGCTCCTAACACAATGTCAATCCCTTCCATACCAAGCATAATTAAATCAGTAGGAAATGTTTTACTTCCCAGCCTGATTGGGACTTTTCGGGTGACTTGGTTGGATGCAATTTTACCTCCCGCAGTTGATATCACATACGATGATTTGGTATGGTAAGATTTTAATCCACATTTCACATGAAATCTTGTGCTTATAAAACTATGTGTTGCCCCGGAATCAAACAATATCACAGCAGGTTGAGTGTAGATAGGGAAGGTACCAGTCATGTCTGGGGCTCCCTCGGGTAGGTCGGCCAAAGTGGTGTAGTTGAGCCGTCCTTGTCGAACCTGCACACGCTGCTGCTGTTTGCCCTTGTTTTGCTGATTTCCCAGGCGCTGGTTCTGCTGCTTGTTCTGCGGGCAATCCTTGATAAAGTGGCTGTTACTGCCGCACTTGAAGCACTGATAGCCGGCTCCAGGGCGAGCTGGCTGTTGTGCGTTCTGCCTTGGCGCCGGTTGCTGCTGCGGCGGTGGAGGGAAACGGGGCGCATTAGGCTGTGGTGGCCTAGCAACCCATCCACCTCCCTGAGGTGCCCTGGACTGTCCTTGCGGTGCAGCCGGGGGAACCAAGCGGAATCTCTGCGGCTGCGCGCTCGAAGGTCCAGCGGGAGTCTTCCTCTTTTTCTCCGCCTTGTGCACCGTGTTGGCGTCTTCTTGGGCGATGGCGAGGTTCACAAGGTCGCCATACGTGGCAGCACGGGTGGTGGCCAACTGAGCTTTCAACTTGGTGTTAAGGCCACGTCGGAACCTCTCCAGCTTCTTCTCGTTAGAGTCGGCGTGATGACCCGCATATGGGCACAGACCATTGAAGGCCTGGGCGTATTGGAGCACCGTGCGGGTACCCTGGGTCAGAGCCAGAAATTCGTTCAACTTTCGCTCTACCAAGCCGGCCGGAATATGATGAGCCTTGAATGCAGCCTTGAACTCATCCCATTCAACCACATGACCCTCTTGCTGCAGGGCCAGGTAGTTTTCCCACCATAGGAGAGCTGGACCGCGGAGCTGCTGCGCCGCGAACACGACCTTGCGGTTGGAAGTGCAAGGCGTGGCCAGGATGGTGAACTTGGACTCGATGGCTCGAATCCACATATCGGCCTCCAAGGGCTCATCGGCTCGCGAGAATATCGGCGGGTGTGTAGCCAGGAAATCCTCATATCTGGCCACTTGAGGCTGAGGGGCCCGTTGACCTCCTTGCTGAAGCATCTGCTGCTGCATCATTTGTTGCTGATGCTGCAGGTTCCGTAGAATCTCCGTTTGCGTGGCATACAACTGCTGCCACGTCGGAGGTAGCTGCGGTGGTGGAGGTGGTGGCGGCTGTTGCTGCCCCTCTGGCCCCTGCTGGTTAGCGTTGGAGCCACTAGCGTCATGACCGCTGCGCGTGACTGCCATCTGCAGTAGGTACTTGTATTAGCCACATTTTATAAACTTGCATAATGATGACAAGATAGAACGTGACAATATATTGAAGTTTACTGCGTAGGAATGACATGTCAGCACGCAGTTCGGAAGAAAAATCATATCTCCCAACAGGAAGCAAGTAAAATGCTCCAATTCGGTCAGTAGCTCGAAAATTTCATGCTCTACAACTTTTATGTTGGGCTCAGAATCTTATTCGGACTGGAACTAAGCCGAAAAATTCAATCTCTAGCTCTCTGCGTTTGCTGTTTTTCAGCAGGCCGAGCTGTAGTGTTTTGGTTGCCATTTTTATTTCGCTTAACCAATAGAGTTGAAATTTGGCAATCATTTCGTTTGACAAATTCCAAACAACTTTGTAGTTCACATCACAGCCCAGAAATGAATGGAAAACCCATCAATAATGAAAACAAAGTCAGCTGCAGAATGTTTTCAACACAGCTCTTACAACTTTCATCAAGTTTTGGATCACACAACCGCACCATTAAATTACATTATCTCCAAAAGATAAAAGGGGGAGCTCAACTCCATCTAGCCTCTTACAACATGAAGCCAAAATTTAGGCCTAGCGGAGGAGTAAACTTGCTACTACCACTCTAGAAGTCATCTAAGTTATTAGCGGTAGCCTTGCTGCCCATAGGTGAAGGTGGAGCTGGAAGGGGCGGCATGTCATCCTCGGTGTCCATGTCGGAATCGGGGGCCTCTCCTTCTCCTTGCTCTCCCTCTTGCTCAAGAAGGTGCTGAGCATCATGGGCGACTAGCATAGCATTAGCGTGCTCCAAGGTACCGTGTACCTCCTCAAGTTCATCTCTAGTTTGGGCTAGCTCATTTTGGACATTGTTGTGCGCAATGTGGAGATCATTCAATTGCCTCTCCAAATCAGCAATCATGGCATCTCTTGTGCTCACCTCAATGGACAATGAGGTCCTCTCAACCCCAATGTCACGGGCACGGGCGGACATGTCCATAGCAAGGTTGAGCATCTCGCTCTGCGATCGTCCCAAAAGTGCCTGCAAGCGGTGGTAAGCTCGAATCCACCTCATCATCAATGCAGCTGCAGCGACGGGGTTCTCCGCCATCCTCAAAGGGGAGCTAAGGTAGCGTCTCATCCAATGGGGATCATCCGGCTGAGTCGATGGAAACAACCCCAGCAACTGGTGCTCTACCAACTCCTGGTTCTGAGCACAAAAAGAACTAATGCCATTCAAGGCGGCTAGTTCACACGTCGCCTCCATGTGGTGTCCATGAACTTCCACCGTCCAAGTGGGGGAGCTAGGACACGGTGGGTGGCGATATACCACCAAACGCACACGAGAACGGGTCACACCACGGTCTCGGATGAGGGTCCTCTCGTACTGTGGCGGTGTAGGGTAGTCGAGCGCCTGCAAAACCGACCACAAAATGCTAGGGAAGCCTTCCCACCCTAAGCAATCTGAGAAGGACACATCGTTGGGGTAGCTGGCCAAGTCAGCGTGAGCATCCATTCTGAACCAAAAGGAAAAGGGCAAGGGTGAGAACCGGTTAGCGCTAAAGAAAACACAACAGATTCTGGACAGGGTAGTAAAAATTATAAAACTCGAAATCTTCAAGCTCAAAAATTCTCAGGTTTGGCCAGGACATTGTTTAAGTAATTCCAAACAAGTTTCATGTGGGAGGTTTGAGCAAAAACTGTCGTTAAGATGGTGTAAAAATTCAATTTTTATCTCACTATTCCCAGAATTTCCAGCAGACAGGGGGGTTACCATTTTTAGCATAACTCCAGTTCTACTGAACCATTTTTGTTGAACTTTCTACAGCATAAACTTTATAACATTTATGACAACTTTCGTGTTAACACTTTTTCGTTTGACAATGTTTTCAATTTCGAATCATTGGTGCAATCAGACTGGTTTGACAGAGCTTCGGGTTGTGATTTATAATTTGACGGCGGCTTGATTGGCCACGTGTTAAGGTTCAATATTATTTCAGTGAAATGCAATGCATGAGCGGCCTATTCGTTCTCACCAACACACATGCCAATAACTTTTGGCCTACGAAGTTAGTGCCGGTGGCTAGGCAATATCCGTCTCTCCCTATATTATCTAGCCGAACTTTTCTAACCGTTTCACATACGGAATCGTGGTCAGTGTACCTGCAGAAAATTCCATTCCAGAGCATATTTAATCAACCTTTCGTGCCAGCACTCACGAAAGCGTCTCCATTCATTACCACCCACTATAGAGGTGGCACCCGAACGTTTAACATTGAACGGGCAATGTTCATATGTCACCAAGGTAACATATTGACAATTTCATACGCTCATGAGATAGCGTATTGACTTGGTGCCGGCATCATATTTGCATATGATGCTGTGGTACACTACAGCAATCGTCGTACCTTGTGCCCACCATGCTATTCTAGTTTCATACACCACCACAGCATATTGACTATGTGCCGCCACTATATTTTCATATAGTGCCGTGGTACGTTACAGCAATCGTCGTACCTTGCGCCCACCATGCTATTCTAGTTTCATACGCCATCACAGCGTATTGACTATGTGCCGCCACTATATTTTCATATAGTGCCGTGGTACGTTACAGCAATCGCCGTACCTTGCGCCCACCATTGCGTAAAGTAAATGACAGAATGAAATGTGCTGGAAGTCAGTAATATATTATTTGCCACCTATCATATCGTGATCCCTTAACCCACATAGGCTTCACGCTCTAGGTAACATCCTTAGCGGTCCTAAGAATAACCTTCCATCGCAAAGCGAGGCGGAAGTACGAGTTGGCAAATTTTATTCAAAGACGTTTGTTTAAGGTCTGTTGCTCTCTCCAGTGCGCTGTTTCGGCTCTGATGCCAGCTGTGGCGGACCACTCCGAAATTATTCCAAGTTAAGTACCCTGGGACCACTAATCGAGTAGTCAGGCACTTAATCCGGAATAAGCTGGAGCGCCGTCGGATTAAACCCGATTTAACCACGTACTTTTCTCGATCGAAACAACAGCACGCCCACACGAAGGTGAGTTCCAGAGATTACAACATTCCACAAACTGAACATACATAAAGGGGTAACATAGAGTTATTACAAACCGAGTTCGAATTCAAATCAGAGTATCAAAGTCTTGCAGCGGAATAAAAGTAGTTCATTGCAGCGGAAAATAAAGCTAACGACGATACAAGTAACACCATGATGAAGCCTGCCACGGTGCTACTCCTCCCGATCCTCGGCAGAGGACGGAACCCACTCTATGTGCCATCCAGGGGGAACCTGGGTAGGCCAAGTCAAAGCATCGACTGCCACATCCAACATTGTACCTGTAAATCAATGCCACAAGCAAGGCTGAGTATACTAAGAGTAGGTGGGGTGAAAACTACATCACCGACGTCTAGACATGGGAGGCTTTTGGCTGGTGGGTTTGTTTGCCAAAAAGCAACTAAGAATAGGTCCTTGCTTCCATGTTTTAGCATCATATTCTAGTAGATTTAACCATTCTAGATTAGCATCCTCTCTAAGCATACAAGTGGTGCAATACAATTTATCTCATACAACAAGTTCATCAATCTCAAAGTTCCACTTGTTACTCAATGCAGCAAGGCGGTCAAGCAGTCTCATTAACCGCGAGAAGCGGACAGTTCGAACCGAATTTTGCTACCTGGCCAGGGGAAACCCAACACACACGGATAATGCTTGCTATAAAAGGTACAAGCACTTCCCAACCTTTCCCATCGATCCACAATTCGGAACCGGGTCCACTCCCTTAGGATAAAGGTTTACTGCTTCACTCACAGTCTCACGCATATATCCACAAGTGTACGGCAGGGGAAAACAAAGTTTCCAAGGAGAGATGGCTATTGGCCCTAGCTGCTTCAATCTGGTACCGGGCTTACCGACTCCCATATATCGGCATGCATGCGGTACGTTCAAAAACTTGACACACTCAACCACACGTTTCGACCTTAAATCAATTATCATACACGAACGGGAGATCTACATCTATCACCCCGCCCGTCAATCCTTATGATTCCAACATAAGTAAAGACAAGCAACTCCTATGTCTCGCGAGTGACAGGAAATCACTCGACTTGTAACGGACCTAAAGCAATGCCCTATCGATCCTTTCATACTAGTGTTGCAAGTCATAGGTACTAGAAATGTGCAGCTAAGGTATTCAATCAACTCCTTCAAACGTAAATGCACAAGCATAGGGAATTCATAGATGCATAAATTTTAAAAGTTAGGTCATGCTCCGGGGCTTGCCTTCTTGCTCTAGCTGGGGGTTAGCCTCCGGGTTGGTCGATCCTTCGCCGGCACCTCCCTCCGGGATTCCTTCCTCGTCGGCGGGGATGAGATGGTAGTTGCCGTCCGGAATAGCGCCTTCTACATGAGATGCATAACTTATTGGCTGCCTATTGATTCCAAGATTAAGGCCTTGAAGGCCATATTCACCTAGACATGCTTAACTACTACTATTTCCTTCACAAAAATAGAGTAGAGGGTGTGGAAAATTTTTATTCATCTTTGATGGTGATTGTGTACATATATAAAAGAATTCTATTTTTTTTTATTTGCAAATTAGGGTGCTGTTCTGAAATTTTAGATCCTTCTCATTTTATTCTAACTAATTAACAAAAAGGTTTATTCTTTTATATAAATCAATTTCCACATAGATTCCTTCTCATTTTTGTTTCTCATTTTCTGTTCATCCTTTTTAGCTATAAACTTTACGACAGCTACTGGAGTATAAGAGCTAAGCTCACTCCAAAATTTAGCTAAATCTGAGCTACACAAAATTTATTAAAATTAATACTATCTGCTGCCTGCATAAATGAAATAAATTCATATAAAATTGAAAATTCATCCAAATCAGGAGATGTTCCTACCAAAGCTAGTCATGTGTGCAAGGAGGGCTCTGGCCAAGTGGTGGCTCAAAATAACCCTTGGACAGTCCTCAATAAATTTCTATCCTAAAACACATAACTATTTATTTGCTAGTCTAAACAGAGCAAAAATTAAGTTTTGCATTTTTAACAGGTGTGCTAACAAGTGTTTAGTCCTCTGGAGAAAAATGGTGATTTTTCACTGCACAGATTATTTTTAACAATTTCTGGACTACAAAAAGATAGGAATCACAAATTAATTTATAACTGAAGCTACAGTCCATATTTTTAGGTCCCCTTTGGACACAAGGTGCCCAAAGTCACTACAATCAACATATCCAAAGATCAACCCTAGAGGAGCTCTGGATTTGAAATGGTGCACAAGTTTCAAATTTCACAGTTTGAATTTTAACTCAAAAACGGTTCACCAAAAGTATACACATGTTTAAAGGAGATTGGAGTTTACAATCTCACGAATCCAGGGAGTATTTTTGTGCATTTTTCTGATTTTTGTACGAATTTTGGTGGATTTTACAATATTCGGGAAAAATAGATCTAGGTTTAAGAATCTTTTTACGCGAGAGACCCTAGAACTTTTAAAACTTCACGAACAGGTCCCTGACTTTTACACTGGGAACCCTGGAAAAACGAAGACGATGAAGAAAGGTCCTTGGCTCGTCGGCGTTGCTACGCCGGCCAAACGACGGCGAGCTAGGGTCGGAGAAGTGGGGGAAAAGCACTAGGGGCTCACCACGAGTCGGTTGGTGACGGTTGGAAGGCCGGGGAAGCTCGGAGTTTCGCCGGCGACGATGCAGTGGCGGTGCGGCCGCCGTGACTTCTACGCCGGTGAGGTCGGTGGGTCTCGTCGGGGTTTGAGGGGTCCTAGAGCACCAGTGGAGCTCGAGGAAGCTATTGGCGTGCTCGGTTGACCTCGGGGACGGCTCGGAGTGGGGTCTCGACGTGAGGGTGCTCCGGCGGCCGAAAATCGAGATTTGGGGGAAATCTTGATTTCTCGCCGGAGAAGCGACGATAGCTCGAGAGAAGTGGGGGAATGGGAGGCCAGAGGAGGGTTCTAGCTTCGTGCGCGAGGAATTTGGGAATGGTGGAGTGTGGAGGGCGAATTTTGCCTCGAAGCTTGGCTCGGTCCGTGCGGCGCGAGGTGGAAGACGACGGAGCGAGGCGCGAGGAGAGGAAATGGCTAAGTGCAGACTGAAGGGAAGGGGTGTGGGTGCTCGGTGGAGTGCTTGGGCACGCGAGAGAGGCACTGTGCTGCCTCGGGAGCGTGCGCACGCGCGGCTCGGCGCGAGCAGGCCGCCATGAATGCGGCGCGAGCTCGGGCAGCACGCGAGCGACTCGACCGGGCGAAGGAGATCCTTGCGTGACGTCGGGGGATCCTCTACAGGGTTCTTGGAGCGTAGCAGGAGGAGAATCGCGCGAGGCGACGCTGCACGACGCGCGCGCGAGCGCGCGGCCACGGCGGCGCTCGACCGCCATGATGGCGCTCCGCGGCGCGAGGCGAGGCGAGCGGACGAGCGACGATGTGACGGCGCGGACAGCTCGGTCAAACGCTCGAGGACAAGCGCCACCCGACGCCGCGGCCTGGCCAGCTCGGCGCTCCCTCCGCCGCTCGCCGGCCACGTGGCGGCCGGCTCCCGGCCGGAGCAGGGGCGCGCCAGGGCCGTGGTTGGCGCCCGTGGAGCTCCTTTTTCCCCTTTGAATTTTCTCCAAAAATTTGAACTGAACGTGAAAAAGTGTGAAAATAAATGTTGGAGTTTAAGAGGTGGGACACAACTTTCTTTTTGGGGTGAACCTGAAATTTCAAATTTTTCGAGCTCAAACAACCCAAATTCAAAAAGTTGCCCAGAACTGTATTTCGAGTTTTTGGGGGACTAAACTGCAAAATTTTCAAAAGTTCCAAACAGTTACTAGGCCTTATTTGTGATGACTAACAACTTTTATTTTTGGAGATTTTCATGTTTAGTACAAAATTCTTGAGTTTTCAGTTGGGTGTCAAACCACCTTTGTTTTTGAATTTAAGTTTGAATTTTTGATGGATTTTTAAATATTCAACCCATAATTCCCTTTTTAACCTGCTTCATAAGTGTTTTATTCATTATTACATCAGAGATGTCACAACTAGACTCTAACTGAATCTAAAGGTTATGAAATGAAACGATCACACTACTTTCCTAGATAAACTATGGAAAGCAGGAAAGGAAAGCTTAACTGATAAAGTAAACAAGATAACTATATTGATAAAGGAAATATTCGAAGTATAAAGAAAAGATACAAGAACTTTACCCGATCTCCAAGAGACTCTGGAACCTCGAGGCAAGCTCGACTCAACTCTAACTCCCAACTCTAATCTACTCTAGAAAATATAAAAAGTAGAGAAGCTCCTTCTTGGTGTGTGTTGAGAAGTGAAGTGGAGGCCTCCTTTTATAGCTTGAGCAGGTCGGTTGAGCATCTTGGCGGTTAAGTTAGCTCAGCATGCAACCGTCCTCAGAAGAGCGCCTTGAACGGAGTCGGTGGCCGGCCGTTCGGCCGGTTCCTGGCCGATCGGCCAGGGTTGGTCGCCATCTGGCACCGCCTTTCGCAGCAACGCTCTGGATTGCCTCCTGGTGTCGGTAGTTATGACGGTTATTAACTGCCTGGCAGTTAAGGCATGCAAGTGGGCCCTCTAATCCATGTGATGTGCCTTTTGGGCCCTTTGATCAAACTGTCATTGGATGAATGGCTTGGATGCTTTGCATGTGTGCTAATTTGCTCCTGGATCAGTGACTTGTCATTTGGCCGAGATGTCTGGCCGGCCGGTCAGGACTTGGCCGGTCGGCCAAGCTTTTTGCCCATTTTTGTCCTATTTTCTGCCACGTGTCCCTGCATTCACAACTTCACCAAAACTTGTGGAATTTGTTAAATATAAGCAAAATATACATGGAACTTTGTGCAAAGTTCTCATTTTATCCGAAATGTTGACGGTCACAAGGTGTCATAATGGCCGTCAACAGCTCCTCTCCTGAGCCACGTTGGCCTCGTGGTTCAGGGCCGACTCAGGCTCGCCCAGGCGATGGTCTTGCTACTCCACCTGCCCCCTCAGATAGCTCGCATCGGACAGCAAAGTGGTGATCTGGTCGTTCTTCAAGTACACCTCCTTACGAAGCGTCTGCACATAACGAAGGAGGGGAGTCACCAGCTGCAAGCAGGGGGAAGGACGACAATCGCGCAAAGAAAGGAGCCTTACCTTGTGGAGCTTGCCGCCTTCATCATGGTGGCACAAGATGTCCTTCATCGCCCTCCGGATGATCCTGCCAGTGGATGGGGGGCGCCGTGGCCACGATGTCAGGCCCCCCTCCGCCACTCGCGCCCGTCGTGCGGGACCACGGCCACGGATGCCGCCTCATGGCCCTCGTGCCCCTGAGGGATGGGGGCTCACATCTCGAGGGCCTCAGCCAGCTGTGGCATAGACTGACGCCCCCCTCCTCCGACCAACTCGGCCTGGCCCGCATGGGCCTGGCCCTCAACTTCCTCCCACGGAACAGGCGGCACATCATCGTCCCGCGCCGGCGCCGCATCCGCCGCTCCGTCACCACGGGTCGCGTCCGACCCACGGCCATCCTCGGCGCTCCCCTCAAGAAGCCGGGGTGCCCCCTCGTCACCCGTTACGTTGGTGATTCGAAGCCCCTCGCGTGGCTGTTGGTCACCTTGTGCAGCCTTGGCCTCGAAAAAGGTGACGAAGTCCATGATCGATTGGCTCCCTATGGCTAAGGGTTGCGAGGACGGGTGCGGCAACGAGGTGGCCCCAATCTTGAGGGCCTTGGTTGGAGCGAGGGAAAGGGGGATCCACGCTCCAAATTGCCTACATGAAGACAAAGGAGGAGCGAGATTAATCGACGACATTCAACCTCGACGAAGATGACCAGGGGACAAGAGCGCTTACCGGATAAAGACGCCCAACTTGCGCTTCTGCGTAGGACCGGGGGCAAGCGTCGTCCTCGGGATCATCATGCTGTGACATCCCTGATGTTTAGAACCTTAAAAACACACTAAAAACAGGTTTAAAGGGGCAGCATTGGTTGTAGCACACATAATTTGATCAAAATTCGAAATTTGAATTTCAATAAGGCCTTTTTGACACCCAACTAAAATCTCAAGAATTTTGTACTAAACTTGAAAATCTCCAAACATAAAAGTTGTTTGTCATCACAAATAAAGCCTAGTTACTGCTGGGAACATTTTCAAATTTTGTAGTTAAGCCCCTCAAAAACTCGAAAAACCATACTGAACACCTTTACAAAAATGGCTTGTTTGAGCTTGAAAAATTAGAAATTTCAGGTTCACCCCAAAAAGAAAGTTGTGTCCCACATTTCAAACTCCAAATTTTGTGTTTGGACTTTTTAAAGTATAGTTCAAACTTTTGGAGATAAACACGTTAGAACCAGGGAGCTCCACGGGCGCTCAGACCTCAGCCCGGGCGTGCTCTGCCCAAGGCCGGCAGCGGCCACCACGTGGCCAGCGAGCGGCGGCGACCCCGTCAGGCCGGCCAAAGCCACAGCAGCCGTGCCTTTCCTCCCTGCGCACACGCCAGCGCCCCCGTCCGGTCAGGTCAAGCCCCGCTGCGCCCTGGCAAGCCTCGCCACGCGGGCTGCCATCATGGCGAGCTGAGCTCCGCCATTGGCCACAGCTCGCGCACGCTGGGCAAGGATCCCGTGCGCCCGGCTTTGCCCTTGCTTCGCGCCAAGCAGCATCGCCAGAGGATCTCCCATCGCCCACGCCATGATCTTCGACCCCCAACCTGCGGCCGCGCCCTGCCCGAGGTGTCAGAGCCATCAATGGCGGCTCCGACGGCCCCGAGCACGCGTGCGCGCGTTCCCCAAGCTGCCCAGCTCTCTCTAGCTTGCCCCAATACTCTACCAAGCGACCTCACATCCTTTCCCAACTGCTGGCACCATTTTCCCCTCTTCTCCACGCTCTCGCGCACCGTCTTCCACCTCTGGCCGCAGGGAGCAGAGTTGGGACGCTCGCAGCCGCAAGCCAAATCAACCGCCTTCCCCTCCATGGATCTCCAATCCACTGCACCCATAGCTCGCCCACTCTCTTAGCTAACCCCTCGAGCCATCCCCAACCGAAGCCGAGCACCACTCGCCGGGAATCGAAGGAATTCCTCGCCGCTCCGCCATTTCCACCACCGAGCTCCACCTCCATGTCGAGCCCTATCTTCCGGCCATCCCCGTCGCCGCCAATACCCTCGACGAGCTCCACCTCATCCCGGTGAAGCTCTCATGCCAAGCCGCGCACCGCGTCGACCCCTGCAGCCGGCGACCGACATCGCCGGAGCAAGCCCCTCCGCCGCTCACCGTCGACGAGCCGTGCCGCTTCACCACCGTCCACGAGACCTACCCCACACGACTCGTGGGGAGCCCCTCGTCGTTTTCCCCCACTTCCCCCGCGCTAGCTCGCCGTCTCCTCGCAGGCGCAACGACACCGACGAGCCAAGGACCCATACGCGTTCCCCATTTTAGTTCTAGGGTCCTCCGTGAAAGTTTCAGGGACTTGTTTGCAAGGTTTTAAAAGGTCTAAGGTCCCCGACGTAAAATGATTCTTTACTTCTAGTTAAAATTGCTGAGATCTTCTAAAATCCATTAAAAATCGTAGAAAAATCAGAAAAATACAAATAAATACTCCCTGGACTCGAGAGATTGTAAACTCCAATCTCATGTTGGCATGTATGCACTTTTGATGAATAGATTTTGAATTAAAGTTCAAACTCAGTTTTTAGATCTTGTGCACCATTTCAAATCCTAAACTCTTTTGGAGTTGAACTTTGGATATGTTGCTTGTGATGACGGTAGAAGCTTTGTGTCCAAAGGAGACCTCAAAATATGGCCTGTAACGCCAGTTATGATTTATTTTGTGATTTCTGTACTAGCTCAGTTCTGCATTTATTAAAAATAATTCATGCAGCCAAAAATCACCATCTTTAACCAGAGGTCTAGAAACGTGTTGGCACATCAGGTAAAAATGTAAACTCAATTTTAGACTCTGTTTAGACTAGCAAATAAATAGATGTTGGTTTTCGGATAGAAAATTTGTGAGGGCTGTCCCAGTGTTATTTTTAGCCACCACTTGGTCAGAGCCTTTCTTTCACTCATGTCTAGCTCTGGTAGAAAAAATTTCTGTTTTGGAAGTAGTTTTGATTTTATCTTGTTTCTTTAAGCAGAAACTTGTACTATTTTTAATAAATTCTGTGTAGCTCAGTTTTAGCTAAATTTTGGAGCGAGCCTAATTCTTATACTCCAGTAGCTGTCATAAAGTTTATGGATAAAAAGGATGAACAGAAACAGAGAAACAAAAATGAGAAGGAACTAGAGTAGAATTGAGTTTATAAAAAAGAAATAGATCACTTTTGTTAATTGAAGTAAATGTGGAGCATGTAAAGTTTAGAATTCCAGAACTGCACCCTTGCTTAAAAATAATAGTTTGAATTGTTGTATATGTGTACACAATCACCATCATAAAGGCATAAAAAAATTTCCACCACACACCTTCTCTAATTTGGTGAAGAAAAGAATAGCTCACTTGTATGTCTAGGTGAATATGGCCTTCAAGGCCTTGCTTTAGATCACCTTGGGCACCCACATTAAAGTTTTGCATCTCATGTAGAAGGCGCTCTCACTGAGGGCACCTACAACCTCGTCCCCGTCAACGAAGAAGAAATCCCCGAAGGTGGTGCCGACATCATCGTGGTTGCCCCAGAGCCTGACACCAGCGTAGCTCAAGAAGGCAAGCCCTGGAGCATAACCTAACTCTTAAACTATGCAACTATGATTTATTATGCTTGTGCATTTATGTTTCAAGCAGTTGTATGAATACCCTAGTTGCATGATTCTAGTACCTATGTCTTGAAATACTAGTATGATAAGGTCGGTAGAGCAATGCCTTAGGACCGTTACAAGTCGAGTGATTTCCTGTCACTCGCGAGATATAGGAGTTGCTTGTCTTTACTTATGTTGGAATCATAAGGATGGACGGGTGGGATGGTATGTGTAGATCTCCCGTCAGTGTATGATAATTGGATTAAGGTCGAAACGTGTGGTTCTGTGTAACAACCAGATTTCCAAGAAATCCGAATGCTTCCATATGTGTGCCCAGGATGTCCACAGAACACATATAGATTACAAATATTGAATCATAGAGAACACAATGCTCGAATAAAATAGTTTATATCAGAGTTTAACACAAGACATAGTCTTAAACAAATAACACAGCGGAAGTCTTAATATTATTTAAACGCTTCAACTAAGTAGAGCCTCAAGTCCACAGGGACACCGACTGGTTGAACACAGCTAGAAGTACGGCAGATCCTCCGGAAACTCAGCAAGCGACTGATCATTCAATGCTCCATCTGTTACCCATCCGGGATTTTGTTGAATAGTTGCAAGTGTAAGTAAACCATCTTACTTAACAAGTATAACATGGGTTATGCAAGAACAAAAGGCTTGACACGGTTATACTTCATTAGCACTTTTAGTTGCTTCATTTTATTATCATCTAATTTACTACAAATGAGTAGAACCCAAGTATAGACCCATTAATAAAGTATAAGTGATTATAGAACAAACCAACATCAACCACTAATATCATTTTCTAATCAAAAAGGATCCAGGCCGCTCGTGTCCGTGAGCACGGCTATCATGATAGATCAACACTCTGCAGAGGTTTCGCCCTTTACCCGCCGGTCACATAAATCCAAAAGAACTTATGTTACGAGGACTTTCACAAAACACCCTAACAAGCACAGTAGCCGTTTTGGTTCAACATAGGCAGCATAACCCAAGGCATCGAGATTGACGTACGCTCAGGGCGCAACGTGAGGGGGTCAATGGCGTCCAGAGCGAGAGCGCAATCATCGCAGCGTGTGAAGCTGCCGTACAGCGGGCGCTTACATCACGGGACTTTGCCTAACGGGGCATAGCCAACGGATAAAACCGTCCTCGATGGATCAAACTATACTCTCACCCATGCTCCCCACATACGCCTTTCGGTAACCACTGGCGAGCTAGAGACGTACAAGCTATTTATCCAAGACCAGAGCCATTATAGTTCCAACGGCGGCGAACAGGTTCCTGGGTTGCCGCTTTAAGAACCGGACCTTACGGAGAGACATTAGAACAAAGCACATGCTCTAATTCCCTAGATCAAACCTTATAGAGACACTAGATCAAAGCACACAGCACATGCTCTAGTTCCCCGAACCATGTTGCTAAAAAGCATCTTTTAACCATCATTGAAGTGAACCATTAATTCAATATTGACATTAAAAATAAATGTTCGTTGCAGCGCGTAGCATAGTCTAACCATAATGCATAAAACCCTGGGTAAACAAGGAATAAGGTAAAGACTAGGAACATCCTTAGTGGTTAACAGTATTAGACACATGCATATGAGCGAGGGGTTTTGAGCTCGGCGTGTTCCTTACCACACGGCGAAGCTCCGGGGCAAGCTCTCGGCGACAAAGCGGCCTTGGAGCGAGCTCTAGGCGATGGCGGCGGCGCGGCTAGGGTTCCGCGGCATGGGGTGCGTGCAGGGGAAAGGCGGCGCTATTTATAGGGGGCTAGGAAGGCCTCGGCGTGCGCTCCAAGCCGGGGAGTCCGGGCGCGGCACGGCGGCGCGAATCCCGGGCGGATTAGGGCGGCGGCGGCGCGTCGGACTCGAGCTTGGTTCGGTGCGGCGCGAGCTGGAGGAAGGGGATGACAGGTGGGGCCAGGCTGTCGGTCAGTGGAGTGAGGAGAGGGCGCGGCTGCGGGCTGTGGTGTTGGGCTGCGCAACGGGCTGGCCGAGCTGGGCCGCCCAGTGGTGAAGAGAAAAGATGGGCCGCGGGAAAAAGAAAGAGAAGGGAGAAGGAGTGGGCCGGCTGGGCTGAAAAGAGAGAGGGAAAAAGAGAGAGAAAAGAAAAGGTTTTTCTTTTATTCAAACATTCATTTGAATTCAAATTCAAATTTGAATTCAACAATCAAAAATAAATGCACCAGCATGAATGCAACAATAATGTTTCTATACCCTATATTTGCTTTTATTTTCCTCAAAATTTTATTTCCCTATATTAATTATGAGCACTTCAATATAAATAGCCAATTAATTACTAAATTTTAAATAGGGCATTTTTAGGGTGTTACATTCTGTGTGTCAAGTTTTTGAACGTACCACACGCATGCCGACCTATGGGAATCGGTAAGCCCGGTACCAGATTGAAGCAGCTAGGACCGATAGCCATCTCTCCTGGAAATATTTTGTTTCCCTTGCCGTACACATTGTGGCGGTTCCACTCCGAAATTATTCCAAGTTAAGTACCTTTGGACCACTAATCACGTAGTCAAGCACTTAATCCGGAATAAGCTGGAGCGCCGTCGGATTAAACCCGATTAAACCACGTACTTTTCTCGATCGAAACAACAGCACGCCCACACGAAGGTGAGTTCCAGAGATTACAACATTCCACAAATTACATTACACGCAAAGGTAACATAGTTATTACAAACCGAGTTCAAATTTTAAATCAGAGTACAAAGTCTTTGCAGCGGAATTAAAAGTTTATAACAACTGAAATTTAGAAGTTCATTGCAGCGGAAGAAAACAATCTAACGACGATACAAAATAACTCCGTGCTGAAGCCTGCCACGAAGCTACTCCTCCCGATCCTCGCCAGAGGACGGGACCCATTCGATGTGCCAGCCAGGTGGAACCTGGGCAGGCCAAGTCATAGCATCCACATCCAAAATGATACCTGTAAAATATTGCCACAAGCAAGGCTGAGTATACTAATACTCAGCAAGGCTTACCCGTCGGGTGAAATCTACATCACCGACATCTAGACAATGAGAGGCTTTTGGCTGGTGGGTTTGTTTGCCAAAAAGCAACTAAAGTAGATCCTTGCTTTCCAGTTTTAGCTTCATATTCTAGTAAATTTAACCATTCTAAATTAGCATCCTCTCTAAGCATACAAGTGGTGCAATACAAGTTATTCATAGAACAAGTTCATGATCTCATAATTCCACTTATTACTCGATGTAGCAAGGCGGTCAAGCAGTCTCATTAACCGCGAGAAGCGGACAGTTCGAACCGAATTTGTGCTACCTGGCCAGGGGAAACCCAACACACACGGATACTCTGCTTGCTATAAAAGGCACAAGCATTTCCCAACCTTTCCCATCGATCCACAATTCGGAACCGGGTCCACTTCCTTAGGATAAAGGTTTACTGCTTCACTCACAGCATCACGCATATATCCACAAGTGTACGGCAGGGGAAAACAAAGTTTCCAAGGAGAGATGGCTATCGGCCCTAGCTGCTTCAATCTGGTACCGGGCTTACCGGCTCCCATATACCGGCATGCATGTGGTACGTTCAAAAACTTGACACACTCTACCACACATTTCGACCTTAATCAATTATCATACACGGACGGGAGATCTACATCTATCATCCCGCCCGTCAATCCTTATGATTCCAACATAAGAAAAGACAAGCAATTCCTATGTCTCGCGAGTGACAGGAAATCACTCGACTTGTAACGGACCTATAGCAATGCACTATCGATCCCTTTCAAACTAGTATTGCAAGTCATGGGTACTAGGAAATGTGCAGCTAAGGTATTCAATCAACTCCTTGAACGTAAATGCACAAACATAGAGAATTCAAAGTGCATATTTTGGTAAAGGTTAGGTCATGCTCCGGGGCTTGCCTTCTTGCTCGGACTGAGAGTTAGCCTCCGGGTTGTTCACGTCTGCACCGGCACCGGGCTCCGGGGCTTCTTCCTCGTCTGCGGGGATGAGGGTGTAGTCGCCGTCTGGGATAGCGCCTTGTACATGATATGCATAACTTAGGGTGGCTGTTCTGGAATTTCAGATTCCATTTATTTTATTCTATCTAACTACAAAAAGGTTTATTCTTTTATATAAATCGATTTCCATCTAGATTACTTCGCATTTTTGTTTCTCCATTTCTGTTCATCATTTTTATCTATAAACTTTATGGCAGCTACTGGAGTATAAGAGCTAAGCTCACTCCAAAATTTAGCTAATTTCGAGCTACACATAACTTATTAAAAATCTAACAAGTTGCTGCCAGCAGAAATGAATTTAATTCATATAAAATTGAAAATTCAACCATTTCAGGAGATCTCCCTACCAAAGTTAAGCATAAGTATGAGGAGGGCTCTGGCCAAGTGATGGCTCAAAATAACCCTTGGGTAGTCCTCAATAATTTTCCATCCAAAAACACATATTTAATTATTTACCATCCTAAACAGAGCAAAAATTAAGTTTCTCATTTTTCACAGGTGTGCTAACAAGTTTTTAGTCCTCTGGAGCTAGATGGTGATTTTTCACTGCCCAGATTAGTTTTAATGATTTATGCACTGCAAAAAGACAGAAAACCTATTTTAATTCATAACAGGAGCTGTAGTTCATATTTTTAAGTCCCCTTTGGACACATGCTGTCCAAAGTCACTACAAACAACATATCCAAAGCTCAACCCTAGCGTAGCTCTGGATTTGAAATGGTGCACAACTTTAGGTTTTCATAGCTTGAATTTTAATTCACATACAGTTCGTCAAAAGTACAAACATGTCTAATAGAGATTGTAGTTTAGACCCTTACGAATCCAGAGAGTATTTTTGTGCATTTTTCTGATTTTTGTACGATTTTTAATGGATTTTACAAGATTCGGGAAAAACAAATCTAGTTTTAGGAATCTATTTTCGCAGGGAACCCTAGAACTTTCAAAACTTCGCGAACCAGTCCTGCACTTTTGCACAGAGGCCCTTAAACAAAGGTAGACGATGAAGAAAAGTCCCTGGGACCTTGCCGGAGTTGCGCCGGGCAAACTACGGCGAACTAGGCACGGGGAAGTGGGGGAAAATTATCCTGGGCTCACCACGAGTCGTTTGAGGACGGTTTGGAGACCGGGGGTTGTCGGAGTTGCGCCGGCGACGAGGAGGTGGCGGCGCGGCCGCTGCGGGGTCTACGCCGGCGAGCTCGGGGTCGCTCGTGGAGGGCTGAGGGGTCCGTGAGCTTCAGCAGGGCTTGGGGAAGCTGTTGGCGTGCTCGAGGAAGCTCGGGGATGGCTCGGAGTAGGGTCTCGACGGTGAGGTGGTTCGCCGGCCGGAAAACTCGATTTGGGGGAAATCGAAAATTCGAGCCGGGGAACGGGCAATGTGTTGGGGAAAGTTGGGGGAAAATGGAGCTAGGGATGTGAACTAGCTCCGTGCGGGATGGATTGGGGAATGGTCGAGCGTGGACGAGGAATTTCGCGAAGAGCTTGGTTCGGCTTGCGCGTCGCGAGGAGGAAGAAGACCGAGCGAGCGCGGGGAAGTGGAAATGACCAAGTGAGCGAGTGAGAGGAGGGGTGGGAGTGCGCGGTGGAGTGCTTGGGCACGCAAGGGAGGCACTGTGCGGCCTCGGGAGCGTGCGAGCGCGTGGGTGGCTGTCGCGGTCGCCATTGATGGCGCGGCGAGCTCGAACAGAGCGCGCGCGACACGATTGGGCGAGGAAGATTGTGGCGTGATCGCTGGGGATCCTCCACAGTGCTCCTTGGCGCGTAGCGAGCGAGCATCGCGACTGCGGGGCGGCGCTGCGCGGCTGCGACCAGTGCCGAGCGAGCTTGCCATGATGGCGCTCCGCGGCGCGAGGCAGCAGTGCGCCGTCGCCCGCGAAGTGACGGTACGGAAGGCTTGGACAAACGCGTGAGGACAAAAGCTAGCTGCCGCCACAGCTCGGCCGACCCGACGCGGTCTCCGCCACACGCCGGCCACGTGGCGGCCGGACTCCGGCCGGAGCAGAGCGCGCCAGGGGCGAGCTGGCAGCCCCGTGGAGCTCTTTGCCCCTTTTGAACTTTCTCCAAAAATTTGAGCTGAACTTCGAAACGTGTAAAACTAAAAGTTGGAGTTTGAGGTGCGGGACACAACTTCCGAGCTTGGACCGGGCACTTCGACCAGGCGCTACGGCGCTTCGAGCTTGAACCGCAAGCTCGAGCTTGCCGAGCCTCGAATGGTCGGAAACGCCACTCGAGGGTGAGTGCCCCCCCCCCTCGAGCTTGGCTGCGAAGCCTCGAGCGTGACGGAACGTCGCTCGAGGGTGAGTCCTCGAGCTTGGCTGCGGAGCCTCGAGGGTGACGGAACGTCGCTCGAGGGTAAGTCCTCGAGCTTGGCTGCGGAGCCTCGAGCGCGACGGACGGCGGGGCCTCGAGGGTCCTGTCGTGCAGCCTCGAATCGTGACGGAAACTACCGGCTAGGCTCGATCGTCACGGTCATAGCTCGATCGTCACGGACATACTGACTAGGCTCGATCGTCACGGACATACTGACTAGGCTCGATCGTCACGGACATAGCTCGATCGGGACGGATTTTTACGGCTAACCTCGATCGTGACGGACATTCCCGCTCGAGGGTCACCGATCGGCGCGAACGCCGTGGCGAGGTTGTCGCGAAGGGCTGTCCGAGATGTTTAAGTTTTAGTTGGGTGCCAAACAACCCTTGTTTTTGAGTTATAACTGAATTTTTGACGAATTTTTTTTGAATTTCAACCCAATTTCCTGTTGCATTGATTTTAATTGCACTTTTTAATTCTTTTGACATCAGAGATGTCACAGCCTACCCCCCTTAAAAGGAATCTCGTCCCGAGATTCGATTACACTTAGGAACAAGGTGGGAAAAAGGTACCTTGGCCTAAGAAAGGATGTCGGGGTAGTTCTTCTTTAGATAGTCTTCGGTTTCCCATGTGGCTTCATCTTCGGAGTGATGACTCCACTGAATTTTGTACATTTTAACTCCCTTCCTTCGTGTTTGTCTCTCTTTCTCGTCGAGGATCTTAATGGGATGCTCATCATAAGAGAGATCCGGTTCAACCGAGAGTTCCTCTTCAATAACCTCGGTTGGAACACGAAGACACCTCTTGAGTTGAGAAACATGAAATACATTGTGTACCGCTGAAAGTTTCTCGGGAAGCTTCACTTGATAGGCTACCGGCCCACATTGTTGAGTGATTTCATACGGGCCGATATAGCGAGGTGCAAGCTTTCCTTTGAGTCCAAACCTTTGCACACCCTTGGTCGGGGAGACCTTAAGATACACGTGGTCGCCAACTTCAAACTGAAGTGGCTTCCGCCGCTGATCAAAGTAACTCTTTTGTCGTGACTGGGCGGTCTTTAAATTTTCCCGAATGATCCTAACCTTTTCTTCTGCTTCCTCCACAAGGTCAGGGCCATAAGTATATCTCTCGCCTGCCTGGGACCAACACAACGGGGTCCGACATCTTCTACCATATAGGGCTTCGAAAGGTGCCATTCTAAGACTTGTCTGGTAGCTGTTATTATAGGAGAATTCGGCCAGAGATAAACATTTCTCCCAATTCTTCCCATAATGAATAACACAAGCTCGAAGCATATCCTCAAGTATTTGATTTACCCTTTCCGTCTGCCCATCGGTCTGAGGGTGATATGCCGAACTACGGATCAGTTTGGTGCCTAGGGACATTTGCAATTGCTCCCAAAAGCGTGCTACGAACAGAGCACCACGATCTGAAATTATCGTCTTGGGTACCCCGTGTAGACAAACGATCCGCTCCAAATAAATCTCCGCGTATTTCTTAGCAGTATAAGTGGCATTGACTGGAATAAAATGCGCGGTCTTGGTAAGGCGATCCACAATTACCCAAATAGAATCGTGGCCCTAAGGGGTCCTGGGAAGTCCAACAATAAAATCCATACTGACATCTTCCCACTTCCATGAGGGAATAGGTAGAGGTTGAAGCGTGCCTGCTACCTTCAAGTGGCTGGCCTTAACCCGCTGGCATGTGTCACATTCCGACACATATGTGGCAATTTCTCGCTTCATTCGAGTCCACCAAAAGTTTTGTTTCAAATCTTGGTACATTTTGGTGCTGCCGGGATGGATAGAAAATTTAGAGAGATGTGCCTCATCCATAATCTTCCTCCGGAGCTCCGTGTTTTTGGGTACCATGAGGCGGTGTCCAAACCACAGGACTCCTTGCCCATCCAACCGGAAACACTTGTACTTCTCTTTCACCTTCTCCTTAGACAATTTCCGTTTAAGAACTTTAATGCCCGCGTCATTTAATTGGGCTACAACAATCTGATCGTGCAAGGTTGGTTCCACTGCAACATGGTTGAAGTACCCGTGTGGAACAATCTCTAAATTGAGCTTTGCCATTTCATGACACAGGGTGTCAGCGTAGGACTCCACGGAAAGACAATGACAACGGGCCTTGCGGCTTAATGCATCCGCAACTACATTAGCCTTCCCGGGGTGATAATGCACACTGAGGTCATAGTCCTTTGCTAACTCCAACCATCTTCGTTGTCTCATGTTCAGATGTGCCTGAGTGAAGACATATTTGAGGCTCTTGTGGTCTGTGTATATGTTGCAGGGAACACCCATCAAATAGTGTCTCCACATCTTGAGAGCATGAATGACCGCTGCTAACTCAAGATCGTGCGTGGGGTAGTTTTGCTCATGAGGCCGAAGTGCTCGAGAAGCATAAGCAATGACCCGGTTTTCTTGCATGAGAACACAGCCAAGACCGGTGCCTGATGCATCGCAATAGACATCATAAGGCTTGGTGCAATCGGGCTGAGCCAAAACTGGGGCTGAAGTTAAATGTCTTCGCAAGGTGTGGAAAGCTTCCTCACATTTGTCATTCCACTCAAATTTAACTCCCTTCTTCAAGAGTTCGGTCATGGGCTTTGCTATCCGAGAGAAATCCGGAATAAAACGGCGGTAATAACCGGCTAAACCCAGAAAACTCCGAATCTCATGGACAGAGGTAGGTGGTTGCCAATCTAGCACCTCTTGTACCTTGGTTGGATCCACGGATATACCATCCTTGGAAACCGTGTGACCTAAAAACTTCACGCTCTCAAGCCAGAATTCACACTTGGAGAACTTGGCATAGAGCTGATGATCTCTCAGCCTTTGAAGAACAATGCGAAGGTGCTCAGCATGCTCTTCCTCATTCTTAGAATATATAAGAATGTCGTCAATGAAAACCACCACAAACTTGTCTAGTTCAGACATGAAGACCGAATTCATGAGGTACATGAAGTAGGCCGGGGCATTGGTGAGTCCAAAAGACATAACCAAGAATTCATAAAGTCCATAACGTGTGGAAAAGGCAGTCTTTGGAATGTCACAAGGCCTGATTTTGATTTGGTGATAGCCAGAGCGAAGGTCAATCTTGGAGAACACTCTGGCGCCAGCTAGTTGATCAAACAAGATGTCAATTCGGGGGAGCGGGTACTTGTTCTTAATGGTTACCGCATTGAGAGGCCGGTAATCAATACACAACCTCAAGGAATGGTCCTTCTTCTTCACAAAGACAGCGGGACATCCCCAAGGTGATACACTTGGGCGAATGAAACCTTTATCTAGCAATTCTTGGAGTTGAATTTTTAATTCAGCCAATTCATTGGGTGGCATCCTATATGGTCTCTTTGATATAGGTGCTGTGCCAGGTTGTAATTCAATCACAAATTCAACATCCCTATCCGGCGGCATCCCAGGTAAGTCATCCGGAAATACGTCGGCATACTCACATACCACCGGAATGTCCTTTAGTTGGGTTTCGGCCATGGAATATGCACACGCATCGACGCAAGTCCGTTGTGGCAGATATAGCACACTCGGGCCATGCGTAGGCGAGTTTATCTCAACAACTCGTTCCGCAACATCTAGGACAACCTTATGTTGAGTCATCCAATTGGCTCCTAACACAATGTCAATTCCTTCCATACCAAGCAAAATCAAATCAGTAGGAAATGTTTTACTTCCCAACCTGATTGGAACTTTGTGGGTGACTTGGTTGGATGCAATTTTGCCTCCCGCAGTTGATATCACATAGGAGGATTTGGTATGGTATGATTTTAATCCGCATTTCACATGGAACCTTGTGCTTATAAAACTATGTGTTGCCCCGGAATCAAACAATATCACAGCAGGTTGAGTGCAGATAGGGAAGATACCAGTCATGTCTGGGGCTCCCTCGGGTAAGTCGGCCAAGTTGGTGTAGTTGAGCCGTCCTTGGCGAACTTGCACACGTTGCTGCTGCTTGCCTTTGCCTTGCTGATTTCCCGGGCGTTGGTTTTGCTGCTTGTTCTGCGGGCAATCCTTAATAAAATGGTCCTTGCTCCCACACTTGAAGCACTGGTAGCCGGCTCCAGGACGAGCTGGCTGCGGTGCACTCTGCCTTGGTGCTTGCTGCTGCGGCGGTAGAGGGAAACGAGGCGCGTTAGGCTGTGGCGGCCTAGCAACCCATCCACCTCCCTGAGGTGCCCTGGACTGTCCCTGCGGTGCAGCCGGGGGAACCAAGCGGAACCTCTGGGGCTGCGAGCTTGACGGTCCAGCGGGAGTCTTCCTCTTCTTTTCCGCCTTGTGCACCATATTGGCGTCTTCTTGAGCGATGGCAAGGTTCACGAGATCGCCGTACGAGGCAGCACGGGTGGTGGCCAACTGCGCCTTTAACTTGGTGTTAAGGCCACGTCGGAACCTCTCAAGCTTCTTCTCGTCGGAGTCGGCGTGATGACCCGCATAAGGGCACAGACCATTGAAGGCCTGGGAGTACTGCAGCACTGTGCGAGTACCCTGGGTCAGCGCCAAAAACTCATTCAACTTTCGCTCTACTAGACCGGCCGGAATGTGATGAGCCTTGAATGCAGCCTTGAACTCATCCCACTCAACTACATGACCCTCCTGCTGCAGGGCCAGGTAGTTCTCCCACCAAAGGAGAGCTGGGCCGCGGAGCTGCTGCGCCGCGAATACGACCTTGCGGTTGGAGGTGCAAGGCGTCGCCAGAATGGTGAACTTGGACTCGATGGCCCGAATCCAGGTGTCGGCCTCTAAAGGCTCATCGGCACGAGAGAAGATCGGCGGGTGCGTCGCCAGAAAATCTTCGTATCGGGCCACCTGAGGCTGAGGGGCCCGTTGACCCCCCTGCTGCAGCATCTGCTGCTGCAACGGGGCTCTCCGCCATCCTCAAAGGAGAACTAAGGTAGCGCCTCATCCAGTGGGGATCATCCGGCTGAGTTGGTGGAAACAGCCCAAGCAACTGGTGCTCTACCAAGCTCTGGTTCTGAGCACAAAAAGAACTGATGCCATTCAAGGCAGCTAGCTCACAAGTCGTCTCCATGTGGTGTCCATGAACTTCCACCGTCCAGGTGGGGGAACTAGGACACGGCGGGTGGCGATAGACCACCAAACGCACACGGGAACGGGTCACGCCACGGTCTCGGACGAGGATTCTCTCATATTGTGGCGGTGTAGGGTAGCCAAGTGCCTGTAGAACCGACCACAAGATGCTAGGGAAGCCTTCCCATCCCAAGCAATCAGAGAAGGACACGTCGTTGGGGTGACTAGCCAGGTCAGCGTGAGCGTCCATTCTGAACCAAAGGAAAAGGGGCAAGGGTGAGAACCGGTTAGTGCCAAAGAGCAAAAACAGATTCTGCGCAGGGTGGTAAAAATTACAAAACTCGAAATCTACAAGCTTAAAAATTCCCAAACTTGGCCAGGACATTGTCTAAATAATTCCTAACAAGTTTCATGTTGGAGGTTTGAGCAGAAACTGTCGTTAAGATGGTGTAAAAATTCAATTTTTATCACACTGTCCCCAGAAATTTCCAGCAGACAGGGGGTTACCATTTTTAGCATAACTCCAATTTTACTGAACCATTTTCGTTGAAATTTCTCCAGCATTTACTCCATAATATTTATGACAACTTTCGTGTTGAACACTTTTTCGTTCGACAACGTTTTCAGTTTCGAATTAAGGGTGCAACAGATTGTTCTCAGCAGGATTTTTGGGTTGTGATTTTAATTCCTTTGATGGCGGTTCGATTCGGTCACTTATTAAAATCCATGTCAATTCAGTGAGATGCAATGCATGGGCGGCCTATTCGTTCTCGCCAACACACATGCCAATAACTTTTGGCTTACGAAGTTAGTGCCGGTGGCTAGGCAATATCCGTCTCTCCCTATATTAACTAGCCGAACTTTTCTAACCGTTCATCTTACGGAATCGTGGTTAGTGTACCTGCAGAAAATTCCATTCCAGAGCATGTATAATCAACCTTTCGTGCCAGCACTCACGAAAGCGTCTCCATTCATTACCACCCACTATAGAGGTGGCACCCGAACGTTTAACATTGAACGGGCAATGTTCATATGTCACCAAAGCAACATATTGACAGTTTCATACGCTTTTGAAATAGCGTATTGACTTTGTGCCGCCATCATATTTGCATATGATGCCGTGGTACGCTACAGCAATCGCCGTACCTTGCGCCCACCATCCTATTCTAGTTTCATACGCCATCACAGCGTATTGACTATGTGCCGCCACTATATTTTCATATAGTGCCGTGGTACGTTACAGCAATCGCCGTACCTTGCGCCCACCATTGCGGAAAGTAAATAACAGAATGAAATGTGCTGGAAGTTAGTATAATATACTATTTGCCACCTATCATATCGTGATCCCTTAACCCACATAGGCTTCACGTTCTAGGTAACATCCTTAGCGGTTATCATAGGACCTTCCTCCGCAAAACGCGTCGGACGCACGAGTTGGCAAGTTTTATTCAAAAATTTGTTTATTAAGGTTTGTTGCTCTCTCCGGTGCGCTGTTTCGGCTCTGATGCCAGCTGTGGCGGTTCCACTCCGAAATTATTCCAAGTTAAGTACCTTTGGACCACTAATCACGTAGTCAAGCACTTAATCCGGAATAAGCTGGAGCGCCGTCGGATTAAACCCGATTAAACCACGTACTTTTCTCGATCGAAACAACAGCACGCCCACACGAAGGTGAGTTCCAGAGATTACAACATTCCACAAATTACATTACACGCAAAGGTAACATAGTTATTACAAACCGAGTTCAAATTTTAAATCAGAGTACAAAGTCTTTGCAGCGGAATTAAAAGTTTATAACAACTGAAATTTAGAAGTTCATTGCAGCGGAAGAAAACAATCTAACGACGATACAAAATAACTCCGTGCTGAAGCCTGCCACGAAGCTACTCCTCCCGATCCTCGCCAGAGGACGGGACCCATTCGATGTGCCAGCCAGGTGGAACCTGGGCAGGCCAAGTCATAGCATCCACATCCAAAATGATACCTGTAAAATATTGCCACAAGCAAGGCTGAGTATACTAATACTCAGCAAGGCTTACCCGTCGGGTGAAATCTACATCACCGACATCTAGACAATGAGAGGCTTTTGGCTGGTGGGTTTGTTTGCCAAAAAGCAACTAAAGTAGATCCTTGCTTTCCAGTTTTAGCTTCATATTCTAGTAAATTTAACCATTCTAAATTAGCATCCTCTCTAAGCATACAAGTGGTGCAATACAAGTTATTCATAGAACAAGTTCATGATCTCATAATTCCACTTATTACTCGATGTAGCAAGGCGGTCAAGCAGTCTCATTAACCGCGAGAAGCGGACAGTTCGAACCGAATTTGTGCTACCTGGCCAGGGGAAACCCAACACACACGGATACTCTGCTTGCTATAAAAGGCACAAGCATTTCCCAACCTTTCCCATCGATCCACAATTCGGAACCGGGTCCACTTCCTTAGGATAAAGGTTTACTGCTTCACTCACAGCATCACGCATATATCCACAAGTGTACGGCAGGGGAAAACAAAGTTTCCAAGGAGAGATGGCTATCGGCCCTAGCTGCTTCAATCTGGTACCGGGCTTACCGGCTCCCATATACCGGCATGCATGTGGTACGTTCAAAAACTTGACACACTCTACCACACATTTCGACCTTAATCAATTATCATACACGGACGGGAGATCTACATCTATCATCCCGCCCGTCAATCCTTATGATTCCAACATAAGAAAAGACAAGCAATTCCTATGTCTCGCGAGTGACAGGAAATCACTCGACTTGTAACGGACCTATAGCAATGCACTATCGATCCCTTTCAAACTAGTATTGCAAGTCATGGGTACTAGGAAATGTGCAGCTAAGGTATTCAATCAACTCCTTGAACGTAAATGCACAAACATAGAGAATTCAAAGTGCATATTTTGGTAAAGGTTAGGTCATGCTCCGGGGCTTGCCTTCTTGCTCGGACTGAGAGTTAGCCTCCGGGTTGTTCACGTCTGCACCGGCACCGGGCTCCGGGGCTTCTTCCTCGTCTGCGGGGATGAGGGTGTAGTCGCCGTCTGGGATAGCGCCTTGTACATGATATGCATAACTTAGGGTGGCTGTTCTGGAATTTCAGATTCCATTTATTTTATTCTATCTAACTACAAAAAGGTTTATTCTTTTATATAAATCGATTTCCATCTAGATTACTTCGCATTTTTGTTTCTCCATTTCTGTTCATCATTTTTATCTATAAACTTTATGGCAGCTACTGGAGTATAAGAGCTAAGCTCACTCCAAAATTTAGCTAATTTCGAGCTACACATAACTTATTAAAAATCTAACAAGTTGCTGCCAGCAGAAATGAATTTAATTCATATAAAATTGAAAATTCAACCATTTCAGGAGATCTCCCTACCAAAGTTAAGCATAAGTATGAGGAGGGCTCTGGCCAAGTGATGGCTCAAAATAACCCTTGGGTAGTCCTCAATAATTTTCCATCCAAAAACACATATTTAATTATTTACCATCCTAAACAGAGCAAAAATTAAGTTTCTCATTTTTCACAGGTGTGCTAACAAGTTTTTAGTCCTCTGGAGCTAGATGGTGATTTTTCACTGCCCAGATTAGTTTTAATGATTTATGCACTGCAAAAAGACAGAAAACCTATTTTAATTCATAACAGGAGCTGTAGTTCATATTTTTAAGTCCCCTTTGGACACATGCTGTCCAAAGTCACTACAAACAACATATCCAAAGCTCAACCCTAGCGTAGCTCTGGATTTGAAATGGTGCACAACTTTAGGTTTTCATAGCTTGAATTTTAATTCACATACAGTTCGTCAAAAGTACAAACATGTCTAATAGAGATTGTAGTTTAGACCCTTACGAATCCAGAGAGTATTTTTGTGCATTTTTCTGATTTTTGTACGATTTTTAATGGATTTTACAAGATTCGGGAAAAACAAATCTAGTTTTAGGAATCTATTTTCGCAGGGAACCCTAGAACTTTCAAAACTTCGCGAACCAGTCCTGCACTTTTGCACAGAGGCCCTTAAACAAAGGTAGACGATGAAGAAAAGTCCCTGGGACCTTGCCGGAGTTGCGCCGGGCAAACTACGGCGAACTAGGCACGGGGAAGTGGGGGAAAATTATCCTGGGCTCACCACGAGTCGTTTGAGGACGGTTTGGAGACCGGGGGTTGTCGGAGTTGCGCCGGCGACGAGGAGGTGGCGGCGCGGCCGCTGCGGGGTCTACGCCGGCGAGCTCGGGGTCGCTCGTGGAGGGCTGAGGGGTCCGTGAGCTTCAGCAGGGCTTGGGGAAGCTGTTGGCGTGCTCGAGGAAGCTCGGGGATGGCTCGGAGTAGGGTCTCGACGGTGAGGTGGTTCGCCGGCCGGAAAACTCGATTTGGGGGAAATCGAAAATTCGAGCCGGGGAACGGGCAATGTGTTGGGGAAAGTTGGGGGAAAATGGAGCTAGGGATGTGAACTAGCTCCGTGCGGGATGGATTGGGGAATGGTCGAGCGTGGACGAGGAATTTCGCGAAGAGCTTGGTTCGGCTTGCGCGTCGCGAGGAGGAAGAAGACCGAGCGAGCGCGGGGAAGTGGAAATGACCAAGTGAGCGAGTGAGAGGAGGGGTGGGAGTGCGCGGTGGAGTGCTTGGGCACGCAAGGGAGGCACTGTGCGGCCTCGGGAGCGTGCGAGCGCGTGGGTGGCTGTCGCGGTCGCCATTGATGGCGCGGCGAGCTCGAACAGAGCGCGCGCGACACGATTGGGCGAGGAAGATTGTGGCGTGATCGCTGGGGATCCTCCACAGTGCTCCTTGGCGCGTAGCGAGCGAGCATCGCGACTGCGGGGCGGCGCTGCGCGGCTGCGACCAGTGCCGAGCGAGCTTGCCATGATGGCGCTCCGCGGCGCGAGGCAGCAGTGCGCCGTCGCCCGCGAAGTGACGGTACGGAAGGCTTGGACAAACGCGTGAGGACAAAAGCTAGCTGCCGCCACAGCTCGGCCGACCCGACGCGGTCTCCGCCACACGCCGGCCACGTGGCGGCCGGACTCCGGCCGGAGCAGAGCGCGCCAGGGGCGAGCTGGCAGCCCCGTGGAGCTCTTTGCCCCTTTTGAACTTTCTCCAAAAATTTGAGCTGAACTTCGAAACGTGTAAAACTAAAAGTTGGAGTTTGAGGTGCGGGACACAACTTCCGAGCTTGGACCGGGCACTTCGACCAGGCGCTACGGCGCTTCGAGCTTGAACCGCAAGCTCGAGCTTGCCGAGCCTCGAATGGTCGGAAACGCCACTCGAGGGTGAGTGCCCCCCCCCTCGAGCTTGGCTGCGAAGCCTCGAGCGTGACGGAACGTCGCTCGAGGGTGAGTCCTCGAGCTTGGCTGCGGAGCCTCGAGGGTGACGGAACGTCGCTCGAGGGTAAGTCCTCGAGCTTGGCTGCGGAGCCTCGAGCGCGACGGACGGCGGGGCCTCGAGGGTCCTGTCGTGCAGCCTCGAATCGTGACGGAAACTACCGGCTAGGCTCGATCGTCACGGTCATAGCTCGATCGTCACGGACATACTGACTAGGCTCGATCGTCACGGACATACTGACTAGGCTCGATCGTCACGGACATAGCTCGATCGGGACGGATTTTTACGGCTAACCTCGATCGTGACGGACATTCCCGCTCGAGGGTCACCGATCGGCGCGAACGCCGTGGCGAGGTTGTCGCGAAGGGCTGTCCGAGATGTTTAAGTTTTAGTTGGGTGCCAAACAACCCTTGTTTTTGAGTTATAACTGAATTTTTGACGAATTTTTTTTGAATTTCAACCCAATTTCCTGTTGCATTGATTTTAATTGCACTTTTTAATTCTTTTGACATCAGAGATGTCACAGCCTACCCCCTTAAAAGGAATCTCGTCCCGAGATTCGATTACACTTAGGAACAAGGTGGGAAAAAGGTACCTTGGCCTAAGAAAGGATGTCGGGGTAGTTCTTCTTTAGATAGTCTTTCGGTTTCCCATGTGGCTTCATCTTCGGAGTGATGACTCCACTGAATTTTGTACATTTTAACTCCCTTCCTTCGTGTTTGTCTCTCTTTCTCGTCGAGGATCTTAATGGGATGCTCATCATAAGAGAGATCCGGTTCAACCGAGAGTTCCTCTTCAATAACCTCGGTTGGAACACGAAGACACCTCTTGAGTTGAGAAACATGAAATACATTGTGTACCGCTGAAAGTTTCTCGGGAAGCTTCACTTGATAGGCTACCGGCCCACATTGTTGAGTGATTTCATACGGGCCGATATAGCGAGGTGCAAGCTTTCCTTTGAGTCCAAACCTTTGCACACCCTTGGTCGGGGAGACCTTAAGATACACGTGGTCGCCAACTTCAAACTGAAGTGGCTTCCGCCGCTGATCAAAGTAACTCTTTTGTCGTGACTGGGCGGTCTTTAAATTTTCCCGAATGATCCTAACCTTTTCTTCTGCTTCCTCCACAAGGTCAGGGCCATAAGTATATCTCTCGCCTGCCTGGGACCAACACAACGGGGTCCGACATCTTCTACCATATAGGGCTTCGAAAGGTGCCATTCTAAGACTTGTCTGGTAGCTGTTATTATAGGAGAATTCGGCCAGAGATAAACATTTCTCCCAATTCTTCCCATAATGAATAACACAAGCTCGAAGCATATCCTCAAGTATTTGATTTACCCTTTCCGTCTGCCCATCGGTCTGAGGGTGATATGCCGAACTACGGATCAGTTTGGTGCCTAGGGACATTTGCAATTGCTCCCAAAAGCGTGCTACGAACAGAGCACCACGATCTGAAATTATCGTCTTGGGTACCCCGTGTAGACAAACGATCCGCTCCAAATAAATCTCCGCGTATTTCTTAGCAGTATAAGTGGCATTGACTGGAATAAAATGCGCGGTCTTGGTAAGGCGATCCACAATTACCCAAATAAATCGTGGCCCTGAGGGGTCCTGGGAAGTCAGCATGTATAATCAACCTTTTCGTGCCAGCACTCACGAAAGCGTCTCCATTCATTACCACCCACTATAGAGGTGGCACCCGAACGTTTAACATTGAACGGGCAATGTTCATATGTCACCAAAGCAACATATTGACAGTTTCATACGCTTTTGAAATAGCGTATTGACTTTGTGCCGCCATCATATTTGCATATGATGCCGTGGTACGCTACAGCAATCGCCGTACCTTGCGCCCACCATCCTATTCTAGTTTCATACGCCATCACAGCGTATTGACTATGTGCCGCCACTATATTTTCATATAGTGCCGTGGTACGTTACAGCAATCGCCGTACCTTGCGCCCACCATTGCGGAAAGTAAATAACAGAATGAAATGTGCTGGAAGTTAGTATAATATACTATTTGCCACCTATCATATCGTGATCCCTTAACCCACATAGGCTTCACGTTCTAGGTAACATCCTTAGCGGTTATCATAGGACCTTCCTCCGCAAACGCGTCGGACGCACGAGTTGGCAAGTTTTATTCAAAAATTTGTTTATTAAGGTTTGTTGCTCTCTCCGGTGCGCTGTTTCGGCTCTGATGCCAGCTGTGGCGGTTCCACTCCGAAATTATTCCAAGTTAAGTACCTTTGGACCACTAATCACGTAGTCAAGCACTTAATCCGGAATAAGCTGGAGCGCCGTCGGATTAAACCCGATTAAACCACGTACTTTTCTCGATCGAAACAACAGCACGCCCACACGAAGGTGAGTTCCAGAGATTACAACATTCCACAAATTACATTACACGCAAAGGTAACATAGTTATTACAAACCGAGTTCAAATTTTAAATCAGAGTACAAAGTCTTTGCAGCGGAATTAAAAGTTTATAACAACTGAAATTTAGAAGTTCATTGCAGCGGAAGAAAACAATCTAACGACGATACAAAATAACTCCGTGCTGAAGCCTGCCACGAAGCTACTCCTCCCGATCCTCGCCAGAGGACGGGACCCATTCGATGTGCCAGCCAGGTGGAACCTGGGCAGGCCAAGTCATAGCATCCACATCCAAAATGATACCTGTAAAATATTGCCACAAGCAAGGCTGAGTATACTAATACTCAGCAAGGCTTACCCGTCGGGTGAAATCTACATCACCGACATCTAGACAATGAGAGGCTTTTGGCTGGTGGGTTTGTTTGCCAAAAAGCAACTAAAGTAGATCCTTGCTTTCCAGTTTTAGCTTCATATTCTAGTAAATTTAACCATTCTAAATTAGCATCCTCTCTAAGCATACAAGTGGTGCAATACAAGTTATTCATAGAACAAGTTCATGATCTCATAATTCCACTTATTACTCGATGTAGCAAGGCGGTCAAGCAGTCTCATTAACCGCGAGAAGCGGACAGTTCGAACCGAATTTGTGCTACCTGGCCAGGGGAAACCCAACACACACGGATACTCTGCTTGCTATAAAAGGCACAAGCATTTCCCAACCTTTCCCATCGATCCACAATTCGGAACCGGGTCCACTTCCTTAGGATAAAGGTTTACTGCTTCACTCACAGCATCACGCATATATCCACAAGTGTACGGCAGGGGAAAACAAAGTTTCCAAGGAGAGATGGCTATCGGCCCTAGCTGCTTCAATCTGGTACCGGGCTTACCGGCTCCCATATACCGGCATGCATGTGGTACGTTCAAAAACTTGACACACTCTACCACACATTTCGACCTTAATCAATTATCATACACGGACGGGAGATCTACATCTATCATCCCGCCCGTCAATCCTTATGATTCCAACATAAGAAAAGACAAGCAATTCCTATGTCTCGCGAGTGACAGGAAATCACTCGACTTGTAACGGACCTATAGCAATGCACTATCGATCCCTTTCAAACTAGTATTGCAAGTCATGGGTACTAGGAAATGTGCAGCTAAGGTATTCAATCAACTCCTTGAACGTAAATGCACAAACATAGAGAATTCAAAGTGCATATTTTTGGTAAAGGTTAGGTCATGCTCCGGGGCTTGCCTTCTTGCTCGGACTGAGAGTTAGCCTCCGGGTTGTTCACGTCTGCACCGGCACCGGGCTCCGGGGCTTCTTCCTCGTCTGCGGGGATGAGGGTGTAGTCGCCGTCTGGGATAGCGCCTTGTACATGATATGCATAACTTAGGGTGGCTGTTCTGGAATTTCAGATTCCATTTATTTTATTCTATCTAACTACAAAAAGGTTTATTCTTTTATATAAATCGATTTCCATCTAGATTACTTCGCATTTTTTGTTTCTCCATTTCTGTTCATCATTTTTATCTATAAACTTTATGGCAGCTACTGGAGTATAAGAGCTAAGCTCACTCCAAAATTTAGCTAATTTCGAGCTACACATAACTTATTAAAAATCTAACAAGTTGCTGCCAGCAGAAATGAATTTAATTCATATAAAATTGAAAATTCAACCATTTCAGGAGATCTCCCTACCAAAGTTAAGCATAAGTATGAGGAGGGCTCTGGCCAAGTGATGGCTCAAAATAACCCTTGGGTAGTCCTTAATAATTTTCCATCCAAAAACACATATTTAATTATTTACCATCCTAAACAGAGCAAAAATTAAGTTTCTCATTTTTCACAGGTGTGCTAACAAGTTTTTAGTCCTCTGGAGCTAGATGGTGATTTTTCACTGCCCAGATTAGTTTTAATGATTTATACACTGCAAAAAGACAGAAAACCTATTTTAATTCATAACAGGAGCTGTAGTTCATATTTTTAAGTCCCCTTTGGACACATGCTGTCCAAAGTCACTACAAACAACATATCCAAAGCTCAACCCTAGCGTAGCTCTGGATTTGAAATGGTGCACAACTTTAGGTTTTCATAGCTTGAATTTTAATTCACATACAGTTCGTCAAAAGTACAAACATGTCTAATAGAGATTGTAGTTTAGACCCTTACGAATCCAGAGAGTATTTTTGTGCATTTTTCTGATTTTTGTACGATTTTTAATGGATTTTACAAGATTCGGGAAAAACAAATCTAGTTTTAGGAATCTATTTTCGCAGGGAACCCTAGAACTTTCAAAACTTCGCGAACCAGTCCTGCACTTTTGCACAGAGGCCCTTAAACAAAGGTAGACGATGAAGAAAAGTCCCTGGGACCTTGCCGGAGTTGCGCCGGGCAAACTACGGCGAACTAGGCACGGGGAAGTGGGGGAAAATTATCCTGGGCTCACCACGAGTCGTTTGAGGACGGTTTGGAGACCGGGGGTTGTCGGAGTTGCGCCGGCGACGAGGAGGTGGCGGCGCGGCCGCTGCGGGGTCTACGCCGGCGAGCTCGGGGTCGCTCGTGGAGGGCTGAGGGGTCCGTGAGCTTCAGCAGGGCTTGGGGAAGCTGTTGGCGTGCTCGAGGAAGCTCGGGGATGGCTCGGAGTAGGGTCTCGACGGTGAGGTGGTTCGCCGGCCGGAAAACTCGATTTGGGGGAAATCGAAAATTCGAGCCGGGGAACGGGCAATGTGTTGGGGAAAGTTGGGGGAAAATGGAGCTAGGGATGTGAACTAGCTCCGTGCGGGATGGATTGGGGAATGGTCGAGCGTGGACGAGGAATTTCGCGAAGAGCTTGGTTCGGCTTGCGCGTCGCGAGGAGGAAGAAGACCGAGCGAGCGCGGGGAAGTGGAAATGACCAAGTGAGCGAGTGAGAGGAGGGGTGGGAGTGCGCGGTGGAGTGCTTGGGCACGCAAGGGAGGCACTGTGCGGCCTCGGGAGCGTGCGAGCGCGTGGGTGGCTGTCGCGGTCGCCATTGATGGCGCGGCGAGCTCGAACAGAGCGCGCGCGACACGATTGGGCGAGGAAGATTGTGGCGTGATCGCTGGGGATCCTCCACAGTGCTCCTTGGCGCGTAGCGAGCGAGCATCGCGACTGCGGGGCGGCGCTGCGCGGCTGCGACCAGTGCCGAGCGAGCTTGCCATGATGGCGCTCCGCGGCGCGAGGCAGCAGTGCGCCGTCGCCCGCGAAGTGACGGTACGGAAGGCTTGGACAAACGCGTGAGGACAAAAGCTAGCTGCCGCCACAGCTCGGCCGACCCGACGCGGTCTCCGCCACACGCCGGCCACGTGGCGGCCGGACTCCGGCCGGAGCAGAGCGCGCCAGGGGCGAGCTGGCAGCCCCGTGGAGCTCTTTGCCCCTTTTGAACTTTCTCCAAAAATTTGAGCTGAACTTCGAAACGTGTAAAACTAAAAGTTGGAGTTTGAGGTGCGGGACACAACTTCCGAGCTTGGACCGGGCACTTCGACCAGGCGCTACGGCGCTTCGAGCTTGAACCGCAAGCTCGAGCTTGCCGAGCCTCGAATGGTCGGAAACGCCACTCGAGGGTGAGTGCCCCCCCCCTCGAGCTTGGCTGCGAAGCCTCGAGCGTGACGGAACGTCGCTCGAGGGTGAGTCCTCGAGCTTGGCTGCGGAGCCTCGAGGGTGACGGAACGTCGCTCGAGGGTAAGTCCTCGAGCTTGGCTGCGGAGCCTCGAGCGCGACGGACGGCGGGGCCTCGAGGGTCCTGTCGTGCAGCCTCGAATCGTGACGGAAACTACCGGCTAGGCTCGATCGTCACGGTCATAGCTCGATCGTCACGGACATACTGACTAGGCTCGATCGTCACGGACATACTGACTAGGCTCGATCGTCACGGACATAGCTCGATCGGGACGGATTTTTACGGCTAACCTCGATCGTGACGGACATTCCCGCTCGAGGGTCACCGATCGGCGCGAACGCCGTGGCGAGGTTGTCGCGAAGGGCTGTCCGAGATGTTTAAGTTTTAGTTGGGTGCCAAACAACCCTTGTTTTTGAGTTATAACTGAATTTTTGACGAATTTTTTTTGAATTTCAACCCAATTTCCTGTTGCATTGATTTTAATTGCACTTTTTAATTCTTTTGACATCAGAGATGTCACACACATGTGGATATATGCGTGATGCCGTGAGGGAAGCGGTAAACCTTTATCCTAAGGGAGTGGACCCGGCGCCGAATTGTGGAATGATGGGAAAGGTTGGGAAGTGCTTGTGCCTTTTATAGCAAGCATTATCCGTGTGTGTTGGGTTTCCGCTGGCCAGGTAGCAAAATTCGGTTCAAACTGTCCGCTTCTCGCGGTTAATGAGACTGCTTGACCGCTGTGCTGCATTGAGTAATAAGTGGAACTATGAGGATGATGAACTTGTTGTATGTACTAAATTAGATTGCAACACTTGTATGCTTAGAGAGGATGTTAATCTAGAATCGTTAATGTGGCGGACCGCTCCGAAATTATTCCAAGTTAAGTACCCCGGGACCACTAATCGAGTAGTCAGGCACTTAATCCGGAATAAGCCGGAGCGCCGTCGGATTAAACCCGATTAACCACGTACTTTTCTCGATCGAAACAACAGCACGCCCACACGAAGGTGAGTTCCAGAGATTACAATATTCCACAAATTTAACATACATAAAAGGGTAACATAGAGTTATTACAACCGAGTTTGAAATTTAAATCAGAGTATCAAATTCTTGCAGCGGAAACAAACAGTTCATTGCAGCGGAATAAAAACTAACGACGATACAAGTAACACCATGATGAAGCCTGCCACGGTGCTACTCCTCCCGTTCCTCGGCAGAGGACGGAACCCACTCGATGTGCCATCCAGGGGGAACCTGGGTAGGCCAAGTCATGGCATCGACTACCACATCCAACATTGTACCTGTAAATCATTGCCACAAGCAAGGATGAGTATACTAATACTCAGCAAGGCTTACCCGTCGGGTGAAAACTACATCACCGACATCTAGACATGAGAGGCTTTTGGCTGGTGGGTTTATTTGCCAAAAAAACAACTAAGAGTAGGTCCTTGCTTTCATGTTTTAGCATCATATTCTAGTAGATTTAACCATTCTAGATTAGCATCCTCTCTAAGCATACAAGTGGTGCAATACAATTTATTTCATAGAACAAGTTCATCAATCTCATAGGTCCACTTGTTACTCAATGCAGCAAGGCGGTCAAGCAGTCTCATTAACCGCGAGAAGCGGACAGTTCGAACCGAATTTTGCTACCTGGCCAGGGGAAACCCAACACACACGGATAATGCATGCTATAAAAGGTACAAGCACTTCCCAATCTTTCCCATCGATCCACAATTCGGAACCGGGTCCACTTCCTTAGGATAAAGGTTTACTGCTTCACTCACAGTCTCACGCATATATCCACAAGTGTACGGCAGGGGAAACAAAAGTTTCCAAGGAGAGATGGCTATCGGCCCTAGCTGCTTCAATCTGGTACCGGGCTTACCGATTCCCATATATCGGCATGCATGTGGTACGTTCAAAAACTTGACACACTCAACCACACGTTTCGACCTTAAATTCATTATCATACACGGATGGGAGATCTACATCTATCACCCCGCCCGTCAATCCTTATGATTCCAACATAAGTAAAGACAAGCAACTCCTATGTCTCGCGAGTGACAGGAAATCACTCGACTTGTAACGGACCTATAGCAATGCCCTATTGATCCTTTCATACTAGTGTTGCAAGTCATAGGTACTAGAAAATGTGCAGCTAAGGTATTCAATCAACTCCTTGAAACGTAAATGCACAAGCACAGGGAATTCATAGATGCATAAACTTTAAAGGCTGGGTTATGCTCCGGGGCTTTCCTTCTTGCTCTAGCTGGGGGTTAGCCTCCGGGTTGACTTCCGCTTCGCTGGCACCTCCCTCCGGGATTCCTTGACAAAATAGAGTAGTGGTGTGGGAAATTTTTATTCATCTTTGATGGTGATTTTGTACATATATAAAAGAATTTCTATTTATTATTTGGAAATTAGGGTGCTGTTCTGGAATTTTAGATTCTACTTATTTTATTCTAACTAATTATCAAAAAGGTTTATTCTTTTATATAATTCAATTTCCACATAGATTCCTTCTCATTTTTGTTTCTCATTTTATGTTCATCCTTTTTATCTATAAACTTTATGACAGCTACTGGAGTATAAGAGTTAGGTTCACTCCAAAATTTAGCTAAATCTGAGCTACACAAAATTTATTAAAAATAATTCAAACTGATGCCTGCAGAAATGAAATAATTTCATATAAAATTGAAAATTCATCCAAACCAGGAAATTTTCCTACCAGAGCTAGTCATGTGTGCAAGGAGGGCTCTGGCCAAGTGGTGGCTCAAAATAACCCTTGGACAGTCTTCAATAAATTTCTATCCTAAAACACATAACTATTTATTTGCTAGTCTAAACAGAGCAAAAATTAAGTTTTGCATTTTTAACAGATGTGCTAACAAGTTTTTAGGACTCTGGAGAAAAATGGTGATTTTTCACTGCATGGATTATTTTTAACAATTTCTGGACCACAAAAAGACAGGAAACACATTTTAATTCATAACTGAAGCTACAGTCCATATTTTTAGGTCCCGTTTGTACACAAGTTGTACAAAGTCACTACAAACAACATATCCAAAGATCAACCCTAGCGGAGCTCTGGATTTGAAATGGTGCAGAAGTTTCAAATTTTACAGTTTGAATTTTAATTCAAAAATGATTCACCAAAAGTACATACATGCTTAAATGAGATTGGAGTTTACAATCTCACGAATCCAGGGAGTATTTTTGTGCATTTTTCTGATATTTGTACGATTTCTAACGGATTTTACAAGATTCGGGAAAAATAGATCTAGGTCTAAGAATCTTTTTACGCTGGAGACCCTAGAACTTTCAAAACCTTTCAAACCAGTCCCTAACTTTTGCGCAGAGGACCCTAGAAAAACGAAGACGATGAACTTTGGTCCATGGGTCGTCGCCGGAGTTGCGCCGGCCAAACGACGGCGAGATAGGGTCGGGGAAGTGGGGGAAAAGCACCAGGGGCTCACCACTTGTCGATTGGTGACGGTTGGGAGGCCGGGGAATGCTCGGAAGATGGCCGGCGGCGATGCAGTGGCGGCGCGGTTGCCGCGGCTTCTACGCCGGTGAGGTCGGGGGCGTTCTCCGAGGTTGAAGGGGTCCTAGAGCACCAGTGGAGCTCGGGGAAGCTGCTGGCGTGCTCGGTTGACCTCGGGGACGGCTCGGAGTAGGGTCTCGACGTGAGGGTGCTCCAGCGGCCGAAAAATGGAGATTGGGGGAAATCTCGATTTCTCGCTGGAGAAGCGATGATAGCTCGTGAGGAGTGGGGGAATGGGAGGCTAGGGGAGGGGTCTAGCTTTGTGCGCGAGGAATTTGGGAATGGTGGAGAGTGTAGGGCAAATTTGATCTCGAAGCTCGGCTCGGTCCGTGCGGCGCGAGGTTGAAGACGACGGAGCGCGGCACGAGGAAGCGAGCTGGTGAAGTGAGCGAGCTAGTGGAGGGTGAGAGTGGCTCGGTGGGAGGCTTGGGCACGCTAGAGAGGGTCGTGCAGCCTCGGGAGCGCGCGTGAGAAGTAATGGCCGACGTGACGCGCCATTGATGCGCGTCGAGCTCGAACAGAGCGCGAGCGCGGGGTTGGGCGTCGATGATTGAGGCGTGGAGCAGTGGAAGATCTCCTGCAGAGCGTCTTGGCGCGGAGCGGGAAGGAATCTCGCGCGAGGCGGCTCTGCGCGACGCGCGCGCGAGCGCGCGGCCACGGCGGCGTCCGACCGCCATGATGGCGCTCCGCGGCGCGAGGCAACACGGCGCGACGACGGCGATGTGACGGTGCGGGAAGGGCTCGGCCAGCTCGGCGCGGCCTCCGCCGCTCGCCGGCCACGTGGCGGCCGACGCCCGGCCGGAGCAGGGGCGCGCCAGGGCCACTGTTGGCGCCCCGGGGAGCTCCTTTTCCCCCTTTGAATTTTCTCCAAAAATTTGAACTGAACGTGAAAAAGTGTGAAAATAAAAGTTGGAGTTTGAGAGGTGGGACACAACTTTCTTTTTGGGATGAACCTGAAATTTCAAATTTTTCGAGCTCAAACAACCCAAATTCAAAAAGGTGTTCAGCTTAGTTTTTCGAGTTTTTGAGGGGCTGAACTGCAAAATTTACAAAAGTTCCAAACAGTGACTAGACCTTATTTGTGATGACTAACAACTTTTATTTTTGGAGATTTTCAAGTTTAGTACAAAAGTTTTGAGATTTCAGTTGGGTGTCAAACAACCCTTGTTTTTGAATTTCCATTTGAATTTTTGATGGATTTTTGAGTTTCAACCCATAATTCCCTTTTGCATTGGTTTTAAGTGTACTTTTAATTTCTTTGACATCGGAGATGTCACAGTTAACTCTACTAGAATTTGATGCTAAAATTATGAAAGTAAAGATCCACTCTTAGTAGCTTTCTGGCAAAACAAACCCACCAGCCAAAAGCCTTTCATGTCTAGAAGTCGGTGATGTAGTTTTCACCCGACGGGTAAGCCTTGCTAAGTATTAGTATACTCAGCCTTGCTTGTGGCTATTTATATCAGGTACTACTTTGGATGAGGCAGTGAGTTCTGTCACTTGGCCTACCCAGGTTCCTCCTGGCTGGCATGTCGAGTGGGTTCTGTCCTCTTCCGAGGATCGGGAGAAGTAGCACCATGGCAGGCTTCATTATGGTGTTGCTATGTTTCGTCGTTAGTTTATTTCCGCTGCATTGAACTCTTGCACTTTTATTTGAAATTTAGACTTGGTTTGTAATAACTTGATGAGACTATTCATGTAAGTTGAATTTGTGGAATGTTGTAATTTCTGGGACTCACCTTCGTGTGGGCGCGCGTGTTGTTTCGATCGTGAAAGTACGTGGTTAATCGGGTATAATCCGACGGCGCTCCAGCTTATTCCAGATTAAGTGCCTAACTGCTTGGTTTGTGGTCCATGGGTACTTAACTTGGAATAATTTCGGAGTGGTCCGCCACAGCTGGCATCAGAGCCGAAACATGCGCACCAGAGAGAGCAACAGACCCTAAATAAATATTTTTGAATAAAGGATGTATAGAGCGTGAAGCCTATGTGGGTTAAGGGATCACGATATGCTAGGTGGTTAATTATATATTATACTGACTCTCAGCACATTTCATTTTGTCATTTACTTTCCGCAATGGTGGGCGCAAGGTACGACAATTGCTGTAACGCACCACGGCACTATATGAAAATATAGTGGCGGCACATAGTCAATACGCTGTGATGGCGTATGAAACTATAATAGCATGGTGGGCGCAAGGTACGGCTATTGCTGTAGCGTACCACGACATCATATGCAAATATGATGGCGGCACAAAGTTAATACGCTACTCATGAGCGTATGAAATTGTCAATATGTTGCCTTGGTGACATATGAAGCATTGCCCGTTCAATGTTGAACGTTCAGGTGCCACCACTATAGTGGGTGGTAATGAATGGGGGCGCTTCCGTGAGTGCTGGCACGGGAGGTTCATTATAATTGCTCTGGAATGGAATTTTTCTACAGGTACACTAACCACGATTCCGTAAGTTGAACGGTTAGAAAAGTTCGGCTAGTTAATATAGGGAGAGACGGATATTGCCTAAGCCACCAGCACTGACATCATAGGCCAAAAGTTTATTGGCACGTGTGTTGGTGAGAACGAATAGGCCGCTCATGCATTATAATTCGCTGAAATTCTCTCAAATCGTAATGTATTGTTATTGAACTACCCGTCACCAAAGTTTGAATAACAATCGGAAATTATGCTGGAACTCTGCCGAAAACAGTTCTGTTTGCATCGTCATTTCGAACCTGAAAACTTTGTCAAACGAAAAAGTTTTAACATGAAAGTTGTCATAAATGTTATCTAGTTTGTGCTGTAGAAATTTCAACGAATTTGGTTCAGTAGATTAAGAGTTATGCTTAAAATGGTAACCCCCTGTCTGCTGGAATTTTCTGGGAATAGTGAGTTGGAAATTGAATTTTTACATCTTCTTAAGGACGGTTTCTGCTCAAAACTTCAACATGAAACTTACTTGAAATTACCCAAACAATGTTCTGGCCAAATTTGGGAATTTTTGGGTTTGTATATGTTGAGTTTTATAATTTTTACTACACTGTCCAGAATCTGTTTAATTTTCTTTGGCGCTAACCAGTTCTCATACTTGACCTTTTTGTTCAGATGGACGGCCACGCTGACCCTGCTAGCTACCCCAATGATGTCTCTTTCTTGGACTGCCTTGGATGGGAGGGTTTTCCTAGCATCTTTTGGTCCGTGTTGCAGGCGCTTGATTACCCAAACCCGCCACAATATGAGAGAACCATCCTCCATGACCGTGGTGTGACTCGATCCAGAGTGCGTTTGGTGGTGCATCGCCACCCACCGTGTCCCAGCTCTCTCACATGGAGTGTGGAAGTCCATGGGCATCATATGGAGACCACTTGTGAGATAGCTGCTCTCAATGGGATCAGCTCCTTGGACTGTTTCCACCAGTCCAGCCTGACGACCCTCATTGGATGAGGCGCTATCTCAGCTCACCTCTGAGGGTGGCAGAGAACCCCATTGCTGCAGCCGCACTCTTGATGAGATGGATCAGGGCTTATCACCGGCTGCAGGCACTTCTGGGGCGGTCATAAAATGAAGCACTTAACCTTGCCATTGACATGTCTGTTCGTGCCCGTGACCTTAGGGTAGAGAGGACCTCTTTGTCCATAGAGGTGAGTACCAGGGATGCCATGATTGCAGACTTGGAGAGGCAGTTGACCGACCTCCACTAAGCATACAACAATGTCTACAATGAGCTGGCCCAAGTGAGGGATGAGCTAAAAAAACGTGCAGGGTGTCTTGGAGGATGCCAATGCCATGCTAGATGCTCATGATGCTCGCACCTTCTCAATGGAGAGGGAGAAAATGAAGGAGAAGCCCCTGATTCAGATATGGATACAGAGGATGACATGCCACCTCTTCCAGCTCCACCGTCTCCCATGGGCAGCGAGGCTACAGCTAACAACCTAGACGACTTCTAGGAGCTGCGGTAGCAAGTTACTCCTCCGCATAGCGTAAAATTTTGGTTTCATGATGTAATAGGCTAGATGGAGTTGAGTTTCCTTTAAGCTTTTGAACATGTAATCCATTGGCATGGGATGTGTGAGCCCCAAAAGCTTGAGTATGGTTGTAATGGTTGTGGTGAAAACATTCTGCAGCTATCTTTGTTTTAATTTTTAAACTGCCTTCCCTTCACTTCTGGACTATTACTTGAACTACAAAGTTGTCTGAAATTTGCCAAACAAAACGCTCATCAAAATTCAACCCCATTGGTTAAGCGAAATAAAAATGGCAACCAAAACACTGCAGCTCGGCCTATTGAAATACAGCAAAAACAGAGAACTGAAACTTGAATTTTTCAGCCTAGTTCTAGCCCGATTTTGGTTCTGAGCCAAACATGATAGTTGTAGAATATGAAATTTGCAAGATACTGACTGAATTGGAGCATCTAACTTGACTTCTACTGGGAGATATGTTTTTTCTTCCGAAACTGTCTGCTGATATGTTATCCTTACGCAGTAAACTTCATTATATTGCCACGTTCTATCTTGTCATTGATTTATGCAAGCTTATGAATTGTGGCTGATACAAGTACCTACCACAGATGGCTATCATTCGCAGCGGTCACGATGCTAGCGGATCCAACGCTAACCAGCAGGGGCCGGAAGGGCAACAACCACCACCACCTCCGCCACCGCAACAACCCCCAACGTGGCAACAGCTGTATGCCACTCCGACGGAGATCCTCCGCAATTTGCAGCATCAGCAACAGATGATGCAGCAGCAGATGCACCAGCAGGGTGGTCAACGTGCCCCTCCACCTCAAGTGGCCCGGTACGAGGACTTCCTGGCTACTCACCCTCCGGTGTTCTCCAGAGCCGAGGAGCCCTTGGAGGCTGATGCATGGATTCGGGCCATCGAATCCAAGTTCACCATTCTGGCTACGCCTTGTACTCCCAACCGCAAGGTGGTCTTCGCGGCGCAGCAGCTCCGTGGCACAGCTCTCCTGTGGTGGGAGAACTATCTCGCCCTTCAGGAGGAGAACCATGTCATTGAGTGGGTGTAACACCCAGATTTCCAATAAATCCGAATTCTTCTATATGCGTGCCCAGGATGTCCACGGAACACATATAGATTACAAATATTGAATCACAGAGAACACAATGCCCGAATAAAATAGTTTACATTAGAGTTTAACACAAGACATAGTCTTAAACAAATAACACAGCGGAAGTCTTAATATTAGTAAACGTCTTAACTAGGTAGAGCCTCAAGTCCACAGGGACACCGACTGGTTGAACACAACTAGAAGTACGGCAGATCCTCCGGAAACCCAGCAAGCGACTGATCATTCAATGCTCCATCTGTTACCCATCCGGGATTTTGTTGAATAGTTGCAAGTGTAAGTAAACCATCTTACTTAACAAGTATAACACGGGTTATGCAAGAACAAAAGGCTTGACACGGTTATACTGCATTAGCACTTTTAGTTGTTTCATTTTATTATCATCCAATTTACTACAAATGAGTAGAACCCAAGTAAAAACCCATTAATAAGGTATATGTGATTACGGAATATACCAACATCAACCACTAATGTCATCTTCTAATAAAAAAGGATCCAGGCCGCTCGTAACCGTGAGCACGGCTATCATGATAGATCAACACTCTGCAGAGGTTTCACCGTTTACCCGCCGGTCACATAAATCCAAAAGAATTTATGTTACGAGGACTTTCACAAAACACCCTAACAAGCACAGTAGCCGTTTTGATTCAACATAGGCAGCATAACCCAAGGCATCGAGATTAACATACGCTCAGGGCGCAACATGAGGGGGTCAATGGCGTCCGGAGCGAGAGCGCAATCATCGCAACGTGTGAAGCTGCCGTACATCGGGCGCTTACATCACGGGACTTTGCCTAACGAGACATAGCCAACGGATAAATCCGTCCTCGATGGATCAAACTATACTCTCACCCATGCTCCCCACATACGCCTTTTGGTAACCACTGGCGAGCTAGAGACGTACAAGCTAATTATCCAAGACCAGAGCCATTATAGTTCCAACGGCGGCGAACAAGTTCCTGGGTTGCCGCTTTAAGAACCGGACCTTACGGAGAGACATTAGAACAAAGCACGAAGCACATGCTCTAATTCCCTAGACCAAACCTTATAGAGACACTAAAACAAGCACGAAGCACATGCTCTAGTTTCCCAAACCATGTTGCTAAAAAGCATCTTTTAACCATCATTGAAGTGAACCATCAATTCAATATTAACATAAAAATAAATGTTGGTTGCAGGGCGTAGCATAGACTAACCATAATGCATAAAACTCGGGTAAACAAGGAATAAGGTAAAGACTAGGTACGACCTTAATGTTTAACAATATTAGACACATGCATATGAATTGTATGATTAAATGGTGTATAGGTAACAAGGATTGTCCATGTTATACTTGCCTTCCTCAGTGAACTGCTGCTGCACCTGCTCTTCGAGAACAGGATCATCGGCGAACTCGAACGGCTCGTCAACTACTCACATCGATCACCACACAAGCATCCACACATACATGCAAACAAGATATTTAATTAGAACAGTACACCAAACATAAACAAAAGATAAAAATAAGGCTTTAGAGTTACTGTACGCTTCACTACGAAGACATGAGCGCGAAAATCACTCAAATCGGAGTTAAAACGGGAAAACTATGCTTAAAACGGGCTCTAGGGACTTGCTGGTGAGACTTTTAAGCTTCCAGGGGTGTTTTTGAAAGAAACCAAGGACCTAAAACATAATTTCATATAAAAACCCGAGGGCTACCGAGTAAAAACGACTTCTAGGATGGTGGGCACTATTTTTCAAAAGAGCAGGGGCTAAACCAAAAGAAAAAGGACTTAGTTGTAAATACTTTTGTATGGAGGTGGACCGCGGGTTGATTTCCAGAAAACAGAGGGGCTCTTTTGTAAAACGGGCATGGCGGCAGCTGAGAGCTGACGTCGGCATGACGTCACGGTGGACCGGACCGTAGACCGGCCATGAACCGCGGTTCACGGGTTCACGGTGAACCGGCTCGGTTTAGATCGGTTTCAGATCTAGGCCGTTAGATCTAGATCGAACGGTGGCAAACATATCGGCTCTGGAGATCACCGGAGACGTCCGTTGCGGCGGCGTGTGCGGCGGTGCTTCGCTGGAATCGAGCTTCGCCGGTGCTATGGAGCTCCAAAGCTCGCCGCGATGGGTCCTAGCGGAAGAGGGGACGAAGGCGAACTCGTTTTGGGGGTTCTACTCGAGGATTGGGTGATGGTGGGGGCTGGCGACGCGCGGCAGCGGAGCGGGTACTCCGGCGAGGTCGTGCATGCGCGAGAGAGCGAGAAAAAGAGGGGGAAACAGCTGCGGGGCTTCCTCACCTCGCGGCGAAGCTCCGGGGCTAAGCCTTGGCGGCAATGCGGCGGCGAGGCGAGCTCTAGATGGTGATGGCGGCTCGGACTCGGCGGCGCTAGGGTTTGGGAGATTGGGTGCAAAAGGGGGGGTTGCTGCGCTTAAATAGGCCGGCCGAGGTCTCCTTGGCGTGCGCGCCAAGCAGCGCGGAGTTCGGGCACGGCACGGCGACGCGGCGGACTCCGGCTCGGGGTCGGGCTCAACCTCGCGTCGGGCTCGCCCTGTCAGTGGCGCGAGGAAGACGGAGCTGACAGGTGGGCCCCGCGTGTCAGCCAGCGGAGTGAGGGCGCGGCTGGGCTGCGGCGGTGGGCTGGCGCGGTGGTGGGCGGACCTGCTGCTGGGCCGCGCGAGAAAGGGGGAAAGAAGTTGGGCCCCGCAGTGGAGAGAGGAGAGTTGGGCTGAAATTTGAGAAAGAGAAGGAGAGAGAAAAGAAAAGGTTTTTCCTTTATTCAAACACTCATCTGAATTCAAATTCAAACTCAAATTTGAATTCAACAATCAAAAATTAAATGCACCAGCATGAATGCAACAATAAAGTTTCTATACCCTATATTTGCTTTTAATTATTCAAAATTTTTATTTTCCCTACATTTTTCATGAGCACTTGAATATAAAAAGCCAATTAATTACTAAATTCTAAATAGGGCATTTTTAGGGTGTTACAAACCTACCCCCTTAAGATGAATCTCGTCCCCGAGACTCGGACGTGGATTGGAAGAGATGTGGATATTCTGCCTTGAGATCATCCTCCCGTTCCTAGGTTGCCTCATCCTCTGTATGACGATTCCACTGAACCTTGCACATACGTATCACTTTGTTCCTGGTGACTCTCTCGGACTCCTCTAAGATCTTGACCGGATACTCCTCATAAGTAAGGTCCTCCTGCACATTCAACTCCTCCAACGGAATCTGTTCCTCTGGCACCCGTAGACACTTCTTCAATTGGGACACATGGAACACATCATGCACTCCTGCCAATTTCTCTGGTAACTCTAACTGATTAGCCACTTCACCTCTCCGTTCCAAGACCTTGAATGGTCCAATGTATCGAGGTGCTAGCTTGCCTTTGACATTGAACCTTTTCACACCTCTCATTGGTGACACCTTGAGATAGACGAAGTCGCAAATTTCGAAACTGAGATCTCGACGCCTTACATTTGCATAACTTTTCTGCCGTGACTGAGCTGTTCTCAAATTCTGCTTGATAACCTGCACTTGCTCTTCTGCCTGCTTCAAGACTTCAGGTCCAAATACTTTACCTTCTCCGGTTTGATTCCAGAACAACGGTGTCCTACACCTCCTTCCATACAACGCCTCAAACGGTGACATCTTGAGACTCTGTTGGTAGCTGTTGTTGTACGAGAACTCTGCATAACACAAACTCTTCTCCCAACTATTCCCATACTGTAATGCACATGCCCTCAACATATCCTCCAGTATCTGATTCGTCCTCTCGGTCTGACCGTCTGTCTGCGGATGGTAAGCGGAACTGAAGTGGAGCTTAGTATCCATGGACTCATGTAACTTGCGCCAAAAGTGCGACGTAAACTGACTGCCTCGGTCTGACACTATCTTCTTCGGTACCCCATGTAAGCATACAATCTGCTCCATATACAACTCTGCTAGTTTGGCACCGGAATATGTAGTCTTCACCGGAATAAAATGAGCCACCTTCGTCAGTCGGTCCACTATCACCCATATAGAGTCATAACCTCTCTGTGTGCGGGGCAGTCCTATTATAAAGTGCATACCCACTTCTTCCCATTTCCACTCTGGTATCTTCATAGGCTGAAGCAAACCTGCCGGTCTCTGATGTTCGGCCTTGACTCTCTGGCATACATCGCAAAGAGCTACGTGTGCTGCCACATCACGCTTCAAACCATACCACCAAAATCTTTCCTTGAGGTCCAAGTACATTTTGGTACTTCCCGGGTGAATGGAATATGCTGACTCGTGCGCCTCCTGTAAGATAACATCCTTGATAGGCTGCTGATCTGGCACCACTATTCTGTTACCGTACCACACTGTTCCTTGATCATCCAATCGGAATCCTAGCGCTTTATCTGTCCCAACCTTCTTTATTAATTCCTTGATTTCCTCATCCTCCAATTGTCCGTTTCGGATCTGCTGTTCCAGAGTTGGCTCCACTTTTAGCTCGGTCACGTTGGCTACCATACCCAAGTTCAAGCGTTCGAATTCACAACTAAGCTCTTCCGGCAAATTCTGTCTTGTCAGCTCATTCGCATAACTCTTTCTACTCAAAGCATCGGCCACCAAGTTAGCCTTCCCTGGATGGTAATGAATCTCCAGTTCAAAGTCATTGATCTTCTCAAGCCAACGATGTTGCCTCATATTCAACTCGGATTGCGTGAACACATACTTAAGGCTCTTGTGGTCGGTATAGATGTCGCACTTATGCCCAATCAAATAATGTCTCCAGATCTTCAACGCGTGTACCACGGCTGCCAATTCCAGATCATGTGTTGGATAATTCAGCTCATGTCTCCTCAACTGTCTGGATGCTTATGCCACAACTCTACCCTCCTGCATGAGTACACATCCCAATCCTTGACGAGACGCATCACAATACACTGAGAAGCTCTTAGTAACATCTAGCAGTACCAGTACTGGTGCAGTGGTCAGCCTTTTCTTCAACTCCTCGAAGCTAGCTTGGCGCTGCGGTGTCCACACGAACTTGGCCTTCTTCTCTAGCAATGATGTCAAGGGCTTGGCAATCTTGGAGAATCCCTCAATAAAACACCGATAGTAGCCTGCCATTCCGAGAAAACTCCTGATCTCACTGACATTCTGCGGCCGTACCCAATTCAACACATCTCTGACCTTCTTCGGATCAACTGCGACACCTCCATTTGACAACACATGCCCCAAGAATGATACCTCCTTCAGCCAGAATTCATACTTGTTCCACTAAACTTACAATCGATCAGCTGAAGCTTCAGGAGTCATCCATTGATGCTCAGCACTACGAGGTGTGATACAAAGTCAACCCCCCTTATTGTCCCCGACATACTTCTTACAAAAACTCAGAGCTAGTCCTGATAACTGAAGAAGGTCCATTGAATTGACAAGATGAAGATCCACTGAATTGACAAGATAAGGAACCCAACTATTTATTCATTAAATACCTTATACCTTAATCCAATACTAGATGATTGCAGACTTTCATCCACGCTCTTCACAATCATTACAAATATCCAAATCATTCATAAGCATAATGACAATTCATTCAAGCATTCAAAGACATGGTTCACACAAGACTCAACACTATTAGACCAGTTTTGACTCAAAAACGTGTGCTACTCGATCTCTATTACAAATTTATGGGAGGCTCTAGGGGTCGATGGTGGTGCGGCAAGCCAGGGTGCTGTATTGAGTCCTTCTGCGTGGTGGCGACTGTGCACCGAACTCTGGACTGCGTGGTGCCGGTCCTCCCATGAGATGCCGCAATGCTTCATTCCTCTCTTGCAAAGCGGAGAGCTCCCTCCTTAGCATAAGGTTTTCTTCTGATGCAACATCCAGTTCTGTGTTGAGGGTAGCTACAAGTGCCACTGTAGAAGCTATCTATGAGTCTTGAACGTTCGCGGTAGACGCGATAGTGCAAGCTGTGGCACCACTCTTGCGGTGGGAGTGGTACCTCTCCGGCTCATCCTTGATCTTGGCGAAGCACTTGTGACGGTAGACGTAGTAGGCTTGACGTGCAGCATCAGTGATCCCTGCCTCCTGGGTATCTCGGTGTGGCGGACCACTCCGAAATTATTCCAAGTTAAGTACCCCTGGACCGCTAATCAAGCAGTCAGGCACTTAATCCGGAATAAGCTGGAGCGCCGTTGGATTAAACCCGATAAACCACGTACTTTCTCGATCGAAACAACACACGCGCCCACACGAAGTTGAGTTCCAGAAATTACAACATTCCACAAATTCATCGTACATAAATAGTATCATAAAGTTATTACAAACCAAGTTTAAATTTCAAATCAGAGTATAAAAGTTCATTGCAGCGGAATATTAGGTTCATTACAGCGGAAAATTAAACTAGCGATGATGCATAGTAACACCATGATGAAGCCTGCCATGGTGCTACTCCTCCCGATCCTCGGCAGAGGACGGAACCCACTCAACGTGCCATCCAGGGGGAACCTGGGTAGGCCAAGTGATGGCATCAACTGCCACATCCATCACAGTACCTGAAATAGTAGCCACAAGCAAGGCTGAGTATACTAATACTCAGCAAGGCTTACCCGTCGGGTGAAAACTACATCACCGACTTCTAGACATGAGAGGCTTTTGGCTGGTGGGTTTGTTTGCCAAAAAGCAACTAAGAGTGGATCCTTACTTTTATGATTTTAGCATCATATTCTAGTAGAATTAACCATTCTAGATTAGCATCCTCTCTAAGCATACAAGTGGTGCAATACAATTTAATTCATACAACAAGTTCATCATCCTCATAGTTCCACTTGTTACTCAATGCAGCACAGCGGTCAAGCAGTCTCATTAACCGCGAGAAGCGGACAGTTCGAACCGAATTTTGCTACCTGGCCAGGGGAAACCCAACACACATGGATAATGCTTGCTATAAAAGGTACAAGCACTTCCCAACCTTTCCCATCAATCCACAATTCGGCGCCGGGTCCATTCCCTTAGGATAAAGGTTTACCGCTTCACTCACGGCATCACGCATATATCCACATGTGTACGGCAAGGGAAACGAAAGTTTCCAAGGAGAGATGGCTATCGGTCCTAGCTGCTTCAATTAGGTACCGGGCTTACCGATTACCATAAGTCGGCATGCGTGTGGTATGTTCAAAAATTTGACACACAGAACCACACGTTTCGACCTTAATCCAATTATCATACACGGACGGGAGATCTACACATACCATCCCGCCCGTCCATCCTTATGATTCCAACATAAGTAAAGACAAGCAACTCCTATGTCTCGAGAGTGACAGGAAATCACTCGACTTGTAACGGACCTAAAGCATTGCTCTATCGATCTTAACATATTAGTATTTCAAGTCATAGGTACTAGAATCATGCAACTAAGGTATTCAAACAACACCTAGAACATAAATGCACAAGCATAAATAAATAGATAGTTGCACGTTTTGAAAGTTAGGTCATGCTCCGGGGCTTGCCTTCTTGTGCTAGCTGACTGTTAGACTCCGGGTCGACTGCTACTTCGTTGGCACCGCTCTCCGGGATTCCTTCTTCGTCGGCGGGGACGAGGTGATAGATGCCATCCGCAAGAGCGCCTTCTACATGAGATGCATAACTTTATAGTGGCTGCCTAATTGATCTAAAATCAAGGCCTTGAAGGCCATATGCACCTAGACATGCTAGTGTACCACTTTCTCCTTCACAAAGTTAGAGGGGTGTGGAAAAATTTTACGTATCTATGAAGGTGATTGTGTACACATATGAAATAATCCCATTTATTATTTTGAAGTTGGGTGCTGTTCTGGAATTTTAGACTTCCCATGCTCCATTTTAATTAATTATCAAAATTGACATATTTCTTTTTAAACATTTCTATTTCTACTCTAGTTCCTTCTCATTTTTGTTTCTCTGTTCCTGTTCATCCTTTTTATCTACAAACTTTATGACAGCTACTGGAGTATAAGAGTTAGGCTCACTCCAAAATTTAGCTAAAACTGAGCTACACAGAATTTACTAAAAATAGTATAACTGATGCTTAAAGAAAAAAGATAAATTCATATAAAATTGAAAATACCTTCAATTCAGATAATGTTTCTACCAGAGCTACTCCCAAGTGAAAGAAAGGCTCTGACCAAGTGGTGGCTAAAAATAACACTTGGACAGCCCTCAATAATTTTCTATCCGAAAACTAACATCTATTTATTTGCTAGTCTAAACAGGGCCAAAAATTAAGTTTAGCATTTTTACCAGATGTGCTAACAAGTTCTTAGACCTCTAGAGAAAAATGGTGATTTTTAGCTACATGGATTATTTTTATCAATTGCAGGACTAAACTAAGATAGGAATCACAAATTAATTCATAACTGAACCTACAGTCCATATTTTTAGGTCCCCGTTGGACACAAGGTGTCTAATGTCACTACAAACAACATATCCAAAGCTCAGCTCTAGAGGAGCTCAGGATTTGAAATGGTGCACAAGTTTTGAAAATCTGAGTTTGAATTTTAATTCAAAAATGGTTCACCAAAAGTTTATACATTCTAACATGAGATTGGAGTTTACAATCTCACGAGTCCAGGGAGTATTTTTATGCATTTTTCTGATTTTTGTACGATTTTTAGCGGATTTTACAAAATCTCAGCAAAATAGATCTAGGTTTAAGAATCTTTTTACGCCGGAGACCTTAGAACTTTTAAAACTTTTCGAACCAGCCCCTGATATTTGCGTAGAGGACCCTAGAACTATAAAGGGAACGCGAACGGGTCCACGACTCGTCGGCGTTGTTACGCCAGCGAAACGACGGCGAGTTGGCTCGGGGAAAGTTGGGGGAAATGGAGAGGAGCTCACCGCGAGTCGGTTGAGGTAGGTCTCGTGGCCGGAGGTGAAGCGGCGTGGCTCCTCGATGGTGAGTGGCGGAGCGGCGTGGCTCCTCGATGGTGAGTGGCGGAGCGGCGTGTGAGCTTCACCGGACGATGGTGGAGCTCGTCGTGGGGCTTGGCGGAGACGGGGATGGCCGGAGTATGGAGCTCGACGTGGAGGTGGTGTTCACGGTGAAAATGGCCGAGCGATGGGGAAAAGTTTCCATTCCTGGCGTGTGCGGCTCGATTCGAGCTAGGGAGTGCTCGAGCGGCTAGCTGGGTGAGTGAGCGAGCTTCTCGTGTGGGGGATTGGGAAATCGTGGAGGGGAACGCGGTTGATTTTGGCTCGCGGCGAGGAAGCTCGAGCTTGGCTCAACACGGCTGGAGGTTGAAGAAGATGGGAGCGAACGAGGGGAGAGGGGAAATGACTGGGCGCTAGCTGGGGGATGGAGTGAGGGTGCTCAGTGGAGTGCTTAGGCACGCTAGAGAGCACTGAGTTGCCTCGGAAGCGGGCGCACGCGCGCTCGGGCTGTCGAGGTCGCCATTGATGGCGCTGACAGCTCGGGCAGCGGCGCGAGCGCGGGTTGGGGAGTGGAGATCGTGGCGTGGGCGCTGGGGGATCCTCCACAGTCCTCCTTGGTGCGTAGTGGGAAGAGAATCGGCGCGGAGCGGATCAGCGCGGCGCGCGCGCGCGACGGCCAACGGCGGCGCTCCGCTCGCCATGATGGCCTGGCCGCGCGGCGAGGCAATGCGGCGCTACAGCGCGTGACGTGACCGTACAAGAGGCCGGACAACCGCGCGAGGACAAGTGCCAGCTGCCGCCGTGGCTCGGCCGGCCTTTCGTGGACGCTGCCGCACGTCGGCCATGTGGCGGTCGGACTCCGGCCAGGAGCAGAGCGCGCCAGGGGTCTGTCGGGCGCAACGTGGAGCTCTATTGCCCCTTTTGAATTTTCTTCAAAAATTTGAAATGAACATTGAAAAGTGTAAAAATAAAAGTTGGATTTGAGATGTGGGACACAACTTTCTTTTTGGTGTGAACCTGAAATTTCAAATTTTTCAAGCTCAAACAAGCCAAATTCAAACAGGCATTCAGAACTGTTTTTCGAGTTTTTGAGGGGCTAAACTGCAAAATTTTCAAAAGTTCCAAACAGTGACTAGGCCTTATTTGTGATGAAAAACAACTTTTATTTTTGGAGATTTTCAAGTTTAGTACAAAATTCTTAAGATTTCAGTTGGGTGTCAAAAAGACCTTTGTTTTGAATTTAATTTGTATTTTTGGTCAAATTTTGTGTTCAAACACCTTGTTCCCCTTTTTGACCTGTTTTAAAGGTACTTTCAATATATTAACATCAGGGATGTCACACTCGGTCAGACATAGCATAGTGAACTGATATCTCGCGAGCAGCCCTTGCCACCTCATCGGTCACCCTCACATGCACTGTGGTCCTCCATAAGTTGGGGTAGAAGAGATGAGTCCACCATCCACTGCGGTACTCGACTCCGACGTTGCCGAAGCCATAGTGGTTATGAAACACTTTGAGAAGCCTGCGGTGGTAGAAGTTGTCGCCCCCATCTCAGACGAAGTCATAGACAATCCACTGGGCCGCTCCTGGAGCTAACTAAGGTGGTGATGGAGGTGGAGGAGTCTGAGATTCTTCCTCATCATCTAACGGATATCCTGCGTTGGCGTTGGCATCTTCCTCAACTCTACCTCCTACGTCATCCATCTGCTGGTCTGCTAGCTCCTCTTGTTGTTGCTCCGACTCTGAAGATTTGGTATCTAGCTCCTCGGGGTCCTCTTCTTCGGCCTGCTGCCTAAGGAGCTCCTTGTAGGCATCCGGGTTGCATGTCACCAGCGGGTACTCAACGATGCGGGGTGGAAGGTAGCCGTCGATGCTCTTGCGGACTGTCTATCTCTTTCGAGCCATCTATGGAAATGAAAAATTAGAGGAGGGCCTTAGATTAAAGCTTAGAAAATTTTCACAAAGGACAGAGGTAGAATAGAACACCATTTTTCAACAGAAACTCAACTCTAGGATGTAAAATAGTTTTCAGAACAAGGTTTAAGCAAGTTCTAATCGACCGTTCTATCTAGGCTGTGATCCTACAGTCAGCACGGCTTCCATGAGGGAATAGGTAGAGGTTGAAGAGTGCCTGCTACCTTCAAGTGGATAGCCTTTACCCGCTGACACGTGTCACATTCCGACACATACGTGGCAATCTCCCAGTTCATCCTAGTCCACCAAAAGTTTTGTTTCAGATCTTGGTACATTTTGGTGCTACCGGGATGGATAGAAAATTTGGAAAGATGAGCTTCATCCATAATTTTCCTTCGGAGTTCAGTGTTCTTGGGCACCACTATCCGTCGTCCAAACCACATCACTCCCTGCTCATCTAGCCGAAAACATTTATATTTTTCCTTTACCTTCTCTTTTGCCAATTTTCTCTTGAGGATTTTAATCTTTGCGTCATTTAATTGGGCCTTATCAATCTGATCGTGCAAAGTTGGTTCAACAGAGATATGGTTGAAGTACCCATGAGGAACAATCTCCAAGTTGAGCTTTGCCATTTCATGGCACAAGGTGTCAGTGTAGGTGTAACACCCAGATTTCCAAGAAATCCGAATGCTTCTATATGTGTGCCCAGGATGTCCACGGAACACATATAGATTACAAATATTGAATCACAGAGAACACAATGCTCGAATAAAATAGTTTACATGAGAGTTTAACACAAGACATAGTCTTAAACAAATAACACAGCGGAAGTCTTAATATTATTAAACGTTTCATAACTAGTAGAGCCTCAAATGCCACAGGGACACCGACTGGTTGAACACAGCTAGAAGTACGGCAGATCCTCCGGAAACTCAGCAAGCGACTGATCCTTCAATGCTCCATCTGTTACCCATCCGAGATTTTGTTGAATAGTTGCAAGTGTAAGTAAACCATCTTACTTAACAAGTATAACATGGGTTATGCAAGAACAAAAGGCTTGACACGGTTATACTGCATTAGCACTTTTAGTTGTTTCATTTTATTATCATCCAATTTACTACAAATGAGTAGAACCCAAGTAAAAACCCATTAATAAGGTATAAGTGATTACGGAATATACCAACATCAACCACTAATATCATCATCTAATCAAAAAGGATCCAGGCCGCTCGTAACCGTGAGCACGACTACCATGATAGATCAACACTCTGCAGAGGTTTCGCCCTTTACCCGCCGATCACATAAATCCAAAAGAATTTATGTTACGAGGACTTTCACAAAACACCCTAACAAGCACAGTAGCCGTTTTGGTTCAACATAGGCAGCATAACCCAAGGCATCGAGATTGGCGTACGCTCAGGGCGCAACGTGAGGGGGTCAATGGCGTCCGGAGCGAGAGCGCAATCATCGGAACATGTGAAGCTGCCGTACATCGGGCGCTTACATCACGGGACTTTGCCTAACGAGACATAGCCAACAGATAAATCCGTCCTCGATGGATCAAACTATACTCTCACCCATGCTCCCCACATACGCCTTTCGGTAACCACTGGCGAGCTAGAGATGTACAAGCTAATTATCCAAGACCAGAGCCATTATAGTTCCAATAGCGGCGAACAAGTTCCTGGGTTGTCGCTTTAAGAACCGGACCTTATGGAGAGACATTAGAACAAAGCACGAAGCACATGCTCTAATTCCCTAGACCAAACCTTATAGAGACACTAGAACAAGCACGAAGCACATACTCTAGTTCCCCGAACCATGTTGCTAAAAAGCATCTTTTAACCATCATTGAAGTGAACCATCAATTCAATATTAACATAAAAATAATTGTTGGTTGCAGCGAGTAGCATAGACTAACCATAATGCATAAAACCCGGGTAAACAAGGAATAAGGTAAAGACTAGGTACAACCTTAATGTTTAACAATATTAGACTCATGCATATGAATTGTATGATTAAATGGTGTTTAGGTAACAAGGATTGTCCGTGTTATACTTGTCTTCCTCAGTGAACTGCTGCTGCACCTACTCTTCGAGAACGGGATCGTCGGCGAACTCGAACGGCTCGTCAACTACTCACATCGATCACCACACAAGCATCCACACATACATGCAAACAAGATATTTAATTAGAACAGTACACCAAACATAAACAAAAGATAAAAAGAAGGCCTTAGAGTTACTGTACGCTTCACTACAAAGACATGAGCGCGAAAATCACTCAAATCGGAGTTAAAACGGGAAAACTACGCTTAAAACAGGCTCTAGGGACTTGCTGGTGAGACTTTTAAGCTTCCAGGGGTGTTTTTGAAAGAAACCAAGGACCTAAAACATAATTTCATATAAAACCCGAGGGCTACCGAGTAAAAACGACTTCTAGGACGGCGGGCACTATTTTTCAAAAGAGCAGGGGCTAAACCGAAAGAAAAAGGACTTAGTTGTAAATACTTTTGTATAGAGGTGGACCGCGGGTTGATTTCCAGAAAACAGAGGGGCTCTTTTGTAAAACGGGCACGGCGGCGGCTGAGAGCTGACGTCGGCATGACGTCACATTGGACCGGACCGTAGACCGGCCATGAACTGCGGTTCACGGGTTCACGGTGAACCGGCTCGGTTTAGATCGGTTTCAGATCTAGGCCGTTAGATCTAGATTGAACGGTGGCAAACGGATCGGCGCTGGAGGTCACCGGAGACGGCCGTTGCGGCGGCGCTTCGCCGGAATCGAGCTTCGCCGGTGCTATGGAGCTCCAAAGCTCGCGGCGATGGGTCCTAGAGGAAGAGGGGACGAAGTCGAACTCGTTTTGGGGGTTCTACTCGAGGATTGGGTGACGGTGGGGGCTGGCGACGCGCGGCGGCGGAGCGGGTACTCCGGCGAGGTCGTGCGCGTGCGAGAGAGCGAGAAAAAGAGGGGGAAAGAGCTGCGGGGCTTCCTCGCCTCGCGGCGAAGCTCCAGGGCTAAGCCTTGGCGGCAATGCGGCGGCGAGCCGAGCTCTAGACGACGGCGGCGGCGGCTCGGACTCGGCGGCGCTAGGGTTTGGGAGATTGGGCGCAAAAGGGGGGGTTGCTGCGCTTAAATAGGCCGGCCGAGGTCTCCTTGACGTGCGCGCCAAGCAGCGCGGAGGTCGGGCGCGGCACGGCGATGCGGCGGACTCCGGCTCGGGGTCGGGCTCGACCTCGCGTCGGGCTCGCCCTGTCAGCGGCGCGAGGAAGACGGAGCTGACAGGTGGGCCCCGTGCGTCAGCCAGCGGAGTGAGGGCGCGGCTGGGCTGCGGCGGTGGGCTGGCGCGGTGGTGGGCCGAGCTGCTGCTGGGCCGCGCGAGAAAGGGGGAAAGAAGTTGGGCCGCGCAGTGGAGAGAGGAGAGTTGGGCTGAAATTTAGAAAGAGAAGGAGAGAGAAAAGAAAAGGTTTTTCTTTATTCAAACACTCATTTGAATTCAAATTCAAACTCAAATTTGAATTCAACAATCAAAAATTAAATGCACCAACATGAATGCAACAATAAAGTTTATATACCCTATATTTGCTTTTAATTATTCAAAATTTTTATTTTTCCTACATTTTTCATGAGCACTTGAATATAGAAAGCCAATTAATTACTAAATTCTAAATAGGGCGCCTCAGGGTGGATGTTGGGTTGCTAGGCCACCACAGCAGGGTGCGCCCCGTTTCGCTCCACCGCCGCAGCATCAACAGGCGCCGAGGCAAAACGTGCAGCAGCCGCTTCGTCCTGGAGGTGGCTACCAATGCTTCAAGTGTGGCAGCAACAGCCATTTCATCAAGGACTGCCCACAGAGCAAGCCGCAGAACCAGCGTCCTAGAAATCAACAGAACAAGGGAAAGCAGCAGCGAGTCCAAGTCAGGCAGGGAAGGCTCAACTACACCACCCTGGCTGACCTACCTGAGGGAGCACCGGACATGACTGGTACCTTCCCTATCCACAACCAACCTGCTGTGATATTGTTTGATTCCGGGGCAACACATAGTTTTATAAGCACAAGGTTTCATGCAAAATGTGGGTTAAAATCATATCACACCAAATCAGCATATGTGATATCAACAACGGGAGGTAAAATACCATCCAACCAAGTCACTCTAAAAGTACCAATCAGGCTGGGTAGTAAAATGTTTCCTACTGATTTAATTCTGCTTGGGTTGGAAGGGATTGATATTGTTTTGGGGGCAAATTGGATTACTCAACATAAGGTTGTGCTAGATGTTGCCGAAAGGGTTGTGGAAATAAACTCGCCTACACATGGCCCTAGTGCACTATACCTGCCACACCGGAAATGCGCCAATGCTTGTGATTACACCATGGTACAAACACAACTAAAAGACATTCTGGTGGTATGTGAGTATGCCCATGTTTTTCCGGATGACTTACCTGAGATGCCCCTTGATAGGGACATTGAATTTGTGATTGAACCTCAACCTGGCACAGCACCTATATCAAAGAGACCCTATAGAATGCCACCCAATGAATTGGCTGAATTAAAAATTCAACTACAAGAACTGCTAGACAAGGGTTTCATCCGTCCTAGTGTGTCACCATGGGGTTGTCCAGCTATCTTTGCGAAGAAGAAGGATCATTCCTTGAGGTTGTGTATTGACTACCGGCCTCTTAATGCGGTGACCCTCAAAAACAAGTATCCACTTCCCCGCATTGATGTCCTTTTTGATCAACTAGCTGGCGCCAGATTGTTCTCTAGGATTGATCTTCGCTCTGGCTATCACCAAATAAAGATTCGACCTTGTGACATTCCAAGACTGCCTTTTCTACCTGCTACGGACTATATGAATTCTTGGTCATGTCATTTGGGCTCACAAATGCCCTTCTACTTCATGTATCTCATGAATTCAGTTTTCATGTCCGAGCTTGACAAGTTTGTTGTGGTTTTCATTGATGACATTCTCATATATTCCAAGAATGAGGAAGAGCATGCATAGCACCTTCGCATTGTTCTTCAAAGGTTGAGAGACCACCAACTCTACGCCAAGTTCTCCAAATGTGAATTCTGGCTAGAAAGTGTGAAATTCTTGGGTCACACGGTTTCCAAGGATGGTATATCCGTGGATCCAACCAAGGTGCAAGAGGTGATGGATTGGCAACCACCTACCTCTGTCCATGAGATTCGGAGTTTTCTGGGTCTAGCTGGCTACTATTGCCGCTTCATTCTGGATTTTTCTTGGATTGCTAAACCCATGACCGAACTCTTAAGGAAGGGAGTCAAATTTGAGTGGATTGACAAATGTGAAGAAGCTTTCCACACCTTGAGAAAACATTTAACTTCAGCCCCAGTTTTAGCTCAACCCGACAGCACCAAGCCCTATGATGTCTATTGCGATGCTTCAGGCACCGGACTTGGTTGTGTCCTTATGCAAGAGAACCGGGTCATTGCTTATGCTTCCCAAGCACTCCGGCCGCATGAGCAAAGTTACCCAACGCATGATCTTGAGTTAGCAGCGGTTATTCATGCTCTCAAGATTTAGAGACACTACCTGATGGGTGTTCCATGCAACATATACACCGATCACAAGATGTGACATCCCTGATGTTAGTATTCTAAAAACACAATCAAAACAGGATTAAGGGTAGCAATGGTGGAAGCACACAAAATTTGATCCAAATTCAAAATCTAAATTCAAACAAAGGCCTTTTTGACACCCAACTGAAATCTCAAGAATTTTGTACTAAACTTAAAAATCTCCAAAAATAAAAGTTGTTTCTCATCACAAATAAGGCCTAGTAACTGTTGGGAACTTTTTCAAATTTTGCAGTTAAGCCCCTCAAAAACTCAAAAAACCATGCTGAATGCCTGTTCGAAAATGGCCTGTTTGAGCTTGAAAAATTTGAAATTTCAGGTTCACCCCAAAAATAAAGTTGTGTCGCACATTTCAAACTCCAACTTTTGTGTTTGCACTTTTTGAAGTGTAGTTCAAATTTCCGGCGTTAAACCCGTTCAACCGGAGATGCTCCACGGGCGTCCCGACAAGCGCTCTGTCCAGGCCGACGGTGGCCGCCAGCGGCCGCCACGTGGCCGGCGAGCGGCGGCGACCTCGCCGAGCCGGCCAGAGCCGCGCCAGCAGCATCCCACTTCCCCGCGCACACGCCAGCGCCCACGCCTGGTCATTTCCCACGTTCTGTCGACGTTGTCGCGCGGCGCGCCATCATGGCGGCAGAGCCCTCCATTGGCCGCGGCGGCGCACGCCGAGCCGAGCTTCACAGCGACGGATTCAAGCCCGCTTCGCGCCAAGGAAGCAACGCTAGAGGATCTTCACTCGCCCACGCCGCGATCTCCCCCCCAACCCGTGGTCGCGCTCTGCCCGAGCTGTCAGAGCCATCAATGGCGGCTCCGACAGCCCGAGCTCGTGAGCACGCCATCCTTTGAGCTGCCCAGACCTCTCGAGTTGCCCAAAACCGAGCACTACTCGCTGGAAATCGAAGAGATTTCTCGTTGTTGCTCCATTTCCACCCCCTAGCTCCACCTCCAGGCCGAGCCCCATCTTCCGGTCATCCCCGTCGCCGCCAAGTACCTCGGCACACTCCGTCTCACTCCAGCGAAGCTTTCAAGCCACGCCGCGCCTCGTCTCGACCCCCGTAGCCAGCTATCGATGTCGCCAGAGCAAGCCGCTCCGCCGCTCACCGTCGACGAGCCTCGCCACTGCACCACCGGCCTTGAGACCTACCCCAAACGACGCGCGGTGAGGCCCTCATCATTTCCCCCAAATTTCACCGCGCTAGTTCGTCGTCTCCTCGCCGGCGTAACAACGCCGACGAGCCAACAACCGAGATGCGTTCCCCTTTTTAGTTCTAGCGTCCTCTGTGTAAATTTTAGGGACTTGTTCGCAAGAGTTTAAAAGGTTTAGGGTCCCCGGCGTAAAAGAGATTCTTAAACCTAGATCCATTTTTCTGAGATCTTGTAAAATCCACTAAAAATAGTAGAAAAATCGGAATAATGCACAAAAATACTCCCTAGATTCGTGAGATTGTAAACTCCAATCTCATTTTAGCATGTATACACTTTTGGTGAATAGTTTTTGAATTAAAATTCAAACTCAATTTTTAGAACCTTGTGCACCATTTCAAATCCTGAGCCCTTCTGGAGCTGAACTTTGGATATGTTGCTTGTCATGCCTTTAGACGCTTTGTGTCCAAAGGAGACCTAATAATATGGACATTAGCTTCAGTTATGATTTATTTTGTGATTCCTGTTCTGGTTTAGTTCTATAATTATTAAAAAAATTCCATGCAGCCAAAAATCGCTATCTTTCACCAACGGTCTAGGAACTTGTTGATACATGGGGTACAAATGCTAAACTTAATTTTTGACCCTGTTTAGGCTCCCAAATAAATAGATGTTGGTTTTCGGATAGAAAATTATTGAGGGCTGTCCAAGTGTTATTTTTAGCCACCACTTGGTTAAAGCCTCTATTTCACTCACGTGTAGCTCTGGTAAAGAAACCTCCTATTTTGGAAGTAGTTTTGATTTTATATGAATTAATCTTGTTTCCTAGGACAGCAATTGTTCCATTTTTAACAAAATCTGTGTAGCTCAGTTTTAGCTAAATTTTGGAGTGAGCCTAACTCTTATACTCCAGTAGCTGTCATAAAGTTTGTGGATAAAAAGGATGCACAGAAACAGAGAAACAAAAATGAGAAGAAACTAGAGTTAAATTGAGTTTATAAAAAGAAATTGAACACTTTTGATAATTAATTAAATATGGAGCATGTGAAATCTAAATTCCAGAACTGCACCCTTGCTTAAAAATAATAATGTGAACTGTGTATATGTGTACACAATCACCATCATGAAGGCATAGAAATTTCCACACACCTCCTCTAATTTTGTGAAGGAGAAAATAGGTCACTAGTATGTCTAGGTGAATATGGCCTTCAAGGCCTTGCATCTGGATCACTTAGGCAGCCACCTTAAAGTTGTGCATCTCATGTAGAAGGCGCTCTCGCTGACGGCACCTACAACCTCGTCCCCGTCAATGAAGAAGAAGTCCCCGAGGGTGGTGCCGACATCGTGGTGATCGATCCGGAGCCTAACAGTGGATTAGCTCAAGAAGGCACGTCCCGGAGCATAACCTGACTTTTAATTCATGCAACTATGAATTTATTATGCTTGTGCATTTACGTTCTAGGTGTTGTATGAATACCCTAGTTGCATGATTCTAGTACCTATGACTTGAAATACTAGCATGATAGGATCGGTAGAGCAATGCCTTTAGGACCGTTACAAGTCGAGTGATTTCCTGTCACTCACGAGATATAGGAGTTGCTTGTCTTTACTTATGTTGGAATCATAAGGATGGACGGGCGGGATGGTATGTGTAGATCTCCCGTCCGTGTATGATAATTGGAATAAGGTCGAAACGTGTGGTTCTGTGTGTCAAGTTTTTGAACGTACCACATGCATGCCGACCTATGGGAATCGGTAAGCCCGGTACCAGATTGAAGCAGCTAGGACCGATAGCTATCTCTCCTTGGAAACATTTTGTTTCCCTTGCTGTACACATGTGGATATATGCGTGATGCCGTGAGTGAAGCGGTAAACCTTTATCCTAAGGGAATGGACCCGGCGCCGAATTGTGGATTGATGGGAAAGGTTGGAAAGTGCTTGTGCCTTTTATAGCAATCATTGTCCGTGTGTGTTGGGTTTCCCCTGGCCAGGTAGCAAAATTCGGTTTAAACTGTCCGCTTCTCGCGGTTAATGAGACTGCTTGACCGCTGTGCTGCATTGAGTAAGTGGAACTATTAGGATGATGAACTGGTTGTATGTACTAAAGTGTATTGCACCACTTGTATGCTTAGAGAGGATGCTAATCTAGAATGGTTAACTCTACTAGAATTTGATGCTAAAATCATGAAAGTAAGGATCCACTCTTAGTAGATTTCTGGCAAACAAACCCACCAGCCAAAAGCCTCTCAAGCCTAGAAGTCGGTGATGTAGTTTTCACCCGACGGGTAAGCCTTGCTGAGTATTAGTATACTCAGCCTTGCTTGTGGCTATTTATTTCAGGTATTGTTATGGATGTGGCAGTCGATTCCATCACTTGGCCTACCCAAGTTCCTCCTGGCTGGCATGTCGAGTGGGTTCCGTCCTCTGCCGAGGATCGGGAGGAGTAGCACCATGGCCGGCTTCATCGTGGTGTTACTATGTATCGTCGTCAGTTTAATTTCCGCTGCAATGAACTCTCGTACTTTGTTTTGAAATTCGAACTTGGTTTGTAATAACTTGATGATATTATTTATGTATGTTGAATTTTTGGAATGTTGTAATTTCTGGACTCACCTTCGTGTGGGCGCGTGTGTTGTTTCGATCGTGAAAGTACATGGTTAATCGGGTATAATCTGACGGTGCTCCAGCTTATTCCGGATTAAGTGCCTGACTGCTTGATTAGTGGTCCACGGGTACTTAACTTGGAATAATTTCGGAGTGCTTATTCCTTCACTCAGGCACATTTGAATATGAGGCAGCGAAGATGGTTGGAGTTAGCAAAGGACTATGATCTTAGTGTGCATTATCACCTTGGGAAGGCTAATGTGGTTGCAGATGCACTAAGCCGCAAGGCTCGCTATCACTGCCTTTCTATGGAGTCCTACGCTGACACCTTATGCCATGAAATGGCAAAGCTCAACTTGGAGATTGTTCCTTATGGGTACTTCCACCATATCTCTGTTGAACCAACCCTGCACGATCAGATTGTTGAGGCCCAATTAAGTGATCCAAAGATTAAAATCCTCAAAAGAAAATTGGCAAAAGGGAAGGCAAAATATAAATGTTTCCGGTTAGATGATCAGGGAGTGATGTGGTTTGGACATCGGATAGTGGTGCCCAAGAACACCGAACTCCGAAGGAAAATTATTGATGAAGCTCATCTTTCCAAATTTTCTATCCATCTCGGTAGCACCAAAATGTACCAAGACCTGAAACAAAACTTTTGGTTGACTAGGATGAAGCGGGAGATTGCCACGTATGTGTCGAAATGTGACACGTGTCAGCGGGTAAAGGCTAGCCACTTGAAGGTAGCAGGCACTCTTCAACCTCTACCTATTCCCTCATGGAAGTGGGAAGATATAAGTATGGATTTCATTGTTGGACTTCCTAGGACTTCTCAGGGGCATGACTCCATTTGGGTAATTGTGGACCGCCTCACAAAGACCGCACATTTTATTCCGGTCAATACCGCCTATACCGCTATGAGGTATGCTGAAATCTATTTGGAACAGATCGTTTATTTACATGGGGTACCCAAGACGATAATTTCAGATCGTGGTACTCAATTTGTGGCACGCTTTTGGGAACAATTGCAACCATCCCTCAGCACAAAACTGATCCGTAGTTCAGCATATCACCCTCAAACCGATGGGCAGACTGAAAGGGTAAATCAAATCCTAGAGGACATGCTTCGAGCTTGTGTTATCCATTATGGGAAAAATTGGGAGAAATGTTTATCTCTGGCCGAATTCTCTTATAACAACAGCTACCAAGCAAGTCTTAAAATGGCACCTTTCGAAACCTTGTATGGTAGAAGATTTCAGACACCGTTGTGTTGGTCTCAGGCAGGCGAGAGATACACATACGGCCATGACCTTGTAAAAGAAGCAGAGGAAAAGGTTAGGATCATCCGTGAAAACTTGAGAACCGCACAATCACGGCAAAAGAGTTACTTTGATCAAAGATGGAAGCCCTTTCAGTTCGAAGTCGGCAATCATGTGTATCTCATGGTCTCCCCGACCAAGGGTGTGCAACGGTTTGGGTTGAGAGGAAAACTTGCACCTCGCTATATTGGTCCGTATGAAATCACTCAACAATGTGGACCGGTTGCGTATTGTGTGAGGCTTCCTAAGAAGCTCTCCGCCGTGCACAATGTATTCCATGTCTCCCAACTCAAAAAGTGTCTTCGTCTTTCGACCGAGGTTGTTGAGCAAGATGAACTCTCGGTTGAGCCGGATCTTTCTTGTGATGAGCATCCTATCAAGATCCTCGATGAGAAGGAGAGAAAGACACGAAGAAGAGAAGTTAAAATGTATAAAATTCAGTGGAGTCATCACACCGAGGATGAAGCCACATGGGAAACCGAAGACTATCTTAAGAAGAACTTTCCCGACATCCTTCCTAAGACCAAGGTACTTCTTTCCCTACCATGTCATTAAGCACAATCGAATCTCGGGGCGAGATTCCTTTTAAGTGGGGTAGGCTGTGACATCCCTGATGTTTAGAACCTTAAAAACACACTAAAAACGGGTTTAAAGGGGCAGCATTGGTTGTAGCACACATAATTTGATCAAAATTTGAAATTTGAATTTCAATAAGGCCTTTTTGACACCCAACTGAAATCTCAAGAATTTTGTACTAAACTTGAAAATCTCCAAAAATAAAAGTTGTTTGTCATCACAAATAAAGCCTAGTTACTGTTGGGAACTTTTTTCAAATTTTGCAGTTAAGCCCCTCAAAAACTCGAAAAACCATGCTGAACACCTTTTCGAAAATGGCTTGTTTGAGCTTGAAAAATTAGAAATTTCAGGTTCACCCCAAAAAGAAAGTTGTGTCCCACATTTCAAACTCCAACTTTTAAGTTTGCATGTTTTGAAGTGTAGTTCAAACTTTCAGAGATAAACGCGTTTGAACCAGGCAGCTCCACGGGCGCTCAGACCTCAGCCCGGGCGTGCTCTGCCCGAGGCCGGCAGCGGCCACCACGTGGCCGGCGAGCGGCCGCGACCCCGTCAGGCCAGCCAAAGCCACGGAAGTCGTGCCTCTCCTCCTTGCGCACACGCCAGCACCTCCATCCAGTCAGGTCAAGCCCCGCTGCGCCCTGGCAAGCCTCGCCACGCGGGCTGCCATCATAGCGAGCTGAGCTCCGCCATTGGCCACAGCTCGTGCACGCTGGGCAAGGATCCTGTGCGCCCAGCTTTGCCCTTGCTTCGCGCCAAGCAGCATCGCCAGAGGATCTCCCATCGCCCACGCCATGATCTTCGACCCCCAACCCGCGGCCGCGCCCTGCCCGAGCTGTCAGAGCCATCAATGGCGGCTCCGACGGCCCGAGCACGCGTGCGCGTGTTCCCCAAGCTGCCCAGCCCTCTCTAGCTTGCCCCAAGACTCTACCGAGCCAAGTCACATCCTTTCCCAACTGCTGGCACCATTTTCCCCTCTTCTCCATGCTCTCGCGCACCGTCTTCCACCTCTGGCCGCGGGGAGCAGAGTTGGGACGCTCGCAGCCACAAGCCAAATCAACCGCCGTCCCTGTAACACCCTAAAAATGCCCAATTTAAAATTTAGTAATTAATTGGCTTTTTATATTAAAGTGCTCATAAATAATATAGGGAAATAAAATTTTTGAATAATTAAAAGCAAATATAGGAAATAGAAACATTATTGTTGCATTCATGCTGGTGCATTTATTTTTGATTGTGGAATTCAAATTTGAATTTGAATTCAAATGAGTGTTTGAATAAAAGAAAAACCTTTTCTTTTTCTCTCTTTTTCCCTCTCTCTTTTCAGCCCAGTTAGCCCACTCCTCCTCTCTTTCTTTTCTTCTTTTCTGCGCGGCCCACCTCCCTGCGCGGCCCATCTCTTTCTTCCTTTTTCCTTCTTTTTCCGCGGCCCGTTGCGCAGCCCAACACTGCAGCCCACCGCGCCGGCCCGCTCCGCGCTCTTCTCTCCCGCAGCCACTGACGTCCCGGGCCCACTTGTCGGCGCCTCTCCCTTCTGTCCGCAGCGCGCCCGCACTCCTCTCTCTCTGCGGCTGACATCTCGGGCCCACATGTCGGTATCGCCTTCTACCTCGCGCCGTGCGCGTTAGGGACTCCTCCGCCACGCTCCGCCCCGCGCCGCCGCGGACTCCGCTCCGCGCCCGTCTCCCTCTCCGGCTTGGCGCGCACGCCAAGGAGTCTCCAGAGCCTCTTTATAAGCCGCCGCCCCTCCTCGTGGACCCCCTGCTTCCCAAACCCTAGCCGCCGACCCCGAGCTTGCGCCGCCGTCGCCAGCACCCTCTCTCTGCCGCGCTCTGCCGTCGAGAGCTCGTCTCGAAGCTTCGCCGGAAGGTGAGGAAGATTCCCGTCCGCCTCGCGACCGCTCTCTCCCTCTCGTTTGCCCATACGAGCTCGCCGTAGTTTCCCATCCACCTCCGCTCGCCGCCGGCCTCCGCCGTTGCTCGACCCTCGACCAGGACCCCAAAAACCGACTCCTTGTGGTCTCCTCTCTCTTTAGGAGCCATCGCGGCGAGAAACCGAGCCCTCTAGCCCCCAGCTGAGCTTACTCCGGCGAGGTCTCGACCTAGCGCCGCCGCGAGCCGTCTTCCCCGGCGAGCTGAATGCCCAGATCTAATCCCAGCCGCTCGATCCAAAACCAACGGCCCAGATCTAAACCCGTTTTAAACCCGATACGGTTCACCGTGGACCCGTGGACCGCGGTCTACGGCCGGTCCACGGCACAGTTGACGGTGACGTCAGCCGACGTCAGCATCCAGCAGTCGCCGTGGCGTTTTTGCAAAAGAGCCCCTCTGTTTTTCAAAAATCAACCCGCGGTCCAACGCAGTTCAAAAGTATTTACAACTAAGTCCTTTTTCTTTCGTTTTAGCCCCTGCGCTTTTGAAAAATAATGCCCGCCGTCCTGAAAGGTGTTTTTACGTCGCAGCCCTTGAGTTTTTATACAAAATTATGTTTTAGGTCCCTGGTTTCTTTCAAAAACACTCCTGGAAGCCTAAAATCTTTACCAGCAAGCCCCTAGAGCCCGTTTTAAGCGTAGTTTCTCCGTTTTAACTCCGATTTGAGTGATTTTCGCGCTCACGTGTTCGTGGTGAAGCGTAGAGTAATTCTAAAACCTTCTTTTCATCTTTTGTTTATGTTTGGTGTACTGTTCTAATTAAATATCTTGATTGCATGTATGTGTGGATGCTTGTGTGATGATCGATGTGAGTAGTTGCCGAGCCGTTCGAGTTCGCCGACGATCCTGTTCTCGAAGACCAAGTGCAGCAGCAGTTCACTGAGGAAGGCAAGTATAACACGGACCATCCTTGTTACCTATACACTAATTGACCACATCAATCATATGCATGTGTCTAAAACTGTTAACCATTAAGGATGTTCCTAGTCTTTACCTTATTCCTTGTTTACCCAGGGTTTTATGCATTATGGTTAGACTATGCTACGCGCTGCAACCAACATTTATTTTTAATGTCAATATTGAATTAATGGTTCACTTCAATGATGGTTAAAAGATGCTTTTTAGCAACATGGTTGGGGAACTAGAGCATGTGTTGTGTGCTTTGTTCTAGTGTCTCTATAAGGTTTGATCTAGGGAATTAGAGCATGTGCTTCTTGCTTTGTTCCAATGTCTCTCCGTAAGGTCCGGTTCTTAAAGCGGCAACCCAGGAACCTGTTCGCCGCCGTTGGAACTATAATGGCTCTGGTCTTGGATAATTACCTTGTACGTCTCTAGCTCGCCAGTGGTTACCGAAAGGCGTATGTGGGGTGCATGGGTGAGAGTATAGTTTGATCCATCGAGGACGGTTTTATCCGTTGGCTATGCCCCGTTAGGCAAAGTCCCGTGATGTAAGCGCCCGAGGTACGGCAGCTTCACACGTTGCGATGATTGCGCTCTCGCTCTGGACGCCATTGACCCCCTCACGTTGCGCCCTGAGCGTACGTCAATCTCGATGCCTCGGGTTATGCTGCCTATGTTGAACCAAAACGGCTACTGTGCTTGTTAGGGTGTTTTGTGAAAGTCCTCGTAACATAAGTTCTTTTGGATTTATGTGACCAGCGGGTAAAGGGCGAAACCTCTGCAGAGTGTTGATCTATCATGATAGCCGTGCTCACGGATACGAGCGGCCTGGATCCTTTTTGATTAGAAGATGATATTAGTGGTTGATATTGGTTTGTTCTATAATCACTTATACCTTATCAATGGGTTTATATTTGGGATTCTACTCATTTGTAAGTTTGGATGATAATAAAATGAAACAGCTAAAAGTGCTAATGCAGTATAACCGTGTCAAGCCTTTTGTCCTTGCATAACCCGTGTTATACTTGTTAAGTAAGATGGTTTACTTACACTTGCAACTATTCAACAAAATCCCGGATGGGTAACAGATGGAGCAATGAATGATCAGTCGCTTGCTGAGTTTCCGGAGGATTTGCCGTACTTCTAAGCTGTGTTCAACCAGTCGGCGTCCCTGTGGATTTGAGGCTCTACCTAGTTATGAAGCGTTTATTAGTATTAAGTCTTCCGCTGTGTTATTTGTTTAAGACTATGTCTTGTGTTAAACTCTGATATAAACTATTTTATTCGAGCATTGTGTTCTCTGTGATTCAATATTTGTAATCTATATGTGTTTTGTGGACATCCTGGGCACACATATGGAAGCATTCGGATTTCTTGGAAATCTGGGTGTTACAGTCCCCTCCATGGATCTCCAATCCACTGCACCCGTAGCTTGCCCACTCTCTTAGCTAACCCCTCGAGCCATCCTCAACCGAAGCCGAGCACCACACGCCGGGAATCGAAGGAATTCCTTGCTGCTCTGCCATTTCCGCCACCCAGCTCCACCTCCACACCGAGCCCTATCTTCCAGCCATCCCCGTCGCCGCCAAGACCCTCGATGAGCTCCGCCTCATCCCAGTGAAGCTCTCAAGCCAAGCCGCGCACCGCCTCAACCCCCGCAGCCGGCTACCGATGTCGCAGGAGCAAGCCGCTCCGCCGCTCACCGTCGACGAGACGCGCCGCTTCACCACCGTCCACGAGACCTACCCCAAACGACTCGCGGTGAGCCCCTCGTCCTTTTCCCCCACTTCTCCCGCGCTAGCTCGCCGTCTCCTCGCCGGTGCAACGACGCCAAGGAGCCAAGGACCCATACTAGTTCCCCATTTAAGTTCTAGAGTCCTCCGTGAAAGTTTCAGGGACTTATTTGCAAGGTTTTAAAAGGTCTAAGGTCCCCGGCGTAAAATGATTCTTTACTTCTAGTTCAAATTGTTGAGATCTTCTAAAATCCATTAAAAATCATAGAAAAATCAGAAAAATACAAATAAATACTCCCTGGACTCGTGAGGTTGCAAACTCCAATCTCATGTTGGCATTTGATGAAGAGATTTTGAATTAAAATTCAAACTCAGTTTTTAGAATCTTGTGCACCATTTCAAATCCTAAACTCTTTTGGAGCTGAACTTTGGATATGTTGCTTGTGATGACCGTGGAAGCTTTGTGTCCAAAGGACACCTAAAAATATGGCCTGTAACTCCAGTTATGATTTATTTTGTGATTTCCGTACTAGCTCAGTTCTGCATTTATTAAAAATAATTCATGCAGCCAAAAATCGCCAGAGGTCTAGAAACGTGTTGGCACATGTGGTAAAAATGTAAACGAAATTTTAGACTCTGTTTAGACTTGCAAATAAATAGATGTTGTTTTTCGGATAGAAAATTTGTGAGGGCTGTCCAAGTGTTATTTTTAGCCACCACTTGGTCAGAGCCTTTCTTTCACTCATGTCTAGCTCTGGTAGAAAAATTTTCTATTTTGGAAGTAGTTTTGATTTTATATGAATTAATCTTGTTTCTTTAAGCAACAACTTGTACTATTTTTAATAAATTCTGTGTAGCTCAGTTTTAGCTAAATATTGGAGTGTGCCTAACTCTTATACTCCAGTAGCTGTCATAAAGTTTATGGATAAAAAGGATGAACAGAAACAGAGAAACAAAAATGAGAAGGAACTAGAGTAGAATTGAGTTTATAAAAAGAAATAGATCACTTTTGTTAATTGAAGTAAATGTGGAGCATGTAAAGTTTAAAATTCTAGAACTGCACCCTTGCTTAAAAATAATAGTTTGAATTGTTGTATATGTGTACACAATCACCATCATAAAGGCATAAAAAAACAATTTCCACCACACACCTTCTCTAATTTGGTGAAGAAAAGAAAGCTCACTTGTATGTCTAGGTGAATATGGCCTTCAAGGCCTTGCTTTAGATCACCTTGGGCAGCCACATTAAAGTTGTGTATCTCATTTAGAAGTTGCTCTCACTGACGGCACCTACAACCTCGTCCCCGTCAACAAAAAAGAAGTCCCCGAAGGTGGTGCCGACATCATCGTGGTTGCCCCAGAGCCTGACACCGGCGTAGCTCTGTCATAGCTCAAGAAGGCAAGCCCCGGAACATAACCTAACTCTTAAACTATGCAACTATGATTTATTATGCTTGTGCATTTATGTTTCAAGAAGTTGTATGAATACCCTAGTTGCATGATTCTAGTACCTATGTCTTGAAATACTAGTATGATAAGGTCGGTAGAGCAATGCCTTAGGACCGTTACAAGTCGAGTGATTTCCTATCACTCGCAAGATATAGGAGTTGCTTGTCTTTACTTATGTTGGAATCATAAGGATGGATGGGCGGGATGGTATGTGTAGATCTCCCGTCCATGTATGATAATTGGAGTAAGGTCGAAACGTGTGGTTCTGTGTGTCAAGTTTTTTAACGTACCACACGCATGCCGACCTATGGGAATCGGTAAGCCCGGTGCCAGATTGAAGCAGCTAGGACCGATAGCCATCTCTCCTTGGAAATATTTTGTTTTCCTTGCCGTACACATGTGGATATATGCGTGATGCCGTGAGTGAAGCGGTAAACATTTATCCTAAGGGAGTGGACCCGGCGCCAAATTGTGGATTGATGGGAAAGGTTGGGAAGTGCTTGTGCCTTTTATAGCAAGCATTATCCGTGTGTGTTGGGTTTCCCCTGGCTAGGTAGCAAAATTCGGTTCGAACTATCCGCTTCTCGCGGTTAATGAGATTGCTTGACCGCTGTGCTGCATTGAGTAATAAGTGGAACTATGAGGATGATGAACTTGTTGTATGTACTAAATTGGATTGCACCACTTGTATGCTTAGAGAGGATGCTAATCTACAATGGTTAACTCTACTAGAATTTGATGCCAAAATCATGAAAGTAAGCATCCACTCTTAGTAGCTTTCTGGCAAAACAAACTCACCAGCCAAAAGCCTCTCATGTCTAGAAGTCGGTGATGTAGTTTTCACCCGACGGGTAAGCCTTGCTGAGTATTAGTATACTCAGCCTTGCTTGTGGCTATTTATTTTAGGAACTACTTTGGATGAGGCAGTGAGTTCCGTCACTTGGCCTACCCAGGTTCCTCCTGGCTGGCATGTCGAGTGGGTTCCGTCCTCTTCCGAGGATCGGGAGGAGTAGCACCATGGCCGACTTCATTATGGTGTTGCTATATTTCGTCGTTAGTTTATTTCCGCTGCATTGAACTCTTGCACTTTTATTTGAAATTCAGACTTGGTGAGACAATTCATGTAAGTTGAATTTGTGGAATGTTGTAATTTCTGGGACTCACCTTCTTGTGGGCGCGCGTGTTGTTTCGATCGTGAAAGTACGTGGTTAGCCAGGTATAATCCGATGGCGCTCCAGCTTATTCTGGATTAAGTGCCTGACTGCTTGGTTTGTGGTCCATGGGTACTTAACTGGGAACAATTTCGGAGTGGTCCGCTACACATGCCCGGCCCCCGTGCCGGGGACCCCTCGATTGTGCGCGGTTGCTCCAGCGTCGTGCCATTGCAAGGAGATTCAAGCGCGGCCTCGACGTCCTCAGTCAACACACCCACCTCGACAGCCGCCCGACGCTCCCTCGAGGGATTACCGAGAGTGAGCACTACGTTGCCGCCGAAGGCATGTACACGGGGCAGTTCGTGTACTGCAGATGCCACGCCACGCTGTCCATCAACACCGTGCTGCCACTGCGCGGGATCCCTGGGCATCCCACGGTCCGCAACGTCGAGCGCCACGTCGCCAGCCTCGGGTAACTGCGCGACGGTGATATGGTCCAGCTCGTGGCCCCCGAGAGCACTGTCCTCCACAGTACCAGGCAACACCTCGGGAGCCATGGGGGCTGTGGACCCTCGATTTTCACGCTCCAAGATGGCGGCGGTGCTAATGACGATTAGAGTAGCCTCGGGGGCTTCTTTTGACGAATCCGCCCGCGTCACGGAGGCGCACTTTGTCTCGCTGGGAGACTCCCCCCGACCGCCAAACGACGGAGCCAGAGGCGACGGGAGAGGGGATGGACTCCACGCGGCGTCGACATTGGCGTTGGACCCATCACTGTCGCGATCCGGCGTGCTCTCCAGCGACAGGTGAAAGACCTTTCCTTTGCCGCTCCCGGTTCACCTTCTTGAGCTTCATCATCCGCCTCTGCGCCCACCTCTGCTTCTCCTCCTCCCGGTCCTTCCTCCGCTTCGCCCTCTCGTCACGAGTGTGGTTGGCGGCCTGGGTTTTGGGAAGAGGAGGCTTCAAGGCGTGTCACGGGTGAGGCCCTGCGTGAACAAACAGGTCAAGAAAGTGACGAGGAAGAACAGAAACAAAAAAACACAAGGAACAAAATAAGAAAGGGCACTCACGAAGTGCAAATACCCATCCTCGGGTCGCATTGGCACCCTGAACGGGTTCTCTGACAGACGGTCGACGGTGCGCCTCGCCCGTTGGAGCACGACGTCATCGGTCAATGGCTCCGACACCATTGTCGTGCCCGTCGTGTCAACATCTGGTGCCATCTCGTAAAGACCGAGCCGCCTCTCCATCAGGGGAAGCACTCGCCACTGGTGGAACTGTGCGATAATGCCGCTGGTGGTGCGTCCGTGCTGCACGAGGCGTTGTAGGGCTTCGACGTAAACATCAAGCCGCTTCTGCTGCTCGCGCGGCGACACCCCGTAACCCCAGACATCAGGCTTCCGCGTCAACACCTTCCCCGCGTAAACCGGGAGGCGCTCCCCGTCGTTGCAGAGGTAGAACCACCCCTTGTCCCAATCTTGGTTATTTGTAACCATGGAACAAGGGAAGTACATGTGCTTGTGCCTTCCTGAACTTGGAGCACAAGGCCAACGGCGTGAACAGGGCGACGAACGCCCTTGGCGACGCTCTCCGTGTGGAGCTCGCCGCGGAACAGGTGCCTCCACAAGTCCTTGCGGGCATCGATGCCCAGGAGACCTTCACACATGGTGACGAACACCACCACCTGGGAGATCACGTTGGGGCAACTCCACCTGCCGCTTGGGAGATCGCGTTGGGGCAACTCCACCTGGTAGTGGAAGCACAGCGCCCTAAAGAACCAGCCCGCCCGCACGCCAAACCCCCGCTCATGGAGACGCGGAAGGCTGACGGCGTAGTCGTGCGGTGGGTTAGGCGCCGGGTCGTCCCTGTTGACAGTCGATATTGATGATTTTTACCACCAATGTTTCACCAGATTTCATCTAATTTGCATGTCACACATATAATAAAATGCTTAAATAATGGATTCCACAAGTTTTGGTGTTTATTTAGTTGCAAGAGCATGTGACAGAAAACAGGGGCAAAATGGTCAAAATGCCTGGCCGAACGGCCAAACCTTGGCCGATCGGCCGACCACCTTGGCCAAATGCCATGTCATCAATCCAGGGGAGAACCAACACACATGCAAAGCCCCTGAGACATTCATCCAAGGACGGATTGATCTAAAGGACCGAAAGGCATAGCACATGGGTAGAGGGGGTGTGGCGGACCACTCCGAAATTATTCCAAGTTAAGTACCCGTGGACCACTAATTAAGCAGTCAGGCACTTAATCCGGAATAAGCTGGATGTGACATCTCCGATGTCAAAAGAATTAAAAAGTGCAATTAAAATCAATGCAACAGGGAATTGGGTTGAAACTCAAAAATTCATCAAAATTCAAATTTAACTTCAAAAGCAAAGGACCTTGGGCACCCAACTGAAATCTCAAGATTTTTGGTGCTGAACTTAAACATCTCGGACCAAAAGAGTAGTTGTCATCACCTACAGCCCTTCGTGACAACCTCGCCACGGCGTTCGTTCCGCTCGATGACCCTCGAGCGGGGATGTCCGTCACGATCGAGCTTAGCCGTATATCCGCCCCGATCGAGCTATGTCCGTGACGATCGAGCCTAGCCGGTAGTTTCCGTCACGATTCGAGGCCGCACGATAGGATGCTCGAGGCTCCGCAGCCAAGCTCGAGGACTCACCCTCGAGCGACGTTCCGGCACGCTCGAGGCTCCGCAGCCAAGCTCGAGGACTCACCCTCGAGCGACGTTCCGGCACGCTCGAGGCTCCGCAGCCAAGCTCGAGGATTTACCCTCGAGCGACGTTCCGTCACGCTCGAGGCTTCGCAGCCAAGCTCGAGGGGGGCACTCACCCTCGAGCGGCGTTTCCGACCATTCGAGGCTCGGCAAGCTCGAGCTTGCGGTTCAAGCTCGAAGCGCCGTAGCACTTGGTAGAAGTGCCTGGTCCAAGCTCGAAAGTTGTGTCCCACACCTCAAACTCCAACTTTTAATTTTACCCGTTTCGAAGTTCAGTTCGAGTTTTTGAGAAAATTCGAATTTGAAATCGGAGCTCCACGGGCATGCTACAGTGCCCCTGGCGCGCGCTGCGCTGGCCGGAGCTCGGCCGCCACGTGGCCGGCGAGCGGCGCAGGCGGCGCTGAGCTGGCCAAGCCGCGGCGGACGCTGGCGCTTGTCGCCTAGCTCTTGTCCGGCCACTCCCGAGCCATCACTTCGCCGCCGTCGCCTCGCCTCGCCTCGCGCCGCGGAGCGCCATCATACGGTCGCGCGCCGCCGTGGCCGCACGCGCGCTCGCGCCGCGCCGAGCGCACTGCAGGCGGTAGAGTCCATTCGCGTCGCGCCAAAGCCTCTGCTGAGGATCTCCACTTCATCACGCGATGATCTTTGACGCCCAACCGCGCGTGTGCGCTCTGTTCGAGCTCGCCGCGCCATCAATGGCGACCGCGACAGCCACCCACGCGCTCGCACGCTCCCGAGGCCGCACAGTGCCTCCCTTGCGTGCCCAAGCACTCCACCGCGCACTCCCACCCCTCCTCTCACTCGCTCACTTGGTCATTTCCACTTCCCCGCGCTCGCTCGGTCTTCTTCTTCCTCGCGCCGCGCGAACCGAGCCGAGCTTCTTCGCGAAATTCCTCGTCCACGCTCCACCATTCCCAAATCCATCCCGCACGGAGCTAGTCCACTCCACCAGCTCCAAAACCCCCAACTTTCCCCAAGACGTTGACCCTCCTCCGGCGCGAATTTGAGATTTCCCCCAAATCCCAAATTCCGGCCGTCGAAGCACCCCCACGTCGAGCCCCTACTCCGAGCCGTCCCCGAGCTTCCTCGAGCACGCCATTAGCTTCCCCAAGCTCTGCTGGTGCTCAAGGATCTCTCCCCCTCCGCGAACGACCCCGAGCTCGCCGGCGTAGAAGCCGCGGCGGCCGCGCCGCCACCTCCTCGTCGCCGGCACAACTCCGACCTCCCCCAGCCTCCAAACCGTCCTCAAACGACTCGTGGTGAGCCCAAGATCATTTCCCCCCACTTCCCCGTGCCTAGTTCGCCGTAGTTTGCCCGGCGCAACTCCGGTGAGGCCCCAGGGACCTTTCTTCATCGTCTACCTTTGTTTAGGGGCCTCTGTGCAAAAGTGCAGGACTGGTTCGCAAAGTTTTAAAAGGTCTAGGGTTCTCTGCGTAAAAAGATTCTTAAGTCTAAGTTTGATTTTCCCGAAACTTGTAAAATCCATTAAAAATCGTACCAAAATCAGAAAAATGCACAAAAATACTCTCTGGATTCGTGAGAGTCTAAACTACAATCTCTATTAGACATGTTTGTACTTTTGACGAACTGTATGTGAATTAAAATTCAAACTATGAAAACCTAAAGTTGTGCACCATCTCAAATCCAGAGCTACGCTAGGGTTGAGCTTTGGATATGTTGTTTGTAGTGACTTTGGACAGCTTGTGTCCAAAGGGGACTTAAAAATATGAACTACAGCTCCTGTTATGAATTAAAATAGGTTTTCTGTCTTTTTACAGTGCAGAAATCATTAAAAATAATCTGGGCAGTGAAAAATCACCATTTTGCTCCAGAGGGCTAAAAACTTGTTAGCACACCTGTGAAAAATGAGAAACTTAATTTTTGCTCTGTTTAGGATGGTAAATAATTAAATATGTGTTTTTGGATGGAAAATTATTGAGGACTACCCAAGGGTGATTTTGAGCCATCACTTGGCCAGAGCCCTCCTCATGCTTATGCTTAGCTTTGGTAGGAAGATCTCCTGAAATGGATGAATTTTCAATTTATTATGAATTTATTTCATTTTTCTGCATTCAGCTGTTTGCACATTTTTAATAAATTATGTGTAGCTCAAAATTAGCTAAGTTTTGGAGTGAGCTTAGCTCTTATACTCCAGTAGCTGTCATAAATTTTATAGCTAAAAATGATGAACAGAAATGGAGAAACAAAAATAGGAAGGAATTTAGGTGGAAATTGATTTATATAAAAGAATAAACCTTTTGGTTAATTAGTTACAATAAAATGGATAGAATCTGAAATTCCAGAACAGCACCCAACTTTGTGAAGAAATAAATATAATTCTTTTATATAGGTACACAATCACCATCGAATTCAAATAAAACTTTTTCCACACCTACACTGCTTTTGTGAAGAAAATAGAAATGCCTAAGCATGTCTAGGTGATTATGGCCTTCAAAGGCCTTAGTCTTAGGATCTAAAGGCAGCCACCTTAAACTGTGCATATCATGTAGAAGGCGCTATCCCAGACGGCGACTACACCCTCATCCCCGCAGACGAGGAAGGAGTCCCGGAGCACGGTGCCGGTGTAGAAGTGACCAACCCGGAGGCTAACCCCCAGTCCGAGCAAGAAGGCAAGCCCCGGAGCATAACCTGACTTTACCAATTATGCATTATGACTTCTCTATGCTTGTGCATTTACGTTCAAGGAGTTGATTGAATACCTTAGCTGCACATTTTCCTAGTACCTATGACTTGCAATACTAGTATGAAAGGGATCGATAGTGCATTGCTATAGGTCCGTTACAAGTCGAGTGATTTCCTGTCACTCGCGAGACATAGGAATTGCTTGTCTTTACTTATGTTGGAATCATAAGGATTGACGGGCGGGATGATAGATGTAGATCTCCCGTCCGTGTATGATAATTGATTTAAGGTCGAAACGTGTGGTTGAGTGTGTCAAGTTTTTGAACGTACCACATGCATGCCGATGTATGGGGATCGGTAAGCCCGGTACCAGATTGAAGCAGCTAGGGCCGATAGCCATCACTCCTTGGAAACTTTGTTTTCCCCTGCCGTACACTTGTGGATATATGCGTGATGCTGTGAGTGAAGCAGTAAACCTTTATCCTAAGGAAATGGACCCGGTTCCGAATTGTGGATCGATGGGAAAGGTTGGGAAATGCTTGTACCTTTTATAGCAAGCAGAGTATCCGTGTGTGTTGGGTTTCCCCTGGCCAGGTAGCACAAATTCGGTTCGAACTGTCCGCTTCTCGCGGTTAATGAGACTGCTTGACCGCCCTGCTACATTGAGTAACAAGTGGAATTATGAGATTTATGAACTTGTTGTATGAATTAAATTGTATTGCACCACTTGTATGCTTAGAGAGGATGCTAATCTAGAATGGTTAAATTTACTAGAATATGATGCTAAAACTTGAAAGCAAGGACTTATTTAGTTGCTTTTTGGCAAACAAACCCACTAGCCAAAAGCCTTTCATTGTCTAGATGTCGGTGATGTAGTTTTCACCCGACGGGTAAGTCTTGCTGAGTATTAGTATACTCAGCCTTGCTTGTGGCATTATTTTACAGGTATTCCTTCGGATGTCGATGCTTTGACTTGGCCTGTCCAGGTTCCACCTGGCTGGCACATCGAATGGGTCCCGTCCTCTGGCGAGGATCGGGAGGAGTAGCACTGTGGCAGGCTTCAGCATGGTGTTATTTGTATCGTCGTTAGTTTATTTACTTCCGCTGCAATGAACTTTTATTTCCGCTGCAAGACTTGTACTCTGATTGAAATTTGAACCTGGTTTGTAATAACTTGTAATATCTATGTGTGTAAGTTAATTTGTGGAATGTTGTAATCTCTGGAACTCACCTTCGTGTGGGCGTGCTGTTGTTTCGATCGAGAAAGGTACGTGGTTAATCGGGTTTAATCCGACGGCGCTCCAGCTTATTCCGGATTAAGTGCCTGACTACGTGATTAGTGGTCCCGAGGTACTTAACTTGGAATAATTTCGGAGTGGTCCGCCACATGAAACAGGTTGAAAAGGGAATTATGGGTTGAAAATTCAAAAATTCAAATGTAGCAGTGGAGCTCCCCGGGGCTGCCAGCTCGGCCCTGGCGCGCTCTGCGCCTGGCCGGAGCTCGGCCGCCACGTGGCCGGCGAGCGGCGGAGGCCGCGCCGAGCTGGCCGAGCCACGGCGTCGGGTGGCGCTTGTCGCCTTGTGCTTGTCCAACCCCTCCCGAGCTATCACCTCGCCGTCGTTCGCTCGCTTTGCCTCGCGCCGCGGAGCGCCATCAAGGCGGTCGAGCGTCGCCGTGGCCGCGCGCTCGCGCGCGCGTCGCGCAGTGCCTCCCCGCGGTAGATTCCATCCCGCTCCGCGCCAAGGGCCCTGTAGGAGATCTCCCACTGCTCCACGCGACGATCTTTGACGCCCAGTCCCGTGCGCGCGCACTGCCCGAGCTCGCCGCGCCATCAATGGCGACCGCGACGGCCCGTGCACGCGCTCACACACCCCCGAGGCCGCTCAGTGCCCCTAGCGCACTCCAAACCCTTCACTGAGCACCCTTACTCCTTCCCCTCAGTCCTCGCGTAGCCATTCTCACTCCACCGCGCTCGCTCCCATCGTCTTCCACCTCGGGACACCTTGAGCCGAGCTCGAGCTTCCCCGCCGCAACCTCGAATCGACCGCAAATCCCTCCACCCCCTTCCAATCCCCCGCGCGTGCAGCTCGCTCACTCACCCCGCCAGCTGCTCGAGCAATCCCCAGCTCGAATCGAGCCACCCTCGCCGCGAATCGAAGCTTTTCCCATCGCTCGGCCATTGACACCGCGAACACCCCCTCCACGTCGAGCCCTATACCCCGGCCATCCCCGCCGCAGAAGAACCCCACGACGAGCTCCACCATCGTCCCATGAAGCTCACGAGCCTTTCCGCGCACCGCCTCGACCACCGCAGACCGCCAGCGACATCGCCGGAGCAGACCGCGCCGCCGCTCAATGTCGACGAGCCGCGCCGCTTCATCTCCGACCGCGAGACCTACCTCAACCGACTCGCGGTGAGCTCCTCTCCATTTCCCCCAACATCCTCCGACCCAGTTCGCCGTCGTTTCGCCGGCGTAACAACGCCGACGAGCCCAAGGACTCGTTCGCGTTCCCCTTTTAGTTCTAGGGTCCTCTGCGCAAAAGTTAAGGACTGGTTTGAAAGGTTTTGAAAGTTCTAGGGTCTCTCGCGTAAAAAGATTCTTAACCCGAGATCTAATTTTTCCTGAATCTTGTAAAATCTGTTAAAAATCATACAAATCAGAAAGATGCACAAAAATACTCCCTGGATTCGTGAGATGGTAAAATCCAATCTCCTTTAAGCATGTATATACTTTTGGTGAACCATTTTTGAATTAAAATTCAAACTGTAAAATTTGAAACTGGTGCACCAGTTTTAAATCCAGAGCTCCGCTAGGGCTGATCTTTGGATATGTTGATTGTAGTGACTTTGGGCAACTTGTGTCCAAAGGGGACCTAAAAATATGAAGTGTAGCTTCAGTTATGAATTAAAATGTGTTTCCTGTCTTTTTGTAGTCCAGAAATTATTAAAAATAATCCATGCAGTGAAAAATCACCATTTTTCTCCAGTGGCCTAAAAACTTGTTAGCACATCTATTAAAAATGCCAAACTTAATTTTTGCTCTGTTTAGACTAGCAAATAAATAGATATGTATTTTTGGATAGGAAATTATTGAGGACTGTTCAAGGGTTATTTTGAGCCACCACTTGGCCAGAGCCCTCCTTGTACTTATGACTAGCTCTGGTAGGAAGATTTTCTGAATTGGATGTATTTTCAATTTTATATGAATTTATTTCATTTCTGCAGGCAGCAGATTGTATTAATTTTAATAAATTATGTGTAGCTCGGATTTAGCTAAATTTTTGGAGTGAGCTTAGCTCTTATACTCCAGTAGCTGTCATAAAGTTTATGGATAAAAATGATGAACAGAAAAGGAGAAACAAAAATGAGAAGGAATCTATGTGGAAATTGATTTATATAAAAGAATAAACCTTTTTGTTAATTAGTTAGAATAAAATAAGGAGAATCTAAAATTTCAGAACAGCACCCTAATTTGCAAATAATAAATAGAATTCTTTTATATATGTACACAATCACCATCAATGTTGAATAAAAATTTTCCACACACCCCTCCTCTAATTTTATGAAAAAGAAAATAGTACTTAAGCATGTCTAGGTGAATATGGCCTTCAAGGCCTTAATCTTGGAATCAATAGGCAGCCAATAAGTTATGCATCTCATGTAGAAGGCGCTATTCCGGACGGCAACTACCATCTCATCCCCGCCGACGAGGAAGGAATCCCGGAGGGAGGTGCCGGCGAAGGATCGACCAACCCGGAGGCTAACCCCCAGCTAGAGCAAGAAGGCAAGCCCCGGAGCATAACCTAACCTTTACAAATTATGCACTTATGAATTTCCTATGCTTGTGCATTTACGTTTCAAGGAGTTGATTGAATACCTTAGCTGCACATTCCCTAGTACCTATGACTTGCAACACTAGTATGAAAGGATCGATAGGGCACTGCTTAGGTCCGTTACAAGTCGAGTGATTTCCAGTCACTCGCGAGACATAGGAATTCCTTGTCTTTACTTATGTTGGAATCATAAGGATTGACGGGCGGGGTGATAGATTTAGATCTCCCGTCCGTGTATGATAATTGATTTAAGGTCGAAACGTGTGGTTGAGTGTGTCAAGTTTTTGAACGTACCACATGCATGCCGATATATGGGAGTCGGTAAGCCCGGTACCAGATTGAAGCAGCTAGGGCCGATAGCCATCTCTCCTTGGAAACTTTGTTTCCCCTGCCGTACACTTGTGGATATATACGTGAGACTGTGAGTGAAGCAGTAAACCTTTATCCTAAGGAAATGGACCCGGTTCCGAATTGTGGATCGATGGGAAAGGTTGGGAAGTGCTTGTACCTTTTATAGCAAGCATTATCCGTGTGTGTTGGGTTTCCCCTAGCTAGGTAGCAAAATTCGGTTCGAACTGTCCGCTTCTCGCGGTTAATGAGACTGCTTGACTGCCTTGCTGCATTGAGTAACAAGTGGAATTATGAGATTGATGAACTTGTTGTATGAATTAAATTGTATTGCACCACTTGTATGCTTAGAGAGGATGCTAATCTAGAATGGTTAAATCTACTAGAATATGATGCTAAAACTTGAAAGCAAGGACCTACTCTTAGTTGCTTTTTGGCAAACAAACCCACCAGCCAAAAGCCTCTCATTGTCTAGATGTCGGTGATGTAGTTTTCACCCGACGGGTAAGCCTTGCTGAGTATTAGTATACTCAGCCTTGCTTGTGGCATTGATTTACAGGTACCATGTTGGATGTGGCAGTCGATGCTTTGACTTGGCCTACCCAGGTTCCCCCTGGATGGCACATCGAGTGGGTTCCGTCCTCTGCCGAGGATCGGGAGGAGTAGCACCGTGGCAGGCTTCAGCATGGTGTTATTTGTATCGTCGTTAGATTATCTTCCGCTGCAATGAACCTTTTTAATTCCGCTGCAATTAACTACTTTTATTCCGCTGCAAGACTTTGATACTCTGATTTAAATTTTGAACTTGGTTTGTAATAACTTTGAGATACTATTTGTGTATGTTAAATTTGTGGAATGTTGTAATCTCTGGAACTCACCTTCGTGTGGGCGTGCTGTTGTTTCGATCGAGAAAAGTACGTGGTTAAATCGGGTTTAATCCGACGGCGCTCCAGCTTATTCCGGATTAAGTGCCTGACTACTCGATTAGTGGTCCCGGGGTACTTAACTTGGAATAATTTCGGAGTGGTCCGCCACAGTTACCTTGGGTTGTGTTCCACCCCACGGAAAGAGAGTGGTAGGCGGCAAGTGGTGACAGTCTTGTCCGTCCTTTGTGCGACCACAACGTTCGGGTGTTTTCATAGCAGTAGTAGCAGGTTGCCGTTGGGTGCCCCTTCTACCCCGTCTGGACCCTTCCTCTTCCAACCGCCGAAGCAGATCAGGTTAGTAGATAAGTTTGTACTAGAGTAATTGTAGGCTATCTGAAAGTTAGGCCCTCTACCCTCGCCATTCTTTTCCTTGGTGGGGTCCGGTTAACTAGATTTAGGTTAGTCGCGTCTGCCGTTCTTTGGATTCGATATCCCAGGTATCACTCCCCTGGTGAAAGGCTACATCGGTCTCTGTGCGCTTGCGGAGTTATTCTCGTATAGGCTAAGGAGTGCGAACAAGCTTTTCTGGGGCCGTTGCCGGGGAACGGTAGCAACACTAATTTAGATTTTTGTTAGCTGTACGCTTTTTCACCTTAACCATATGGAGTGCTCTTCTAGTTCTTCAGTAGGCACCCCTAGTTATCCGGTGGTCCCATCTCGCGAGTATTTGGAACCACCACCATCATGCCACCCCATTTACACTGATGGTTACGAGATACGTCCCAGTCTCGTAGCTATGGTTCGTGCACAGTCCTTTTCTGGTAGAAAGGACGAGAATCCCTATACTCACTTGCAGGAATTCGTGGAGAATTGTTCTCTCCTCATTATTGCCGGGATGAATCAGAACACCCTCCGGTGGAAGCTCTTTCCGTTCTCTCTGACGGGGAAGGCTAAATTCTGGTACGACCGTGGTGCAAGCAGAGTTGGAGGAGATTGGTTACAACTGAAGGATGAGTTCTGTTTGTTCTTCTACCCCGTGTCCAAGGTCCGTACATTGTGTATCCAGTTATTGACTTTTCAGCAAGAGAATGAGTCAATTGGAGGAGCCTGGGCAAGATTCATGTGTTTGGTCAATTTTGGACCGCCTCACGGCATTCCAGAGGAGATGCTAATGCAACATTTCGTTGGCGGATTGAATGCGGATAGCGCACATTTCATTGATGTGGCCTCCGCAGGATCGGTCTTGTACAAGACCGTGGATGAAGTTCAAGATCTTCTGAACAAGGTCCTCACCAGCACTGAGTATACCAAAGTGTTTGATGATCCACCAGAGCCAACAGAGAAGCAACAGATTCACACCCTGTCAGCCTCATCCTGTCCACCTCCACCGTTCAATGAGGAGATTCCCGAACAACCACTTAAGACCCCAGATCCAGAACCACTTATCAACGCATTGCCATAGTTCGTATCCCCCCTCTTCACCGAAGAGGAGTACATGTCACTCGGCAACACATCCGTCATGCCGAAGGAATTGCAATGCAAGTGCGCCCGATCTGAGGCGTTCATTCGTGAAGCCACCCGGCAGATTGAGGGTTTAACCGCCATTATGAGCAAGGAATGGACAGAGGAAGTAGAGCTTTGCAGTAGACCCATCGAGATCTACCCAGAGTTCAGAATACTCCTCTACACTATTGGGGACGCTGAGTCACAGGAAGTCATCTACGACCCGAAGGTCGGGGTTAACATCATGTCCTGTGCGTTAGCATCTGCTATTGCACCAGACGAACCCATGTCCTTTTCCAGTAAGCGCTTGAAGTGGATCGACGGCCAGATGCTGGAGAGCAAGGGAATATTGCGAGTCGTGTCAGTAAAAATGACACGGAACAAGGTACTCCTGGATTTCCACATCTTCGATATCCCTGAAGGCGATACATTCTTCCTGATTGGACAGCCAATAGAGCCACTTGTCAACCCCAACATGGACCGAACTTCTCTTCAGTTCAAGGTTGGCAAAGAAATAAATATACTCGGTCAGCCTAGTTCGTTCAGTGAACACTATGGCAGAAGAAGCACCAAAGCAAGACCCTCTGGACAAGCCTACAGGCAAAGTACTGGAAGAACTCGTTCAGCCCAGTATTGAAGAGGATGCCCCACACTTCATCCAGGAAGCAGAACTGGGCGGCTACCTCAAGCTCAGTGAGACGGAGAAACCGCAACCTCCCCTCCCTGAATTGAAGCCGCTGCCATCTGGATTGAAGTATGCCTTCCTCCACAACAGCCGAGCCACGCCTGTTGTCATTAGCGACAAGCTATCAGAGAGTGAAGCAAGGCGACTCATGACAATCCTAGAGAAACACCGATCCGTCTTTGGGTATTCTCTACAGGATTTGAAGGGGATCAGCCCCAACCTTTGTACCCATCGCATCCCCATGGAACCAGACCATAGGCCGTCAAGAGAGCATCAACGACGGTTGAATGATGCGATGCGGGAAGTGGTTAAGAAAGAGGTACTGAAGCTCTTGCACTCCGGTATCATATACCCCATGCAAGATAGTGAATGGGTCAGTCCCGTTCAAGTGGTCCCAAAGAAGGGAGGTATGACAGTCGTTCGCAACGAGAGAAATGAGCTTATACCTCAGCGGACAGTCACCGGATGGAGGATGTGCATTGACTACCGGATGCTTAACAAGGCTACCCGGAAGGATCACTTCCCCCTGCCCTTCATCGACAAAATGCTTGAGCGCCTGGCCAAGCACGCATTCTTCTGTTTCCTCGATGGCTACTCAGGTTATCACCAGATTCCTATTCATCCGGATGACTAGAGTAAGACCACTTTCACCTGCCCCTATGGAACATTCGCATATCGCCGGATGTCATTTGGTCTTTGCAACGCACCTGCCTCATTTCAAAGATGTATGATGGCAATATTCTCTGACCTTATCGAGCAAGTCATGGAAGTTTTCATGGATGACTTCTCAGTTTATGGCAAGAGTTTTGCAGAATGCCTCGAGAACTTAGACAAAGTTCTTGAGAGATGTGAGGAGACACATCTGGTCCTTAACTAGGAGAAGTGTCACTTCATGGTTAGAGAAGGAATTGTCCTCGGGCATAGAGTATCAGAAAGAGGGATAGAAGTAGATTGAGCAAAGATCAAGGTAATTGAAAAGCTGCCCCCTCCGACCAATGTCAAGGGAGTAAAGAGTTTTCTCGGCTACGCCGGATTCTATCGGAGATTTATCAAGGATTTCTCTCAGATAGCAAGACCCTTGACGAATTTGCTCGCCAAGGAGAAGTCATTCGTCTTTGACGAAGATTGCCTCGTAGCTTTCTACACCCTCAAGAAGGCACTCGTTTCAGCACCCATCATTCAGCCTCCTGATTGGAGCCTGCCCTTTGAAATAATGTGCGATGCAAGTGACTATGCTGTGGGCACAGTGCTCGGTCAGTGCAAGGATAAGCACCATTATGCAATATCTTATGCAAGCAAGACACTGACTGGGGCCCAGCTGAACTACGGCACAACGGAAAAGGAACTTCTGGCAGTCGTTTTTGCCATGGACAAGTTCAGATCTTACTTGGTTGGAGCTAAGGTGATAGTATACACGGATCATGCTGCACTAAAGTATCTCTTGACCAAGAAAGTTGCAAAGCCACGTCTTATCTGTTGGATATTGCTCCTTCAAGAGTTTGACTTAGAAATCAGGGATAAGAAGGGCGCAGATAATTGTGTGGCAGATCATCTCTCGAGATTACAAGTTAAAGGATCGGACCTGCCAATCAACGATTACCTTAGAGATGATACCCTCCTCAAGGTCACAACCACTCATCCATGGTATTCCAACCTGGTGAATTTCATGGTTACTGGATATGTCCCGCCAGGAGAGGATAAAAAGAAATTAATCCACCTCAGCAGATTTCATCTGTGGCACGACCCCTACCTATTCAAGGTTTGTGCGGATGGCTTACTCCACCGCTGCATCCCAGTATGTGAGATCCGCAAAATTCTTGAGCGTTGCCACTCCTCACCCTATGGAGGGCATTATGGAGCCTTTCGCACCCATGCTAAGGTTTGGCAAAGTGGATTCTTTTGGCCAAACATGTATGGAGATACAAAAGAATTTGTGCGGCGCTGTCCAAGATGTCAGAAGCACGGGAACATCAACACCAGTGATGCAATGCCACTTCAAAATAATCTCCAAGTTGAGATATTCGATGTGTGGGGAGTTGACTTCATGGGTCCCTTCCCCATGTCAGAGCAATGCGAGTATATCTTATTAGTTGTGGACTATGTGTCCAAATGGGTTGAAGCATTACCCTGTGTCGCGGCCGACGCAAGGAGTTCAAAGAAAATGTTCCAGGAAATCATATTTCCTCGCTTTGGAGTTCCGAGAGTCGTGATCAGTGATGGAGGCTCACACTTCATTGACAAAACATTCAGGAAATGTCTCGGCGAGTTAGGAGTAAATCATCGGGTTGCCACGCCATACCATCCTCAAACAAGTGGGCAAGCAGAGACGTCTAATAAGCAGATTGAGAACATCTTACAAAAGACAGTCGATGCCATGGGGAGGGGATGGAAAAGCAAGCTTCCTGAAGCACTCTGGGCCTATCGAACAGCATACAAGACCCCTATAGGTATGACTCCGTATCAACTGGTCTATGGCAAAACCTGCCACCTACCGGTAGAAATGGAATTCAAGTCTCACTTGGCAATCAAGAAGTGGAACATGGACCTCCAATCAGCTGGAGTTAAGCGACAAATACAGCTAGCTGAATTGGATGAATGGAGAGAGAAAGCCTACCACAAGTAAAAATTGTACAAAGAACGTACAAAGCGATGGCACGACAAGCGTATCAAGATCAAGGAGTTCAACGCAGGAGATAAGGTACTACTCTTTAACTCTCGCGTTTGTCTTTTTGGTCATGGTAAGCTTAGGAGTAAGTGGGAAGGGCCTTTCACGATTATAAATGCTGTCGATCATGGAGCTATAACTCTCCAGGACGATTATGGGAATGCATTCAAGGCTAATGGCCAAAGACTCAAAGTATTCCTTGAGCCCGAAATGCCGGACCTCGAAGAGATGGATGTCTTCGAGCTATCCGAGATATAGGAATAAATATATCCATAGTCTTCGCCGGACTTAAAACGGGCCTTACCCTAGTATAGGATTCCATTCTCTATTTTTTTCTCTATTTTCTTCTCTATTTCTAGCCAACCGACACAAAATTCCATCTGAGGGAAGAGAGGAGAGAACCTTCCAGAAGGAGGAGCCCGAGCCGCGGCCACCCTTGGCCGAACGGCCAGGCCCTGGCCGATCGGCTAGGCGCCGTTCCCCCACGCTCCAATTCAAGTTTCAAACCTTCTGATATCTTATCCCTTCTGAGATCTGAGGAGACTCTGGTGAAAACATTGTTATAAAATCGAAAGGCAACCACATCGTCCTCCTCCGAACCTCTCGCTGCCTTCTCTCTCCCAAAACCCAGAACCTCTGAGATCCTACCACCATTGTTAGCCTCAAGGACACCTCCAGCCCAAAATCAGCATCCAACATCAAGGGATCGCCGTACTCACCCACCTCTCCTATCATGGAGCCGTCTTTGTCGTGCAGTCTACAGATCATCGAGAAGGTGGCATTCGTGGAGGCCGTCGCCGCGCGACAGGGGGCCAGGGGGCGCCAACCCCTGGCCGACCGGCTGGAAGCAGGCCGATCGGCCTCACCCCGAGGCCGTTTGCCTGGAGCTCGTGCGAGATCCCCCGCAGGGAAGGGCATCATTAGCCCTAGGATGCAGCGGACAAGAAGGCCAACCAAGGGGATCCTTTCTCCTCGAAAGGCCATTACGAAGAAGATTGTCTTCTCCCCCACCGGGAAGCAGGTGATCTCTTCCGTCCCTCGTGCCAAGTCGCCGGAGTACACACCCGGCAGTCCACCGCACTACCGCGTGACTGGACCTGGCATCGGGAAGGTCCTCATACCGCCACTCAACGCTGTCCCACCGGAGTCGGTAGACTCCACACCGGAGAGGCTGAGGCATCACCGTTCGCCACCGCCGATCCGTGGTCCCCCAGGGATCATGGAGTGGTCGGACGACGACAACGACGAGGAGGAGGAGGTCCAGGCACTCCGGAAGCAGGTGGCTGCGCTGAAGCTTGAAGTGAACAACATGAACGAGCGCGTCGCCGAGTCCGAGATCGCCAGGATGGAGACGGATGACAAGATGGACACACTGCGTAGGGCACTTAGTGCCAAGCTCAAGCACCTCGCAAAGGCGACAGGGCACGCAGAAGCCATCCAGATTCCAGATCCTAGGGATTAGGGGTCGGGCCAGGCTAGATTCTTAGGTTTTAGGTGCTTTAGTTTATTTCCCTTTCCAATTTCCCTTTTCAAACGTGTTTCATTCACGTATGCAGCACCTCCCTAAGAAGTTGAATAAAATTTGATTTGTTTAATTGCTTGTCCCATGAGTGGTTGGTACACACTTGTGTGCCAACCACACCCCCTGTTCTCATGTTTATGAAGTGTGCAGAGAAACGCGGCGTACAGGACGTACATGACACACAGAGCAAAACTTGTCGCCAGACGCGCCCGTGTCCAGCCGATCGGCCAGGCCACGACCGGCCGGCCGTACTTCACGCAGATTTCCACCGTCGTGACTTCGCCATGTCACCTCGTTCAAAGCTACACGCTCTAAAATTTGAAAAGAACAGAACGGAGAAAACTCTTGGCCGAGCGGCCAGATCCTGGCCGGCCGGCCACACAACGCGATCCAAATCCGTGGCCCGGTTGCCACGCTCAGGTTTGCACATCTCCACCCTGTTTGATTGGTTATGCACAGATAATAATTTAACTAAAATGAAATAGGAGATTAGATGATTTCAACCATGATCTCTTTCTCTGCCTAAGTGTAATTTCTTATGCAAGTATCTTTTGCCTTTAGAACTATTATTTTAGGATCATTTTCAATCTACCTATTGGCTCCCATGATATGACAATGCTTGTGTTTGATCTTATCTGAATTCAATGCTTGGAGAGAAGTTTTTTTTTTCAAAACTTAAAACAACATGGCTTCCTCTTGTCTCAATAATTATCCAGTCCTACCAAAGCCAAATATATACATAACATGGAAAAGCCTGAATTACATGATCTTCATCGACATCTTGAGTTTGCTCAAACGCTTTTGCCTTTAGAGTGGATATCTGTTCTTCTAGCATTTTGGCCATTCACGTACACATTCACGACATAAAGTCCTGAGGTACAAATGTAATACTTCTTCATCCCCCTTAAAGAAAAGAGATGAAAGACATTTGAGTATCATGCTCAAGCTCTTCGTCTAAAAAAAAGGGAAGGATGAAGGAAAGAAAAAAGAAATACCTCAGGGATGTCGCAATCTTACACTTGCACTTTGGTCATTGTGTGAAAAGCAATATATTCCCTAGAGGCAAGGTTTTTGGTCTTACAATATAGATGGAGATGTCGATCCCTGAATATCCATACCTCAAGCTCCACCTTCAGCCTTAGAAATAGGTGCAAGGTTCATCCTGAACCTTAGTGAGGAGATACACATGGAGTGATCGAGAGTCTTGAGACAATTTGAGGAATTCCATGATTTCATTTTCAAAATATTAGAAAACCTCCAAAGCAGCAAATGAGGAGAAGGATCTTACCTTGTGAAGTCGTTCTGGAAGCCAATGGGCGGACAGGAGATGTTAGCCACCGTGAATCCAAGGTATGAGAGAAAGCTTAGAAATAACTCTTACGCATTGATATGATTTCATGGGCCTAAGTTTTGCTAAGTCCTCAGGATATAAATTCTATATTTGCTCGGGACTAGCAAAGTTCAGGTGTGGGGGTGTGTTGGCGGTCAATATTGATGAGTTTTACCGCCAACATTTCACCAGAATTCATATAATTTGCATGTCACACATATTATAAATTGCTTAAACTAATGAATTCCACAAGTTTTGGTGTTTATTTAGTTTCAGGAGCAAGTGATAGAAAAGAGGGCAAAATGGCCACAAAACCTGGCTGGACGGCCAATTCTTGGCCGGCCGGCCAGCAACCTTGGCCAAATGCCATGTCATCAATCCAGGGGAAAACTAACACACATGCAAAGCCCCTGAGACGTTCATCCAAGGTTGGTTTGATCCAAAGGACCGAAAGGCATAGCACATGGATAGAAGGGCCCACCTTGCATGGCCTAACTGTCTATGGTCGGTAACCGTCACAACTACCGACACCAGGAGAAGATCAGAACCGTACCTGTGGAAGGCGGTGCCACATGGCACCTATCCCTGGCCGATCGGCCAGAGGCCGGCCGAACGGCCAGGAACCGATGCCAATTCAGTTAAGCTTCGGATGGCGGTTGCATGGCAAGGTAGCTTACACTCTAAGCTGATCAACCGACCTACTCAAGCTATAAAAGAAGCTATCCCTTCACTCTCAGGACACACCATTCCATAGGAGAAGGATAGATTCTTGAAGTTGTAGTCTACATATTTGTAGAACAGGGAGAGTGAGGGGTGACGTCTCTAGCGGAAGCAGAGCTGAGGAGAGGAGTCGAGGAGTGTCTCGATCTTCCTCTACTTCTGTAGCCACCCCTGGGGAACAAGCTTTTGAGTAAGTTAAGTTCTTCGTCTACTTTCAGTTTCTCGCTAGTTCATACTTTACTTTTAGTACTTACTTTATCCACTAGCATTTGATCTGCGGGATCCCTTGTCTGCGTGGACATTAGCCTGTCCATTAGGGTTTGCTCTGCCTTAGCGCTAGGCAGTAGTCAGTATCTTGATAGTGTAGGTGCGATATCTAGACTTGATAGTTACCTTGGGTTGTGTTCCACCCCACGGAAAGAGAGTGGTAGGCGGCAAGTGGTGACAGCCTTGTCTGTCCTTTGTGCGACCACAATGTCCTGTGTTTTCATAGCAGTAGTAGCAGGTTGCCGTTGGGTCCCCCTTCTACCCTGTCTGGACCCTTCCTCTTCCAGCCGCCGAAGTCTTAACGTCACTGGAATTGTGCCGTTAGAAAGCCAGTGGAAAACTCTTGCCCTATAGAATAAAATATTCTGCAAGCGCACAGAATGACCGTGTAGCACTTCACCTTGGAGTATTCCAGGGTATCATAAATTTCCACGGGGAAGCTCTTTGGTTAAAGTGATATTGAGAAATTATACCAGGAACACATTCTAGAAATATACACCAACTATCTTAGGGGAGATAACTGGGGCGCAAAGATATGATAGGCGGCTTCCCTAAATGACTTAGCTTATCTAAAAGGTAAGCTAAATAGAAGGTCAAAATGACCAGCGACACAGGAGACTTCTACACTAAGAGATAGAAAAGAAGATGGGAGAGCAACGAGCGAGAAAGGATTCCTAAGACACTCCTAAACTTATCAGAAAGCCTCTAAAGTTCTAGACTAGAACTCTACCTAGCTGTCAGGGAAAAGAGCTTACTTTGGCGGCGGGAAGAGGAAAGGTCCAGACGGGATAGAAGGGGGACCTAACGGCAACCTGCAACTACTGCTATGAAAACACCCGAACGTTGTGGTCGCACAAAGGATGGACAAGGCTATCACCACTTGCCGCCTACCACTCTCTTTCCGTGGGGTGGAACACAATTCTAGCTAACACCTAACCAAACACCACGTCTGGGTTCGATGCTAGGATTTCTTGTGAGGCCTTCACAAGAAACCCCCCTCTACCTAGGAGACGGCTAAATCTCCTAGTCCGGGAGAGAAACCCGTAAGGTAAAAGCCTGACAAACTAACTAGACTCTAACTGAATCTAAAGGTTATGAAATGAAAGGATCACACTACTTTCCTAGATAAACTAAGGAAAGCAGGAAAGGAAAGCTTAACCGATAAAGTAAAGAAGATAACTATATTGATAAAGGGAATATTCGAAGTATAAAGAAAAGATACAAGAACTTTACCTGATCTCCGAGAGACTCCGGAGCCTCAAGGCAAGCTCGACTCAACTCTAACTCTCAACTCTAATCTACTCTAGAAAATATAAAAAGTAGAGAAGCTCCTTCTTGGTGTGTGTTTAGAAGTGAAATGGAGGCCTCCTTTTATAGCTTGAGCAGGTCGGTTGAGCATCTTGGCGGTTAAGTTAGCTCAGCGTGCAACCGTCCTCAGAAGAGCGCCTTGAACGGAGTCGGTGGCCGGCCGTTCGGCCGGTTCCTGGCCGATCAGCCAGGGTTGGTCGCCATCTGGCACCGCCTTTCGCAGCAACGCTCTGGATTGTCTCCTGGTGTCGGTAGTTATGACGGTTATTAACTGCCTGGCAGTTAAGGCATGCAAGTGGGCCCTCTAATCCATGTGATGTGGCTTTCAGGCCTTTTGATCAAACCGTTATTGGATGAATGGCTTGGATGCTTTGCATGTGTGCTAGTTTGCTCCTGGATCAGTGACTTGTCATTTGGCCGAGATGTCTGGCCGGCCGGTCAGGACTTGGCCGGTCGGCCAAGCTTTTTGCCCATTTTTGTCCTATTTTCTACCACGTGTCCCTGCATTCACAACTTCACCAAAACTTGTGGAATTTGTTAAATATAAGCAAATATACATGGAACATTGTGCAAAGTTCTCATTTTATCCGAAATGTTGACGGTCACAAGGTGTCATAATGGCCGTCAACACACCCCCAAGCTTATCCCTTTGCTCGTCCTCGAGCAAAGCTAAAACTTAGGCTCGGTGGATCAGGAGTTGCGTCAATGCATACCCCCTACAAGTACCCTGTGCATAAACCTAAACTCTGACAAAGTAGATTGAATTAATTGGCACATAATCAATTCATACCTTTTCTCATCTGTGGGGCTTATTGCTTTTCGTCTTTGTCACAGGTAGTTGGAAAGCTGAACGATCATCACCAGAGTTTCCTGCAGCTGTTCAGGTTCCTCCTCGAGGAGATAATTTTCACAAAGATGGTAAATATCCCCGATGGTACTCTCGAGTCACTCAAGTGTATAAATCCTCACCTTGGTCGAACCGACCATGACTCCTACTCTAATGGCCGATATCTGGAGCTTTGGGTAGGGAAAAAGAAGCATACCTTGGTTACCTTTGTTGACAAGCCGAATGATGATTCTCGAGAAGTAGTGCTCATCAAATTCCCATCCTTGGAATTTAATGTTCAGGGGAAAAAGGAGAGAACGGACTCACACATGGAAAGATTGCTTGATTCTTAGGCTCATATTGTACTCTATTTGTAGATCTTCTTTCTCCTTTCTCTTCTTTCTTTCTCTCTTTTCTTTTCTTTTTTTTTTAAGGAGGAGAGAGGATAGATAAAAATAGGAGCTTAGATCCTTGCTTGAATTCATGAGTATTTTCATTGGAGCCTTTTTCTTGAATCATGGGTAGAATAGGTACACAGTGGAGATTTTGGACTGGTTGGTGAAATGTGTTGTCCGGCGAAGGTGGATGTTAATACTCGGAGTGAGAAATCAACATGCCGGATAGTTTGAGGCTAGCAGACAATGGTTACGTGAAGGAGAAGGAGTAAGTAGATGATAAGCATTTCCTTCACGAGAATCACCGCTCGAAGTTATGCTGTTTTTGGTGCCAAAAACCGCAGCGTAGGATTATGAATGGAAGTTATGCTGTTTTGGTGCTGAAAGAATCATCAGAGATGGAGTCCCACCATGAGGTTCGCTCATAACGATGGTCCTTCTCCAAAATATTGGGGTTCAAAATGCAACGTTGATGAAAACCAAGAGCATTGCTAAACTGACGAGAGTTCAAAATAAAATCCTCATTGAAAAATCGAAATCGAATGATAGTTTCTTTCGGGGTGGTTTCGATATTCAAACTCATCAGAAATTCAATAGTGAGAAGACTCGAACCTGATTCCGTGATGGTGTGGAAGTGCTCCCAACCTGCATGCTTGAATGCGCGATCCGTGTCATGTCCCAAGTCTGTTTTGATGTGAAGGAGAGGGCTGAAGATAGTAACATGTGCAAAGTTGCGATTCTTCAACAACTCCAGCACACTCCTCTCGTATTCGGTTCGTGGCACGATTTGATCAATCGCGACAAGAACTCGAATATGGAAGGGACGTTGTGGTGGTGTCGACACTTCTTCTTCTTCTTCATACAGGACATTGCGGTGGACAGGCATGTCCACCGACATATTATCCTGAGAAGAGGCGGAGCTGTGCGAGTGACGTGAGCTTGATGGAGTTAGCTTCTTCTTGAGCTTGCCGGCTGCCCTCTTTGCTCCACGCAACATGATGCTTGCTGCAAGGTTAGTGCTCACAATACCCGAGGGAAAATATATCAGGGGGTTAGCGGTTAGTCGTCCTTGTGGGGGATTAACCTCCACAAAACGTTCTTGTCTTGAAAGCCAATATTATTCCAACGAAAGAAAAAAGGAAAATATTTTTGGGGTGTATGTGTTTGAACAACACACAGAATTTTCTTGATGATTTTTCTTTAGCTCTTGCACTTAGCTTAATTAATGGCTAATTAAACTAGCAAGGAGATTAGAGCAAACGAGAGAGAAAAGAGCACAGAGCAAGGAAGATGAGTGTGCACCTGCGCTTTGGTGTGGCTCAAGGAGACCTCGGCGCCGGCTTTTATAGGCGGGCGTCGGTGGGCGGCCGGCTGGAGGAGATTTCTCGATTGGGTGATACGGTCCATGTCGTGCGCAACAAGCTTGCCGTTGCCAACACTGAGTTGGAGCACGAGCGTACCGCACCGAGGGTGCTCGAAGCCAGCTTGGGCAAGAGCAGATGGCTCGGGAGGCAGCAGAGTCGCGAGCCTAGGAGGGAGAGAGGGCGCTTGAGTCCGCTAGGAAGCAGATTGAGGTTAAGTTCGTTTACCCGTAACTCCGCCCTTTCGCTCTGTGGTTGAGCGTTTCTCTTGATCTGTGGCGGACCACTCCGAAATTATTCCAAGTTAAGTACCTCTGGACCACTAATCAAGCAGTCAGGCACTTAATCCGGAATAAGCTGGAGCGCCGTCGGATTATACCCGATTAACCACGTACTTTTATGATCGAAACAACACGCGCGCCCACACGAAGGTGAGTCCCAGAAATTACAACATTCCACAAATTCAGCTTACAGAAATAGTATCATCAAGTTATTACAAACCAAGTTTGAACTTCAATAAAAGTACGAGAGTTCATTGCAGCAGAAAATTAACTAACGACGATACATAGCAACACCACAATGAAGCCGAGCATGGTGCTACTCCTCCCGATCCTCGGCAGAGGACGGAACCCACTCAACATGCCATCCATGGCCACATCCATAACAGTACCTGAAATAAATAGCCACTAGCAAGGCTGAGTATACTAATACTCAGCAAGGCTTACCCGACGGGTGAAAACTACATCACCGACTTCTAGACATGAGAGGCTTTTGGCTGGTGGGTTTGTTTTGCCAGAAAGCTACTAAGAGTGGATCCTTACTTTCATGATTTTAGCATCAAATTTTAGTAGAGTTAACCATTCTAGATTAGCATCCTTTCTAAGCATACAAGTGGTGCAATACAATTTAGTACATACAACAAGTTCATCATCCTCATAGTTCCACTTGTCACTCAATGCAGCACAGCGGTCAAGCAGTCTCATTAACTGCGAAAAGCGGACAGTTCGAACCGAATTTTGCTACCTGGCCAGGGGAAACCCAACACACACGGATAATGCTAGCTATAAAAGGCACAAGCACTACCCAACCTTTCCCATCGATCCACAATTCGGTGCCGGGTCCATTCCCTTAGGATAAAGGTTTACCGCTTCACTCACGACATCACGCATATATCCACATGTGTACAACAAGGGAAACAAAATGTTTGCAAGGAGGGATGGCTATCGGTCCTAGCTGCTTCGATCTGGTACCGGGCTTACCGATTCCCATAGGTCGGCATGCGTGTGGTATGTTCAAAAACTTGACACATAGAACCACACGTTTCGACCTTAATCCAAGTATCATACACGGACGGGAGATCTACACATACCATCCCGCCCGTCCATCCTTATGATTCCAACATAAGTAAAGACAAGCAACTCCTATATCTCGCGAGTGACAGGAAATCACTCGACTTGTAACGGTCCTAAAGGCATTGCTCTACCGATCCTATCATGCTAGTATTTCAAGTCATAGGTACTAAAATCATGCAACTAGGATATTTATACAACACCTAGAACGTAAATGCACAAGCATAATTAAATTCACAGTTGCACAATTTAAATGTTAGGTTATGCTCCGGGGCTTGCCTTCTTGAGCTAAAACACTGTCAGGCTCCTGGTCGATCACGACGACGTCGGCACCACCCTCGGGGACTTCTTCTTCGTTGACGGGGACGAGGTTGTAGGTGCCGTCAGCGAGAGCGCCTTCTACATGAGATGCACAACTTTACTGTGGCTGCCTAAGTGGTCTAAAAGCAAGGCCTTGAAGGCCATATTCACCTAGACATACTATTGGGCGATACTTTTCTTCACAAAATTAGAGAAGGTGTGTGGTGGAATTTTTTTTATGCCTTTATAATGGTGATTGTGTACACATATAAAACAATTCAAACCATTATTTTTAAACAAGAGTGCAGTTCTGGAATTTTAAACTTTACATGCTCCACATTTGATTAATTATCAAAAGTGACCTATTTCTTTTTATAAAACTCAATTCTACTCTAGTTCCTTCTCATTTTTGTTTCTCTGTTTCGGTTCATCCTTTTTATCCACAAACTTTATGACAGCTACTGGAGTATAACAGTTAGGCTCACTCAAAAATTTAGCCCAATCTGAGCTACACAGAATTTATTAGAAGTAGTACAAGTTGTTGCTCAAAGAAACAAGATTAATTCATATAAAATTAAAACTACCTTCAAAACAGATAAATTTTCTACCAGAACTAGACATGATGGAAAGAAAGGCTCTGACCAAGTGGTGGCTAAAAATAACACTTGGACAGCCCTCAATAATTTTCTATCCGAAAACCAACATCTATTTATTTGCTAGCCTAAACAGGGTCAAAAATTAAGTTTAGCATTTTTACCACATGTGCTAACACGTTCCTAGACCTCTGGTGAAAGATGGTGATTTTTGGCGGCATGAATTATTGTTAATAATTGCAGAACCAAACTAGAACAGGAATCACAAAATAAATCACAACTGAAGCTACAGTCCATATTGTTAGCTCTCCTTTGGACACAAGGCGTCTATAGGTACCACAAGCAACATATCCAAAGTTCAGCTCAAGAAGAGCTAAGGATTTGAAATGGTGCACAAGATTCGAAAAACTGAGTTTCAATTTTAATTCCAAAACTGTTCCCCAAAAGTGTATACATGCTAACATGAAATTGGAGTTTACAATCTCACGAGTCCAGGGAGTATTTTTGTGCATTTTTCCGGTTTTTCTGCGATTTTTAGTGGATTTTACAATATCTCAGAAAAATGGATCTAGGTTTAAGAGTCTCTTTTACGCCGGGGACCCTAAACCTTTTAAACTCTTGCGAACAAGTCCCCGAAATTTACACAGAGGACCCTAGAACTAAAAAGGGGAACGCATCTCGGTCCTCGGCTCGTCGGTGTTGTTACACCGGCGAGGAGAAGGCGAACTAGCGCGGGGAAAGTTGGGGAAAATGATGAGGGGCTCACCGCGCGTCGTTTGGGGTAGGTCTCGAGGCCGGTGGTGAGCGGCGGAGCGGCTTGCTCCGGCGACGTCGGTAGCCAGCTACGGGGGTCAAGATGAGGCGCGGCGTTGCTTGAAAGCTTCGCCGGAGTGAGGCGGAGCTCGTCGAGGTGCTTGGCGGCGAAGGGGATGGTCGGAAGATGGGGTCGGCATGGAGGTGGAGCTCGGGGACGGAAATGGCGGAACCGCGAGAAATCTCCTTGATTCCCGGCAAGTTAGTGCTCGGTTTTGGTTGGGAACGGTTCGAGAGGCTAGCTAAGAGAGTGGGTGAGCTATGGGTGCGGTGGATTTGGGTTTCGTGGAGGGAGCGTGGGGGATTTTGGCGAGCTTCGGCCAGCATGATGGTGCGCCGCACGAGGACGTGACAGGATGCGAGAATCGACCAAGTGTGGACGCTGGCGTGTGCGTGGGGAGGTGGGACGCTGCTGCCGTGGCTCTAGCCAGCTCGGCGAGGTTGCCGCCACTAGCCGGCCACGTGGCTGCCGCTGGCAGCCACGGTCGGGCTGGACAGGGCGCTTGTCGCGACGTCCGTGGAGCATCTCTGGTGCAGCGGTTTAAATTGCAAAAATTTGAACTACACTTCAAAAAGTGCAAACACAAAAGTTGGATTTGAAATGTGGGACACAACTTTCTTTTTGGGGTGAACCTAAAATTTCAAATTTTTCAAGCTCAAACAAGCCATTTTCGAATAGGCGTTCAACACGGTTTTTCGAGTTTTGAGGGGCTTAACTTCAAAATTTTAAAAAGTTTCCAACAGTGACTAGGCCTTATTTGTGATGACAAACTTTTATTTTTGGAGATTTTTAAGTTTAGTACAAAATTCTTGAGATTTCAGTTGCGTGTCAAAAAGGCCTTTGTTTGATTTTAAATTTGAGTTTTGATCAAATTTTGTGTGCTACCACCATTGCTACCCTTAATCCTGTTTTGATTGTGTTTTTAGAGTACTAACATCAGTGATGTTACAGCCTACCCCCCTTAAAAGGAATCTCACCCCGAGTTTCGATATTGCTTAGGGACATGGTAGAGAGAGAGGTACCTTGGTGTTAGGAAGGATGTCGGGGAAGTTCTTTTTAAGATAGTCCTCGGTTTCCCATGTGGCTTCATCCTCGGAGTGATGACTCCACTGAATTTTATACATTTTAAATTCTCTTCTTCGCGTCTTTCTCTCGTTCTCATCAAGGATCTTGATGGGATGCTCATCATAAGAAAGATCCGGTTCAATCGAGAGTTCTTCTTGCTCAACAACTTCGGTCGGAACACGAAGACATTCCTTGAGTTGGGAGACATGGAATACATTATGCACGGTGGAGAGCTTCTCAGGAAGCTTCACACGGTATGCTACCGGTCCACATTGTTGAGTGATTTCATATGGACCAATGTAGCGGGGTGCAAGTTTTCCTTTCAACCCAAACCTTTGCACACCCTTGGTCGGGGAGACCTTGAGATACACATGATCGCCGGCTTTGAACTGAAGGGGCTTCCGCCTTTGATCAAAGTAACTCTTTTGCCGCGATTGTGCGGTTCTCAAGTTTTCACGGATGATCCTAACCCTTTCTTCCGCTTCCTTCACAAGGTCAGGGCCGTATGTGTACCTCTCGCCTGCCTGGGACCAACACAACGGTGTCCGACATCTTCAACCATACAAGGCTTCGAAGGGTGCCATTTTAAGACTTGCTTGGTAGCTATTGTTATAAGAGAATTCAGCCAGAGATAAACATTTCTCCCAATAATTCCCATAATGGATAACACAAGCTCGAAGCATATCTTCAAGTATTTGATTTACCCTCTCCGTTTGCCCATCGGTTTGAGGGTGATATGCTAAACTATGGATCAGTTTTGTGCCTAGGGATAGTTGCAATTGTTCCCAAAAGCGTGCAACAAATTGAGTACCACAATCTGAAATTATCGTATTGGGTACCCCATGTAGACAAACGATCCGTTCCAAATAGATTTCAGCGTACCTCCTAGTGGTATAAGCGGTATTGACCGGAATAAAATGTGCGGTCTTTGTGAGGCGGTCCACAATTACCCATATGGAGTCATGCCCTTGAGGGGTTCTGGGAAGTCCAACAATAAAGTCCATGTTTATATCTTCCCACTTCCATGAGGGAATAGGTAGAGGTTGAAGAGTGCCTGTTACCTTCAAGTGGATAGCCTTTACCCGCTGACACGTGTCACATTCCGACACATACGTGGCAATCTCCCAGTTCATCCTAGTCCACCAAAAGTTTTGTTTCAGATCTTGGTACATTTTGGTGCTACCGGGATAGATAGAAAATTTGGAAAGCTGAGCTTCATCCATAATTTTCCTTCGGAGTTCAGTGTTCTTGGGCACCACTATCCGTTGTCCAAACCACATCATTCCCTGCTCATCTAGCCGGAAACATTTATATTTTTCCTTTACCTTCTCTTTTGCCAATTTTCTCTTGAGGATTTTAATCTTTGCATCATTTTATTGGGCCTTATCAATCTGATCGTGCAAAGTTGGTTCAACAGAGATATGGTTGAAGTACCCATCAGGAACAATCTCCAAGTTGAGCTTTGCCATTTCATGGCACAAGGTGTCAGTGTAGGTGTAACACCCAGATTTCCAAGAAATCCGAATGCTTCTATATGCGTGCCCAGGATGTCCACGGAACACATATAGATTACAAATATTGAATCACAGAGAACACAATGCTCGAATAAAATAGTTTACATCAGAGTTTAACACAAGACATAGTCTTAAACAAATAACACAGCGAAAGTGTTAATATTATTAAACGTTTCATAACTAGTAGAGCCTCAAATGCCAAAGGGACACCGACTGGTTGAACACAGCTAGAAGTACGACAGATCCTCCGGAAACTCAGCAAGCGACTGATCATTCACTGCTCCATCTGTGACCCATCCGGGATTTTGTTGAATAGTTGCAAGTGTAAGTAAACCATCTTACTTAACAAGTATAACACCGGTTAAGCAAGAACAAAAGGCTGGACACGGTTAAACTGCATTAGCACTTTTAGTTGTTTCATTTTATTCTCATCCAATTTACTACAAATGAGTAGAACCCAAGTATAAACCCATTAATAAGGTATAGGTGATTATAGAACAAACCAACATCAACCACTAATATCATCTTCTAATAAAAAAGGATCCAGGCCACTCGTATCCGTGAGCACGGCTATCATGATAGATCAACACTCTGCAGAGGTTTCGCCCTTTACCCGCCGGTCACATAAATCCAAAAGAATTTATGTTACGAGGACTTCCACAAAACACCCTAACAAGCACAGTAGCCGTTTCGCTTCAACATAGGCAGCATAACCCAAGGCATCAAGATTGACGTACGCTCAGGGCGCAACGTGGGGGGTCAATGGCGTCCAGAGCGAGAGCGCATTCATCGCAACGTGTGAAGCTGCCGTACATCGGGCGCTTACATCACGGGACTTTGCCTAACGAGACATAGCCAACGGATAAATCCGTCCTCGATGGATCAAACTATACTCTCACCCATACTCCCCACATACGCCTTTCGGTAACCACAGGCAAGCTAGAGACGTACAAGCTAATTATCCAAGACCAGAGCCATTATAGTTCCAACAGCGGCGAACAAGTTCCTGGGTTGTCACTTTAAGAACCGGACCTTACGGAGAGACATTAGAACAAAGCACGAAGCACATGCTCTAATTCCCTAGACCAAACCTTATAGAGACACTAGAACAAAGCACGAAGCATATGCTCTAGTTCCCCGAACCATGTTGCTAAAAAGCATCTTTTAATCATCATCGAAGTGAACCATTAATTCAATATTAACATAAAAATAAATGTTGGTTGCAGCGCGTAGCAAATACTAACCATAATGCATATAACCCGGGTAAACAAGGAATAAGGTAACGACTTGGAATATCCTTAGTGTTTAACAATATTAGACACATGCATATGATTTGTATGATTAAATGGTGTATAGGTAACAAGGATGGTCCGTGTTATACTTGGCTTCCTCAGTGAACTGCTGCTGCACCTGCTCTCGAGAACGGGATCGTCGGCGAACTCGAACAGCTCGTCAACTACTCACATCGATCACCACACAAGCATCCACACATACATGCAAATAGAGTATTTAATTAGAACAGTACACCAAACATAAACAAAAGATGAAAACAAGGCCTTAGAGTTACTATACGCTTCACTACAAACACATGAGCGCAAAAATCACTCAAATCGGAGTTAAAACAGAGAAACTACGCTTAAAACGGGCTCTAGGGGCTTGCTGGTGAGACTTTTAGGCTTCGAGGGGTGTTTTTGAAAAAAACCAGGGACCTAAAACATAATTTCATATAAAAACTCGAGGGCTACGGGGTAATACTGCCATCTAGGACGGCGGGCACTATTTTTCAAAAGAGCAGGGGCTAAACCAAAAGAAAACGGACTTGGTTGTAAATACTTTTGAATAGAGGTGGACCGCGGGTTGATTTTCAAAAAACGCAGGGGCTCTTTTGTAAAATTGCCACGGCAGCGGCTGAATGCTGACGTCATGGTGAACCGGACCGTAGACCGGCCATGAACCGCGGTTCACGGGTTCACGGTGAACCGGCTCGGTTTAAAACGGTTTTCAGATCTGGCCGTCGGATCTAGATCGAACGACTCTGGTGAAAGGGGGCAGTTAGGTCACCGGAGCTCGGCCGTCGCGGCGGTGCGTGCGGCGGCGCATGGCCGGAGTTGGCTCGGCTCGGGGCTACGGTGGACCAAAGCTCGCCATGATGGATCATAGAGAGAGAGGAGAGAGTGGGGATTCGATTTTGGGGGTCGGGAGCGGGGATTGGGCTGTAGAGATGGACGGCGACATGCAGCGCCGGAGCGGCTACCATGGCGAAGTCGTGCACGCACGAGAGAGCGAGAGAAGGAGGGGAAAAGAGCTGCGGGGCTTCCTCACCTCGCGGCGAAGCTCCAGGGCTAAGCCTTGGCAGCAATGCAGCGGCGAGGCAAGCTCTAGACGGCGGCGGCGGCTCGGACTTGGCGGCGCTAGGGTTCGGGAGATTGGGCGCAAAAGGGGGGGTTGCTGCGCTTAAATAGGCTGGCCGAGGTCTCCTTGGCGTGCGCGCCAAGCAGCGCGGAGTTCGGGCGCGGCACGGCGGAGCGGCGGACTCCGGCTCGGGGTTGGGCTCGACCTCGCGTCGGGCTCGCCCTGTCAGCGGCGCGAGGAAGACGGAGCTGACAGGTCGGCCCCGCGCGTCAGCCAGCGGAGTGAGGGCGCGGCTGGGCTGCGGCGGTGGGCTGGCGCGGTGGTGGGCTGAGCTGCTGCTGGGCCACGCGAGAGAGGGGGAAAGAAGATGGGCCGCGCGGGAAAGAAAAAGAAGAAGCTTCGCTGCTGGGCTGAAAAGGAAGAAGGAAAAAAGAGAGAGAAAAGAAAAGGTTTTTCTTTTATTCAAACACTCATTTGAATTCAAATTCAAATTCAAATTTGAATTCAACAATCAAAAATAAATGCACCAGCATGAATGCAACAATAATGTTTCTATACCCTATATTTGCTTTTAATTATTCAAAATTTTATTTTCCCTGCATTTTTCATGAGCACTTGAATATAAAAGCCAATTATTTACTAAATTTTAAATAGGGTATTTTTAGGGTGTTACAAACCTACCCCCCTTAAGATGAATCTCGTCCCCGAGATTCGGACGTGGATTGGAAGAGATGTGGATATTCTGCCTTGAGATCATCCTTCCGTTCCCAGGTTGCCTCATCCTCTGTATGACGATTTCACTGAACCTTGCACATACGTATCACTTTGTTCCTATAGACTCTCTCGGACTCCTCTAAGATCTTGACCGGATACTCCTCATAAGTAAGGTCCTCCTGCACATTCAACTCCTCCAACGGAATCTGTTCCTCTGGCACCCGTAGACACTTCTTCAATTGGGACACATGGAACACATCATGCGCTCCTGCCAATCTCTATGGTAACTCTAGCTGATAAGCCACTTCACCTCTCCGTTCCAAGATTTTGAAAGGTCCGATGTAGCGAGGTGCTAGCTTGCCTTTGACATTGAATCTCTTCACACCTCTCATTGGTAACACCTTGAGGTACACAAAGTCTTCAATCTCGAAGCTGAGATCTCGTCGCCTTACATCTGCATAACTTTTCTGCCGTGTTTGAGCTGTTCTCAAATTCTGCCTGATAACTTGCACTTGTTCTTCTGCCTGCTTCAAGACCTCAGGTCCAAATACTTTACCTTCTCGGTCTGATTCCAAACCAACGGTGTCCTGCACTTCCTTCCATACAACGCCTCAAATGGTGACATCTTGAGACTCTGTTGGTAGCTGTTGTTGCACGAGAACTCTGCATAACACAAACTCTTCTCCCAACTACTCCCATACTGTAATGCAGATGCCCTCAACATATCCTCTAGTATCTGATTCGTCCTCTCGGTCTGACCGTCTGTCTGCGGATGGTAAGCGCAACTGAAGTGGAGCTTAGTATCCATGGACTCATGTAACTTGCGCCAAAAGTGCGACGTAAACTGACTGCCTCGGTCTGACACTATCTTCTTCGGTACCGCATGCAAACATACAATCCGCTCCATATACAACTCTGCTAGTTTGGCACCGGAATATGTAGTGTTCACCGGAATAAAGTGAGCCACCTTCGTCAGTCGGTCCACTATCACCCATATAGAGTCATAACCTCTCTGTGTGCGGGGCAGTCCTGTTATAAAGTCCATACCCACTTCTTCCCATTTCCACTCTGGTATCTTCATAGGCTGAAGCAAACTTGCCGGTCTCTGATGTTCGGCCTTGACTCTCTGGCATACATCGCAAAGAGCTACGTGTGCTGCCACATCACGCTTCAAACCATACCACCAAAATCTTTCCTTGAGGTCCAAGTACATTTTGGTACTTCCCGGGTGAATGGAATATGCTGACTCGTGCACCTCCCGTAAGATAACATCCTTGATATGCTGCTGATCTGGCACCACTATTCTGTTACCGTACCACATTGTTCCTTGATCATCCAATCGGAATCCTAGCGCTTTATCTGTCCCAACCTTCTTTATTAATTCCTTGATTTCCTCATCCTCCAATTGTCTGTTTCGGATCTGCTGTTCCAGAGTTGGCTCCACTTTTAGCTCAGTCACGTTGGCTACCATACCCAAGTTCAAGCGTTCGAATTCCCAACTAAGCTCTTCCGGCAAATTCTGTCTCGTCAGCACATTCGCATGACTCTTTCTACTCAAAGCATCGGCCACCAAGTTAGCATTCCCTGGATGGTAATGAATCTCCAGCTCAAAGTCATTGATCTTCTCAAGCCAACAATGTTGCCTCATATTCAACTCGGATTGCGTGAACACATACTTAAGACTTTTGTGGTCAGTATAGATGTCGCACTTGTGCCCAATCAAATAATGCCTCCAGATCTTCAACGCATGTACCACGGCTGCCAATTCCAGATCATGTGTCAGATAATTTAGCTCATGTCTCCTCAACTGTCTGGATGCATATGCCACAACTCTGCCCTCCTGCATGAGTACACATCCCAATCCTTGACGAGACGCATCACAGTACACTGAGAAGCTCTTAGTAACATCTAGCAGTACCAATACTGGTGCAGTGGTCAGCCTTTTCTTCAACTCCTCGAAGCTAGCTTGGCACTACGATGTCCACACGAACTTGGCATTCTTCTCTAGCAATGATGTCAAGGGCTTGGCAATCTTGGAGAATCCCTCAATAAAACGCCGATAGTAGCCTGCCATTCCGAGAAAACTCCTGATCTCACTGACATTCTGCGGTGGGATCCAGTTGAGAACGTCTCTGACCTTCTTCGGATCAACTGCGACACCTCCATTTGACATCATATGGCCCAAGAATGACACTTCCTTCAACTAGAATTCACACTTGCTCAACTTGGCATACAGCTGATGCTCTCGGAGTCTCTGCATCACTAACCTCAAATGTTCCTCATGCTCTTCCTCATTCTTGGAGAAAACCAGAATATCATCAATAAACACCACAACGAACTTGTTGAGATAATCCATGAACACGCTGTTCATCAAATACATGAAGTAGGCCGGTGCATTTGTCAACCCAAAGGACATAACTGTGAACTCATACAAGCCATACCGGGTAGTGAAAGCTGTCTTGGGGATGTCTGTCACCCGAATTCTCATCTGATGATAGCCTGACCTGAGATCGATCTTGGAGAACACACAAGCTCCCCTCAATTGGTCAAAGAGATCATCGATCCTTGGCAGTGGGTACTTGTTCTTGATGGTGACCTCATTGAGGGCTCGATAGTCTATGCACATCCTCCGTGTCCCGTCTTTCTTATCAACAAACAACACTGGAGCTCCCCAAGGCGAAGAGCTAGGACGAATATACCCCTTAGCTAGTAAGGCCCTCAATTCTTCTTTAAGTTTCTTTAATTCTTTTACCCCATTCTATATGGTCTTTTAGCTATGGGTGCTGTGCCAGGCATAAGTTCAATAAAAAATTCAACTTCACATACCGGAGGCATACCTGGCAATTCATCTGGGAACACATCTGGATACTCGTTCACCACTCGAATGTCCTTCAACTCTGTGCCTTCAGCGTGATTGACATGACCGGGCTCTGTTGATTTGGTTGCCTGATACTCAATCTCCTCCCCTGATGGAGCCACTAACTGAACTGCACGCTTAGAACACTGTATGACGGCATCGTACTTTGCTAGCCAGCTCATTCCCAAAATTAGATCCATCCCGATAGAGTTTAGAACTATAGGGTGTGCTAAGAAGTCTACCCCCCTTATGTTAACTGCTACATTAGGACAACGTAATGTGGCCCGAAGTTCTCCCCCCCGGTGAGTTAACTAGCATGGTGTTCCCCATAGGTTGCATAAGCATCAAGTTCTTTTTCACGAATTCAACAGATATAAAAGCATGCGAAGCTCCAGAATCAGACAAAACTATTGCAGGTTGTGAGTTGACCGGAAACGTACCGACTACCACATCTGTGGCTCCTTCTGCAGTTTCTGCTCCCATATGGTTGAGCTTGCCCTTGGCGTAGTTCTGCTGGCCACGGTTCCCTTGTGCCTACTGCTGATTTCCATTCTGAGCTGGTTGTGGTCCTGTCTTCTGGTTGCTATTCTGTCCGGTGGAGTTCTGGACCCTCCAGGGACAAGAGTTAGCATAATGTCCCTATTCTCCATAGTGGTAGCACGCCCTTGGGCCGATAGGAATGGTGTTAGCCTGGGTGGTACGTGACGCCTGAGTGTTCTGCTGCACGTTCTGGTAGCGCTGCTGTTGCTGCTGTGGTGGTGGATACTGGGAACGTTCCTGGTTCTGGCCACGGTTCTGAAGGCTTGACTGTCCCTGAGTGCGCTGCTGATTCACCTGCTGGGGGTTGTAGCGGGAGCGGACATTACTGCCAGATTGCTGGTTCATGAACCTCCTCTTCTTGTCCTCAATCTCACGGCGCTTGTGCTCCACCATCAGAGCACCATCGACCAGGCCGCCAAAGGTTGGAAAGGTGATGCACATCAACTGCAGCTGCAAGGCATCCTGAAGTCCACTCCGGAAGCGGGTCTGCCTCTTCTGGTCTGTAGGTACTCAGACGATAGGAAAGATGATAGATGCTGTGCGAAAGAGGTTAAGAACCCAACTATTTAATCATTAAATACCTTATACCTTAATCCAATACTAGATGATTGCAGACTTTCATCCACGCTCATCACAATCATTACAAAGATCCAAATGACACATAGGCATAATAATGAATCATCCAAACATTTAAAGGCATGGTTCACACACGACTCGACACACTAAGACTCGACTTTTTTTTGACTCAAAACGTACTACTCGACCCCTATTACAACTTCATGGAAGCATCTAGGCGTCGACGGTGGTGTGGGCGGCTGGGGAGTTGTAGCGTGGCCTCCTGCGCTGTGGTGATTCTCCACGGTACTCTGGGCTGCGGGGTGCGGGTCCTCCCAACTGGTGCTGCAGCTCCTCATTCTTCTCCTGCATGGCGGTGAGCTTACTCCTTAGCATGGCATTCTCATCAGACACAGCATCAAGCTCTGTGTTGAGAGTAGCCACAAGCGCCACTGTGGAAGCAAGCTGGGGGTCTTGAACGTTCGCGGTAGACGCGATAGTGCAAGCTGTGGCACCACTCTTGCGCGCGGGGGTGGTACCTCTCCGGCTCATCCTTGATCTTGGCGAAGCACTTGTGACGGTAGACGTAGTAGGCTTGACGTGCAGCATCAGCGATCCCTGTCTCCTGGGTATCTCGGTCAGACATAGCATAGTGAACTGATATCTCGCGAGCAGCCCTTGTCACCTCATCGGTCACCCTCACGTGCACTGCGGTCCTCCAGAAGCTGCGGTAGAGAGCATGAGTCCACCAGTCACTGCGGTACTCCACTCCAACACGACCGAAGTGGTAGCGGGTACGAAGCACTCGGAGAAGCCGGTTGAGGTAGAAGTGGTTGCCTCCATCCCGGACGAACTTGTAGACGATCCATTGGGGCGTGCGTGGAGCTACTTGGCGCGGCGACCGGACAGGTGTAGGGCCCCGGGGCACTTCATCATCATCAGATGCGTCTTCGGCGTCCATCTCTTCATCATCAGTTGCGGCCACCATCTGGTCTTCTTGTCCTCCTACGGCGGACTCCAAAGTCTCAGGCTCTCGCTCCTCAGGTTCCTCCTCTTCAGGCTCCTGTTGGGGCTCCTCTACGACTTGCTGTCCCTGAAGCTCCTGTTGCTTGCGCATCCGCACCCAGTCCCTGTAGGTGTCCGGGTTCTGCCTCTTCAGCGGGTACTCTGCGACGTGGTATGGGAGTTCCGACATCTTGGGCCTGCAGGGGGTCACGTACGTGCGAGCCAGCTATAGAAACAAGATGAGCGAGTAGACAGAAGTTAGAAACTTTTTCACAATAGACAATGGTAGGATAGAACACCATTTTAAAAATAAAAACTCAACTCCAAGGTAGAAGATAACAAAAGAGCAAGGATTAAGCAAAATCTAATCGACCGTTCTATCTAGGATGTGATCCTACAGTCAGCACGGCTCTGATACCAACTTTGTAACACCCAGATTTCCAAGAAATCCGAATGCTTCTATATGCGTGCCCGGGATGTCCACGGAACACATACAGATTACAAATATTGAATCACAGAGAACACAATGCTCGAATAAAATAGTTTACATCAGAGTTTAACACAAGACATAGTCTTAAACAAATAACACAGCGGAAGTCTTAATATTATTAAACGTTTCATAACTAGTAGAGCCTCAAATGCCACAAGGACACCGACTGGTTGAACACAGCTAGAAGTACGACAGATCCTCCGGAAACTCAGCAAGCGACTGATCATTCACTGCTCCATCTGTTACCCATCCGGGATTTTGTTGAATAGTTGCAAGTGTAAGTAAACCATCTTACTTAACAAGTATAACACGGGTTAAGCAAGAACAAAAGGCTGGACACGGTTAAACTGCATTAGCACTTTTAGTTGTTTCATTTTATTCTCATCCAATTTACTACAAATGAGTAGAACCCAAGTATAAACCCATAAATAAGGTATAGGTGATTATAGAACAAACCAACATCAACTACTAATATCATCTTCTAATAAAAAAGGTGTGGCGGACCACTCCAAAATTATTCCAAGTTAAGTACCCCTGGGCTGCTAATCAAGCAGTCAGGCACTTAATCCAAAATAAGCTGGAGCGCCGTCGGATTAAACCCGATTAACCACGTACTTTCTCGATCCAAACAACACGCGCGCCCACACGAAGGTGAGTTCTAGAAATTACAACATTCCACAAATTCCTCAAACATAAATAGTATCATAAAGTTATTACAAACCAAGTTTAAATTTCAAATCAGAGTATAAAAGTTCATTGCAGCAGAATATTAAGTTCATTGCAGCGAAAATTAAACTAGCGACGATGCATAGTAACACCATGATGAAGCCTGCCATGGTGCTACTCCTCCTGATCCTCGGCAGAGGACGGAACCCACTCGACGTGCCATCCAGGGGGAACCTGGGTAGGCCAAGAAATGGCATCAACTGCCACATCCATCACAGTACCTGAAATAATAGCCACAAGCAAGGCTGAGTATACTAATACTCAGCAAGGCTTACCCGTCGGGTGAAAACTACATAACCGACTTCTAGACATGAGAGGCTTTTGGCTGGTGGGTTTGTTTGCCAAAAAGCAACTAAGAGTGGATCCTTACTTTCATGATTTTAGCATCATATTCTAATAGAATTAACCATTCTAGATTAGCATCCTCTCTAAGCATACAAGTGGTGCAATACAATTTAATTCATACAACAAGTTCATCATCCTCATAGTTCCACTTGTTAGTCAATGCAGCACAGCGGTCAAGCAGTCTCATTAACCGCGAGAAGCGGACAGTTCGAACCGAATTTTTCTACCTGGCCAGGGGAAACCCAACATACACGGACAATGCTTGCTATAAAAGGCACAAGCACTTTCCAACCTTTCCCATCAATCCATAATTCGGCGCCGGGTCCACTTCCTTTAGGATAGAGGTTTACTGCTTCACTTACAACATCATGCATATATCCACAAGTGTACGGCAAGGGAAACGAAAGTTTCCAAGGAGAGATGGCTATCGGCCCTAGCTGCTTCAATTAGGTACCGGGCTTACCGATTCCCATAAGTCGGCATGCGTGTGGTACGTTCAAAAACTTGACACACAGAACCACACGTTTCGACCGTAGTCCACTATTCATACACGGACGGGAGATCTACACATACCATCCCGCCCGTCCATCCTTATGATTCCACCATAAGAAAAGACAAGCAACTCCTATGTCTCGCGAGTGACAGGAAATCACTCGACTTGTAACGGACCTATAACATTGCACTATCGACCTTATCATACTATTGTTGCAAGACATAGGTACTAGAATTATGCAACTAAGGTATTCAATCAACTCCTTGAAAAGTAAATGCATAAGCGTAGATAATTCATAGTTGCATAAACTTTAAAAGTTAGGTTATGCTCCGGGGCTTGTCTTCTTGTGCTAGCTGACTGTTAGACTCCGGGTCGACTGCTACTTCGTTGGCACCGCCCTCCGGGATTCTTTCTTCGTCGGTGGGGACGAGGTGATAGATGCTATCCGCAAGAGCGCCTTCTACATGAGATGCATAAATTTATAGTGGCTGCCTAAGTGGTCTAAAACCAAGGCCTTGAAGGCCATATTCACCTAGACATGCTAGTGTACCACTTTCCACTTCACAAAACTAGAAGAGGGTGTGGAATTTATCGTATCTATGATGGTGATTGTGTACACATATAAAATAATCCAATTTATTATTTTGAAGCTAGGGTGCTGTTCTGAAAGTTATATTTCACATGCTCTATATTTAATTATTTAACCCAAGTGAACTATTTCCTTCTTATAACTCAATTCTAACCTAGTTTCTTCTCATTTTTGTTTCTCGGTTTCTGTTCACCCTTTTTATCTACAAACTTTATGACAGCTACTGGAGTATAAGAGTTAGGCTCACTCCAAAATTTAGCTAAAACTGAGCTACACAGAATTTATTAAAAATGTATCCATTTGCTGTCCCAGAAAACTGAATTAATTCATATAAAATTGAAATTACTTCCAAATTAGATAATTCTTCTGCCAGAGCTAGTCATAAGTGTAAGGAGGGCTCTGGCCAAGTGGTGGCTCAAAATAACCCTTGGACAGTCCTCAATGATTTTCTATCCGAAAACACACATCTATTTATTTGCTAGTCTAGACAGGGCAAAAATTAAGTTTAGAATTTTTACCACATGTGTAAACAAGTTCTTAGGCCTCTGGAGAAAAAAGGTGATTTTTGGCTGCATGGATTATTTTTAATAAATGCAGGACTAAACTAAGACAGAAATCACAAATTAATTCATAACTGAAGCTACAGTCAATATTTTTAGGTCTCCTTTGGACACAATGTGTCCCATGTCACTACAAACAACATATCCAAAGTTCAGCCCTAGCGGAGCTCAGGATTTGAGATGGTGCACAAGTTTCTAAATTCACAGTTTGAATTTTAATTCAAAAACGGTTCACTAAAAGTATATACATGCTAACATGAGATAGGAGTTTACAATCTCATGAGTCCAGGGAGTATTTTTGTGCATTTTTCTGATTTTTCTACGATTTTTGGTGGATTTACAAGATTTCAGGAAAAAGGTTTAAACCTTAAGAATCTTTTTATGCGCCGACCCTTGAATCTTTTGAAAACTTCATGAACAGGTCCCTGTCTTTTGCACTGGGAACCCAATAAAGAGGAAGACGATGAACTTAGGTCCTTGGCTCGTCGACGGCGTTGCGCTGGCCAAATGACGGCGGGAGGAGGTCGGAGAAGTGGGGGAAAGAACCCGTGGCTCACCTCGAGTCGAATGGTGGCGGTTGGGAGGTCGGAGGAGGCTCGGAGGTCGCCGGCGACGTGTGGTGGCGGTGCGGCCACCGCGGGCTCGATTCCAGCGAGGGTGGTGGCTGTCGCCGGGGTTGGAGGGGTCCGTGAGCACCAGTGGGACTCGGTGAAGATATTGAGATGCTCGGTTGACCTCGGGGATGGCTCGAAGTGGGTGCTCGACGTGGAGGTGCTTCGGTGGCCGGAAATGGGGATTTGGGGGAAAATCCGAATTCTTGCCGGAGAGTTGGGGAAAGCTCGAGAGAAGTGGGGGAATTGGGAGCTAGGGAACTGGTCTAGCTCTGTGCGCGAGGGATTTGGGAATGGTGGAGAGACGAGGGCGAATTTTGCTCCGAAGCTCAGCTCGGTCCGCGCGGCTGGAGGTTGAAGACGATGGGAGCGAGCGCCAGGAGGAGGAGAATGGTTGAGTGCGAGCTGAGAGAGAGAGTGAGGGGGCTCGGTGGAGTGCTTTGGCACGCTAGAGAGCAATGGGTTGCCTCGGGAGCGCGCGTGAGGGGAGATGGGTGACGGGACGCGCCATTGATGCGCTCCCGAGCTCGAACAGTGCGCGCGGCTTGATTGGGCGCGGCGATCGTCGCGTGAGGGAGTGAGATACGCTGTGGAGAAGACTTGGCGCGTAGCGGGGAAGAGAATCCGCTGCAGCGCTGCTCTGCGCGGCGCGCGCGCGATGGCCAACGGCGGCGCTCCGCCCGCCATGATGGCCTGACCGCGCGGCGAGGCAATGCGGCGCTACAGCGCGTGACGCGACCGTACGAGAAGTCGTACAACCGCGCGAGGACAAACGCCAGCTGCCGTCGTGGCTCGGCCGGCCTGGCGCGGCCTCCGCCGCACGCCGGCCACGTGGCGGCCGGACTCCGGCCAGGAGCAGAGTGCGCCAGGGGTCTGCCGGGCGCCCCGTGGAGCTCCTTTGCCCCTTTTGAATTTTCTCCAAAAATTTGAATTGAACTTTGAAAAGTTTAAAAATAAAAGTTGGAGTTTGAGATGTGGGACACAACTTTATTTTTGTTGTGAACCTGAAATTTCAAATTTTTCAAGCTCAAACAAACCAATTTCAAACAGGCGTTCAGAATTGTTTTTTGAGTTTTTGAGGTGCTAAACCGCAAAATTTTCAAAAGTCCCAAACAGTGACTAGACCTTATTTGTGATGACAAACAACTTTTATTTTTGGAGATTTTCATGTTTAGTACAAATTTCTTGATATTTCAGTTGGGTGTCAAAAAAGACCTTTGTTTTGAATTTCAATTTGAATTTTGGTCAAATTTTTGAATTCTAACACCATTGTTCCCCCTTTGAACCTGTTTTAAAGGTACTTTCAATATTTTTACATCAAGGATGTCACAGCCTACCCCCCTTAAAAAGGAATCTCGCCCCGAGATTCGAATGTACTTAGGAACAAAGTGGGAAAAAGGTACCTTGGTCTAAGAAAGGATGTCGGGGAAGTTCTTCTTAAGATAGTCCTCAGTTTCCCATGTGGCTTCATCTTCAGAGTGATGACTCCACTGAATTTTGTACATTTTAACTCCTCTTCTTCGTGTTTGTCTCTCCTTCTCATCGAGGATCTTGATTGGATGCTCATCATAGGAGAGATCCGGTTCAACCGAGAGTTCTTCTTGCTCAACAACCTCGGTCGGAACACGAAGACACTTCTTGAGTTGGGAGACATGGAATACATTGTGCACTGCGGAGAGCTTCTCGGGAAGCTTCATACGGTACGCTACCGGTCCACATTGTTGGGTGATTTCATATGGGCCAATGTAGCGAGGTGCAAGTTTTCCTTTTAATCCAAACCTTTGCACACCCTTGGTTGGGGAGACCTTGAGATACACGTGATCGCCAGCTTCGAACTGAAGGGGCTTCCACCGTTGATCAAAGTAACTCTTTTGCCAGGATTGTGCGGTTCTCAAATTTTCACGGATGATCCTAACCTTTTCTTCCGCTTCCTTTACAAGGTCAGGGCCATATGTATACCTCTCGCCTGCCTGGGACCAACACAACGGTGTCCGACATCTTCTACCATACAAGGTTTCGAAAGGTGCCATTTTAAGACTTGCTTGGTAGCCGTTGTTATAGGAGAATTCAGCAAGAGATAAGCAGTTCTCCCAATTATTCCCATAATGGATAACACAAGCTCGAAGCATATCTTCAAGTATTTGATTTACTCTCTCCGTCTGCCCATCGGTTTGAGGGTGATATGCTGAACTACGGATCAGTTTTGTGCCTAGGGATAGTTGCAATTGTTCCCAAAAGCGTGCCACAAATTGAGTACCACGATCTGAAATTATCGTCTTGGGTATCCCATGTAGACAAACGATTCGTTCCAAATAAATCTCAGCGTACCGCTTAGCGGTATAAGCGGTATTGACCGGAATAAAATGTGCGGTCTTGGTAAAGCGGTCCACAAATACCCAAATGGAGTCATGCCCCTGAGGGGTTCTGGGAAGTCCAACAATGAAGTCCATGCTTATATCTTCCCACTTCCATGAGGGAATAGGTAGAGGTTGAAGAGTGCCTGCTACCTTCAAGTGGCTAGCCTTTACTCTCTGACACGTGTCACATTCCGACACATACGTGGCAATCTCCCGCTTCATCCTAGTCCACCAAAAGTTTTGTTTCAGGTCTTGGTACATTTTGGTGCTACCGGGATGAATAGAAAACTTGGAAAGATGGGCCTCATCCATAATCTTCCTCCGAAGTTCAGTGTTTTTGGGCACTACTAAACGATGTCCAAACCACATCACTCCCTGCCCATCTAACCGGAAACATTTGTATTTTTCCTTAACCTTTTCTTTTGCCAATTTCCTTTTAAGGATTTTAATCTTTGCATCCTTTAATTGGGCTTCAACGATCTGATCGTGCAAGGTTGGTTCAACAGAAATATGGTTGAGGTACCCATGTGGAACAATCTCTAAGTTGAGCTTTGCCACTTCATGGCACAAGGTGTCAGTGTAGGACTCCACGGAAAGGCAATGACAATGAGCCTTGTGGCTTAGTGCATCCGCAACCACATTAGCCTTGCCGGGGTGATAATGCACACTAAGGTCATAGTCCTTCGCTAACTCCAACCATCTGTGCTGCCTCATATTCAAATGTGCCTGAGTGAAGACATATTTGAGGCTCCTGTGGTCGGTGTATATGTTGCAGGGAACACCCATTAGATAGTGCCTCCATATCTTGAGAGCATTTATAACCGCTGCTAACTCAAGATCATGCGTGGGGTAGTTTTGCTCATGAGGTCGGAGTGCTCGAGAAGCATAAGCAATGACTTGGTTCTCTTGCATAAGAACACAGCCAAGTCCGGTGCCTAAAGCATTGCAATAGACATCATAGGGCTTGGTGCAGTCGGGTTGAGCTAAAACTGGGGCTGAAGTTAGATGTTTTCTCAGAGTGTGGAAAGCTTCGTCACATTTGTCATTCCACTCAAATTTGGCTCCCTTCTTTAAGAGTTCGGTCATGGGTTTCGCAATCCGAGAGAAGTCTGGAATGAAACGGCGGTAATAACCGGCTAAACCCAGAAAACTCCAAATCTCATGGACAGAGGTAGGTGGTTGCCAGTCCATCACCTCTTGTACCTTGGTTGGATCCACGGATATACCGTCCTTAGAAACCGTGTGACCCAAGAATTTCACACTTTCTAGCCAGAATTCACATTTAGAGAACTTGGCGTAGAGTTGATGGTCTCTCAATCTTTGAAGAACAATGCGAAGGTGCTCGGCATGCTCTTCCTCATTCTTGGAATATATGAGGATGTCTGTTGACGGCCATTATGACACCTTGTGACCGTCAACATTTCGGATAAAATGAGAACTTTGCACAATGTTCCATGTATATTTTGCTTATATTTAACAAATTCCACAAGTTTTGGTGAAGTTGTGAATGCAGGGACACGTGGCAGAAAATAGGACAAAACTGGGCAAAAAGCCTGGCCGACCGGCCAAGTCCTAGCCGGCCGGTCAGACATCTCGGCCAAATGACAAGTCACTGATCCAGGAGCAAACTAGCACACATGCAAAGCATCCAAGCCATTCATCCAATGACGGTTTGATCAAAGGGCCCGAAAGGCACATTACATGGATTAGAGGGCCCACTTGCATGCCTTAACTGCCAGGCAGTTAATAACCGTCATAACTACCGACACTAGGAGGCAATCCAGAGCGTTGCTGCGAAAGGCGGTACCAAATGGCGACCAACCCTGGCCGATCGGCCAGGAACCGGCCGAACGGCCGGCCACCGACTCCGTTCAAGGCGCTCTTCTGAGGACGGTTGCATGCTGAGCTAACTTAACCGCCAAGATGCTCAACCGACCTGCTCAAGCTATAAAAGGAGGCCTCCACTTCACTTCTCAACACACACCAAGAAGGAGCTTCTCTTACTTTTTTTATATTTTCTAGAGTAGATTAGGGTTGGGAGTTAGAGTTGAGTCGAGCTTGCCTCGAGGTTCCGGAATCTCTCGGAGATCGGGTAAAGTTCTTGTATCTTTTCTTTATACTTCGAATATTTCCTTTATCAATATAGTTATCTTCTTTACTTTATCGGTTAAGCTTTCCTTTCCTGCTTTCCTTAGTTTATCTAGGAAAGTAGTGTGATCCTTTCATTTCATAACCTTTAGATTCAGTTAGAGTCTAGTTAGTTTGTCAGGCTTTTACCTTACGGGTTTCTCACCCGGACTAGGAGATTTAGCCGTCTCCTAGGTAGAGGGGGGTTTCTTGTGAAGGCCTCACAAGAAATCCTAGCATCGAACCCAGACGTGGTGTTTGGTTAGGTGTTAGCTAGAATTGTGTTCCACCCCACGGAAAGAGAGTGCTAGGCGGCAAGTGGTGATAGCCTTGTCTGTCCTTTGTGCGACCACAATGTTTGGGTGTTTTCATAGCAGTAGTTGCAGGTTGCCATTAGGTCCCCCTTCTATCCCGTCTGGACCTTTCCTCTTCCAGCCGCCGAAGTAAGCTCTTTTCCCTGACAGCTAGGTAGAGTTCTAGTCTAGATCTTTAGAGGCTTTCTGATAAGTTTAGGAGTGTCTTAGGAATCCTTTCTCGCTCGTTGCTCTCCCAGCTTCTTTTCTATCTCTAAGTGTAGAAGTCTCCTGTGTCGCTGGTCATTTTGACCTTCTATCTAGCTTACCTTTTAGATAAGCTAAGTCATTTAGGGCAGCCACCTATCATATCTTTGCGCCCCAGTTACTCCCCTAAGATGGTTGGTGTATATTTCTAGAATGTGTTCTTGGTATAATTTCTCAATATCACTTTAACCAAAGAGCTTCCCCGTGGAAATTTACGATACCCTGGAATACTCCAAGGTGAAGTGCTACACGGTCATTCTGTGCGCTTGCAGAATATTTTATTCTATAGGGCAAGAGTTTCCCACTGGCTTTCTAACGGCACAATTCCAGTGACGTTAAGAAGTGCCAACAATGTCATCAATGAAAACCACCACGAACTTGTCGAGCTCGGACATGAAAACCGAATTCATGAGATACATGAAGTGGGCTGGGGCATTCTTGAGCCCAAAAGACATGACCAAGAATTCATAAAGTCCGTAGCGGGTGGAAAAGGCAGTCTTCGGAATGTCACAAGGTCGAATCTTTATTTGGTGATAGCCAGATTGAAGGTCAATCTTAGAGAATACTCTGGCGCCAGCCAGTTGATCAAAAAGGACATCAATGTGGGGAAGTGGATACTTGTTTTTGATGGTCACCGTATTAAGAGGCCGGTAATCAATACACAACCTCAAGGAATGATCCTTCTTCTTCACAAAGATAGCTGGACAACCCCACGGTGACACACTAGGACGGATGAAACCCATGTCTAGCAGTTCTTGGAGTTGAATTTTTAATTCAGCCAATTCATTGGGTGGCATCCTATAGGGTCTCTTTGATATAGGTGCTGTGCTAGGTTGGAGTTCAATCACAAATTCAATGTCTCTATCCGGCGGCATCCCAGGTAAGTCATCCGGAAAATCATCGGCATACTCACATACCACCGGAATATCCTTTAGTTGTGTTTCTACCATGGTGTTAGCACAAGCATTGGCACATTTCCGGTGTGGCAGATATAGTGCACTAGGGCCATATGTAGGCGAGTTTATTTCCACAACTCTTTCAGCAACATCTAGCACAACCTTATGTTGAGTCATCCAATTTGCCCCCAAAACAATATCAATCACTTCCAACCCAAGCAGAATTAAATCAGTAGGAAACACTTTACTACCCAGCCTGATTGGTACTTTTCGAGTGACTTGGTTGGATGCTATTTTACCTCCCGCTGTTGATATCACATATGCTGATTTGGTGTGATAAGATTTTAACCCACATTTTCCATGAAATCTTGTGCTTATAAAACTATGTGTTGCCCCGGAATCAAACAATATCATAGGAGGTTGGTTGTGGATAGGGAAGGTACCAGTCATATCCGGTGCTCCCTCGGGTAGGTCAACCAAGGTGGTGTAGTTAAGCCTTCCTTGCCTGACTTGCACACGCTGCTGCTTGCCCTTGATTTGCTGATTTCCAGGACGCTGGTTCTGTGGCTTGTTTTGTGGGCAGTCCTTGATGAAGTGACTGTTACTGCCACACTTGAAGCATTGGTAGCCACCTCCAGGATGGAGCGGCTGCTGCACGTTCTGCCTCGGCGCCTGTTTCTGCTGCAGCGGCGGAGGGAAACGGGGCGCACCCTGCTGTGGTGGCCTAGCAACCCAACTTCCTCCCTGAGGCGCCCTTGGCTGCCCCTGTGGTACAGCCGGGGGAACCAGGCGGAACATCTGAGGCTGTCCACCCGAAGGTCCAGCGTGAGCCTTCCTCTTCTTCTCAGCCTTATGCACCATGTTAGCATCTTCCTGGGCAATGGAAATGTTCACAAATTCACCATATGTGGCAACTTCCTCTTCACATCAGAGTCGGCATGATGACCCGCATATGGCCACAGACCATTGAAGGCCTAGCGTACTGGAGCACAGTGCGGGTTCCCTGAGTCAGAGCCAGGAACTCAGTTAACTTCCTTTCAACCAAGCCAGCAGGAATGTGGTGGGCTTTGAAGGCAGTTTTGAACTCCTCCCACTCAATAACATGGTTCTCTTGCTGAAGGGCCAGGTAGTTCTTCCACCACAGGAGAGCTGTGCCGCGGAGCTGCTGCGCCGCGAAGACCACCTTGCGGTTGGGAGTGCAAGGAGTAGCCAGAATGGAGAACTTGGATTGGATGGCTCGAATCCATGCATCAGCCTCCAAGGGCTCCTCGGCCCTGGAGAACAACGGAGGGTGTGTAGCCAAGAAGTCCTCGTACCGAGCCACTTGAGCTGGAGGGGCACGTTGACCTCCTTGCTGCTGCATCAACTGTTGCTGATGCTGCAGGTTGCGGAGAATCTCCGTCTGAGTGGCATACAACTGTTGCCACGTCAGGGGTTGTTGCGGTGGCGGAGGTGGTGGCTGCTGCTGCCCCTCCGGCCCCTGCTGGTTAGCGTTGGAGCCGCTAGCATCGTGACCACTGCGAGTGATAGCCATCTGCAGTAGGTACTTGTATTAGCCACATTTCATAAGCTTGCATAAATCAATGACAAGATAGATCGTGGCAATATAATGAAGTTTACTGCGTAAGGATAACATATCAGCAAGCAGTTTTGGAAGAAAAATCATATCTCCCAGTAGAAGTCAAGTTAGATGCTTCAATTCGGTCAGTAGCTTGCAAATTTCGTATTCTACAACTTTCATGTTTGGCTCAGAGCCAAATTTGGGCTAGAACTAGGCTGAAAAATTCGAGTTTTAGTTCTCTGTTTTTGCTGTTTTTCAGTAGGCCGAGCTGTAGTGTTTTGGTTGCCATTTTTATTTCGCTTAACCAATGGGGTTGAAATTTGGTAAGCATTTTGTTTGATAAATTTCAGACAACTTTGTAGTTCAAGTCACAGCCCATAAGTGAATGGAAAAACACATTAATAATTTAAACAAAGATAGCTGCAGAATGTTTTCAGCGCAACCATTACAACATTCATCAAGTTTTGGGGCTCACACATCCCATACTAACTGAATTACATTGTTCAAAAGATTAAAGGGGAACTCAACTCCATCTAGCCTATTACATCATGAAGCCAAAATTTAGGCTATGTGGAGGAGTAACTTGCTACCGCAACTCCTAGAAGTCATCAAGGTTGTTAGCTGTAACCTCGCTGCCCATGGGAGACGGTGGAGCTGGAAGTGGTGGCATGTCATCCTCTGTGTCCATATCTGAATTAGGGGCTTCTCCTCCCCCATTTTCTCTAGCCTCCTCAAGAAGGGGCTGAGCATCGTGGACAGCTAGCTTGGCATTGGCATGCTCCAAAACACCCTGCACGTTCTCAAGCTCATCCCTTGTTTGGGTCAGCTCGTTGTGGACATTGTTGTGTGCTATGTGGAGGTCGGTCAACTGCCTCTCCAAATCTGCAATCATGGCATCCTTGGTGCTCACCTCTATGGACAAAGAGGTCCTCTCTACCCCAAGGTCGCGGGCACGAACCGACATGTCAATGGCAAGGTTAAGTGCCTCATTTTGTGACCGCCCCAAAAGTGCCTGCAGCCGGTGATAAGCCCGGATCCATCTCATGAATAGTGCAGCTGCAGCGACGGGGTTCTCCGCCACCCTCAAAGGTGAGCTGAGATAGCGCCTTATCCAATGAGCGTCGTCCGGTTGGGCTGGTGGAAACAGCCCAAGAAGCTGATGCTCCACAAGGTCCTGGTTCTGGGCGCAGGAGCTGATCCCATTGAGAGCAGCTATCTCACAAGTGGTCTCCATGTGATGCCCATGAACTTCCACACTCCATGTGGGAGAGCTGGGACACGGTGGGTGGTGGTGCACCACCAAACGCACTCGGGATCGAGTCACGCCTCGGTCACGAAGGATGGTTCTCTCATATTGTGGCGGGGTTGGGTAATCAAGCGCCTACAAGACGGACCAAAGGATGCTAGGAAAACCCTCCCATCCTAGACAGTCCGAGAAGGAGACATCATTGGGGTAGCTAGCATGGTCAGCGTGGCCGTCCATCTGAACAAAAAGGTCAAGTGTGAGAACCGGTTAGCGCCAAAGAAAATAAAAACATTTTCTGGACAGTGTAGTAAAAATTATAAAACTCAACATCTACAAACCCAAAAATTCGCAAATTTAGCCCCAACATTGTTTAAGTAATTGCCAACAAGTTTCATGTTGAAGGTTTGAGCAAAAATGTCGTTAAGAAGATGTAAAAATTCAATTTTCAACTCACTGTTCCCAGAATTTCCAGCAGACAGGGGGTTACCATTTTAAGAATAGCTCTTATTATACTAAACTAAATTCGTTGAAATTTCTACAGCACAAACTAGATAGCATTTGTGACAACTTTCATGTGGAACACTTTTTCATTTGACAAGGTTTTCAGGTTCAAAACGATGATGCAAACAGACTGTTTTTGGCAGAGTTTCAGCACAATTTTCGGTTGTTATTCAAATTTTGATGACAGTTAGTTCAATAGTCAAGCATTATGGTTCAATAGAGTTTCAGTTAATTACAATGCATGAGCGGCCTATTCGTTCTCACCAACACATGTGCCGGTGGCTAGGCAATATTCGTCTCTCCCTATATTAACTAGCCGACTTTTCTAACCGTTCAACTTACGGAATCGTGGTTAGTGTACCTGCAGAAAATTCCATTCCAGAACATATATAATCAACCTTTCGTGCCAGCACTCACGAAAGCGTTTCCATACATTACCACCCACTATAGAGGTGGCACCCGAACGTTCAACATTGAACGGGCAATGCTTCATATGTCACCAAGGCAATCGCCGTACCTTGCACCCACCATGCTATTCTAGTTTCATACGCCATCACAACGTATTGACTATGTGCTGCCACTATATTTTCATATAGTGTTGTGGTACGTTACAGCAATCGCCGTACCTTGCGCCCACCATTGCCAAAGTAAATGACAGAATGAAATGTGCTGGGAGTCAGTATAATATATAATTAGCCACCTATCATATCGTGATCCCTTAACCCACCTAGGCTTCACGCTCTATATATCATCCTTAGCGGTCCTATAGATAACATTCCATGGCAAGTGCGCGGCGGAAGCAAGAGTTAGCAAGTTTTATTCAAAAATATTTATTTAGGGTCTATTGCTCTCTCTGTGCGCATGTTTCGGCTCTGATGCCAGCTGTGCCGGACCACTCCAAAATTATTCTAAGTTAAGTACCTCTGGACCACTAATCAAGCAGTCAGGCACTTAATCCGGCATAAGCTGGAGCGCCGTCGGATTATACCCGATTAACCACGTACTTTTATGATCGAAACAACACGCGCGCCCACACGAAGATAAGTCCCAGAAATTACAACATTCCACAAATTCAGCTTACAGAAATAGTATCATCAAGTTATTACAAACTAAGTTCGAATTTCAATAAAAGTACGAGAGTTCGTTGCAGCGGAAAATTAACTAACGACGATACATAGCAACACCACGATGAAGCCGGCCATGGTGCTACTCCTCCCGATCCTCGGCAGAGGACGGAACCCACTCAACATGCCATCCAGGAGGAACCTGGGTAGGCCAAGTGATGGAATCCACGGCCACATCCATAACAGTACCTGAAATAAATAGCCACAAGCAAGGCTGAGTATACTAATACTCAGCAAGGCTTACCCGTCGGGTGAAAACTACATCACCGACTTCTAGACATGGGAGGCTTTTGGCTGGTGGGTTTGTTTTGCCAGAAAGCTACTAAGAGTGGATCCTTACTTTCATAATTTTAGCATCAAATTCTAGTAGAGTTAACCATTCTAGATTAGCATCCTTTCTAAGCATACAAGTGGTGCAATCCAATTTAGTACATACAACAAGTTCATCATCCTCATAGTTCCACTTGTTACTCAATGCAGCACAGCGGTCAAGCAGTCTCATTAACCGCGAGAAGCGGACAGTTCGAACCGAATTTTGCTACCTGGCCAGGGGAAACCCAACACACATGGATAATGCTTGCTATAAAAGGCACAAGCACTTCCCAACCTTTCCCATCAATCCACAATTCGGCGCCGGGTCAATTCCCTTAGGATAAAGGTTTACCGCTTCACTCACGGCATCATGCATATATCCACATGTGTACAGCAAGGGAAACAAAATGTTTCCAAGGAGAGATGGCTATCGCTCCTAGCTGCTTCGATCTGGTACCGGGCTTACCGATTCCCATAGGTCGACATGCGTGTGGTACGTTCAAAAACTTGACACACAGAACCACACGTTTCGACCTTAATCCAATTATCATACATGGACGGGAGATCTACACATACCATCCCACCCGTTCATCCTTATGATTAAAACATAAGTAAAGACAAGCAACTCCTATATCTCGCGAGTGATAGGAAATCACTCGACTTGTAACGGTCCTAAAGGCATTGCTGTGACATCTCCGATGTAAAAGTATTAAAAGTACACTTAAAACAAGTGCAAAAGAGAATTATGGGTTGGAATTCAAAAATCCATCAAAAATTCGAATGGAAATTAAAAAATAAAGGATGTTTGACACCCAACTGAAATCTCAAGAATTTTGTACTAAACTTGGAAATCTCCAAAAATAAAAGTTGTTAGTCATCACAAAGTCTAGTCACTGTTTGGAACTTTTGAAAATTTTGCACTTTAGCCCCTCAAAAACTCGAAATACAGTTCTGGACACCTTTTTGAATTTGGGTTGTTTGAGCTTGAAAAATTTGAAATTTCAGGTTCACCCCAAAAAGAAAGTTGTGTCCCACCTCTCAAACTCCAACTTTTATTTTCACACTTTTTCGTGTTCAGTTTAAATTTTTGGAGAAAATTCAAATGGGGCACAGGAGCTCCACGGGCGCCCAACAGTGGCCCTGGCGCGCCACTGCTCCGGCCGGGAGTCGGCCGCCACGTGGCCGGCGAGCGGCGGAGGCCGCGCCGAGCTGGCCAAGCCGCGGCGTCGGGTGGCTCTTGTCCTCGAGTGTTTGTCTGAGCTGTCCGCGCCGTCACATCGCCGCTCGACCGCTCGCCTCGCCTCGCGCCGCGCGAGCGCCATCATGGCGGGCGGAGCTCCACCGTTGGCCTCGCGCGCGTGTCACGCAGAGGCGCTCCGCGACAGATTCCGTCCTGCTCCGCGCCAAGGACCCTGTAGAAGATCTTCCACTCCCTCACGCGACGATCTCTTTCACCCAGTCAGGTCGCTCGCACGCTGCCCGAGCTCGCGCCGCACTCATGGCGGTCTGCTCGCGTCGAGCCATGCGTGCGCACGCTCCCAAGGCAGCACAGTGCCGCTCTAGCGTGCCAAGGCACTCCACCGAGCCATTCACACACTCCCCTAGCTCGCGCACTCCTCCAGTTCACTCCCTCGCGCTCGCTCCCGTCGTCTTCAACCTCGCGCCGCGTGGACCGAGCCGAGCTTCGAAGTGAAATTTGCCCTCCACTCTCCACCATTCCCAAATTCCTCGCGCACAGAGCTAGACCTCTACCCTAGCTCCCTTTTCCCCCACTCCTCTCGAGCTATCATCGCTTCTCCGCGCGAGAAATCGAGATTTCCCCCAAATCTCCATTTTTCGGCCGCCGGAGCACCCTCACGTCAAGACCCTACGCCGAGCCGTCCCAGAGGTCAACAGAGCACGCCAACAGCTTCCCCGAGCTCCACTGATGCTCTAGAGCCCCTTCAACCTCGGAGAGCGCCACCGACCTCACCGGCGTAGAAACCGCGGCGGCGCGCCGCCACTGCATCGCCGCCAGCGAACTCCGAGCATCCCCCGGCCTCCCAACCGCCACCAATCGACTCGTGGTGAGCCCCTGGTTCTTTTCCCCCACTTCCCCGACCCTAGCTCGCCGTCGTTTGGCCGGCGCAACTCCGGCGACGAGCCGAGGGCATATGTTCATCGTCTTCGTTTTTCCAGGGTTCCCAGTGTAAAAGTCAGGGACATGTTCGCAAAGTTTTTAAAGTTCTAGAGTCTCCAGCGTAAAAAGATTCTTAAACCTAGATCTATTTTTCCCGAATCTTGTAAAATCCACTAAAAATCGTACAAAAATCAGAAAAATGCACAAAAATACTCCCTGGACTCGTGAGATTGTAAACTCCAATCTCATTTGAGCATGTATATACTTTTGGTGAACCATTTTTGAATTAAAATTCAAATTGAGAATTTAGAAACTTGTGCACCATTTCAAATCCAGAGCTCCGCTAGGGCTGATCCATTTTTCTCCAGAGGCCTAAAAACTTGTTAACACAGCAGTTAAAAATGCAAAACTTCATTTTTGCTCTGTTTAAAATAGCAAATAAATAGATGTGTGTTTTCGGATAGAAATTTATTGAGGACTGTCCAAGGGTTATTTTGAGCCACCACTTGGCCAGAGCCCTCCTTGTAGTCATGACTAACTCTGGTAGGAAAATTTCCTGATTTGGATGTATTTTCAATTTTATATGAAATTATTTCATTTCTGTAGGCAGCAGCTTGTACTATTTTTAATAAATTTTGTGTAGCTCGGATTTAGCTAAATTTTGGAGTGAGCCTAACTCTTATACTCCAGTAGCTGTCATCAAGTTTATAGATAAAAAGGATGAACAGAAAATGAGAAACAAAAATGAGAAGGAATTAATGTGGAATTAAATTAAATAAAAGAATAAACCTTTTTGATAAATAGTTAGAATAAAATAAGGAAAGTCAAAAATTCCAAGAACAGCACCCAAACTTCAAATAATAAATGGAAATTCTTTTATATATGTACACAATCACCATCAAAGATGAATAAAAATTTTCCACACCCCCTACTCTGTTTTTGTGAAAGAAAGAGTAGTACTTAAGCATGTCTAGATGAATATGGCATTCAAGGCCTTAGTTTTGGAATCAATAGGCAGCCACAATAAGTTATGCATCTCATGTAGAAGGCGCTATTCCGGACGGCACCTACCATCTCATCCCTGCCGACAAAGAAGGAATCCCGGAGGGAGGTGCCAACGAAGTAGGAGTCAACCCGGAGGCTAACCCCCAGCTAGAGCAAGAAGGCAAGCCCCAGAGCATAACCTAACCTTTAAAGTTTATGCATCTATGAATTCCCTATGCTTGTGCATTTACGTTTCAAGGAGTTGATTGAATACCTTAGCTGCACATTTCTAGTACCTATGACTTGCAACACTAGTATGAAAGGATCGATAGGGCATTGCTTTAGGTCCGTTAAAAGTCGAGTGATTTCCTGTCACTCGCGAGTCATAGGAGTTGCTTGTCTTTACTTATGTTGGAATCATAAGGATTGACGGGCGGGATGGTAGATGTAGATCTCCCGTCCGTGTATGATAATTGATTTAAGGTTGAAACGTGTGGTTGAGTGTGTCAAGTTTTTGAACGTACCACATGCATGCCGATATATGGGAATTGGTAAGCCCGGTACCAGATTGAAGCAGCTAGGGCCGATAGCCATCTCTCCTTGGAAACTTTGTTTTCCCCTGCCGTACACTTGTGGATATATGCGTGAGACTGTGAGTGAAGCAGTAAACCTCTATCCTAAGGAAGGTGGATTCGGATCCGAATTGTGGATCGATGGGAAAGGTTGGGAAGTACTTGTACCTTTTATAGCAAGCACTATCCGTGTGTGTTGGGTTTCCCCTGGCCAGGTAGCAAAATTCGGTTCGAACTGTCCGCTTCTCGCGGTTAATGAGACTGCTTGACCGCCTTGCTGCATTGAGTAACAAGTGGAACTATGAGATTGATGAACTTGTTGTATGAGTTAAATTGTATTGCACCACTTGTATGATTAGACAGGATGCTAATCTAGAATGGTTAAATCTACTAGAATATGATGCTAAAACTATAAAAGCAAGGATCTACTCTTAGTTGCTTTTTGGCAAACAAACCCACCAGCCAAAAGCCTCTCATGTCTAGATGTCGGTGATGTAGTTTTCACCCGACGGGTAAGCCTTGCTGAGTATTAGTATACTCAGCCTTGCTTGTGGCTTTTATTTACAGGTACAGTGTGGGATGTGGCAGTCGATGCCATGACTTGGCCTACCCAGGTTCCCCCTGGATGGCACATCGAGTGGGTTCCGTCCTCTGCCGAGGAACGGGAGGAGTAGCACCGTGGCAGGCTTCATCATGGTGTTACGTTGTATCGTCGTTAGTTTATTTATTTTTTCCGCTGCAATGAACTACTTTATTTCGGCTGCAAGCATTGATACTCTGATTTGAATTCAAACTCGGTTTGTAATAACTCTATGATACCCCCTTTATGTATGTTAAATTTGTGGAATGTTGTAATCTCTGGAACTCACCTTCGTGTGGGCGTGCTGTTGTTTCGATCGAGAAAAGTACGTGGTTAAATCGGGTTTAATCCGACGGCGCTCCAGCTTATTCCGGATTAAGTGCCTGACTACTTGATTAGTGGTCCTGGGGTACTTAACTTGGAATAATTTCGGAGTGGACCGCCACAGCTGGCATCAGAGCCGAAACAGCGCACCGGAGAGAGCAACAAACCTTAAATAAACGTTTTTGAAATAAAACTTGCCAACTCGTACTTCCGACGCGCTTTGCGAAGGAAGGTTATTTTAGGACCGCTAAGGATGTTACCTAGAGCGTAAAGCCTATGTGGGTTAAGGGATCATGATATGATAGGTGGCAAGTAATATATTATACTGACTCCCAGCACATTTCATTCTGTCATTTATTTTACGCAATGGTGGGCGCAAGGTACGGCGATTTCTGTAACATACCATGGCACTATATGAAAATATAGTAGCGGCACATAGTCAATACGCTGTGATGGCGTATGAAACTTGAATAGCATGGTGGGTGCAAGGTACGGCGATTGCTGTAGCGTACCACGGCATCATATGTGACATCTCTAATGTCAAAAGAATTAAAAGTACACTTAAAACCAATGTAACAGGGAATTGTGGGTTGAAATTCAAAAATCCTTCAAAAATTCAAATTGAAATTCAAAAACAAGGGTTGTTTGACACCCAACTGAAAACTCAAGATTTTTGTACTAAACTTTAAAATATCCAAAAATAAAAGTTGTTTGTCATCACAAATAAGGCCTAGTCACTGTTTGGAACTTTTGAAAATTTTGTAGTTTATTCCCTCAATAACTCGAAATATAGTTCTGGGCACCTTTTCGAATTTGGGTTGTTTGAGCTCGAAAAATTTGAAATTTCAGGTTCACCCCAAAAAGAAAGTTGTGTCCCACCTTTCAAACTCCAACTTTTATTTTCACACTTTTTCAAGTTCAGTTCAAATTTTTGGAGAAAATTCAAAGGGGAAAAAGGAGCCCCACGGGCATCAACAGTGGCCCTGGCGCGCCCCTGCTTCGGCCGGGAGCCGGCCGCCACGTGCCCGGTGACCGGCAGAGGGAGCGCCGAGCTGGCCCGGCCGCGGCGTCGGGTGGCGCTTGTCCTCGAGCGTTTGTCCGAGCTGTACGCGCCGTCACATCGCCGCTCGTCCGCTCGCCTCGCCTCGCGCCGCGGAGCGCCATCATGGCGGTCGAGCGCCGCCGTGGCCACGCGCGCGCGCGCATCGCGCTACGCCATTCCGTGGCTGATTCTCTGCCCGCTCGCGCCAAGAGCCCTGTAGAGGATCCCCCGACGTCACTCAAGGATCTCCTTCGCCCGGTCGAGTCGCTCGCGCGCTGCCCGAGCTCGCGCCGCATTCATGGCGGTCTGCTCGCGCCGAGCCGCGCGTGCGCGCGCTCCCGAGGCAGCACAGTGCCTCTCTCGCGTGCCCAAGCACTCCACCGAGCACCCATACCCCTTCCCTTCAGCCCGGACTTAGCCATTCCGTCTCCTAGCGCCTCGCTTCGTCGTCTTCCACCTCGCGCCGCACGGACCGAGCCGAGCTTCGAGGCAAAATTCGCCCTCCACTCTCCACCATTCCCAAATTCATCACGCACGAAGCTAGACCTCTACCCTAGCTCCATTTCCCCCACTTCTCTCGAGCAATCGTCGCTTCTCAGGCGAGAAATCAAGATTTCCCCCAAAATCTCGATTTTTCGGCCGCCGGAGCACCCTCACGTCGAGACCCCACTCCGAGCCGTCCCCGAGGTCAACCGAGCACGCCAATAGCTTCCTCGAGCTCCACTGGTGCTCTAGGACCCCTTCAACCTCGGAGAACGCCACCGACCTCGCCGGCGTAGAAGTCGCAGCAGCCGCGCCGCCACTGCATCGCCGCCGGCCATCTTCCGAGCATCCCCCGGCTTCCCAACCGTCACCAATCGAGTCGTGGTGAGCTCCTCTCCATTTACACCAACATCCCCCGACCCAGTTCGCCGTCGTTTCGCCGGCGTGACAACGCCGACGAGCCCAAGGACTCGTTCGCGTTCCCCTTTTAGTTCTAGGGTCCTCTGCGCAAAAGTCAGGGACTTGTTCGTAAGGTTTTGAAAGTTCTAGGGTTTCTCGCGTAAAAATATTCTTAAACCTAGATCTAATTTTTCCCGAATATTGTAAAATCCGTTAAAAATCGTACAGAAATCAGAAAAATGCACAAAAATACTTCCTGGACTCGTGAGATTGTAAACTCCAATCTCCTTTAAGCATGTATATACTTTTGGTGAACCATTTATGAAATAAAATTCAAACTGTAAAATTTGAAACTTGTGCACCATTTCAAATCCAGAGCTCCGCTAGGGTTGATATTTGGATATGTTGTTTGTAGTGACTTTGGGCACCTTGTGTCCAAAGGGGACCTAAAAGTATGAAGTGTAGCTTCAGTTATGAATTAAAATGTGTTTTCTGTCTTTTTGTAGTCCAGAAATTATTAAAAATAATCCATGCAGTGAAAAATCACCATTTTTCTCCAGAGGCCTGAAAACTTGTTAGCACACCTGTTCAAAATGCAAAACTTAATTTTTGCTCTGTTTAGACTAGTAAATAAATAGATATGTGTTTTTGGATAGAAATTTATTGAGGACTGTCCAAGGGTTATTTTGAGCCACCACTTGGCCAGAGGCCTCCTTGAACGTATGACTAGCTCTGGTAGGAAGATTTTCCGAATTGGATGTATTTTCAATTTTATATGGATCTATTTCATTTCTGCAGGCAGCTGTTTAAATTATTTTTAATAAATGTTTTGTAGCTCAGATTTAGCTAAATTTTGGAGTGAGCTTAGCTCTTATACTCCAGTAGCTGTCATAAAGTTTATAGATAAAAATGATGAACAGAAATGGAGAAACAAAAATGAGAAGTAATCTAGGTGGAAATTGATTTATATAAAAGAATAAACCTTTTTGTTAGTTAGTTAGAATAAAATAAAGGGAATCTGAAATAATAAATAGAAATTCTTTTATATATGTACACAATCACCATCGAAGTCAAATAAAAATTTTCCACACCACTACTCTATTTTTATGAAAAAGAGAATAGTACTTAAGCATGTCTAGGTGAATATGGCCTTCAAGGCCTTAATCTTGGAATCAATAGGCAGCAATAAGTTATGCATCTCATGTAGAAGGCGCTATTCCGGACAGGAACTACCACCTCATCCCCGCTGACGAGGAAGAAATCCCGGAGGAAGGTGCCGGCGCAGGATCAACCAACCCGGAAGCTAACCCCCAGCTTGAGCAAGAAGGCAAGCCCCGGAGCATGACCTAGCTTTTAAAATTTATGCATCTATGAATTCCCTATGCTTGTGCATTTACGTTTCAAGGAGTTGATTGAATACCTTAGCTGCACATTTCCTAGTACCTATGACTTGCAACACTAGTATGAAAGGATCGATAGGGCAATGCTTTAGGTCCGTTACAAGTCAAGTGATTTCCTGTCACTCGCGAGACATAGGAGTTGCTTGTCTTTACTTATGTTGGAATCATAAGGATTGACGGGCGGGGTGATAGATGTAGATCTCCCGTCCGTGTATGATAATTGATTTAAGGTCGAAACGTGTGGTTGAGTGTGTCAAGTTTTTGAACGTACCACATGCATGCCGATATATGGGAGTCGGTAAGCCCGGTACCAGATTGAAGCAGCTAGGGCCGATAGCCATCTCTCCTTGGAAACTTTGTTTTCCCCTGACGTACACTTGTGGATATATGCGTGAGACTGTGAGTGAAGCAGTAAACCTGTATCCTAAGGAAATGGACCCGGTTCCGAATTGTGGATCGATGGGAAAGGTTGGGAAGTGCTTGTACCTTTTATGGCAAGCACTATCCGTGTGTGTTGTGTTTCCCCTGGCCAGATAGCAAAATTCGGTTCGAACTGTCCGCTTCTCGCGGTTAATGAGACTGCTTGACCGCCTTGCTGCATTGAGTAACAAGTGGAACTTGAGATTGATGAACTTGTTCTATGAAATAAACTGTATTGCACCACTTGTATGCTTAGAGAGGATGCAAATCTAGAATGGTTAAGTCTAATAGAATATGATGCTAAAACTTGAAAGCAAGGACCTACTCTTAGTCGCTTTTTGGCAAACAAACCCACCAGCCAAAAGCCTCTCATGTCTAGATGTCGGTGATGTAGTTTTTCACCCGACGGGTAAGCCTTGCTGAGTATTAGTATACTCAGCCTTGCTTGTGGCATTGATTTACAGGTACCATGTTGGATGTGGCAGTCGATGCTTTGACTTGGCCTACCCAGGTTTCCCCTGGATGGCACATCGAGTGGGTTCCGTCCTCTACCGAGGAACGGGAGGAGTAGCACCGTGGCAGGCTTCAGCATGGTGTTATTTGTATCGTCGTTAGATTATCTTCCGCTGCAATGAAATTTATTTCCGCTGCAATGAACTTGATACTCTGATTTAAATTCAAACTCGGTTTGTAATAACTCTTTGATACTATTTGTGTTTGTTGAATTTATGGAATGTTGTAATCTCTGGAACTCACCTTCGTGTGGGCGTGCTGTTGTTTCGATCGAGAAAAGAACGTGGTTAATCGGGTTTAATCCGACGGCGCTCCAGCTTATTCCGGATTAAGTGCCTGACTACTTGATTAGTGGTCTCGAGGTACTTAACTTGGAATAATTTCGGAGTGGACCGCCACAGCTGGCATCAGAGCCGAAACAACGCACCGGAGAGAGCAACAAACCTTAAATAAACATTTTTGAATAAAATTTGCCAACTCGTACTTCCGCCGCGCCTCGCGATGGAAGGATATTATTAGGACCGTTAAGGATGTTACCTAGAGCGTGAAGCCTATGTGGGTTAAGGGATCACGATATGATAGGTTGCAAATAGTATATTATACTGACTTCCAGTACATTTCATTCTGTCATTTACTTTACGCAATGGTGGGCGCAAGGTACGGCGATTGCTGTAACGTACCACGGCACTATATGAAAATATAGTGGCGGCACATAGTCAATACGCTGTGATGGCGTATGAAACTAGAATAGCATGGTGGGCGCAAGGTACGGCGATTGCTGTAGCGTACCATGGTATCATATGCAAATATGATGGCGGCACAAAGTCAATACGCTACTTCATGAGCGTATGAAACTGTCAATATGTTGCCTTGGTGACATATGAACATTGCCCGTTCAATGTTAAACGTTCGGGTGCCACCTCTATAGTGGGTGGTAATGAATGCAGACGCTTTCGTGAGTGCTGGCATGAAAGGTTGATTATGCATGCTCTGGAATGGAATTTTCTGCAGGTACGCTAACCACGATTCCGTATGTGAAACGGTTAGAAAAGTTCGGCTAGATAATATAGGGAGAGACGGATATTGCCTTGCCACCGGCACTAACTTCGTAGGCCAAAAGTTTATTGGCACGTGTGTTGGTGAGAACGAATAGGCCGCTCATGCATTGCATTCCACTGAAATAATATTGAACCTTAACACGTGGCCAAATCGAACCGCCGTCAAAATTCAAATCACCACCCCAAAAATCCTGCTGAGACCAGTCTGATTGCACCAATGTTTCGAAACTGAAAACGTTGTCAAATGAAAAAGTGTTCAACATGAAAGTTGTCATAAATATTATTAAGTATATGCTGTAGACATTTCAACGAAAATGGTTCAGTAAAACTAGAGTTATGCCTAAAATGGTAACCCCCTGTCTGCTGGAAATTTCTGGGAATAGTGAGGTAAAAATTGAATTTTTACACCATCTTAACGACAGTTTCTGCTCCAACTTGCAACATGAAACTTGTTAGGAATTCCTTAAACAATGTCCTGGCCAAATTTGGGAATTTTTTAGCCTGTAGGTTTTGAGTTTTGCAATTTTTACTACACTGTCCAGAATCTGTTTCTGTTTCTTTGGCGCTAACCGGTTCTCACCTTGCCCTTTTTCTTTTGGTTCAGAATGGACGCTCACGCTGACTTGGCCAGCTACCCCAACGACGTGTCCTTCTCAGATTGCTTAGGATGGGAAGGCTTTCTTAGCATTTTGTGGTCGGTTTTGCAGGCGCTCGACTACCCTACACCGCCGCAGTACGAGAGGACCCTCATCCGAGACCGCGGTGTGACTCGTTCCCGTGTGCGTTTGGTGGTATATCGCCACCCACCATGTCCTAGCTCCCCCACTTGGACGGTGGAAGTTCATGGACACCACATGGAGACGACCTGTGAGCTAGCCGCCTTGAATGGCATTAGCTCTTTTGTTGCTCAGACCAGGAGTTGGTAGAGCACCAGTTGCTGGGGTTGTTTCCACCGACTCAGCCGGATGATCCCCATTGGATGAGACGCTACCTTAGCTCCCCTTTGAGGATGGCGGAGAACCCCGTCGCTGCAGCTGCATTGATGATGAGATGGATGCGGGCTTACCACCGTTTGCAGGCACTTCTAGGACGATCGCAGAGCGAGATGCTCAATCTTGCCATGGACATGTCCGCCCGTGCCCGTGACATTGGGGTTGAGAGGACCTCATTGTCCATTGAGGTGACCACCAGAGATGCTATGATTGCTGATTTGGAGAGGCAATTGAATGATCTCCACATAGCGCACAACAATGTCCAAAACGAGCTAGCCCAAACTAGAGAAAAGCTTGAGGAGGTACACGGTACCTTGGAGCATGCTAATGCTATGCTAGCCGCCCATGATGCTCAGCACCTTCTTGAGCAAGAGGGAGAGCAAGGAGAGGGAGAGGCCGCCGATTCTGACATGGACACCGAGGATGACATGCCGCCCCTTCCAGCTCCACCTTCACCTATGGGCAGCGAGGCTACCGCTAACAACTTAGATGATTTCTAGAGTGGTAGTGGCAAGTTACTCCTCCGCTAGGCCTAAATTTTGGCTTCATATTGTAATAGGCTAGCTGGAGTTGAGCTCCCCTTTAATCTTTTGTGGCAATGTAAATTAATGGTGTGGTTGTGATGCAAAACTTGATGAAAGTTGTAATAGCTGTGTTGAGAACATTCTGCAGCTGACCTTGTTTTAATTATTGATGGGTTTTCCATTCATTTCTGGGCTGTGATGTGAACTACAAAGTTTTTTGGAATTTGTCAAACAAAATGATCACCAAATTGCAACCCCATTGGTTAAGCGAAATAAAAATGGCAACCAAAACACTACAGCTCGGCCTGCTGAAAAACAGCAAACGCAGAGAGCTAAAGATTAAATTTTTCGGCTTAGTTCCAGTCCGAATTTGAATCTGAGCCCAACATGAAAGTTGTAGAGCATGAAATTTTCGAGCTACTGACCGAATTGGAGCATTTGACTTGCTTCCTGTTGGGAGATATGACTTTTCTTCCGAATTGCGTGCTGACATGTCATTCCTACGCAGTAAACTCAATATATTGTCACGTTCTATCTTGTCATTCATTATGCAAGCTTATGAAATGTGGCTAATACAAGTACCTACTGCAGATGGCAATCACCCGCAGCGGTCATGACGCTAGTGGCTCCAATGCTAACCAGCAGGGGCCTGAGGGGCAGCAACAGCCACCACCGCCTCCTCCACCGCAGCAACCTCCGACGTGGCAGCAGTTGTATGCCACGCAGACGGAGATTCTACGGAACCTGCAGCATCAACAACAAATGATGCAGCAGCAGATGCTTCAGCAGGGAGGTCAACGGGCCCCTCAGCCTCAAGTGGCCAGATACGAGGATTTTCTGGCGACACACCCGCCGATATTCTCACGAGCCGATGAGCCCTTGGAGGCCGATACATGGATTCGAGCCGTCGAGTCCAAGTTCACCATCCTGGCTACACCTTGCACTTCCAACCGCAAGGTCGTGTTCGCGGCGCAGCAGCTCCGCGGCCCAGCTCTCCTATGGTGGGAGAACTACCTGGCCCTGCAGCAGGAGGGTCATGTGGTTGAATGGGATGAGTTCAAGGCTGCATTCAAGGCTCATCACATTCCGGCCGGTTTGGTAGAGCGGAAGTTGAACGAATTTCTGGCTCTGACCCAGGGTACCCGCACGGTGCTCCAATACGCCCAGGCCTTCAATGGTCTGTGCACATACGCGGGTCATCATGCCAACTCTGACGAGAAGAAGCTGGAGAGGTTCCGGCGTGGCCTTAACACCAAGTTGAAAGCTCAATTGGCTACCACCCGTGCTGCCACATATGGCGACCTTGTGAACCTCGCCATCTCCCAAGAAGACGCTAACACGGTGCACAAGGCGGAGAAGAAGAGGAAAGCTCCCGCTGGACCTTCGAGTGCGCAGCCGCCGAGATTCTGCTTGGTTCCCCCGGCTGCACCGCAAGGACAGTCCAGGGCACCTCAGGGAGGTGGATGGGTTGCTAGGCCGCGACAGCCTAATGCGCCCCGTTTCCCTCCACCGCCGCAGCAGCAACAGGCGCCAAGGTAGAATGCACAACAGCCAGCTCGCCCTGGAGCCGGCTATCAGTGCTTCAAGTGCGGCAGTAACAGTCACTTCATCAAGGATTGCCCGCAGAACAAGCAGCAGAACCAGCGCCCGGGAAATCAGCAAAACAAGGGCAAGCAGCAGCAGCGTGTGCAGGTTCGACAAGGATGGCTCAACTACACCACTTTGGCCGACCTACCCGAGGGAGCCCCAGACATGACTGGTACCTTCCCTATCTGCACTCAACCTGTTGTGATATTGTTTGATTCCGGGGCAACACATAGTTTTATAAGCACAAGGTTTTATGTGAAATGTGGATTAAAATCTTACCATACCAAATCACCATATGTGATATCAACTGCGGGAGGTAAAATTGCATCCAACCAAGTCACCCGAAAAGTTCCAATCAGGCTGGGAAGTAAAACATTTCCTACTGATTTAATTCTGCTTGGTATAAAAGGAATTGACATTGTCTTGGGAGCCAATTGGATGACTCAACATAAGGTTGTGCTAGATGTTGCGGAACGAGTTGTTGAAATAAACTCGCCTACGCATGGCCCTAGTGTGCTATATCTGCCACAACGGACTCGCGTCATTGCGTGTGCTTATACGATGGTAGAAACCCAACTAAAGGACATTCCGGTGGTGTGTGAGTATGCCGATGTATTTCCAGATGACTTACCTGGGATGCCGCCGGATAGGGACATTGAATTTGTGATTGAACTTCAACCTGGCACAGCACCTATATCAAAGAGACCATATAGAATGCCACCCAATGAATTGGCTGAATTAAAAATTCAACTCCAAGAACTGCTAGACAAGGGTTTCATTCGTCCCAGTGTATCACCTTGGGGATGTCCCGCTATCTTTGTGAAGAAGAAGGACCATTCCTTGAGGTTGTGTATTGATTACCGGCCTCTCAATGCGGTGACTATTAAGAACAAGTACCCACTCCCCCGTATTGACATCCTGTTTGACCAACTAGCTGGCGCCAGAGTGTTCTCCAAGATTGACCTTCGCTCTGGCTATCACGAAATAAAAATCAGACCTTGTGACATTCCAAAGACTGCCTTTTCTATACGTTATGGACTATATGAATTCTTGGTTATGTCTTTTGGACTCACCAATGCCCCAGCCTACTTCATGTACCTCATGAATTCAGTTTTCATGTCAGAACTAGATAAGTTTGTGGTGGTTTTGATTGACGACATTCTCATATATTCCAAGAATGAGGAAGAGCATGCCGAGCACCTTCGCATTGTTCTTCAAAGGTTGAGAGATCACCAGCTCTACGCCAAGTTCTCCAAATGTGAATTCTGGTTAGAGAGTGTGAAATTTTTAGGTCACACGGTTTCCAAGGATGGTATATCCGTAGACCCAACCAAGGTGCAAGAGGTGCTAGATTGGCAACCACCTACCTCTGTCCACGAGATTCGGAGTTTTCTGGGTTTAGCCGGTATTATCGCCGTTTTATTCCGGACTTCTCTCGGATTGCGAAACCTATGACCGAACTCTTAAAGAAGGGAGTCAAGTTTGAGTGGAATGACAAATGTGATGAAGCTTTCCACACTTTGAGAAAACATTTAACTTCAGCCCCAGTTTTAGCTCAGCCCGATTGCACCAAGCCCTATGATGTCTATTGCGATGCATCAGGCACCGGACTTGGCTGTGTCCTCATGCAAGAGAACCGAGTCATTGCTTATGCTTCTCGAGCACTTAGGCCTCATGAGCAAAACTACCCCACGCATGATCTTGAGTTAGCAGCGGTTATTCATGCTCTCAAGATGTGGAGACACTATCTGATGGGTGTTCCATGCAACATATACACAGACCACAAGAGCCTCAAATATGTCTTCACTCAGGCACATCTGAATATGAGACAGCGAAGATGGTTGGAGTTAGCAAAGGACTATGACCTTAGTGTGCATTATCACCCCGGCAAGGCAAATGTGGTTGCGGATGCGCTAAGCCGCAAGGCTCATTGTCATTGTCTTTCTGTGGAGTCCTACGCTGACACCCTGTGTCACGAAATGGCAAAGCTCAATTTAGAGATTGTTCCACACGGGTACTTCAACCATATTGCAGTTGAACCAACCTTGCACGACCAGATTGTTGTAGCCCAATTAAATGACGCGAGCATTAAAATCCTTAAAAGGAAATTGTCAAAGGAGAAGGTGAAAGAGAAGTACAAGTGTTTCCGGTTAGATGGGCAGGGAGTAATGTGGTTTGGACATCGCCTCGTGGTGCCCAAAAACACGGAACTCCGGAGGAAGATCATGGCTGAGGCCCATCTCTCTAAATTTTCCATCCATCCCGGTAGCACCAAAATGTACCAAGATTTGAAACAAAACTTTTGGTGGACTCGGATGAAGCGAGAAATTGCCACGTATGTGTCGGAATGTGACACGTGCCAGCGGGTTAAGGCTAGCCACTTGAAGGTAGCAGGCACGCTTCAACCTCTGCCTATTCCCTCATGGATGTGGGAAGATATAAGCATGGATTTCATTGTCGGTCTTCCCAGAACCCCTCGGGGGCACGACTCCATTTGGGTAATTGTGGATCGCCTTACCAAGACCGCACATTTTATTCCGGTCAATACCATTTATACCGCTAAGAGGTACGCGGAGATTTATTTGGAACGGATCGTTTGTCTACATGGGGTACCCAAGACGATAATTTCAGATCGTGGTGCTCCGTTCGTAGCACGCTTTTGGGAACAATTGCAATTATCCTTAGGCACAAAACTGATCCGCAGTTCAGCATATCACCCTCAAACCGATGGGCAGACGGAAAGGGTAAATCAAATACTTGAAGATATGCTTCGAGCTTGTGTTATTCATTATGGGAAGAATTGGGAGAAGTGTTTATCTCTGGCCGAATTCTTCTATAACAACAGCTACCAGGCGAGTCTTAAAATGGCACCTTTCGAAGCCTTATATGGTAGAAGATGTCGGACCCCGTTGTGTTGGTCCCAGGCAGGTGAGAGGCATACCTATGGCCCTGACCTGGTAAAGGAAGCAGAAGAAAAGGTTAGAATGGTTCGTGAAAATTTGAGAACCGCCCAGTCACGGCAAAAGAGTTACTTTGATCAACGGCAGAAACCACTTCAGTTTGAAGTTGGTGATCATGTGTATCTCAAGGTCTCCCCGACCAAGGGTGTGCAAAGATTTGGATTAAAAGGAAAGCTTGCACCTCGTTATATCGGCCCCTATGAAATTACTCAACAATGTGGACCAGTGGCCTATCGAGTGAAGCTTCCCGAGAAGCTCTCAGCCGTACACGATGTATTCCATGTTTCTCAACTCAAGAGGTGTCTTCGTGTTCCGACCGAAGTTGTTGAACAAGAGGAACTCTCGGTTGAACCGGATCTCTCTTATGAAGAGCATCCCATTAAAATCCTCGATGAGAAAGAGAGACAAACACGAAGGAAGGGAGTTAAAATGTACAAAATTCAGTGGAGTCGTCACTCCGAAGATGAAGCCACGTGGGAAACCGAGGACTACCTTAAGAAGAATTACCCCGACATTCTTTCGTAAGCCAAGGTATTTCTTTCCCCGCTTTGTACCTAAGTTCAATCGAATCTCGGGACGAGATTCCTTTTAAGGGGGGTAGGCTGTGACATCTCTAATGTCAAAAGAATTAAAAGTACACTTAAAACCAATGTAACAGGGAATTGTGGGTTGAAATTCAAAAATCCTTCAAAAATTCAAATTGAAATTCAAAAACAAGGGTTGTTTGACACCCAACTGAAAACTCAAGATTTTTGTACTAAACTTGAAAATCTCCAAAAATAAAAGTTCTTTTTCATCACAAATAAGGACTAGTCACTGTTTGGAACTTTTGAAAATTTTGCAGTTTAGTCCCTCAAAAACTCGAAATACAGTTCTGGGCACCTTTTTGAATTTGGGTTGTTTGAGCTCGAAAAATTTGAAATTTCAGGTTCACCCCAAAAAGAAAGTTGTGTCCCACCTTTCAAACTCCAACTTTTATTTTCACACTTTTTCAAGTTCAGTTCAAATTTTTGGAGAAAATTCAAAGGGGAAAAAGGAGCCCCACGGGCGCCAACAGTGGCCCTGGCGCGCCCCTGCTTCGGCCGGGAGCCGGCCGCCACGGGGCCGGCAAGCGGCGGAGAGAGCGCCGAGCTGGCCCGGCCGCGGCGTCGGGTGGCGCTTGTCCTCGAGCCTTTGACCGAGCTGTCCGCGCCGTCACATCGCCGCTCGTCCGCTCGCCTCGCCTCGCGCCGCGGAGCGCCATCATGGCGGTCGAGCGCCGCCGTGGCCACGCGCGCGCGTCGCGCGAAGCCGCTCCGCGGCTGATTCTCTGCCCGCTCCGCGGCTGATTCTCTGCCCGCTCCGCGCCAAGAGCCCTGTAGAGGATCCCCCGACGTCACTCAAGGATCTCCTTCGCCCGGTCGAGTCGCTCGCGCGCTGCCCGAGCTCGCGCCGCATTCATGGCGGTCTGCTCGCGCCGAGCCGCGCGTGCGCGCGCTCCCGAGGCAGCACAGTGCCTCTCTCGCGTGCCCAAGCACTCCACTGAGCACCCGCACCCCTTCCCTTCAGCCCGCACTTAGCCATTCCCTCTCCTCGCGCCTCGCTCCGTCGTCTTCCACCTCGCGCCGCATAGACCGAGCCGAGCTTCAAGGCAAAATTCGCCCTCCACTCTCCACCATTCCCAAATTCACCGCGCACGAAGCTAGACCTCTACCCTAGCTCCATTTCCCCCACTTCTCTCGAGCAATCGTCGCTTCTCCAGCGAGAAATCAAGATTTCCCCCAAAATCTCGATTTTTCGGCCGCCGGAGCACCCTCACGTCGAGACCCCACTCTGAGCCGTCCCCGAGGTCAACCGAGCACGCCAATAGCTTCCTCGAGCTCCACTGGTGCTCTAGGACCCCTTCAACCTCGGAAAACGCCACCGACCTCGCCGGCGTAGAAGTCGCAGCGGCCGCGCCGCCACTGCATCGCCGCCGGCCATCGTCCGAGCATCCCCCGGCTTCCCAACCGTCACCAATCGAGTCGTGGTGAGCTCCTCTCCATTTCCCCCCAACATCCCCCGACCCAGTTCGCCGTCGTTTCGCCGGCGTGACAACGCCGACGAGCCCAAGGACTCGTTCGCGTTCCCCTTTTAGTTCTAGGGTCCTCTGCGCAAAAGTCAGGGACTTGTTCGTAAGGTTTTGAAAGTTCTAGGGTTTCTCGCGTAAAAAAATTCTTAAACCTAGATCTAATTTTTCCTGAATCTTGTAAAATCCGTTAAAAAGCGTACAAAAATCAGAAAAATGCACAAAAATACTCCCTGGACTCGTGAGATTGTAAACTCCAATCTCCTTTAAGCATGTATATACTTTTGGTGAACCATTTTTGAATTAAAATTCAAACTGTAAAATTTGAAACTTGTGCACCATTTCAAATCCAGAGCTCCGCTAGGGTTGATCTTTGGATATATTGTTTTTAGTGACTTTGGGAACCTTGTCTCCAAAGGGGACCTAAAAATATGAAGTGTAGCTTCAGTTATGAATTAAAATGTGTTTCCTGTCTTTTTGTAGACCAGAAATTATTAAAAATAATCCATGCAGTGAAAAATCACCATTTTTCTCCAGAGGCCTGAAAACTTATTAGCACACCTGTTCAAAATGCTAAACTTAATTTTTTCTCTGTTTAGACTAGTAAATAAATAGATATGTGTTTTTGGATAGAAATTTATTGAGGACTGTCCAAGGGTTATTTTGAGCCACCACTTGGCCAGAGCCCTCCTTGAACGTATGACTAGCTCTGGTAGGAAGATTTTCCGAATTGGATGTATTTTCAATTTTATATGGATTTATTTCATTTCTGCAGGCAGCTGTTTAAATTATTTTTAATAAATTTTGTGTAGCTCAGATTTAGCTAAATTTTGGAGTGAGCTTAGCTCTTATACTCCAGTAGCTGTCATAAAGTTTATAGATAAAAATGATGAACAGAAATGGAGAAACAAAAATGAGAAGTAATCTAGGTGGAAATTGATTTATATAAAAGAATAAACCTTTTTGTTAGTTAGTTAGAATAAAATAAAGGGAATCTGAAATTTCAGAACAGCACCCTGAATTTCCAAATAATAAATAGAAATTCTTTTATATATGTACACAATCACCATCGAAGTCAAATAAAAATTTTCCACACCACTACTCTATTTTTATGAAAAAGAGAATAGTACTTAAGCATGTCTAGGTGAATATGGCCTTCAAGGCCTTAATCTTGGAATCAATAGGCAGCAATAAGTTATGCATCTCATGTAGAAGGCGCTATTCCGGACGGCAACTACCACCTCATCCCCGCTGACGAGGAAGAAATCCCGGAGGAAGGTGCCGGCGCAGGATCAACCAACCCGGAGGCTAACCCCCAGCTTGAGCAAGAAGGCAAGCCCCGGAGCATGACCTAACTTTTAAAATTTATGCATCTATGAATTCCCTATGCTTGTGCATTTACGTTTCAAGGAGTTGATTGAATACCTTAGCTGCACATTTCCTAGTACCTATGACTTGCAACACTAGTATGAAAGGATCGATAGGGCAATGCTTTAGGTCCGTTACAAGTCGAGTGATTTCCTGTCACTCGCGAGACATAGGAGTTGCTTGTCTTTACTTATGTTGGAATCATAAGGATTGACGGGCGGGGTGATAGATGTAGATCTCCGGTCCGTGTATTATAATTGATTTAAGGTCGAAACGTGTGGTTGAGTGTGTCAAGTTTTTGAACGTACCACATGCATGCCGATATATGGGAGTCGGTAAGCCCGGTACCAGATTGAAGCAGCTAGGGCCGATAGCCATCTCTCCTTGGAAACTTTGTTTTCCCCTGCCGTACACTTGTGGATATATGCGTGAGACTGTGAGTGAAGCAGTAAACCTTTATCCTAAGGAAATGGACCCAGTTCCGAATTGTGGATCGATGGGAAAGGTTGGGAAGTGCTTGTACCTTTTATAGCAAGCACTATCCGTGTGTGTTGGGTTTCCCCTGGCCAGGTAGCAAAATTCGGTTCGAACTGTCCGCTTCTCGCGGTTAATGAGACTGCTTGACCGCCTTGCTGCATTGAGTAACAAGTGGAACTTGAGATTGATGAACTTGTTCTATGAAATAAACTGTATTGCACCACTTGTATGCTTAGAGAGGATGCAAATCTAGAATGGTTAAGTCTAATAGAATATGATACTAAAACTTGAAAGCAAGGACCTACTCTTAGTCACTTTTTGGCAAACAAACCCACCAGCCAAAAGCCTCTCATGTCTAGATGTCGGTGATGTAGTTTTCCACCCGACGGGTAAGCCTTGCTGAGTATTAGTATACTCAGTCTTGCTTGTGGCATTGATTTACAGGTACCATGTTGGATGTGGCAGTCGATGCTTTGACTTGGCCTACCCAGGTTTCCCCTGGATGGCACATCGAGTGGGTTCCGTCCTCTGCCTAGGAACGGGAGGAGTAGCACCATGGCAGGCTTCAGCATGGTGTTATTTGTATCGTCGTTAGATTATCTTCCACTGCAATGAACTTTATTTCCGCTGCAATGAACTTGATACTCTGATTTAAATTCAAACTCGGTTTGTAATAACTCTTTGATACTATTTGTGTTTGTTGAATTTATGGAATGTTGTAATCTCTGGAACTCACCTTCGTGTGGGCGTGCTGCTGTTTCGATCGAGAAAAGAACGTGGTTAATCGGGTTTAATCCGACGGCGCTCCAGCTTATTCCGGATTAAGTGCCTGACTACTTGATTAGTGGTCCCGAGGTACTTAACTTGGAATAATTTCGGAGTGGACCGCCACATCATATGCAAATATGATGGCGGCACAAAGTCAATACGCTATCTCATGAGCGTATGAAATTGTCAATATGTCGCCTTGGTGACATATGAACATTGCCCGTTCAATGTTAAATGTTCGGGTGCCACCTCTATAGTGGGTGGTAATGAATGGAGACGCTTTCGTGAGTGTTGGCATGAAAGGTTGATTATATATGCTCTGGAATGGAATTTTCTGCAGGCACACTAACCGCGATCCCGTATGATTGAACGGTTAGAAAAGTTCGGCTAGATAATATAGGGAGAGACGGATATTGCCTAGCCACCAGCACTAACTTTGTAGGCCAAAAGTTTATTGTCATGTGTGTGGTGAGAACGAATAGGCCGCTCATGCATTGCATCTCACTGAAATAATGTCGAGCCTTAACACGTGACCAATCAAACCGCCATCAAAATGAAAATCACAACCTGAAACTCTGCCGAAACCAATATGCTTGCACCATCAATTCAAAACCGAAAACGTTGTCAAACGAAAAAGTGTTCAACATGAAAGTTGTCATAAAAGTGATGATGTTTATGCTGTAGAAATTTCAACGAAAATGGTTCAGTAAAACTGGAGTTATGCTTAAAATGGTAACCCCCTGTCTGCTGGAAATTTCTGGGAACAGTGAGATAAAAATTGAATTTTTACACCATCTTAATGACAGTTTCTGCTCAAACCTCCAACATGAAACTTGTTTGTAATTCCTTAACCAATGTCCTGGCCAAATTTGGGAATTTTTGAGCTTGTAGATTTCGAGTTTTGTAATTTCTTCTACACTGTCCAGAATCTGTTTTGTTTTCTTTGGCGCTAACCGGTTCTCACCCTTGCCCTTTTCTTTTTGGTTCAGAATAGACGCTCACGCTGACTTGGCCAGCTGCCCCAATGATGTTTCCTTTTCAGATTGCCTAGGATGGGAAGGCTTCCCTAGCATTCTGTGGTTGGTTTTGCAGGCGCTCGACTACCCTACCCCGCCACAATATGAGAGGACCCTCATCCGAGACCGTGGTGTGACCCGTTCCCGTGTGCGTTTGGTGGTATATCGCCATCCACCGTGTCCTAGCTCCCCACTTGGAGTGTGGAAGTTCATGGACACCACATGGAGACGACTTGTGAGCTAGCTGCCTTGAATGGCATTAGTTCTTTTTGTGCTCAGAACCAGGACTTGGTAGAGCACCAGTTGCTTGGGTTGTTTCCACCGACTCAGCCGGATGATCCCCATTGGATGAGACGCTATCTTAGCTCCCCTTTGAGGATGGCGGAAAATCCCGTCGCTGCAGCTGCACTGATGATGAGGTGGATCCGAGCCTACCACCGCTTGCAGCCACTTTTGGGACGATCGCAGAGCGAGATGCTCAAGCTTGCTATGGACATGTCCGCCCGTGCCCGTGACATTGGGGTTGAGAGGACCTCATTGTCCATTGAGGTGAGTACCAGGGACGCCATGATTGCTGACTTGGAGAGGCAATTGAATGACTTCCACATCGAGCACAACAACGTCCAAAATGAGCTAGCCCAAACAAGAGAAGAACTTGAGGAGGTACACGGTACTTTGGAGCATGCTAATGCTATGATAGCCGCCCATGATGCTCAGCACCTTCTTGAGCAAGAAGGAGAGCAAGGAGAAGGAGAGGCCCCCGACTCCGACATGGATACCGAGGATGATATGCCGCCCCTTCCAGCTCCACCATCACCTATGGGCAGCGAGGCTACCGCTAACAACCTAGATGATTTCTAGAAGTAGTAGTAGCGAGATTGCTCCTTCGCTTAGCCTAAATTTTGGCTTCATGTTGTAATAGGCTAGATGGAGTTGAGCTCCCCCTTTAATCTTGTGAGACAATGTAATTTAATGGTGTGGTTGTGTGACCCCAAAACTTGATGAGGTTGTAATGGCTGTGTAGAAAACATTCTGCAGCTAACTTTGTTTTTATTATTGATGGGTTTTTCCATTCATTTCTGGGCTGTGATGTGAACTACAAAGTTGTTTGGAATTTGTCAAACAAAATGTTCACCAATTTTCAACCCCATTGGTTAAGCGAGATAAAAATGGCAACCAAAACACTACAGCTCGGCCTGCTGTAAAACAGCAAACGCAGAGAGCTAAAGATTGAATTTTTCGGCTTAGTTCCAGTCCGAATTTGATTCTGAGCCCAACATGAAAGTTGTAGAGCGTGAAATTTTCGAGCTACTGACCGAATTGGAGCATTTGACTTGCTTCCTGTTGGGAGATATGATTTTCCTTCCGAACTATGTGTTGACATGTCATTCCTACGCAGTAAACTTCAATATATTGTCACGTTCTATCTTGTCATCATTATGCAAGCTTATGAAATGTGGCTAATACAAGTACCTACTGCAGATGACAATCACCCACAGTGGTCATGACGCTAGTGGCTCCAATGCTAACCAGCAAGGGCCAGAGAGGCAGCAACAGCCGCCACCACCTCCGCCACTGCAGCAACCTCCGACGTGGCAGCAGTTGTATGCTACGCAAACGGAAATCCTACGGAACCTGCAGCATCAGCAACAAATGATGCAACAGCAGATGCTACAGCAGGGAGGTCAACAGGCCCCTCAGCCTCTGGTGGCCCGATATGAGGATTTTCTGGCTACCCACCCGCCGATATTCTCAAGAGCCGATGAGCCCCTGGAGGCCGATACTTGGATTCGAGCCATCGAGTCCAAGTTCACCATCTTGGCCACGCCTTGCACTTCCAACCGCAAGGTAGTGTTCGCGGCGCAGCAACTCCGCGCCAAGCTCTCCTATGGTGGGAGAATTACTTGGCCCTGCAGCAAGAGGGTCATGTGGTTGAATGGGATGAGTTCAAGACTGCGTTCAAGGCTCATCATATTCCTGCCGGCTTGGTAGAGCGGAAGTTGAACGAATTTCTGGCTCTGACCAGGGTACCCGCACGGTGCTCCAATACGCCCAGGCCTTCAATGGTCTGTGCCCATATACGGGTCATCACGCCGATTCTGACAAGAAGAAATTGGAGAGGTTCCGACGTGGCCTCAATACCAAGTTGAAAGCTCAGTTGGCTACCACCCGTGCTGCCCCATATGGCGATCTCGTAAACCTCGCCATTGCCCAAGAAGACGCCAACACGGTGCACAAGGCGGAGAAGAAGAGGAAAGCTCCCGCTGGACCCTCGAGCGCGCAGCCGCAGAGATTCCGCTTGGTTCTCCCGGCTGCACCGCAAGGACAGCCCAGGGCACCTCAGGGAGGTGGATGGGTTGCTAGGCCACCACAGCCTAATGCGCCCCGTTTCCCTCCACCGCCGCAGCAGCAACCGGCACCAAGGCAGAATGCACAACAGCCAGCTCGCCCTGGAGCCGGCTATCAGTGCTTCAAGTGTGGCAGTAACAACCACTTTATCAAGGACTGCCCGCAGAACAAGCAGCAGAACCAGTGCTCGGGAAATCAGCGAACAAGGGAAAACAGCAACAGCGTGTACAGGTCCGACAAGGACGGCTTAACTACACCACCTTGGCCGATCTACCCGAGGGAGCCCCAGACATGACTGGTACCTTCCCTATCCACACTCAACCTGCTGTGATACTGTTTGATTCCGGGGCAACACATAGTTTTATAAGCACAAGATTTCATGCAAAATGTGGGTTAAAATCTTACCATACCAAATCATCATATGTGATATCAACTGCGGGAGGTAAAATAGCATCCAACCAAGTCTCCCGAAGAGTTCCAATCAGGCTGGGAAGTAAAATATTTCCTACTGATTTAATTCTGCTTGGTATGGAAGGCATTGGCATTGTGTTGGGAGCCAATTGGATGACTCAACATAAGGTTGTGCTAGATGTTGCGGAATGAGTTGTTGAAATAAACTCGCCTACGCATGGCCCTAGTGTGTTATATCTGCCACAACGGAATTGCATCAATGCGTGTGCTTATACAATGGTAGAAACCCAACTAAAGGACATTCCGGTGGTATGTGAGTATGCCGATGTTTTTTCGGATGACTTACCTGGGATGCCGCCGGATAGGGACATTGAATTTGTGATTGAACTCCAACCTGGCACGGCACCCATATCAAAGAGACCATATAGAATGCCACCCAATGAATTGGCTGAACTAAAAATTCAACTCCAAGAACTGCTAGACAAGGGTTTCATTCGTCCTAGTGTGTCGCCTTGGGGATGTCCCGCTATCTTTGTGAAGAAGAAGGACCATTCTTTGAGGTTGTGTATCGATTACCGGCCTCTCAATGCGGTGACTATTAAAAACAAGTACCCACTCCCCCGTATTGACGTCCTGTTTGACCAACTAGCTGGCGCCAGAGTGTTCTCTAAGATTGACCTTCGCTCTGGCTATCACCAAATAAAAATCCGACCTTGTGACATTCCAAAGACTGCCTTTTCTACTCGTTACGGGCTTTATGAATTCTTGGTCATGTCTTTTGGACTCACCAATGCCCCAGCCTATTTCATGTACCTCATGAATTCGGTTTTCATGTCTGAACTAGACAAGTTTGTGGTGGTTTTCATTGACGACATTCTTATATATTCCAAGAATGAAGAAGAGCATGCCGAGCACCTACACATTGTTCTTCAAAGATTGAGAGACCATCAGCTCTACGCCAAGTTCTCCAAGTGTGAATTCTGGCTGGAGAGTGTGAAATTTTTAGGTCACATGGTTTTCAAGGATGGTATATCCATAGATCCAACCAAAGTACAAGAGGTGTTGGATTGGCAACCACCTACCTCTGTTCATGAGATTCGGAGTTTTCTGGGTTTAGCCGGTTATTATCGCCGTTTTATTCCGGACTTCTCTCGGATTGCGAAACCCATGACCGAACTCTTAAAGAAGGGAGTCAAGTTTGAGTGGAATGACAAATGTGATGAAGCTTTCCATACTTTGAGAAAACATTTAACTTCAGCCCCAGTTTTAGCTCAACCCGATTGCACCAAGCCCTATGATGTCTATTGCGATGCATCAGGCACCGGACTTGGCTGTGTCCTCATGCAAGAGAACCGAGTCATTGCTTATGCTTCTCGAGCACTTCGGCCTCACGAGCAAAACTACCCCACGCATGATCTTGAGTTAGCAGCGGTTATTCATGCTCTCAAGATGTGGAGACACTATCTGATGGGTGTTCCATGCAACATATACACCGACCACAAGAGCCTCAAATATGTCTTCACTCAGGCACATTTGAATATGAGGCAGCGAAGATGGTTGGAGTTAGCAAAGGACTATGACCTTAGTGTGCATTATCACCCCGGCAAGGCTAATGTGGTTGCGGATGCACTAAGCCGCAAGGCTCATTGTCATTGTCTTTCCGTGGAGTCCTACGCTGACACCTTGTGCCATGAAATGGCAAAGCTCAACTTAGAGATTGTTCCACACGGGTACTTCAACCATATCTCAGTCGAACCAACCTTGCATGATCAGATTGTTGGAGCCCAATTAAATGACGCAAAGATTAAAATCCTTAAAAAGAAATTGTCAAAGGAGAGGGTGAAGGACAAATACAAGTGTTTCTGGCTAGATGGGCAGGGAGTGATGTGGTTTGGACATCGCATCGTGGTGCTTAAAAACACGGAACTCTGAAGGAAGATTATGGATGAGGCCCATCTCTCCAAATTTTCTATCCATCCCGGTAGCACCAAAATGTACCAAGATTTGAAACAAAACTTTTGGTGGACTCGGATGAAGCAAGAAATTGCCAAGTATGTGTCGGAATGTGACACGTGTCAGCGGGTTAAGGCTAGCCACTTGAAGGTAGCAGGCACGCTTCAACCTCAACCTATTCCCTCATGGAAGTAGGAAGATATAAGCATGGACTTCATTGTTGGACTTCCCAGAACCCCTCAGGGGCATGACTCCATTTGGGTAATTGTGGACCGCCTTACCAAGACCGCACATTTTATTCTGGTCAATACCATTTATACCGCTAAGAGGTACGCTGAGATTTATTTGGAACGGATCGTTTGTCTACATGGGGTACCCAAGACGATAATTTCAGATCGTGGTACTCAATACGTAGCCTGCTTTTGGGAACAATTGCAACTGTCCCTAGGCACAAAACTGATCCGTAGTTCAGCATATCACCCTCAGACAGATGGGCAGACGGAAAGGGTAAATCAAATGCTTGAGGATATGCTTCGAGCTTGTAGTATCCATTACGGGAAGAATTGGGAGAAATGTTTGTCTCTGGCCGAATTCTCCTATAACAATAGCTACCAAGCGAGTCTTAAAATGGCACCTTTCGAGGCCTTATATGGTAGAAGATGTCGGACCCCGTTGTGTTGGTCCCAGGCAGGCGAGAGGTATACCTATGGCCCTGACCTTGTAAAGGAAGCAGAAGAAAAGGTTAGGATCATTTGTGAAAATTTGAGAACCGCCCAGTCACAGCAAAAGAGTTACTTTGATCAATGGCGGAAGCCACTTCAATTTGAAGTCGGCGACCACGTGTATCTCAAGGTCTCCCCGACCAAAGGTGTACAAAGATTTGGATTAAAGGGAAAACTTGCACCTCGTTACATCGGCCCATATGAGATTACTCAACAATGTGGACCGGTAGCCTACCGTGTGAAGCTTCCCGAGAAGCTCTCAGCCGTGCACGACGTATTCCACGTTTCCCAACTCAAGAGGTGTTTACGTGTTCCGACCAAAGTTGTTGAACAAGAAGAACTCTCGGTTGAACCGGATCTCTCTTATGATGAGCATCCCGTTAAAATCCTCGATGAGAAAGAGAGACAAACACGAAGGAAAGGAGTTAAAATGTACAAAATTCAGTGGAGTCATCACTCCGAAGACGAAGCCACGTGGGAAACCGAAGACTATCTCAAGAAGAATTTCCCCGACATCCTTTCCTAAGCCAAAGGTACTTTCCCCACCTTGTTCCTAAGTCTAATCGAATCTCGGGACGAGATTCCTTTTAAGGGGGGTAGGCTGTGACATCTCCGGTGTAAAAGTATTAAAAGTACACTTAAAACAAGTGCAAAAGAGAATTATGGGTTGGAATTCAAAAATCCATCGAAAATTCGAATGGAAACTCAAAAACAAAGGATGTTTGACACCCAACTGAAATCTCAAGAATTTTGTACTAAACTTGAAAATCTCCAAAAATAAAAGTTGTTAGTCATCACAAATAAGGCCTAGTCACTGTTTGGAACGTTTGAAAATTTTGCACTTTAGCCCCTCAAAAACTCGAAATACAGTTCTGGACACCTTTTTGAATTTGGGTTGTTTGAGCTCGAAAAATTTGAAATTTCAGGTTCACCCCAAAAAGAAAGTTGTGTCCCACCTCTCAAACTCCAACTTTTATTTTCACACTTTTTCGTGTTCAGTTCAAAGTTTTGGAGAAAATTCAAATGGGGCACAGGAGCTCCACGGGCGCCCAACAGTGGCCCTGGCGCGCCACTGCTCCGGTCGGGAGTCGGCCGCCACGTGGCCGGCGAGCGGCGGAGGCCGCGCCGAGCTGGCCAAGCCGCGGCGTCGGGTGGCTCTTGTCCTCGAGTGTTTGTCCGAGCTGTCCGCGCCGTCACATCGCCGCTCGACCGCTCGCCTCGCCTCGCGCCGCGCGAGCGCCATCATGGCGGGCGGAGCTCCGCCGTTGGCCGCGCGCGCGCGTCGCGCAGAGGCGCTCCGCGGCAGATTCCGTCCCGCTCCGCGCCAAGGACCCTGTAGAAGATCTTCCACTCCCTCACGCGACGATCTCTTTTGCCCAGTCAAGTCGCTCGCGCGCTGCCCGAGCTCGCGCCGCACTCATGGCGGTCTGCTCGCGCCGAGCCATGCGTGCGCACGCTCCCAAGGCAGCATAGTGCCGCTCTAGCGTGCCAAGGCACTCCACCGAGCCACTCACACACTCCCCTAGCTCGCGCACTCCTCCAGTTCACTCCCTCGCGCTCGCTCCCGTCGTCTTCAACCTCGCGCCGCGCGGACCGAGCCGACCTTCGAAGTGAAATTCGCCCTCCACTCTCCACCATTCCCAAATTCCTCGCGCACAGAGCTAGACCTCTACCCTAGCTCCCTTTTCCCCCACTCCTCTCGAGCTATCATCGCTTCTCCGGCGAGAAATCGAGATTTCCCCCAAATCTCCATTTTTCGGCCGCCGGAGCACCCTCACGTCGAGACCCTACGCCGAGCCGTCCCCGAGGTCAACCGAGCACGCCAACAGCTTCCCCGAGCTCCACTGATGCTCTAGAGCCCCTTCAACCTTGGAGAGCGCCACCGACCTCACCGGCGTAGAAGCCGCGGCGGCCGCGCCGCCACTGCATCGCCGCCGGCGAACTCCGAGTATCCCCCGGCCTCCCAACCGCCACCAATCGACTCGTGGTGAGCCCCTGGTTCTTTTCCCCCACTTCCCCGACCCTAGCTCGCCGTCGTTTGGCCGGCACAACTCCGGCGATGAGCCGAGGGCATACGTTCATCGTCTTCGTTTTTCCAGGGTTCCCAGTGTAAAAGTCAGGGACCTGTTCGCGAAGTTTTGAAAGTTCTAGGGTCTCCAGCGTAAAAAGATTCTTAAACCTAGATCTATTTTTCCCGAATCTTGTAAAATCCACTAAAAATCGTACAAAAATCAGAAAAATGCACAAAAATACTCCCTGGACTCGTGAGATTGTAAACTCCAATCTCATTTGAGCATGTATATACTTTTGGTGAACCATTTTTGAATTAAAATTCAAATTGAGAATTTAGAAACTTGTGCACCATTTCAAATCCAGAGCTCCGCTAGGTCTGATCTTTGGATATGTTGTTTGCAGTGACTTTGGACACCTTGTGTCCAAAGGGGACCTAAAAATATGGACTGTAGCTTCAGTTATAAATTAATTTGTGATTCCTGTCTTTTTGTAGTCCAGAAATTGTTAAAAATAATCCATGCAGCTAAAAATCACCATTTTTCTCCAGAGGCCTAAAAACTTGTTAACACAGCAGTTAAAAATGCAAAACTTCATTTTTGCTCTGTTTAAAATAGCAAATAAATAGATGTGTGTTTTCGGATAGAAATTTATTGAGGTCTGTCCAAGGGTTATTTTGAGCCACCACTTGGCCAGAGCCCTCCTTGTACTCATGACTAACTCTGGTAGCAAAATTTCCTGATTTGGATGTATTTTCAATTTTATATGAAATTATTTCATTTCTGTAGCCAGCAGCTTGTACTATTTTTAATAAATTTTGTGTAGCTCGGATTTAACTAAATTTTGGAGTGAGCCTAACTCTTATACTCCAGTAGCTGTCATAAAGTTTATAGATAAAAAGAATGAACAGAAAATGAGAAACAAAAATGAGAAGGAATTAATGTGGAATTAAATTAAATAAAAGAATAAACCTTTTTGATAAATAGTTAGAATAAAATAAGGAAAGTCAAAAATTCCAAGAACAGCACCCAAACTTCAAATAATAAATGGAAATTCTTTTATATATGTACACAATCACCATCAAAGATGAATAAAAATTTTCCACACCCCCTACTCTGTTTTTGTGAAAGAAAGAGTAGTACTTAAGCATGTCTAGGTGAATATGGCCTTCAAGGCCTTAGTTTTGGAATCAATAGGCAGCCACAATAAGTTATGCATCTCATGTAGAAGGCGCTATTCCGGACGGCACCTACCATCTCATCCCCGCCGACGAAGAAGGAATCCCGGAGGGAGGTGCCAATGAAGTAGGAGTCAACCCGGAGGCTAACCCCCAGCTAGAGCAAGAAGGCAAGCCCCGGAGCATAACCTAACCTTTAAAGTTTATGCATCTATGAATTCCCTATGCTTGTGCATTTACGTTTCAAGGAGTTGATTGAATACCTTAGCTGCACATTTCTAGTACCTATGACTTGCAACACTAGTATGAAAGGATCGATAGGGCATTGCTTTAGGTCCGTTACAAGTCGAGTGATTTCCTGTCACTCGCGAGACATAGGAGTTGCTTGTCTTTACTTATGTTGGAATCATAAGGATTGACGGGCGGGATGGTAGATGTAGATCTCCCGTCCGTGTATGATAATTGATTTAAGGTCGAAACGTGTGGTTGAGTGTGTCAAGTTTTTGAACGTACCACATGCATGCCGATATATGGGAATCGGTAAGCCCGGTACCAGATTAAAGCAGCTAGGGCCGATAGCCATCTCTCCTTGGAAACTTTGTTTTCCCCTGCCGTACACTTGTGGATATATGAGTGAGACTGTGAGTGAAGCAGTAAACCTCTATCCTAAGGAAGGTGGATTCGGATCCGAATTGTGGATCGATGGGAAAGGTTGGGAAGTACTTGTACCTTTTATAGCAAGCACTATCAGTGTGTGTTGGGTTTCCCCTGGCCAGGTAGCAAAATTCGGTTCGAACTGTCCGCTTCTCGCGGTTAATGAGACTGCTTGACCGCCTTGCTGCATTGAGTAACAAGTGGAACTATGAGATTGATGAACTTGTTGTATGAATTAAATTGTATTGCACCACTTGTATGATTAGACAGGATGCTAATGTAGAATGGTTAAATCTACTAGAATATGATGCTAAAACTATGAAAGCAAGGATCTACTCTTAGTTGCTTTTTGGCAAACAAACCCACTAGCCAAAAGCCTCTCATGTCTAGATGTCGGTGATGTAGTTTTCACCCGACGGGTAAACCTTGCTGAGTATTAGTATACTCAGCCTTGCTTGTGGCTTTTATTTACAGGTACAATGTTGGATGTGGCAGTCGATGCCATGACTTGGCCTACCCAGGTTCCCCCTGGATGGCACATCGAGTGGGTTCCGTCCTCTGCCGAAGAACGGGAGGAGTAGCACCGTGGCAGGCTTCATCATGGTGTTACGTTGTATCGTCGTTAGTTTATTTATTTTTTCTGCTGCAATGAACTACTTTATTTCCGCTGCAAGAATTGATACTCTGATTTTGAATTCAAACTCGGTTTGTAATAACTCTATGATACCCCCTTTATGTATGTTAAATTTGTGGAATGTTGTAATCTCTGGAACTCACCTTCGTGTGGGCGTGCTGTTGTTTCGACCGAGAAAAGTACATGGTTAAATCGGGTTTAATCCGACGGCGCTCCAGCTTATTCCGGATTAAGTGCCTGACTACTTGATTAGTGGTCCTGGGGTACTTAACTTGGAATAATTTCGGAGTGGACCGCCACAATTGCTCTACCAATCCTATCATGCTAGTATTTCGAGTCATAGGTACTAAAATCATGCAACTAGGGTATTCATACAACACCTAGAACGTAAATGCACAACCATAATTAAGTTCATAGTTGCACGATTTAAAAGTTAGGTTATGCTCCGGGGCTTGCCTTCTTGAGCTAAAACACTGTCAGGCTCCTGGTCGATCACGACAACGTCGGCACCACCCTCGGGGACTTCTTCTTCGTTGATGGGGACGAGGTTGTAGGTGCCGTCAGCGAGAGCGCCTTCTACATGAGATGCACAACTTTACTGTGGCTGCCTAAGTGGTCTAAAAGCAAGGCCTTGAAGGCCATATTCACCTAGACATACTATTGGGTGATACTTTTCTTCACAAAATTAGAGAAGATGTGTGGTGGAATTTTTTTTATGCCTTTATAATGGTGATTGTGTACACATATAAAACAATTCAAACCATTATTTTTAAACAAGAGTGCAGTTCTGGAATTTTAAACTTTACATGCTTCACATTTGATTAATTATCAAAAGTGACCTATTTCTTTTTATAAAACTTAATTCTACTCTAGTTCCTTCCCATTTTTTTCTCTGTTTTTGTTCATACTTTTTATCCACAAACCTTGTGACAGCTACTAGAGTATAGGAGTTAGGCTCACTCCAAAATTTAGCCCAATCTGAGCTACACAGAATTTATTAAAAATAGTACAAGTTGCTGCTCAAAGAAAGAAGATTAATTCATATAAAATTAAAACTACCTTCAAAACAGATAATTTTTCTACCAGAACTAGACATGAGTGAGAGAAAGGCTCTGACCAAGTGGTGGCTAAAAATAACACTTGGACAGCCCTCAATAATTTTCTATCCGAAAACCAACATCTATTTATTTGCTAGCCTAAACAGGGTCAAAAATGAAGTTTAGCATTTTTACCACATGTGCTAACAAGTTCCTAAACCTCTGGTGAAAGATGGTGATTTTTGGCGGCATGGATTATTTGTAATAATTGCAGAACTGAACTAGAACAGGAATCACAAAATAAATCACAACTGAAGCTATAGTCCATATTATTAGGTCTCCTTTGGACACAAGGCGTCTATAGGTACCACAAGCAACATATCCAAAGTTCAGCTCCAGAAGAGCTCAAGATTTGAAATGGTGCACAAGGTTCGAAAAACTGAGTTTGAATTTTAATTCAAGAATTATTCACCAAAAGTGTATACATGCTAACATGAGATTGGAGTCTACAATCTCACGAGCCCAAGGAGTATTTTTGTGCATTTTTCCGATTTTTCTACTATTTTTAGTGGATTTTACAAGATCTCAGAAAAATGGATCTAGGTTTAAGAATCTCTTTTACGCCGGGGACCCTAAACCTTTTAAACTCTTGCGAAAAAGTCCCTGAAATTTACACAGAGGACCCTAGAACTAAAAAGGGGAACGCATCTCGGTCCTCGGCTCGTCGGCGTTGTTACGCCGGCGAGGAGACGGCGAACTAGCGTGGGAAAGTTGGGGGAAATAATGAGGGGCTCACCGCGTGTCGTTTGGGGTAGGTCTCGAGGCCGGTGGTGCAGTGGCGAGGCTCGTCGACGGTGAGCGGCGGAGCGGCTTGCTCCGGCGACGTCGGTAGCTGGCTACGGGGGTCGAGATGAGGCGCGGCGTGGCTTGAAAGCTTCGCCGGAGTGAGGCGGAGCTCGTCGAGGTGCTTGGCGGCGACGGGGATGGCCGGAAGATGGGGCTCGGCGTGGAGGTGGAGCTCGGGGACGGAAATGGCGGAACGGCGAGAAATCTCCTCGATTCCCGGCGAGTAGTGCTCGGTTTTGGTTGGGAACAGTTCGAGAGGCTAGCTAAGAGAGTGGATGAGCTATGGGTGCGGTGGATTTGGGTTTCGTGGAGGGAGCGTGGGGGATTTTTGCCCGCAGCGGCACGAGCTCAAGCTCGGGTCACGGCGGCCGGAGGTGGAAGAAGGGGTGAGGGAGCGCGAGGAGGAGGAGGAAGGAAATGAGAGTCACTTGGCAGCAGTTTGGGGCAACTTGAGAGGGCTGGGCAGCTCGGAGGAAGCGTGCTCGCGAGCTTAGGCTGTCGGAGCCGCCATTGATGGCTCTGACAGCTCGGGCAGAGCACGGCCGCAGGTTGGGGTGGGAGATCATGGCGTGGATGAGCGGAGGTTCCTTGGCGCTGCTCGTTTGGCGTGAAGCGGGCTCGAATCCGCCGCTGCGCGGCTCGGCTCGGCGTGCGCCGCCGCGGCTAATGGCGAGCTTCGGCCGCCATGATTTTAAATTTGAGTTTCGATCAAATTTTGTGTGCTACCACCATTGCTACCCTTAATCCTGTTTTGATTGTGTTTTTAGAGTACTAACATCAGGGATGTCACATGATCTTGTCGTTAATTATTTTGTTGATGCAGAGCTGAAGCGGACGCTCATGGCTGAGACGGAGTCGAAGGAGGCTCTGCAAACGGCTCACGCTGCGGCCCAGTGTGAGTTTGACGAGCTGGAGCAAGTGGAGTTGGCTGCCTGCGGCGAGATCGAGGAGCCCGACATGCAGTCGGGCAGCTCCATCATTAGCCGCGTGCGGGCGCTTGGGGGGCACGTCACCTCGCGCTTGAAGGACGCCCTCCTGCTTGGCATTCGGAAGGGGCTTGGTGTGGTGACGACCCACTACCAGGCGGACCTCAAGAAGTTGGCAGCTGGCTACATCGTTGCCGGCAACCTCAATGATGAGGACGCAATGACGGCCATTCAATAGGCCGACGCTGCCGCCGACGAGACTGCTCGAGTGCTGTCCGGCTACTTCGAGAGTGTCCTCTTCCAAGCGGCAAGGATGGTGGATGGGATGACCTTGGCGGCGAGGGCGGTCCCTGAAAGTCTCGGGCGAACGAGCCCGAGTGTAAATATTTTAGAGATCCGCTTTTTCTCACTTTGTGTGAGCGCTACTTATGAACAGTTTTTCGTTCTGAACATAGAGCTTTGTCATATGCTTGAGTTAGCCTTTCGTTTTTCCTGCTTTACTCTTCATAAAGGTTGGCGCTTAGCGGTGCCATATCCCTTCAGAGGGAGTAGGGTGTCACGCGATTCGTGCTTCCCTGCCGTAGCTGTTTCACGCCTCGCACCAATCTCTAGAGGTATTTTTGAAGAAAAAGAGTGTATGTTCAAAGAGGAAAAGTGAAAAAGTACTGACTTTTTCGGGGGTTCGTCCCCTTTGTAGCCCCTGAGGGAGGGATGGTCCTAGCGAGGGTAGGACCAAACCTCGCTCGAGGTCAAGGGTGGTCTCAAGTTCATTCAATTTGTTCCCAACTTTTGAGAACTTAGCCATATACTTAATCAGAAAATTGTACAATCAAGAGTATGTACAAAAAGTTCGAGGGCTTGAGGCCGCTCTAGGGATAGAAGCGACATAGCGGTTGAATATTCCAGGCGTTTGCAAGGATTTCTCCTTCTTCCTTCGCGAGCTTGTACGTTACAGGCTTAAGGACTTCAGTGACGATGTATGGCCCTTCGCACGGGGGTGAGCTTTTGCCGCCCTCGATTGTCTTGTCGAAGCCTCAGCATGAGGTCGCCCTTGCTGAGGTCCCAGCGTTGGACCTTTCGTGTCTGGTGTCGACGAAGGTTCTGCTGGTACCTCGCTGAGTGGAGTAGGGCCACGTCTCGAGCATCATCGACTTGGTCCAGCGAGTCTTCTTGCGCCTGTTGGTTCTGTCGTTCTTGGTATGCTTTGAGCCTTGGGGATCTGTATTCCAAGTCAGTGGGGAGGATGGCTTCTGCCTCGTAGATGAGGAAGTACGGGTGAATCCCGTTGCTCTGCTTGGGGTCGTTCTCAGGCTCCAAATCACGGATGGTAACTCTTGTACCCACTTGCGGCCAAATTTCTTCAGTTTGTTGTGTATTCTTGGCTTGAGGCCTTGTAGTATCATGCCGTTGGCACGCTCTACTTCACCATTTCTTTGTGGGTGCGCCACGGCCGAGCAATCCACCAGAATGTGGAAGTCATCGCAGAACTCGAGAAATTTCTTGCCCGTGAACTAGGTGCCATTGTTGATTATGATGGAGTTTGGGACCCCAAACCGATGGATTATGTCGGCGAAGAAAAGCACCGCCTGCTCGGACTTGATCCTGGTATTGGGTCGAGCTTCGATCCATTTGGAGAATTTGTCAACTGCTACCTAGAGATGCGTGAAGACCCCGAGTGCCTTCGTCATAGGTCCAACGAGATCCAAACCCCATACGGCAAAAGGCCAAGTGACGGGAAGGTTTGGAGCGCGTGAGCAGGAAGGTTCATGTTGCGAGCGTAGAACTGGCACCCTTCGCAGGTCCATACCAGCTCCGTGGCGTCGGCCATGACGGTGGGCCCGTAAAAGTCTTGCCTGAACACGTTGCCAACAAGCGTGCGTGGCGCCGCATGATGCCCACATACGCCCGCATGGATGTCGCGGATCAGCTCCTTGCCCTCGGGTATCGGGATGCAGCGTTGCAGAACCCACGAGGTTGCTCGTTTGTAGAGCTCTCCCACGATGATGAGGAAATGTTTGGCCCTTCTGGCGATGCGTCCTGCCTCCATGCGGTCAACAGGGAGGGTGCCCTAGTCGAGCCAGTCAAGGAACGGACTCCACCAGTCTCGAGATACTAGGGCCTCGTCAATTTCCGTCGCCTTAGCCTCATCCTCGTCCCCCGAGCAGGCTTCGTACCCCATGGGTTCTGTGGCGGACCACTCCGAAATTATTCCAAGTTAAGTACCCACGGACCACTAATCAAGTAGTCAGGCACTTAATCCGGAATAAGCTGGAGCGCCGTCGGATTATACCCGATTAACCACGTACTTTCACGATCGAAACAACACGCGCACCCACACGAAGGTGAGTCCCATAAATTACAACATTCCACAAGTTCAACTTACATAAATATTCTCATCAAGTTATTACAAACCAAGTCTGAATTTTAAATAAAAGTGCGAGAGTTCAATGCAGCGGAAATTCAACTAACGACGATACATAGCAACACTATAATGATAGCCGTCCATGGTGCTACTCCTCCCGATCCTCGGCAGAGGACGGAACCCACTCGATGTGCCAGCCAGGAGGAACCTGGACCGGCCAAGCGACGGAATTCACCGCCTCTACCAAAGCAGTACCTGAAATAAATAGCCACAAGCAAGGCTGAGTATACTAATACTCAGCAAGGCTTACCCGTTGGGTGAAAACTACATCACCGACTTCTAGACATGAGAGGCTTTTGGCTGGTTGGTTTGTTTGCGAGAAAGCAACAAAGAGTGGATCCTTATTTGCATGATTCTAGTACCTATGTCTTGAAATACTAGTATGATAGGGGCGGTAGAGCAATGCCTTTAGGACCATTACAAGTCGAGTGATTTCCTGTCACTCGCGAGATATAGGAGTTGCTTGTCTTTACTTATGTTGGAATCATAAGGATGGACGGGCGGGATGGTATGTGTAGATCTCCCGTCCGTGTATGAAAATTGGATTAAGGTCGAAACTTGTGGTTCTGTGTATCAAGTTTTTGAACGTACCATGCACATGCCGACCTATGGGAATCGGTAAGCCCGGTACCAGATTGATACAGCTAGGACCGATAGCCATCTCTCCTTGGAAATGTTTTGCTTCCCTTGCCGTACACATGTGGGTATATGCGTGATGCCGTGAGTGAAGCGGTAAACCTTTATCCTAAGGGAGTGGACCCGGCGCCGAATTGTGGATTGATGGGAAAGGTTGGGAAGTGCTTGTACCTTTTATAGCAAGCATTATCCGTGTGTGTTGGGTTTCCCTGGCCAGGTAGTGAAATTCGGTTTGAACTGTCCGCTTCTCGCGGTTAATGAGACTGCTTGACCGTTGTGCTGCATTAAGTAACAAGTGGAACTATGAGGATGATGAACTTGTTGTATGTACTAAATTGTATTGCACCACTTGTATGCTTAGAGAGGATGCTAATCTAGAATTGTTAACACTATTAGAATTTGATGCTAAAATCATGAAAATAAGGATCCACTCTTAGTAGCTTTCTGGCAAAACAAACCCACTAGCCAAAAGTCTCTTATGTCTAGAAGTCGGTGACGTAGTTTTCACCCGATGGGTAAGTCTTGCTGAGTATTAGTATACTCAACCTTACTTGTGGCTATTTATTTCAGGTACTGCTTTGGTTGAGGCGGTGAATTCCGTCACTTGGCCTGTCCAGGTTCCTCCTGGCTGGCACGTCGAGTGGCTTCCGTCCTCTACCAAGGATTGGGAGGAGTAGCACCATGGACGGCTTCATTATGGTGTTGCTATGTATCGTCGTTAGTTTAATTTCCGCTGCATTGAACGCTCGCACTTTTATTTAAAATTTAGACTTGGTTTGTAATAACTTGATGAGACTATTTATGTAAGTTGAACTTGTGGAATGTTGTAATTTCTGGGACTCACCTTCGTGTGGGCGCGCGTGTTGTTTCGATCGTGAAAGTACGTGGTTAATCGGGTATAATCCGACGGCGCTCCAGCTTATTCCGGATTAAGTGCCTGACTACTTGATTAGTGGTCCGTGGGTACTTCACTTAGAATAATTTCGGAGTGGTCCACCGCAGGTTCATCCTCGTCCGCTGACGGGTCGATGTCCATGGGGTCGGGGGTAAGCTCTCGTGCATCCGCTAGCCTCGAGGCCTCGGCCGATGGGGTGATGGTGATCGAAGGCCTGTCAAGGTCCTTGGCAAACACGTTCGGGGGGACTGTAGTCTGCCCGGACGTGAACTTCGCTAGCTCGTCGTCCTCTTCATTGTATCTTCGCGCGATGTGGTTAAGTTCAAGGCCGTCGAACTTGTCTTCGAGGCTTCGTACTGCTTGGCAGTATGCCGCCATCTTCCCATCGTGCCAATTCGATTCCTTCATGTTCTGGTCAATGACCAACTGAGAATCGCCACGAACATCGAGACGCTTGATGCCGAGCTCGAGGGCGATACGCAAGCCTGCGAGGAGCGCTTCGTATTCCGCCATGTTGTATGACGTAGCGGAGGTGTTCCCCGAGGGGTGATATGTAAAGAAGGCCGAGGCCAGCCCCTGTTTTCATTACCGACCCATCGAAGTACATGTCCCAGCAGTCGACGCGAGCCTTCGAGGGAGGAAGCTGAACGTCCGTCCACTCTGCGATGAAGTCTGCCAGAATCCGAGACATGATGGCTTTCTTTGGCGTGTAGGTGAGAGTCTCCCCTATTAGCTCCATTGACCGTTTCGAGATCTTGCCCGAGACTTCTCGGTTATGGATGATCTCCCCCAGAGGGAAAGATGACATGACGGTAATCGGATGCGCCTCGAAGTAGTGTCGTAGCTTCCTCTGGGCCAGCATGATGGCGTAGATCAGCTTCTGGATATGTGGGTACCTTGTCTTGGTCTTCGCCAGAACTTCGTTGATGTAGTATACCGGCCGCTGGGCAGGCAGCGAGTGCCCTTCTTCGGTTCTCTCCATAACTATGACGGTGCTGACAACCTGAGTGGTAGCAGCTACATAGAGGAAGAGAGGTTCACCCTCCTTTGGTGAAGTGAGGACTGGCGCATTCGTTAGCGCCATCTTGAGTCGGTCTAAGGCCTCCTGAGCCTCTGCGGTCTAGGTGAAGCGCTCAGACTTCCTCAACAATCGGTACAGAGGTAGCCCCTTCTCCCCAAGACGTGAGATGAAGCGGCTCAGGGACGCCAGGCACCCTATCACCTTATGCACACCCTTTAGGTCTCGAATATGCTCCATTCGTTGGATGGCCTCGACCTTTCGGGGTTGGGTTCAATGCCTCGCTCAGAGACGATGAAGCCCAATAGCATGCCTCGTGGCATGCCAAAAACGCATTTCTCAGGGTTGAGTTTTACCTCGTGCGCCCTGAGATGATCGAACACAACCCGGAGGTCATGCACTAGGTCTTCCACCTTCCTGGATTTTATTACGATATCATCGACATATGCTTCTACGATACGACCTATATGATCTTCGAAGACGTGGAGCATACAACGTTGGTATGTGGCCCCGGCATTTCGGAGGCCGAAGGGCATCGTAGTGTAGCAGTACATGCCTAATGGCGTGATAAAAGAAGTCGTGAGCTGGTCGGACTCTTTCATCTTGATCTGGTGGTAACCGGAGTACGCATCAAGGAAACATAAAACTTCACATCCCGCAGTGGAATCCACTATCTGATCTATGCGTGGCAAAGGGAAAGGGACCTTTGGGCATGCTTTTGTTCAAGCTAGTGTAATCAACACACATCCTCTATTTCCCATTCTTTTTCTTTACTAGTACAGGGTTAGCTAACCACTCGGGATGGAACACTTCCTTGATGTACCCGGCATCCAAAAGCTTGCGCACCTCCTCACCGATCGTCCGTCGCTTCACTTCATCGAAACGGCAGAGGCATTGCTTGACCGGCTTGGAGTGGGGACGGATGTCAAGGGTGTGCTCGGCGACCTCCCTCAGGATGCTTGGCATGTCCGAGGGGCTCCACGCAAAGATGTCGGCGTAGGTGCGGAGGCAGTCGACGAGCACCACTTCCTATTTGCTGTTGAGGGTGGAACTGATCCTCAACACCTTGTCGTCGTCGTTGTCAGGGTTGAGGGGAATAGTCTTGGTGTCCTCAGCGGGCACGAAGCTCCGGTCTTTACGCTTGTTGGTATCGGGGGGCGCGTTGGCGATCGCCTCCAGATTTGCTACCAGTGATTCGTTGAGAGCAAGCGCCTCCGCCAGCTCAATGCTCTCCACGTCGCACTCGTAGGCGTGCTTGACCGTCGGGCCGATGGTAATGATTCTGTTGGACCCCGGTATCTTCATCTTGAGGTATATGTAGTTCAGGATGGCCATGAACTTGGCGTAGCATGGCCATCGTAGGATGACGTGGTAAGCTCCCTTGAACCCTACCACCTCAAAGGTGAGCACCTCCTCGGGGAAGTTTGCTAGGGAGCCGAAACAGACGGCCAGGTCGATCTGGCCGAGAGGTTGAAAGCGCTTTCCGAGCATCACTCCATGGAACGATGACTTGTTGGGGCGCAGCTCGCTCGTGCTAATCCCCATGAGCTCCAAGGTTGGAGCGTACATGATGTTGAGGCTGCTGCCTCCATCCATGAGTACCTTGGAGAAGCGCGTGTTGCCGATGACGGGGTCGACGACGAGAGGGTACTGCCCGGGATTCGGGATATGGTCGGAGTGGTCCTCATGGTTGAACGAGATGGTCTCTGAGGACCAGTCGAGGTATGAAGGTGTAGCCGGTTGAACCAGGAGCACCTCCCGGTGCTCCCGCCGCCGTTGTCGAGGGGTCATGTTGGTCGCGGGTCCCCCTAAGATGAAGAACACGTGCTCCACCTTGGGGTACCCTTCATCATCCTTGTCGTTGGTGTCCTTTCGTGGGCCGCCATCCTTTCGGGGGATGCGGTTGTAGCACTTCCGTAACATCTCACACTGTTCGGGGGTGTGAGCAACCGCAGTCTTGTGGTATGGGCATGGCTTCTTGAGGAGGTCATCGAAGACTCCCCCTCCTCGAGGGGGGCCTCGACGTCCCTTGTGGCCTGAGTCCACCGCGAGGGCTTGGTCATCGTTCTCGCGTAGGGCTCGAGGTTTTTCCCCCCTTCTTGCCCTGCTTTTGCTTCTTCGAGGGGTTCCTTGGCTTACTGCCCTCGGTGGGTGTTTCTTCGGGGAGCTTTCCCTTTTTGAAGATGGCATTCGCTGCCTCTTCCCCCGAAGCGAACTTGGAGGCTACCTCGAATAGCTAGTTGACGTTGGACGGAGAGTTCCTCCCCAGCTTGCGCACCAAGTCGTAGCAGGTGGTGCTCTCAAGGAAGGCATGGATGATCTGGTGCTCGCCTATGTTGGGGAGCTTGTTGCAGCGCCTGGAAAAACACTAGATGAAGTCCCTCAGGGATTCACCGGGCTTTTGGTGACACCCTCAAATATCCCACATGTTCCTGGGGCGCATGTAGGTGCCCTGGAAGTTCCCCGCGAAAGTGTCGACCAGATCTTCTCAATCGAAGATCTGGTTCGGGGGCAAATGCTCGAGCCATACCCGCACGGATTCTGCCAGATGGAGCGGCAAGTTGCGGATGATCATGGCATCATCTGTCGCACCACCTAGCTGGCATGCGTGGCGGTAGTCGTTTAGCCATACCCTGGGGTCCGTTTCCCCAGAGTACTTAGTGATGGTGGTAGGTTGCCGGAAACGAGGGGGGATGGGGGTTGTGCGGATGCTGCGACTGAACACGTGTGTCCCTGCTGGTTCCGGCGTTGGATCCCGGTCCCGCTCGGCGTCGTGCTGACCGTCGCGCCGTGGCTGGCGAGCCCTTGTCTCCTCCTGCTGCCTCATCCAGTTCAAGATGTTGCGGGCGTTGCCATCGTCCATGCCTCATCCTGTTACCCTCGTGGCGGGCGCCTCCGTCTTAGGTGTGCGTGGCTCGTTGGTGCGACGTCGCGAGGTATCCAGGCGTAGATCGCCATGAGATGGTGCCCGCGCCTTGTCATTCTGACGGGGTGAATGCACCGAGGACTACCCTCCTCGCTCGCCCCTTGAGACCGAGGAGCGTCGTAGGCGGGAGGCCGAGCTCTCGGCCTGTTGCCGCACGGCATTCTCGACCAACTTCTGCGCCTTGAGGTGCAACTTCCGCCCTTTGGGGGTAGCTGGCTCTGGCATGGCTCGGAGCAGCGCGACCGCCGCGATGAGCTTCTGGCTTGTCTTGGGGATAAGGTCATTGTTTTCTCTCTCGGCGAGGATGCGAGCACGAGCTACGTGTCCTGCCTGCCAGGCGCTCGCGTCGTGTTTGGCGTTCCCGTCAGGCGGGACGTGGTCGAAACGCACGGGTGGTAGAGCCCGGCCATCCCCTAGGTCAAGCTCATGACTCTGGGTAGTTTACGCCTAGTAGCATGGGTGCGGCTCGTCTCCTTGAGGCGAACGCTCCTGCAGGTCTGGCGGTTGCGCGCCTACTGGGTCCACACTATCGTTATCATCGTCGTCGTCGTCGGTAGTGTGCCTGTCACTGACTTGCTCGACGTCAATAACAAAGCACTCCCTGGCGCGGTCGTAGCCGTCGTCGGAGTCGTCGGAGCAAGTGAGGTAGTAGTCCGCCATGGCCTGGAAGGCCGAGAAAGCACCTCGATCCTGAAGACCGAAAGAGTCCACTCAGGACGTTCCAGTCCGGGGGTGTACTCCTCCGACTCCAGATAGGAGTCGTCGGGCGTCAAAGTGATGAGGTTGCGAATTGAAACCAGATGATGGCCGGGCAGGTCATTGTACGCACTCATGTTTGTGCTGACTGACGAGGCATAGACGGCTGCGCTGTTGCGAAGTCCGTAAGGATAGGACGGCGCCAGAGCAGCATGCTGCTCGGGGGGTGAAGTTGTTGCTGCATTCGTCAGGGACGAAGGAGCAGTCTCCACCCTTGGGGCAGAACACCGTGGGACACCTCTGTCTCCCGCGAAAGGGGTGTTTGTTGGCGTTGGCGACACGCCTCGCGGCGTGTGCATGCCGTGTGCATAGCCCTGGGCGTCTCTTCCGTTGAGGGGCCGCCGGTGGCGGCGGCGGAGCTTCCGGATGGCCGTCGGATCCCCTCGGGAGGATGCACATGAGGTAGCCATTGCCGGTCGCGTGGAACTGGAGGCTCCCGAACCAAATCTCATATCCTGCTGGGAATGGATCGCTTGATCCCATTGGGAATCGTCTTCGGTCGAAGTCCGCCATCAGGAGCGAAGCGAATGTTGCGCAACGCTTTCCCCCTACCTGGCGCGCCAACACGAACAAGTGATTGCGCTGGCAATCACTCACTCCGATGGCGGGTTTCGGATCGAACTTGGGACACGGGGGGTTTATCCTGGTTCTGGCCTTGCAGACGTACGTCGAGCAGCGGTGTGCAACACCAAGTTTCGTGTTACTTGTAGTAGGGGAATACAAGCAAGTTGGGAGAGGGAGGTGTGCTCCCAAGTCCCTAGACTGATTGAGCCTAAGGCCAATATCGTGAACGATGACTGCGTGTTCTTGCGGTGAGTTGTTCGTGAATGGCTATGTCTTGCCCACCTTGCATGGAGCTTCCCTTCCTCTTTTATAGGCTAAGGCCATGTTCAGATTCCCAACTATTCACTATTCATTCCAACTTTTCACTATTCATTCTAACTTTTCACTATTCCTCCCTCACAAAACACGTTTCCCAGCGAATGCTACAGTATTTTTCTTATGCTACAGTGTTTTTTCCTACAATCTAAACACACCCTAAGGGTGAGGGAGTACTTACATATGGGATCGTGGCACTGACGTCGTGAGATGCACTGTGTTACCCATGTTGTGCACTATTTGAGCGGGAATCGCGCCTTTCAACTCCGGCTGCCGGCATGGACATCGCTATCGTTGACTTGGTTGTAGCCGACCGTTGCTTCGAGGGATGTCTCTTGGGGGCATGGATGGCGTCGAGCCCTCCTAGCTGTTCTTCAGGGGTTCCTCTTCGAGGGCTGTGGTGTACCCAGAACGGCTAAAGTTGCGAGGTGGTTGGCACAGTGGCAACGCCTGACGCCAACCCTATCCGCACAGTGCTCGGCACAGGGCCACAATGCCGAGCGCAGATGGAATTGACCGATGTCCCATCCGTGGCGTGGCGCTATGGGGCGTGCGGTCATGTCCTGCACTTAATGCCTTGCAGGGTCCTGGCGCAGGGGACTTCAAGCCTAGCTGGCAGCCTCGAGCGCAGCAGGGCTCGAACGTGATGGAAATTCTCGTTCGAGGGTGAGCGGCACCCTTGAACGAGACGGAAGTTCCCCTGATTGCGGGGGCGTTGTCATAATGGGCTTCTGTTGGGCCGCAGAGCTTCGAGCCTATTTTAGCCGTAGACACGGCCCAGGAGTTAAGCTGTCTTGGGTCACATTTGGGGGTACCCGTACTGTTGGTACCCGACACCTCCCAAGTCCCATGGACTCTAAGTCGCCTCCAGAACTCAAACCTTCTTGGAGCCTTTCATGGTAGCAATGATCTCCTTGGGCACCCAAATAGGTTAGTTCCACCCCTTTCTTTGCTTGTTGACCAAGTGAGGCCACCACCTTGTTGTCTTTCTTTTTGAGTAGGTATGGTGTGTTCTTAACCTTGTCAACCTTCAAATAGGGCTTGGTGTTGGGAGTGACTTTCTTCTTCTTTTCTTCCTTTTTCTTCTTCTTGCACTCATAAAACTTGTGGCCTTCTTCATGGCATGAGTAGCAAGTCACGGTTGCACCCTTCTCAAGCTTCTTCACCATCTTGGGACGATTATCTTGAGGAGGTCGTTTCTTACTTTCACATGCCGCCTCTTTGTTCTTGAGCCTTGCCAAGTCCTTCTTGAGCTTTTCTACTTCTTGCTTAAGCTCTTCATTTTCTTGCACAATGAGCTCATCAATTTGTTCTACAATCACATTCTCAATACAAGTCTCATTGCAATATGGTGAGCAAGATCCATCAATTAAATCAATGCAAGAAATAGATGCATCCACTATAGGTTTTCCAATGATAGGTGAAGTGAATGGATTGTTGGATGATGCTTGGTCAAGAATCTTAATTTTATTTGCTAGCTCACCATTGTGGTTTACCACAATTTCAAACTTTTCAACCAAATCTTTATAATTGGATGATGAGCTAGCCAATTTTTCTTTAAGATCCTTGTTTTGCATTAGAAGCTTTTCAATTGCATCATTTTGAGAGCGAACCGTATCAACAAGCTTTTGAATGGAAAGAGAGGAGTCATCATCACTTACGTCGCTATCATCATCGCTATCACTAGCAACAGTACCTTTTTCCATGAGGCACATGTGTGATGAGCTTGATGAGGGCTTTCTTGGCTCATCTAAATCACTCCACTTGCCGATGCTAGTGAGTGCTTGCTTGCTTCTCTTCTCCTCTTTCTCATTCCTGTTAAGCTTGCGAGCTTTCTTCAACTCCTTTGCAAGGATAGGGCTTGATTCCTGGAAATGCCCCTTCTCACCACAATGATAGCAACCATATTTTCTTTGCTTTCTTCTATCATTTGTGAAGACCACGTCTTGCATGGTAATGGGAACACCTTTGGAGTTGAGCCTCTTCAACATCCTCTCCATCTTCTTGATGAGCTCTTTGGATTCTTCATCAAGAGAGGTGTCACTCTCATCATCTTCATCCTATTCCTCTTCATGATCACTTTCTTTTTCTTCACTTGAGCTTGATGCCATACTTGAGCTTGATACAAGCTTGTAAGCTTTCTTATTTTTCTTGGAAGATCTTTGCTTCTTCTCACAACCCTTCTCCTCCTCTTCATATTTGCTTGATGAAGCAATTTCTAAGCTTGAGGTAGAAGGTCATTTGGTGATATTGTTGGATAGCTCATAAGCCTTGATCTTGCCCAAAATCATACTCAGGTCGGCATCCTTGAACTTCTCTTTCTCGAAGAGGTTAATGACAAGGTTTCCATATTTGTTTCTTGGAAGGGCTTGGATGATCTTTCTTGAAATGACCTCATTTGTCACCTTGTTCAAACCTAAAACATTTAGCTCATTGACAATAACATTAAGTCGTGAATACATGTCATTGACTAATTCATTAGGCAACATCTCAGAAGAATCAAATTTTCGCTTAATCAAGTCATATTTTTTATTGATCACATCATTTGTGCCATCATAAGGTTCCTTAAGCTTTTTACCAAATTTTATTAGCACATTTTTCATCATAGACTTGATTAAACACATTCATTCTCAAATATTCAAGAATTGAATTGCGAGTAATAGCATTGAGTTGTAACTGCCTCTCATCAGCCTTGGTGAGATTTTCGGGTCGAATGAGAGGTTGCATTCCATCATTTGTCACCCTCCAAACACCTAATCCTTTTGCCTCTAAAAAACTTGACATACGAATATGCCAATAGGGGTAGTTAGTGCCGTCAAAGTGTGGAGACCTACCGATATCACTTGCTTCCTCTATAGATTTCATTTTGCTCGACTAGGGGTGAAGCCAGAGGTCCAAATACGAACCTAGCTCTGATATCACTTGTTGGGACCGTGACACCCTAAGAGGGGGTGAATTAGGTGTCTCTAAAAACTAAGGCCCCAATTACACACATGAAAACCTATTTCAATTTCTATCTAAATGTGCTCTAGATTTTCTCTGTGTTGCTATCTGTACCGTTACAAAGTTTTGCACCCTAAGTCCAATCCTATAGTAGCATGGCAAGTATAGGAAAGGTAAATATGGAAAGTAGTGGAAGTAAGTAATGCAGAAAGTAAAGGGTAGAGAAGCAAACTCCCAGCACGTCGATTCTTACCGAGGTATCAGAAAGCTCATGAGCTTTCCACTAATCTTCATTGTCGTAGCCCCTCTCAAAGCGAATGCCCGCGCAAGTGCATAAACTCTCCGATCGAGTCACTCCGTGGGTGACCACGATACTTCCCCATGTGCAAGTGGGTCTCCGGTCGTCCCTCCCTAGATACTCCTCGCCGCCTTCACTTGGTAGAGCTTCGGCGAAACGCCAAGGGCCTCTCCTCCCTTGCACAAGCACCGGCGGCCACTCCACAAATTCGATTGGAGGGTCTCGCAAGACTACAAGCCCCGTATTTACAATACTTGGTGCGTGCAAGCACCGGTAAGCAAAGAGGTATGCAAACCTCGCTAAACTCTAGGCTAAACACCTAAGAGATATGCTAATAGGCCTAAACTAGCACTAAACACTTTTGCTAATTGCCTTGATCTTCTAATTAGCACTTTGGTCGATTGAGCACTTAGGAATGTGTAGAACACTTGCCAATAACTTCTCCCAACTCAAGCACACTTCAAATGGCCGTGATATGTGGTATTTATAGCCCCAACCAAAGCAACTAGCCATTGTATAGCCGTTGCACACTTTCTGGGTACCACTAACTCATTCGGTGCCCCTCCCTTGCCACCACCAAATCAATCGGTGCTCACCAGAGCCGAACAATATGTTCCAGCCATAAGGACCAACTAATTCGGTGGGGGGGGGGCCGACTAATTCGGTGCCCCTGATGAGGTACCACCGAATCAATCGGTTGTAGGCCTTCTCGCTGCCCAAAATGCCTCTAGGACCGACTGATTCGGTGCCCCTGATAAGGTACCCCCAAATCAATCGGTGGCTTATCCACAACACTGTTGAGAGCACAGTTTTGGCCATTTTTACATCATTCCTTCACTAATTTTTGTCCCGTTTTTTTACACTGTTGTATGAGATAGAATCACATTTCTAACCATTTGCATGGCTAACAACTCATCCTCAAAAATCTACAAAAATACGTCTTTAAACACATGTTAGTCCAATGACTATGTTGTCAATCAATCACCAAAATCACAAACAAAGGCCTAGGTCCATTTTCCTTACGACAGTGATGGTGTTTCTAAGAGACGGAACAACACGTTCACAATATTTGACAGTCATGATGTGACCCCACACTTTGCTGTGTACATGTGCTTTAGAAGCAGGGATGAATTGAAAGATATAATAGAGAGGTATGCACTGAGAATGATGGTAAATATCAGATTTCCGAGGAATGACAAGCAGAGGCTTAGGGTTGTTTGCATGTGGAAAGGATGTCTCTGGGTTCTGCGTGCCTCATACAATTCAAGGTCTAATTGGTTTTAGATTGTCACATATAATGATAATCATGCATGTTGTCCAGAATTAAAGAATAAAAGGTTATCTACAAAAAATAATATGTGACAAGTATGAAAATACTATCAAGGCAAATCCAGCTTGGATGGCTAGAGCAATGAAGGAGACAGTACAAGAAGACATGGGTGTAGATGTGTCAATCACAATGATAAAGAGGTCAAAGGCAAGGGTTGTTACGAAGATAATGGATTGTCAGGTCGGTGAGTACTAAAATCTGTTTGACTATGGATTTACGCTAACCGGAGGAAAAAACATAGGCTACAGGAATATCCAAAGAGATTCTGGAAGATTGCCAAGGCATCAAACATGATTCAGTTTAATCACTACAAGAACAAGCTTGCCAGCAAAACCCCGGATGGATGGATGGATTTGCATAACACAAAACCAATACATTGGTCTAGAGCTTTGGTTCATGTAACACCCTAAAAATATAAGGAATAGAATATAGGGAAAATAAAATCTTTGAAAAAATAAAAGCAAATATAAGGAATAGAAACATTTATTGTGCATTTCATGGCGGTGCATTTCTTTTGAATATCAAATTCAAATTTTGGTTTGAATTCAAATGATTGTTTGAAAAAAAAGAGAATAAAAGAAAAAAAAACTTTTCCTATTTCTCTCTTCCTTCTCTTCTTGGCCCAGCCCAACTTCTCTTCCTCTCATCCCTCTTTCTTCTCTTTGCGTACCAGCCCATTCCCTCCACCGTGCGGCCCAGATTGGCCCAATAGCCACCGCAACAGCGCAGCAGCCAGCCCGCGCTCCCTCCCCTCCTGAGCCGCTGAAAGGCGGGGCCCGCCTGTCATCCCCCTCCTCCAGCTGAACCCGAGCCAGGTTCGAATCGAACCCGAGCTCGAGCCCGACCCCGACTGTGCTGCCTCCTCCCTGCTTGGCGTGCACGCCAACATGCCCCTGCGGCCCTATAAAACCGCCGTCGCAGCTCCTCCACGACCCCTTACGCCAAACCCTAGCGCCACCATGCCTCCAAGCTCGCAGCGCCGCCGCCATTAACCCTAGCTCCGAGCCGCCGCCGCCGCCCCACTGCATCGCCGCCCCATTGCTGCCAAGCGCTCGCCTCGGAGCTTCGCCAGGAGGTGAGGAAGCTCCACGGCTAGCCCTCGCTCGCTCTCTCCCTTGTCCCCGGCCGCACGACCTCGCCGGAGTGGCCGAGCCACCGCCACTTGTCGTGCATCTCTGCCGTCGCCCGATCCTCAACCACAACCCCCAAAACGGACTCCCCGTTGTCTCCTCTCTCTCTCCAAAGCCTTTAGCGGCGAGAAACCATGGCCTTTAGCCCCTTCCCAAGCCGTTTCCGGCAAGCTTCCGCCGCAGGACCAAGCGGTGCTGCCAACTCCAGCGACCCTTGTGAGCCCGATGACTCGTAACCGCCCGATCTCCATCCGACGGCCCACGATAGATCCGATCTAGGTCAACATAGGGGTTACCGATCAGCCGTGACATTTTTGCAAAAGAGTCCCTGACTGTTTCACGAATCAACCTAATGAGGACATGACACGATCGGATACGAACATTGGTCATAAGGTGAATTTGTTTCACCATTTGGATCATGAGATGTTATACAATTCACTTGGTTCCACATGTCCATGTCATTATTTGACTGAAGGTATAAATGCACCATTACAATATCGTCGCGGGCTTGTTATTCACACATGGGATGCAGGCCCCAGTTGGAGCAGGCCCCAAACATGTGAAAAGGACTTCAAAGATGCCCAAGGATGTTCTTCCCCTTGGCCACCACCTTAGGAGACCAGCAAGGGTCGGCCATGCTACGTGGAGGCCCAATACAACTCTGAGTTCGAGTCCACCTCGGAGTCCAGGAGCTGCCTTCGGTAAAACGCACGCCCAGGCTACATACGGAGTCCGATTTCGATGATCCATATATGGTTGGAAAGAAGATTTCATAGAGCTTCTATTGGCATTGGTTTGAGGCCCAAATGCATCCTGAGTCGTTGGTAATCGTCCGAACAATGTGGCGTCCAGAATCTGTCCTGGTGCTGCGTCACCGTCTTTTGGCCTTTGGGCCGTGTATCGTCGTCGAGCCAATTAGGGGGCGTGTCCAGGGGGTCTACGATGACCCTAGATTCTATTTTACAGCAGCAGCTGCCATCTTTAGGGTTGGGGGTTTTGCTTAGTTTAATCTGTCAAAGAACAGTTTCGCCGTCATCGGTTTGTGAGACCCCAACTCGTGAGATTAATCATATATCTGCAATTTGGTTGCATCCTTTCGTGTTCTTGCTTGTGTTCTTCAATTCGCAGGCAAGGTTAGCCTTCTTGGCGAGGTCGATCGTGCATCCGCCGGTCGATAACCTGAGGAGACGTGGTGCTGCGATTGCGGGGCTCAGAACGTGTTGTTCGGAAGCCGGATCGAAGTGTGTAGCGACTCCACCAAATCGTCGCTTATCTGAACCTTTCGGAAGATCGAGAACCATAGCTTTCATCAATTGGTAATCAGAGCTTCAAGTTTACCGTCAGGTTCACCCTTACCCTAGATTAGTTTGTGTCATTTGTCCTAAAAATCTAGAAAATTTCCCTACAAAAATATATGTTATCATTGTTTCTGCTGTCCCATAACCCTTTGTGCCCCCAATTTTTCCTTTTAGTTTGCTTATCTGAATTTCAGTCCCTTGTTGAGTCACTGTGATCGTTGGTTTAATCGGTTCGGGGCATAGTTTAAGGAGTTCCTGGTGGCGCGGAGATTTATTTTCCAATGATCTAATTTTTGGTGCCACGTGCTTGCTGCAGACATTGTTAAAGAGTCTCCCAGTTGTGCTAGCGTTAGCAGTTTGATTTTTGTTCTAGCTGAGCATATCCCTTTTGGAGTTCTGTCGACTTTTCCTCTTCTGTAGAGGCAGCAGAATTTTTGTTTTCCTTTGCACTCGGCAAGGAGCAGGAATAGGAAAAATTTCATATTTCCTAATAGATGAGAAATCATGCTTGTAAGTATAGTGTGGCACATTCTGAGTAAAAAAAAAGAAGTAAAAGGCAAGGTGCATAACAAAAACGTGAACAAAAGAGCTGCACAAAAAAAAGAAAAGAAAAGAAATAAAAAGAGACGAAAAGAAGAAGAAGAAGTGCTTGCATCCTTTTGAGTCCTTGGCTGGTTATATCTTTTGCTTGCTTGAACTAGGTCCATGACGAGTTTAGGCGGGCGACATAGACAAGCTTGGGACTAATTTTCAGCTTTGCAATTTCTGAATTGAATTATTGATATTCTTTGCTACATATTTTTGGCCTTCCTGTAGCTCTACATAGTACTTTTGGACAACACAATTTTTGACCTTTGCAATTGCTGGATCACATCTTCCAAGTAATCTTTTCTTTGCTGGTAAGAACCTTGTAAGACCTTGTTAAGGAGCTTCCTTTTGCAATGTTGATTGATTGAGAGGCACCATCACACATCTGCGTAGGAGATTATTAGGGATAATCAGTTATTGTCCTTTCTTTTTTTATTAACATTTTGCAGGACAATATGGATATCACAGAACAACATGTATGCTGTTCTCAAATGCAGTGTTTTAGCCCCTGCGCTTTTGTAAAATAGAACCCGCCGTCCCGAGTTGTAGTTTTGCTCTTTAGCCCTCAAGTTTTTATACAAAATTATGTTTTGGGTCCATGGTTTCTTTCAAAAACAACCCTGGAAGCCTAAAACTTTCACTAGCAAGCCCCTAGAGCCCGTTTTATGCGTCGTCTCTTCGTTTTAGCTCCGATTAGAGTGATTCTCGTGCTCATGTGTTCGTAGTGAAGCAAGGAATATATTAAAAGCCCTCTTTTCTTCTGTTGCTAATGTTTGGTGTATTGTTCTAATCAAGTAATCTTGTTTGCATGTATTGTTATGTGTGGATGCTTGTGTGGTGATTGATGTGAGTAGCTGACGACCCGTTCGAGCTCGACAACGATCAGGGTTTCGAGGAACAAGTGCAGCAGCAGCAGTTCGTTGAAGAAGCCAAGTATAACATGGACAATCCTGGTTACCTATACACCATTTAATCATACATTCATATGCATATGTCTATTATTGCTATACATTAAGGTTGTTCCTAGTCTTTACCTTATTCCTTGTTTATCCGGGTTATATGCATTGTGGTTAGTATTTGCTATGTGCTGCATACAACATTTATTCAATTGTTAATACTGAATTAATGGTTCACTTAAATGATGGTTAAAAGATGCATTTTAGCAACATGGTTCAGGGAGCTAGAGCATGTGATTCGTGCTTTGTTCTAGTATCTCTTTAAGGTTTGGTTCAGAGAGTTATAGCATCTGCTTCGTGCTTTGTTCTATTGTCTCTCTGTAAGGTCCAGTTCTTAAAGCGGCAACCCAGCAATTTGTTCACCGCCGTTGGAACTATAATGGCTCTAGTCTAGGATAATTAGCTTGTACGTCTCTAACTTGCCAGTGGTTACCGAGAGACGTATGTGGGGAATATGGGTGAGAGTATAGTTTGATCCATCGAGCACGAATTTATCCGTTGGCTATGTGTCGTTAGGCAAAGTCCCGTGTTGTAAGCGCTCTCGCTCCGGACGCCATTGACCCCCTCACGTTGCGCCCTAGGCATACATCAATCTCGATGCCTTGGGTTATGCTGCCTATGTTGAACCAAAACGGCTACTGTGCTTGTTAGGGTGTTTTGTGAAAATCCTCGTAGCATAAGTTATTTTGCATTTATGTGACCAGTGGATAAAGGGCAAAACCTCTGCAGAGTGTAAATCTATCATGATAGCCGTTGCTCACAGTCACGAGCGGCCTGGATCCTTTTTTATTAGAAGATGATGTAGAGGTTGATGTTGGTATACTTTGTACTTATACATTATTCTTATTGGGTTTATAATTGGATTCTACTCATATGTAGTAATTTGGATTGTAATAAAATGTAACAACTAAAAGTGCTAATGTAGTTTAACCGTATCAAGCCTTTTGTTCTTGCATAACCTGTGTTATACTTGTCAAGTATGATGGTTTACTTACACCTGCAACTATTCAAGGAGTAATTGATGATCAGTCGCTTGCTGAGTTTCTGTAGGATATGCCGTACTTCTAGCTGTGTTCAACCAGTCGGCGTCCCTATGGACTTGAGGCTCTACTTAGTTAAGAAATGTTTAATAATATTAAGGTTTCCGTTGTGTTATCTGTGTAAGACTATGTCTTGTGTTAAACTCTGATGTAAACTATTTTATTCGAGCATTGTGTTCTATGTGATCCATATTTGTAATCTATATATGTTCTGTGGATATCCTGGGCACACATATGGAGCATTCGGGTTTCTTGGAAATCTAGGTGTTACAGTTCAAGGCTGGGTCTAATTGTGAATCTGTTGACAACAACATGAGTGAATCATTTAACAGTTGGATAATTGAAGCAAGGTTCAAGCCTATCTTATCTATGTTAGAGTAGTGACAAGAAGAATTCAGGAGAATAAGTGCAACAGTGAGAGGTGGCCAATGGATATATGCGCCAACATTATTAGAATGTTCCATAAGACCAGGCATAGAACCCAATACTGTCATGTGCTATGGAATAGTGAAGCTGGATTTGAAGTCAAAGATAAAAAAAAAATGGACGTTCACAGCAGATCTCAAGACCAATACATGCTCATGCAAATATTGGCAAGTTTCTGGAATTCCCTGTGCACATGCTTGTGCTGCCCTGTTCAAGATGATGAAGAGCCAAACAATTATGTGCATAGTTGTTTTTCTGTGGAGGCATACAAGAGGACATATCAACATGTTCTGCAACCAGTTGAACATGAGTCAGCATGACCTGTGTCTGAAAATCCAAAACCACTGCCTCCTAGAGTGAAAAAGATGTCAGATCGACCCAAAAAAAGAGGAAATTAAGCACCAAAGCAAGCAAAATTAGCACTATAGTAAGATGTGGTCGTTGCAAAGGGCTTGGTCACAACATTAGAAGATGCAGTGTGGCAATGGTCTTTGTCTTTTTGAGGTTTATCGTTTTGAGTTATTATACTGTATAATTTTTAATTTGACTAGACATAGCACTAACTTTGGGTGTTTTAATAACAGGGAGCTTCAGGTTCAAAAAAATCTTTCACAACAGCAGGTTGCCAACGCAATAAGTCAGGCAAGTTCCACACCTTTGGCAATTGAACCAGCACAGTCCAAGCAATCTAAAAGAAAGCATGCAGCCTCATCTTCAAGTCTTTGCAAGTTGCTGGCAAGTGAGAGGACTGATTCATCCTATCTTCAGGTTAGTAAATTTAGTCCATTGCTCAAGAATGAGTCAAGTTTCAGATAAGTATTTTCAAAATATTTTTCTACAGTCTAGCCATAAGAAACAAATGGTCTCCTTTGCAAACTCCAAGTCCATTGCTCAAGCATCAGCAAGGGCACCTGCTGGTGGGAGTGCATCTGTTGTTATTGAGACAAGTGCCGGCATAGCTACGGGCTCATCTGCGAAAGCAACCATCAATGTGTTGTCAGGTGGACCTGGGTCTGCAACCATCCGATCTTCTTCAGCTAGACGTGGAGGACAAAGCCGGTCCTCTAGGAAAAGATTAGGAAAGCATGTAGTCTCATCGTAGAAGAACATAATGTAATTTGAGTATCCAGTGCATGTCACAAATCTTTAATATGGAGCATAACAAAGCCCCAGGCCCAGATGGTTTCCCTGCGGAGTTCTATCAAGTTTTCTGGGAGCTAATTAAAACAGACTTAATGGCACTTTTTGTAGAATTTCACAAAGGTTTACTACCTTTACACAGCTTAAACTTTGGTACAATAATTTTACTTCCAAAGAGTAATGAAGCGAAGCAGATACAACAGTATAGACCAATCTGTATGTTAAATGTGAGCTTCAAGATATTTACCAAAGTTGCTACAAATAGAGTGTCCAAAATAGCTCAAAAGGTTATTAGCCCATCACAAACGGCTTTTCTTCCTGGTAGAAATATTATGGAGGGAGCAGTGATTTTGCATGAAACCTTACATGAGCTACACACCAAAAAACAGAATGGTATAGTGTTTAAAATTGATTTCGAAAAGGCGTATGATAAGGTCAAGTGGGATTTCCTACAACAGACCTTGAGAATGAAAGGTTTTTCACAAACATGGTGCAATTGGATGGAGGCTTTCACTAAAGGTGGAAATGTAGGAGTTAAAGTAAATGATCAAATTGGTCATTATTTCCAAACTAAGAAAGGTTTGCGCCAAGACGATCCGCTATCTCCCATTCTATTTAATATAGTAGTGGATATGCTAGCAATCTTGATTGGTAGAGCAAAGGAGCAAGGACAAATAAGAGGAGTAGTACCACACCTAGTGAATAATGGTTTGTCTATTTTGCAATATGCTGATGACACAGTTATTTTTCTAGACCATGATGTGGATCAGGCAAGGAACTTGAAGCTATTATTATGTACTTTTGAGCAATTGTCTGGACTCTAAATAAATTTTCATAAGAGTGAAATACACTGTTTTGGACAAGCAAAGGAACAAGAAACCCTATACTCTCAAATCTTCGGATGCCAGTTAGGATCTCTTCCTTTTCGCTATTTAGGAATTCCAATGCATTTTCGCAAATTAAGAAACAGAGATTGGAAATCGATAGAAGATAAGTTTGAAAAGAGGTTGAGTGGATGGAAAGGCAAATTGTTATCGGTGGGTGGACGTTTAGTTCTCATTAACTCAGTTTTATCAAGTTTACCTCTATTTATGTTATCTTTCTTTGAGTTTCCAAGGGGAGTACTTGAAAGAATAGATTACTATAGATCAAGGTTCTTTTGGCAATATGACCAACAAAAGAAAAAGTATAGATTGGCTAAATAGGATGTAATCTGCCAACCAAAAGAACAAGGGGGTTTAGGCATCCTAAATTTAGATATACAAAATAAATGCTTATTAAGTAAGTGGTTGTTTAAACTGAGTAATGAAGATGGTGTCTGGCAGGAACTGCTTAGAAATAAATATCTTAAAGATAAGCCACTTGGTCAAGTATTCAAGAAACCAGGAGACTCACAATTCTGGATGGGCCTTATGGGTGTTAATGACGATTTCCTAAAATTAGGAACATTTAGAGTGAATTCTGGGGAACAGACTAGGTTCTGGGAAGATACTTGGTTAGGTACGGAACCTTTGAAAAATAGATATCCCAATCTGTAAAATATTGTGAGGAAAAAACATGCTACTGTTGCAGATGTGTTTAGTTCGACTCCGCTGAATGTCTCTTTTAGGAGATCATTGGTGGGAATAAAACTAACGGAATGGTATAATTTAGTAGCACAAGCCCTAGATGTTAATTTGGTTGAGGGGAGAGATGTTTTTATGTGGTCACTAAATAAGAACACATTGTTCACAGTGAAGTCCATGTATAAGCACCTTATCAATCGTGATATTAGAGTATCGCAAGAAATTTGGCAAATTAAAGTACCATTGAAGATTAAAATTTTCTTATGGTATTTAAAGAAGGGGATTATTTTGACAAAAGACAACCTAGCTAGAAGGAATTGGAGAGGGGATACAATTTGTAGTTTTTGTAGCTGTAGGGAGTCTATTAATCATCTCTTTTTTTATTGTGTATATGCTAAATTCTTGTGGAGAGCTGTTCACTTAGTATTTGGAATTGCTCCCCCAAAATGTTTTAGCCATTTATTTGGTAGATGGGCAAAACAAGGAGGACAAGAACCAAATCTATTTTTATTGATAGGTGCAGCTGCATTATGTTGGACAATTTGGAACACTAGAAATGAAATGGTTTTTGATAAATGTCAACCTAAAACTTATTTGCAGGTTTTGTTCAGGGGAACATACTGGCTCAGAATTTGGGCCAAGTTGCAGCGACATGAGAGTGATCAAGACCTTCTGAGGACGACATGCTGCTCCTTAGAGATGGCCGCTCTTCGCTTTTTTAATTCCAATGGATGGAACAATAGATTTAGGATTGGGTTTTAAAAAACTCTTCATTTTCCTGTAATTCTTTGGTTTGGTATTGTAATAATTTGAGTCTGATCCCTTTTCATTCCAAGAAGAGTGAAGCCGGATAGTGATCCATTATCTAAAAAAGTGCATGTCACAAGTATCATTTGTATTAAAGACTGTCATGGTCTGTCACTTTGATCTTCAAACTGGAAGCTCAACAACTACTATTATTATATAAATCAGAGACATGCTTCTAATGAACAACTGTCCTGGTCTGTCACTTTGGTGGGTAGCTGTTCGGCGCAGTGGGTGGTGGGCTGGTGGCCTGGTCGCCGATACCCAGAAGGGAGAGGAGTAAATACATGTCGCCTGTTCTGTTCTGTGTAATAGAGGGTAAAAGGGTCACATGTAAAAAGAAGAAACTCTAAGATGTCTGGACGCCGATGTGGCAAGCCACCATGCACGGCCGGGTCGGATTAGGGATGAAAACGAGCCATCTATACAAGTTCAAGGACGAAAATGTACTTGTTGTTAGTTCATGGACGGAAATGAGCCTTGTTGATAGTTTAGGGATGAAATTGACTATTCCGCTAAAAAATTTCATAGCAATCCAATTGCAACTGATCAACACCACAGTTCAGCAGAGCACTGCTCCTCCCACTATTCTCACCAGGGGTTTCCACCAATTTTCAGGTGGCTCTCTTCCGAGCGTGCTTTTGCACATGAGTACTCCCTCCGTCCCTAAAAGAGTGTCTTTCTCATTTCCCGAGAAAAATCTACTGCCAATTATATATAAAAATATATTAACATTTATGTTATAATATGAATACTATTAGATAGATATTTAAATCTAGTTTTTTATAAAAAAAATATTTGGAGACTTAAATATTGCATGTATTTTTTACAAATCAAGTCAAACTTGTGGCACGCACACCAACGACGACAATCTTTTAGGGACGGAGGGAGGAGGCAATAATCTCAGCATATTATTTTGGCTCAGACCTTTGCCCGTTCGCGTAAAAGTCTCGGTGGTAGCTACACACGTCAATTGGTTGCTGCTTGCGGGCCGCAAGACACCCAACTTTCCTCGACTCCTCCCTCTACTGGCAAAAATATCAGTGTAAAGTCGGAAGCCTGGGCTCCGGCAGCGGATGCTTCCAGACGATTCCCCTCGATGGCGCGCAACGGCGTAGGCAGTCCCGTAGGCCGCAGAACTCGGCGGGCGGGCGGGTTCTAGGCGACACGTAGTTGGTCCCGCGGCGGCGAGGCGGGCATAATCCAGGCGGCACAACGACAGGGCTCAGCGGATGCGTGGCGAGTTCCACCACGGCGCTTGAGCTGTGGACCGGCGGCGTGCATCCGGGGATGGCGCGGCGGTAACCGGACGCGATGTAGGTGTAACAGACCAGAACTTTCACTTTTGGTTGTTTGAAAAATCCGAATTTTAAAAAAACTTTTTGTGTGAATATGAAAAATTCGCTTAAAACTAATTAGAGTGTCCTCTTTCTCCCCCTAAATTCTTAGAAGCAATTAAATTTAATTTCAATTTGCTAAGGACAATTATTAAAGGCCGACAATTTTAGATTCTATTTGGTTTATTTGGTTTTCATTTGAGTGAGATTTGAATTTGAATTCAGATTCAAAATTCAAATCTATTTCTAACCCAAACCAACCTTGGGCTCTAACACACACAGCCCACACAGCACACCAACCCTGCCCACCAATCTCTTTCTCTCTCCCGGCCGCAAGGCCCAAGTCCAGCAACCAACCCGCTACCTCCCATCCTCTCTCACGCGCGCGCAGCCGCTAGGCCCAGCAGCCATAGTGCTCCTCGCCCCGGCGCCGACAGGTGGGACCTACCTGTCCGCCGCCCCTCCTCTTTTGCCCTTTCTTCCTCCTCGCGCCCGTACGCACGCCGTCACGCCGAAGCAGCTCTTTCCGTCGCCTTCAGCCGCTTTCCGTTCCCGCGCCCATGCCGTCGCCTTCCCCCGCTCCACCATGGTAACCTAAGCAACCCGGAAGCCCCTAGAACCTACCCAGGTGGCACCTTGCCATTGCGCCGAACCCCATCGATGCCGCCTCGGCCGTTTGATGCGATTGGGGCGCGGACGTCGAGGATCGACGGCGTTCGAGGCCTGTGCTACACCAGAAGCCCTAGCACCACCCCATAAAACCCCCTAGCCGTCTCCCTCAAACCCTAACCCTCAATTGGGGTTTTCCCCAAGCCGCCGCCGCCACCAGTGGAAGAGGAAGAAGGAGGAGAGGAAGAAGAAGGAGGGGAGGAGGAAGAAGAAGGAGGCCACCGCGACAAGGAGGAGCACCTCGACGTCCAGCTGCAAGGGAGAGGAGACGCCGGACCGCGAGCTGCACGCCTGCATCCTCGACGCCATCTCGCCGCCGGGCCGTGAAGCCGGAGGGGAACCAAGGACGCCGCGCCGAGGGATGCCGTCTAGCTGCAAGGGAGAGGAGACGCCGGACCGCGAGCTGCACGCCTGCATCCTCGACGCCATCATGCCGCCGCGCCGTGAAGCAGGAGGGGAACCAAGGATGCCGCGTCGAGGGACGCCGTCAAGCTGCAAGGGAGAGGAGACGCCGGACCGCGAGCTTGACGTCCACCACGATAATGCCGAGCCGAGCTCCACCACAAGCTTGCACGCAGACCACCTGTTCGGCAGAATGCCTGAACGGCCCGTTCACCTGCCTTGCCGTCGCTCTGCACACATGTTCGCCCAAGCCATAACCTTTTTGCCTTGTTGCTTTGCTAGCTTCGTCCTAGCTTGCTTCTGCTTGCTACCGTTGCTATGTGCAAACCAATCCAGGGCACCTCTTCTTCCTTGCCTGCCTTGCCTCTTGCACATGCATGCCATGCATCCTGTGCATCTGAACCCAAGCCACTCCCTTGCTTGCTGCTATCATGTGCCTAGTCAAGCCAAGCCCAGCCTTCGCCTTAAACCCGTCCAGCAGCTGCGCCGCGCCGCGGACTCGGAATGCCGGAGCACTACGAGCTGATGCAGCCGTGCCGCGGCCATGGTAGAGCTATGTGTCGGCACACGCGGTTGTTGTCTTGTCGGCATGCACACACAAGCTGATAGACACACACACCCATGCCTTTGATCCCTGCACGCATACACAACCTGACAGCCACCCACCTAGGCCACAACCTTTTAGCTTGTCCAGATGTTGCACCGTGCCTGCATGCCTTGCCTTTGCACATCCTTGCTTCTGCTTGTCGCCAGGGGCTATCAAGCCTCGCCTGCTCCCAAGCACAAAGCCACACAGCTATCTAGCACAACCCAGGAGTGAACGGCTCTTTGCTGTTTGCTTGCTGTCGTGTTAACGACTACGGTGCTGCCTTGCTTGCAAACCTTCTAGGCCCTCGCCGTGCCCCTTGCACTCAAACACAAATAGCCACGTGTAACCTTGCCCTGCTTGTAGCCTTGTCGTCTCGGCAATGCCGTCTGGGCAATCACTCAAACACATGTAAAGCACCCTTAAACCAGCCATGCTCAACTGACCTTTTGGACCCACGTGTTGACGTGTGGGACCCACTAACATATGTTCTTTGTTGCTTGATTTGAATCAAATAAAAGGATGGTTTTGATATCTAAAAATAAAATAGTAATTTGATATTAGCTTATAGAGTATGAAACCATTTTACATAATATTTCTAAAATGTTTCAAAACCTGTTAGTATAATAATATTTCGTCATTGCTTTGTATTTGGATTCCTTTGCTAGTCTTTCTGGATCTTATTTGCAAATAGGACCTTAGACTTTATCGTATTCACGTGATCAGGATCTGCTGCTGAAGAACCGTCGTTCGAGGAGGAGAATGACTACTTCGACGACACGAACTCACCTGGTTCATGCCCGACTGCCTATCTGATTACCCATAGGCATTGTTGTGATAGATACGCTAGTACTTTGCATGATATGATGAGCTTGATTGAGCCTTGCACTGCCCTGTTATTATCGTATACCTTGCTATACCTATATATATACTTGTCATTATGCCTTGTTCTGTGATGATGAGTTGCGGGAACCTGTGGTAGATACTCTTGGCGTGTGTGGGGTAAAAATTGGAAGGTGTTGTGGTTTTGACTTTAGATGGTCCTTGGCGGTGAGGGTAGATGAACCCGACCTAGGCTCTCGGGGTATAGCTGGGGTGCTAGTTCTGGGCGGACCCCATCTGGTGCCTGTTGCGGGCACATGGTTGTGACTTGGATGAGATATGGAACTAGGAGTATGGTGGTTACCTGAGATGGTAACGGTTCACGGACCACCGCGTTGCGATGCGGAGGGTACGTTCTTGGGACGATGACACCCGTGCCGGCATATAAACCTTGTTGACTGTTTCGTACTCACTGTACCGTATGCACCAGCTTGCTTAGAATGGGATGAGTAACAACTAGCCTAGTATTGGGTGGCACCCTGACTATAGGCGAGCAACAGTTTGTGCATTCGTGTTATGTAGGTGGGTTAGGAGCCTCCACTCCCCGATTGATGGACAATCGCTGAGTGGCTCCGGTGGACCATTATCACAGCTCTTGGAGCCGATGTTAGCATACTGACGCATCCAGATCCGAGAGACGCAGGAGGGTGTCATCCTCGCTAGGGACATACTAGTTGTGGGTTGTGTCTCAAGTTGGTTGCGGCCAGCTAGCAGCCCGAGTTCGGTACAGGCGTACAAACCTCTGCAGAGTGTTTTAATCTATACGTATAGGCGTGGTCTCAACCATGGATACTACAATGTACTACACGCCAGTTGTCCATTATTTTGGGATCTGCTTCTCTCCCCCTATAGGTGAGTGAGTGAGGGCGTAGGTGCAGTCGGGGAGAGGGAGGTACAGCTCCACTTCCCTTGTGATCCGATTGTGCCTAGTGAGATGCCGGGGTTGGAAGCCCTGCACCGACTGAGAGTGAAGGTGTGTGTGTGACGGCGTGGATGCCACCTGGAACCCGTCGTGTGATGGGACTAGCCCGGGGAAAGATATGTGGGCTATGGTGGGATGAAGTTATATTTATATTTGCCGCTATGCATAAGCAACCCTCAGCCTCTTTCCTTGTTATTATTGTTATCCCCTTAGATGATATGCCACTTAAAACTTGCATACAGTCGGTGACGTGAGCCTGTTCCAATCCTTTGGGAACAGATCGTGAGTGCACAGGTGGAGATGCTGAGTTCGACAACAACTTCTACGCTCAAGTGCAGCCTGTGGAGATGGAGCCCCGAGAAGATGAAGAATCGTCTACCAGTTTCCGTATCGTTAGGATTTCACTTTGTCGCTATTTAGCCCTGCGTGGCAAATAATCGAACCCTTGAAGGGAATGTAATAATTAATGACTGTTATGTTTTCGCTGGTTCGGATATGATATTACACTGTTTTGAGCTATGTACGTGATAGCTATTGATCCAGGGGTCACAAGGGTACAGAGATCTGGGTTCTCATTATTGAAAATCCGGGTCGTTTCAGTAAGGACGACAGTGCTCGTGTGAGTTGCGGCGATAGAGCGCACGCGAGGCTCGGATGACGGCGCTTAGGCAGGCTCCTACCACGACGTCGTGCAGGCAGGCTCCCGCGACGTTTCTCTTGGTGCGCCGCAGTTCGTGCCGAGCTAAGGTGGGGTGCGCTGCGGACAGCGGCAGGCGCTCAAGCGGACAGAGGGATGCAGCGGCGACACCTCCGAGGTCCAGCGGTGGTTGCGGTAGGTGCAACAAAGGTGAGCGTGGCGACGGATCCAGATGACACGCACACGTCCAGTGACCTTTCACCCTGCTGGTTGTTTCTCCTGCAGCCTCTCCCTCCATGGTGAAAGTGAAACTTCCATGGGGTTGTGTCCTCTTACTGCAGCATTGGAACTTGGTGCCATCTCTCCCCCTCTTTCTTAATTCATAGATAGATCCAGTGCTCTGTTATTCGATTTCATGAATAGCAATTCCGCTTTATAGTTTATTGCGGTTTGATTTTTGCGATTGCAGGTGCTCAATTGATGATGAGAAGCCCTTTGCCCTCTGTGATATAGAGCTCAACCACCGACATCTCAGGGTTGAGCTTTAGTTGTTGCACTTGCACGACGGTAACAAGTTGTAGGTGAGGGTCCTCTTAGGAAAACGGGATGCTAGATGCAGCAAGTGCTGCATAGGAAGAACAGGTGCCCCCGTCAGTATCTTCCATCCAACTAAGGCCACAGGACAATGGGAGCTCATGGCAGCAGCCAGGCAGCTCTATGGCTGTCTCATGCACTGGCAATACAACAGCACTTCATGGCTCATCGACAACTATTCAGGTATGTGTGCTTATATTATTCTGAATCCAATGTGGTATGCTTCCATAAAATCTTTTACTGTATTTTCATAGTATGTTATCTTAGCAAATTTATTTATTTCAGTTACTCACCATATATTAACATTTGAAACAAAGGGTAGAAAGAATGTTCTGTTCTATCACAAGGGAACCACTGTTGTCCTTCTCAGAACCTAGAGATAAGTCATTTATTTTGCAGAAGGTTATGGGCAATTGTATTGTTTTCCTCTTATACTAATCAAGATAGTATCAGGTACTGCGATCTACTTCCCTTCAACTTGTTACTGCTTAAGTGAATTATGTTACTGCTTAAATGAGTTATGATCAGATTTGCTTTATTCAGAAATGTAACTATGATTCATCTCATGATTGATAAACTGAATATAATGCATAAGAATTCATTATTATTGTTATGTCAACAACAACATGTCTTTGTTTAATCAAGGTTTTACTTCTTCAAATTTGATCTAGGATGCCTAATCAATCTAACGGTATTGAAGCTGGCAGGCTCCCCACCAACCAGTGTCCACCATAGTAAAAATAATTTTCACTATCCATTTCAGATTTGTAGCTGTCATGTTACCTTACTGAGTCGCATCCTCATACACAAAATGTAGTAAAATATATCAGTTCAAGTCTGGGGAACCGGTGGCCTGCTTCATCCCCCTCGCCGGAGCAGTATACACCGCCCCTCCCATTTTTTTTTTACTTTTTCACTTTTTCAAAGTTTTCTTTTTTCCCTTTATTTTCTTCCGGTTTTCCCTTTTCATTTCCCTTTCGAATTTGTCTATCTACATTAATTGTATGTAGTGTTTTTGGTCGTATAAAAATTTGCTATTCTATGGAGGTCTTGTCGTCTTTCACCTGCTATGTGACGACAAGTGAAATTTACCATAGCAAAAAAAAAGCGGCCTTTACTTTGCTTTCTATTTGGGAAATGTTTTATGTCCCCTGCAGCCTCCACATGGATAGGCCTTTTTGCATCATTGGTGTGTCGCGACAATATCGATGATTCAGTGTCCAAGCGGGTCTTCTATTGGGTGTTTGGTTCCCAGAGACTTAATATAGGACCTTTCATATCGAATATTTCGATGCTATTCAGTAGAAATAAATCTAATTTAATTACAAAATTAATTGCATATGCCCTAGTTTTTTTTGCTAGATGAACCTACTAAGATGACTAATTCATGATTAGGATATGCTCAGTAAAGCATCACATAGGAATATGACATAATTAGGCTTAATATATTTCTCTCCTGAAAAACATTTAGGGCTTATCGAATTTATTTCCGTCATTGGTCTAAGTTTAATACACATAATTAATATGCAAAGATAAAATGCCACTGGCTTCTGAATTCATGGATCAGGGTTTACATTCATGATTTGTAGTAGTGCCCTCTAATTCCTCTGTGTTTCTTTGTATTTGAGATAGTGTATTTTGAGTTCTCTACTCCTGGGCTTGTATACCTGATGATTTGGGTCTGCTTCTACTAGGAATTGAACAAGATATGTTGGCAACTGCCTTGCTCCATTTTTACCGTCTTGTTGGTTCCTTCTTCTTCGCCCCTATTTTTTTCTTCTTCTTTTAAACCTGTACATGTCCAAGTTTTTTTATAAGGTCAGGTCCAAGTTATTGATGTGGTAACAATTAGCTTCACTTCTCCATTTGCCTTAATGGGATGTGCACCTACCCTGTTATGCTGATTATTTCTGTGTGATTACATGTTCATTGAATATAAGAAAGCCCTTCTATCATTTACTACAATGTAGTACTCTGTTTGTAGTTATGAATGGTTGTGTAGTACTCTATTTGTTTACCCATCATATAAAAATTATAATCAGACATTCAAACGACGCTGTATGAACTAAAAGTAGCCCTTGCCCACCTTGTGAATCATGGCCATCCTGGAGCGGTCCAATCCTTTAGTTCTAGGCTCTTAACGCTATTGAATATTGAATAAATAAAGTTATAACGTTATGGTTATTTTGTTTTCTATAGCACTTCAATCTCTTATCATCACTACCAATGATTATATTTCCTTGTACCACTCCAACCCTTGTACTTTTACATTCTGTATGCATCTATGAATTGCCATACTGATAAATGCTCTCCAACATCTAATTTCGTTAGATTGCTGTGTATCATGGCTGTCTACCAAAACTGATTGTGGTAAAAATGTATTAGCTCAACATTGTACATCTACACTTCCAACTTGATTTACCTAATTTATAAATCAAACAGCATGCCCCGAATCACTACTAGAGGAGAAGGTTGCAGCTCTCTAGCTTACTTGTAGGGAGGTGTTGCGTGAGGTGTGAGTGGGTGTGTGTGATGTGCGTCAACATGTGAGCAGATACTACAGTTTGTTCTCTAGCATTAAGGCTCTCAAAAGATAAAACACCACACTTCAACGAAGCTTACAAAAAGAAGGATCAGAGGAAAATTAAATAAAGGAGAAGATGATAGAAATTGTGTTCAAATCAACACTTACAAGCGACAAACTGAATAGAAAACCCTTGCTTGCTTGCAGATTTATGTAGATCTAGACAAGAAATTGACATTGCTTCATAGAGGTGAGCACGGGTATTGAACACCCCTGGCTCTCGTGGGCAAGTTGGAAGATTCTTTCTCTGGGGCAAAGTTTTAGCACTTATATTGCCAACTTGGTTTCAGGTGTGGAGTATGACTGACGGCATGTATAGTTAGGACAACGACGCTTGTGCATGTGACCTATGAAAAACAGATGCAGAGTTATGTTGGGTCTTTCTTTTACTATGAGGATGACTAAATTCTAAGTTGAGAGAGAGAAGATGAGAGAGAGGGGAAGTGGGTTGTAAGCTTACAGCCCGCTCAGACACAAGAACCAATGAATTCTATGAGAGGAACATGTGGGCCATGTATTTGTAAAGAAGACTTAACCATTATATAGGAGGGCTGAAAAGTGGGATATAAGGATCCATCAGCCAGCAGCTGGCTTAATTGTTAGCCTTGCTCTTAGCCTTTTGCCCTTGCTCGAAGCCTATGCGCAAGTGCCTAGTGCCTAACTGTCATCCGAACAAAAGGTGTTGTAGCCAAACTTGATTCCCTAAACAGTGCGCTCTCACATTATTACTTTATCTCCGATAGCTACATGCGTCTCTTTTCACCTCAAGGCATGCCGCCCAATGAATTGGCTGAATTAAAAATCCAACTCCAAGAATTGCTAGACAAGGGTTTCATTCGTCCAAGTGTATCGCCCTGGGGATGTCCCGCTATCTTTGTGAAGAAGAAGGACCTTTCCTTGAGGTTGTGTATTGATTACCGGCCTCTCAATGCGGTGACTATTAAGAACAAGTACCCACTCCCCCGTATTGACATCTTGTTTGACCAACTAGCTCGCGCCAGAGTGTTCTCCAAGATTGACCTTCGCTCTGGCTATCACCAAATAAAAATCAGGCCTTGTGACATTCCAAAGACTGCCTTTTCTACACGCTACGGGCTTTATGAATTCTTGGTTATGTTTTTTGGACTCACCAATGCCCCAGCCTACTTCATGTACCTCATGAATTCGGTCTTCATGTCAGAGCTAGACAAGTTTGTGGTGGTTTTCATTGACGACATTCTTATATATTCTAAGAATGAGGAAGAGCATGCCGAGCACCTTCACATTGTTCTTCAAAGGTTGAGAGATCACCAGCTCTACGCCAAGTTCTCCAAGTGTGAATTCTGGTTAGAGAGCGTGAAGTTCTTAGGTCACACGGTTTCCAAGGATGGTATATCCGTGGATCCAACCAAAGTGCAAGAGGTGTTGGATTGGCAACCACCTACCTCTGTCCACGAGATTCGGAGTTTTCTGGGTTTAGCCGGTTATTATCGCCGTTTTATTCCAGACTTCTCTCGGATTGCAAAGCCCATGACCGAACTCTTAAAGAAGGGAGTCAAATTTGAGTGGAGTGATAAATGTGATGAAGCTTTCCACACCCTACGAAGACATTTAACTTCAGCCCCAGTTTTAGCTCAGCCCGATTGCACCAAGCCCTATGATGTCTACTACGATGCATCAGGCACCGGACTTGGCTGTGTCCTCATGCAAGAGAACCGAGACATTGCTTATGCTTCTCGAGCACTTCGGCCTCATGAGCAAAACTACCCCACGCATGATCTTGAGTTAGCAGCGGTTATTCATGCTCTCAAGATGTGGAGACACTATTTGATGGGTGTTCCATGCAACATATACACAGACCACAAGAGCCTCAAATATGTTTTCACCCAGGCACATTTGAATATGAGGCAATGGAGATGTTTGGAGTTAGCAAAGGACTATGACCTTAGTGTGCATTATCACCCCGGGAAGGCTAATGTAGTTGCGGATGCACTAAGCCGCAAGGCTCATTGTCATTGTCTTTCCGTGGAGTCCTACGCTGACACCCTGTGTCATGAGATGGCAAAGCTCAATTTAGAGATTGTTCCACACGGGTACTTCAGCCATATTGCAGTGGAACCAACCTTGCACGATCAGATTGTTGTAGCCCAATTGAACGACGCGAGCATTAAAATCCTTAAAAGGAAATTGTCAAAGGAGAAGGTGAAAGAGAAGTACAAGTGTTTCCGGCTAGATGGGCAGGGAGTAATGTGGTTTGGACATCGCCTCGTGGTGCCCAAAAACACGGAACTCCGGAGGAAGATTATGGATGAGGCCCATCTCTCTAAATTTTCCATCCATCCCGGCAGCACCAAAATGTACCAAGATTTGAAACAAAACTTTTGGTGGACTCGAATGAAGCGAGAAATTGCCACATATGTGTCGGAATGTGACACATGCCAGCGGGTTAAGGCTAGCCACTTGAAGGTAGCGGGCACGCTTCAGCCTCTACCTATTCCCTCATGGAAGTGGGAAGATATAAGCATGGATTTCATTGTTGGACTTCCCAGAACCCCTCAGGGGCACGACTCCATTTGGGTAATTGTGGATCGCCTTACCAAGACCGCACATTTTATTACAGTCAATACCATTTATGCCGCTAAGAAGTACGCGGAGATTTATTTGGAGCTTATCGTTTGTCTACATGGAGTACCCAAGACGATAATTTCAGATCATGGTGCTCCGTTCGTAGCACGCTTTTGGGAACAATTGCAATTATCCCTAGGCACAAAGCTGATCCGTAGTTCAGCATATCACCCACAGACCGATGGGCAGACGGAAAGGGTAAATCAAATACTTGAGGATATGCTTCGAGCTTGTGTTATTCATTATGGGAAGAATTGGGAGAAATGTCTATCTCTGGCCGAATTCTCCTATAACAACAGCTACCAGGCGAGTCTTAAAATGGCACCTTTTGAAGCCTTATATGGTAGAAGATGTCCGACCCCGTTGTGTTGGTCCCAGGCGGGTGAGAGATATACTTATGGCCCTGACCTCGTGAAGGAAGCAGAAGAAAAGGTTAGTATCGTTCGTGAAAATTTGAAGATCGCCCAGTCACGGCAGAAGAGTTACTACGATCAACGACGGAAGCCACTTCAGTTTGAAGTTGGTGATCACGTTTATCTTAAGGTCTCCCCAACCAAGGGTGTGCAGAGATTTGGATTAAAGGGAAAGCTTGCACCTCGTTATATCGGCCCGTATGAAATTATTCAACAATGTGGACCAGTGGCCTATCAAGTGAAGCTTCCCGAGAAGCTCTCAGTCGTACACGATGTATTTCATGTTTCTCAACTCAAGAGGTGTCTTCGTGTTCCGACCGAAGTTGTTGAACAAGAGGAACTCTCGGTTGAACCGGATCTCTCTTATGATGAGCATCCTGTTAAGATCCTCGACGAGAAAGAGAGACAAACAGGAAGGAAGGGAGTTAAAATGTACAAAATTCAGTGGAGTCATCATTCCGAAGATGAAGCCACGTGGGAAACCGAGGACTATCTTAGGAAGAACTTCCCCGACATTCTTTCATAAGCCGAGGTATTTCTTTCCCCTCTTTATCCCTAAGTTTAGTCGAATCTCGGGACGAGATTCCTTTTAAGGGGGGTAGGCTGTGACATCTCAGATGTCAAAAGGGTTAAAAGTACATTTAAAATCAATGCAAAAGGGAATTATGGGTTGAAATTCAAGAATCCATCAAAAATTCAAATTTAAATTCCAAAAACAAGGGTTGTTTGACACCCAACTGAAAAATCGAGATTTTTGTACTAAACTTGAAAATCTCCAAAAATAAAAGTTGTTTGTCATCACAAATAAACCCTAGTCACTGTTTGGAACTTTTGAAAATTTTGCAGTTTAGTCCCTCAAAAACTCGAATTACCGTTCTGGGCACTTTTTTGTTTTTGGGTTGTTTGAGCTCGAAAAACTTGGAATTTCAGGTTCACCCCAAAACGAAAGTTGTGTCCCATCTTCCAAACTCCAACTTTTATATTTACACTTTTTCAAGTTCAGTTCAAATTTTTGGAGAAAATTCGAATTTGAAAACGGAGCTCCACGGGCGCCAACAGTGCCCTGGCGCGCTCCTGCGCTGGCCGGAGCTCGGCCGCCACGTGGCCGGCGAGTGGCGCAGGCGGCGCCGAGCTGGCCGAGCCACGGCGGACGCTGGCTCTTGTCGTCTTGCACTTGTCCAGCCACTCCCGAGCCGTCGCGTCGCCGTCGTCAAGCCGCTTCGCCTCGCGCCGCGCGAGCGCCATCATGCGGTCGGAGCGCCGCCGTGGCCGCGCGCGCGCGCGACGCGCTGAGCCGCTCCACAGGCCGCGATGCCGTCCCGCTACGCTCCAAGAGCACTGTAGAGGATCCCCCGACGTCACTCAAGGATCTCCTCGTCCGGTCGAGTCGCTCGCGCGCTGCCCGAGCTCGCGCTGCATTCATGGCGGCCTGCTCGCGCCGCGCCGTGCGCTCGCACGCTCCCGAGGCAGCACAGTGCCTCCCTCGCGTGCCCAAGCACTCCACCGAGCAATCACTCCCCTCCACTCACTCACTCACTTAGCCATTTTCACTTCCCCGCGCTCGCTCGGTCATCTTCTTCCTTGCGCCGCGCAAACCGAGCCGAGCTTCGAGGCAAAATTCTCCTTCCACACTCCACCATTCCCAAATTCATCGCGCACGAAGCTAGACCTGTACCCTAGCTCCAAATGCCCCCACTTCCCCCGAGCTATTGTCGCTTCTCCGGTGAGAAATCACGATTTCCCCCAAATCGCGATTTTCGGCCGCCGGAGCACCCGCACGTCGAGACCCTACTCCGAGCCATCCCCGAGGTCAACCGAGCACGCCATTAGCTTCCTCGAGCTCCACTGGTGCTCTAGGACCCTTCAAACCCCGACGAACGCCTCCAACCTCACCGGCGTAGCAGTCGCGGCGGCCGCACCGCCACCGCTCGTCGCCAGCGAAACCCCGAGCTTCCCCGGCCTCCCAACCGTCCCCAACCGACTCGTGGTGAGCCCATGATGCTTTTCCCCCACTTCCCCGAGCCTAGTTCGCCGCCGTTTGGCCGGCGCAACTCCGGCGAGGGCCAAGGACCGAAGTTCATCATCTTCGTTTTTCTAGGGTCCTCCGTGCAAAAGTCAGGGACTAGTTTGAAAGGTTTTGAAAGTTCTAGGGTTCCCAGCGTAAAAAGATTCTTAACCCTAGATTTAATTTTCCCGAATCTTGTAAATTCCGTTAAAAATCGTACAAAAATCAGAAAAATGCACAAAAATACTCCCTGGATTTGTGAGATTGTAAACTCCAATCTCCTTTAGGCATGTGTATGCTTTTGATGAACCGTTTTTGAATTAAAATTCAAACTGTGAAAATCGAAACTTGTGCACCATTTCAAGTCCAGAGCTCCGCTAGGGTTGATCTTTGGATATGTTGTTAATAGTGACTTTGGACAGCTTGTGTCCAAAGGGGACCTAAAAATATGAAGTGTAGCTTCAGTTATGAATTAAAATGTGTCTCCTGTCTTTTTGCAGTATAGAAATTATTAAAAATAATCTATGCAGTGAAAAATCACCTATTTGCTCCAGAGAACTAGAAACTTGTTAGCACATCTGTTAAAAATGAAAAACTTAATTTTTGCTCTGTTTAGACTAGCAAATAAATAAATATGTGTTTTTGGATAGAAAATTATTGAGGACTGTCCAAGGGTTATTTTGAGCCACCATTTGGCCAGAGCCCTCCACATGCATATGGCTAGCTTTGGTAGGAAAATCTCCTGAGTTGGATAAATTTTCGATTTTATATGAATTTAATTCATTTCTGCTAGCAGCTGGTTGTTATATTTTTAATAAATTATGTGTAGCTCAGATTTAGCTAAATTTTGGAATGAGCTTAGCTCTTATACTCCAGTAGCTGTCATAAAGTTTATAGATAAAAATGATGAACAGAAATGGAGAAACAAAAATAAGAAATAATCTAGGTGGAAATTGATTTATATAAAAGGATAAACCTTTTTGTTAATTAGTTAGAATAAAATAAAGGGAATCTGAAATTCCAGAACAGCACCCTAAATTGTGAAGTAATAAATAGAATTCTTTTATATATGTACACAATCACCATCGAAGTCAAATAAAAATTTTCCACACCTACACCCTGTTTTTGTGAAGATAATAGTAGTGCTTAAGCATGTCTAGGTGAATATGGCCTTCAAGGCCTTAATACTTAGGATCAATAGGCAGCCACCTTAAGCTATGCATCTCATGTAGAAGGCGCTATCCCGGACGGCAACTACCACCTCATCCCCGCTGACGAGGAAGGGATCCCGGAGGAAGGTGCCGGTGCAGGAGCGACCAACCCGGAGACTAACCCCCAGCTTGAGCAAGAAGGCAAGCCCCGGAGCATAACCTAACCTTTACAAATTATGCACTTATAAATTGCCTATGCTTGTGCATTTACGTTTTAAGGAGTTGATTGAATACCTTAGCTGCACAATTCCTAGTACCTTTGACTTGCAACACTAGGATGAAAGGATCGATAGGGCATTGCTTTAGGTCCGTTACAAGTCGAGTGATTTCCTGTCACTCGCGAGACATAGGAATTGCTTGTCTTTACTTATGTTGGAATCATAAGGATTGACGGGCGGGATGATAGATGTAGATCTCCCGTCCGTGTATGATAATTGATTTAAGGTCGAAATGTGTGGATGAGTGTGTCAAGTTTTTGAACGTACCACATGCATGCCGGTATATGGGAGCCGGTAAGCCTGGTACCAGATTGAAGCAGCTAGGGCCGATAGCCATCTCTCCTTGGAAACTTTGTTTTCCCCTGCCGTACACTTGTGGATATATGCGTGAGACTGTGAGTGAAGCAGTAAACCTTTATCCTAAGGAAATGGACCCGGTTCCGAATTGTGGATCGATGGGAAAGGTTGGGAAACGTTTGTACCTTTTATAGCAAGCATAGTATCCGTGTATGTTGGGTTTCCCCTGGCCAGGGAGCAAAAATTCGGTTCGAACTGTCCGCTTCTCGCGGTTAATGAGACTGCTTGACCGCCATGCTACATTGAGTAACAAGTGGAACTTTGAGATTGATAAACTTGTTCTATGAATTAAGTTGTATTGCACCACTTGTATGCTTAGAGAGGATGCTAATCTAGAATGGTTAAATTTACTAGAATATGATGCTAAAACTTGAAAGCAAGGACCTACTCTTAGTTGCTTTTTGGCAAACAAACCCACCAGCCAAAAGCCTCTCATGTCTAGATGTCGGTGATGTAGTTTTCACCCGACGGGTAAGCCTTGCTGAGTATTAGTATACTCAGCCTTTCTTGTGGCATTGATTTACAGGTACCATGTTGGATGTGGCCGTCGATGCTTTGACTTGGCCTGCCCAGGTTCCCCCTGGCTGGCATATCGATTGGGTTCCGTCCTCTGCCGAGGATCGGGAGGAGTAGCACCGTGGCAGGCTTCATCATGGTGTTACTAGTACCGTCGTTAGTTTCTATTCCGCTGCTATGAACTTTAATTTCCGCTGCAAGACTTTAATACTCTGATTTAAATTTGAACTCGGTTTGTAATAACTCTATGCTACCCCTTTATGTATGTTCAATTTGTGGAATGTTGTAATCTCTGGAACTCACCTTCGTGTGGGCGTGCTGTTGTTTCGATCGGGAAAAAGAACGTGGTTAATCAGGTTTAATCCGACGGCGCTCCAGCTTATTCCGGATTAAGTGCCTGACCACTTGATTAGTGGTCCCGAGGTACTTAACTTGGAATAATTTCGGAGTGGTCCGCCACATGCTGCCTATGTTGAACCAAAACGGCTACTGTGCTTGTTAGGGTGTTTTGTGAAAGTCCTCGTAACATAAATTCTTGTGGATTTATGTGACCGGCGAGTAAAGGGCGAAACCTCTGCAGAGTGTTGATCTATCATGATAGCCGTGCTCACGGACACGAGCGACCTGGATCCTTTTTGATTAGAAGATGATATTAGTGGTTGATGTTGGTTTGTTCTATAATCACTTATACCTTATTAATGGGTTTATACTTGGGTTCTACTCATTTGTAGTAAATTGGATGATAATAAAATGAAACAACTAAAAGTGCTAATGCAGTATAACCGTGTCAAGCCTTTTGTTCTTGCATAACCCGTGTTATACTTGTTAAGTAGGATGGTTTACTTACACTTGCAACTATTCAAAAAAATCCCGGACGGGTAACAGATGGAGCATTGAATGATCAGTCGCTTGCTGAGTTTCCGGAGGATCTGCCGTACTTCTAGCTGTGTTCAACCAGTCGGTGTCCCTGTGGACTTGAGGCTCTACTAGTTATGAAACGTTTAATAATATTAAGACTTCCACTGTGTTATTTGTTTAAGACTATGTCTTGTGTTAAACTCTGATATAAACTATTTTATTCGAGCATTGTGTTCTCTATGATTCAATATTTGTAATCTATATATGTTCTGTGGACATCCTGGACACACATATGGAAGCATTCGGATTTCTTGGAAATCTGGGTGTTACAAAGTTGGTATCAGAGCCGTGCTGACTGTAGGATCGCAGCCTAGATAGAACGGTCGATTAGAACCTGCTTAATCCTTGCTCTAAAAATTATTTTACATTCTAGAGTTGAGTTTCTGTTGAAAAATGGTGTTCTATTCTACCTCTGTCCTTTTTGAAAATTTTCTAAGCTTTAATCTAAGGCCCTCCTCTAGTTTTCACTTCCATAGATGGCTCGACAGAGATAGACAGTACGCAAGAGCACTGATGGCTACCTTCCACCCGCATTGATGAGTACCCATTGGTGGCACGCAACCCGGATGCCTACGAGGAGCTTCATAGGCAGTAGGCCGAAGAAGGGGACCCCGAGGAGCTAGAGACCAAGTCCGTGGAGTTAGAGCAACAACAAGAGAAGAATGAGGAGCCGCAGCACCAGTTGGGAGGACCTGCGCCCCATAGTCCAGAGTTCGGTGCACAGTCGCCACCACGCAGAAGGACTCAATACAGCACCCTGGCTTGCCGCACCACCATCGACCCCTAGAGCCTCCCATAAATTTGTAATAGAGATCAAGTAGCACACCCTTTTGAGTCAAAACTAGTATAAGAGTGTCGAGTCTTGTGTGAACCATGCCTTTAAATGTTTGAATGAATTGTCATTATGCTTATATGTGATTTGGATCTTTGTAATGATTGTGATGAGCGTGGATGAAAATCTGCAATCATCTAGTATTGGATTAAGGTATAAGGATTTATGAATAGATAGTTGGGTTCCTAACCTCTCCTTTGCACATCATCTATTATCTTTCCTATCGCCTGAGTACCTTATCTTGTCAATGGATTGCTTCTGTTCTTGACACTGGTTCAGACATGACTGTGATTGTGAATGTTGGGATTTTGATTTGTGACAGATGGTTGGGACAAGAGGATCGACGGGTGGTGGCAATCAGAACCAGAACCAGAACCAGAACCAGAACCAGCCGCCCACCATGGAGGATCTGGTCCGCTTGCAGACACAGACGATGCAACAGTTGACTCAGGCCATAGCTTTGATGCAGCAGAACCTGCAGAATCCACCTGTTCAGCCACCTCCCCAGCCCATCCGGGACAAGAGGGGAGAGTTCTTGAAGGGGCGCCCACCAAAATTCTCCCGCGCCAAGGACCCGATGGAAGCTGAAGACTGGATCAAGGCAGTGGAGAGACAGCTCGACATTGCTCAGTGTGATGATAGGGAGAAGGTGCTCTACGCCTCTGGACAGTTTGAAGGAGACGCTCTCGACTGGTGGGTGGCATACCAATATGCGCAACCCGATCGCAACCAGATCACCTGGCAGCAGTTTAGTGACGACTTCCGTGCCCACCATGTGCCTGAGGGACTGACGGTCTTGAAGAAGAAGGAGTTCCTAGCCCTGACGCAGGAAGGAATGAGTGTCACTGCCTACCGTGACAAGTTCCTCGAGCTGGCCCGCTACGCACCAGATGAGGTGTCGACAGACGAGAAGAGGCAGACTCGCTTCCGGAATGGACTTCAGGATGTTTTACAGCTGCAGTTGATGTGCATCACCTTTCCAACCTTCGGCGGGCTGGTCGATGGTGCTCTGATGGTGGAGCACAAGCATCGTGAGATTGAGGACAAGAAGAGGAAGCTCATGAACCAGCAATCAGGCAGCAACGTCCGCTCCCGCTACAACCCCCAGCAGGTGAATCAGCAGCGCACTCAGGGACAGTCAAGCCTTCAGAACCGCGGCCAGAACCAGCAACGTCCCCAGAATCCACCACCACAGCAGCAGCAGCGCTACCAGAACGAGCAGCAGAACACTCAGGCTTCGCGCACCACCCCGGCTAACACCACTCTTGTCGGCCCAAGGGCATGCTACCACTGTGGTGAACAGGGACATTACGCTAACTTTTGTCCCCGGAGGGTACACAACTCCACTGGTAAGAACAACAACCAGAAGACAGGACCGCAACCAACTCAGAATGGAAATCAGCAGCAGGCGCAGGGAAACCGTGGCCAGCAGAACTACGCCAGGGGCAAGCTCAACCATATGGGAGCAGAAACCACAGAAGGAGACACAGATGTGGTAGTCGGTACGTTTCCAGTCAACTCACAACCTGCTACAGTTTTGTTTGATTCTGGAGCTTCGCACGCTTTCATATCTGCTGATTTCGTGAAAAAGAACTTGATGCTTATGCAACCTATGGGAAATACCATGTTGGTTAGCTCACCGGGAGGAGAACTTCGGGCCACATTACGTTGTCCTAACGTAGTGGTTAACATAAGGGGGGTAGACTTCTTAGCACACCCTATAGTCCTAAACTCCATCGGAATGGATCTCATCTTGGGAATGAGCTGGCTAGCAAAGTACGAAGTAGTCATACAGTGTTCTAAGCGTGCAGTTCAGTTAGTGGCTCCATCAGGAGAGAAGATTGAGTATCAGGCAATTAAGTCCTCAGAGACTGGTCAAGGTTTTGGAGGAATCAGAGAGGGTCACCGGGAACAAAGACATCCGTGTGTGCAAGGTTCAGTGGAAACGTCATTCAGAAGGTGAAGCAACTTGAGAAAGAAAGGATGGTCTCAAGGCAGAATATCCACATCTTTTCCAATCTACGTTCAAATCTCGGGGACGAGATTCATCTTAAGGGGGGTAGGTTTGTAACACCCTAAAAATGCCCTATTTAAAATTTAGTAATTAAATAGTTTTTTATATTCAAGTGCTCATGAAAAATGCAGGGAAAATAAAATTTTGAATAATTAAAAGCAAATATAGGATATAAAAACATTATTGTTGCATTCATGCTGGTGCATATATTTTTGATTGTTGAATTCCAATTTGAATTTAAATTTGAATTCAAATGAGTGTTTGAATAAAAGAAAAACCTTTTCTTTTTCTCTCTCTTTTTCCTTCTCCTTTTCAGCCCAGCCGGCCCACTTCTCCTCTTTCTTTTTCTTTTCTCCGCGGCCCATCTTCTTTTCCTCCCTTTTCGCGCGGCCCAGCAAGCCGTCGGCCCATCGCAGCAGCCCACCACCCGCAGCTGCAGCCCGCGCTCTCTCTTCTCTTCTCCCGCAGTCGCTGACCGCCTGGGCCCGCATGTCAGCGCCGTCTCCTACCTCCAGCCGTAGCCGAGCAGGACACCGCGCCCGGACTCCCCGGCTTGGAGCGCACGCCGAGGCAGCCTAGCCCCTATATAAGCTGCCGCCAAGCCCCATGATCCCTTTGCCTCAAACCCTAGCCGCCACTTCCAAGCTTGCAGCGCCGTCGCTTTTGACCTAGCCCCGAGCGCCGCCGTCGTCTCGAGCCCGTCTCATCGCCGCATTGCCGCCAAGAACTCGTCCAGGAGCTTCGCGGTGTGGTGAGGAACTCGCCGAGCCCAAAACCCCTCTTCCTCTTGCCCTCCCGCACGCGTGCGACCTCGCCGGAGTACTCGTTCCGCCGCCGCGCGTCGATAGCTCTCACCATTGCCCAACCTTCGCGTAGAACCCCAAAAATCGACTCCCCGTTGTCTCCTCTACCTCTAGGACCAAACGCGGCGAGATTTGGACCACCGTAGCTCCGAGCCGAGCCAACTCCGGCGAGACTCCGGCCGCGCGCCGCCGCTAGCCGCCGTCCCCGGCGAGCCGAGCGCTAGATCTGATCTGAGCCGTTAGATTCGAAACCGACGGCCTAGATCTGAAACCGATCTGAACCGAGCCGGTTCACCGTGAACCGCGGTTCAGGGCCGGTCTACGGTCCGGTCCACCGTGACGTCAGCCGACGTCAGCATCCAGCCGCCGCCGTGCCTGTTTTACAAAAGAGCCCCTCTGTTTTCTGAAAATCAACCCGCGGTCCAGCGCAGTTCAAAAGTATTTACAACCAAGTCCTTTTTCTTTCGGTTTAGCCCCTGCTCTTTTGAAAAATAGTGCCCGCCGTCCTGAAAGTCGTTTTTACTCGTTAGCCCTCGGGTTTTTATACGAAATTATGTTTTAGGTCCCTGGTTTCTTCCAAAAACACCCCGGAAAGCCTAAAACCTTTACCAGCAAGCCCCTAGAGCCCGTTTTAAGCACAGTTTCTCCGTTTTAACTCTGATTTGAGTGATTTTCACGCTCATGCGTTCGTAGTGAAGCGTACAGTAACTCTAAAGCCTTCTTTTCATTTTTGTTTATGTTTGGTGTACTGTTCTAATTAAATGCCTTGTTTGCATGTATGTGTGAATGCTTGTGTGGTGATCGATGTGAGTAGTTGACGAGCCATTCGAGTTCGCCGACGATTCTGTTCCCGAAGAGCAGGAGCAGCAGCAGTTCGCTGAGGAAGGCAAGTATAACACGGACCATCCTAGATACCTATACACCGATTAATCACATAAATCATATGCATGTGTCTAATACTGTTAACCATTAAGGATGTTCCTAGTCTTTACCTTATTCCTTGTTTACCCAGGGTTTTATGCATTATGGTTAGTCAATGCTACGCGCTGCAACCAACATTTATTTTTAATGTCAATATTGAATTAATGGTTCACTTCAATGATGGTTAAAAGATGCTTTTTAGCAACATGGTTCGGGGAACCAGAGCATGTGTTGTGTGCTTTGTTCTAGTGTCTCTATAAGGTTTGGTCTAGGGAATTAGAGCATGTGCTTCGTGCTTTGTTCTAATGTCTCTCCGTAAGGTCCGGTTCTTAAAGCGGCAACCCAGGAACCTGTTCGCCGCCGTTGGAACTATAATGGCTCTGGTCTTGGATAATTAGCTTGTACGTCTCTAGCTCGCCAGTGGTTACCGAAAGGCGTATGTGGGGAACATTCGTGAGAGTATAGTTTGATCCGTCGAGGACGGTTTTATCCGTTGGCTATGTCTCGTTAGGCAAAGTCCCGTGATGTAAGCGCCCGATGTACGGCAGCTTACACACGTTGCGATGATTGCGTTCTCGCTCTGGACGCCATTGACCCCCTCACGTTGCGCCTTGAGCGTACGTCAATCTCGATGCCTCGGGTTATGCTGCCTATGTTGAACCAAAACGGCTACTGTGCTTGTTAGGGTGTTTTGTGAAAGTCCTCGTAACATAAATTCTTGTGGATTTATGTGACCGGCGGGTAAAGGGCGAAACCTCTGGAGAGTGTTGATCTATCATGATAGCCATGCTCACGGACACGAGCGGCCTGGATCCTTTTTGATTAGAAGATGATATTAGTGGTTGATGTTGGTTTGTTCTATAATCACTTATACCTTATTAATGGGTTTATACTTGGGTTCTACTCATTTGTAGTAAATTGGATGATAATAAAATGAAACAACTAAAAGTGCTAATGCAGTATAACCGTGTCAAGCCTTTTGTTCTTGCATAACCCGTGTTATACTTGTTAAGTAAGATGGTTTACTTACACTTGCAACTATTCAACAAAATCCCGGATGGGTAACAGATGGAGCATTGAATGATCAGTCGCTTGCTGAGTTTCCGGAGGATCTACCGTACTTCTAGCTGTGTTCAACCAGTCGGTGTCCCTGTGGACTTGAGGCTCTAGTAGTTATGAAACGTTTAATAATATTAAGACTTCCGCTGTGTTATTTGTTTAAGACTATGTCGTGTGTTAAACTCTGATATAAACTATTTTATTCGAGCATTGTGTTCTCTGTGATTCAATATTTGTAATCTATATGTGTTATGTGGACAACCTGGGCACACATATGGAAGCATTCGGATTTCTTAGAAATCTGGGTGTTACAGCTTACCATTCAAAAACCAATTAGCTGTGCCTATCGATATGGACCTAAGATAACAATGAAGAGTCGAACCGCAACATGTACGTGCGATGGTGTGTCTATCAGTGTAGGTTGGGTCAAACTCTCGCGGTGGAAAAAAAAACAGCAACAGAAAAAAGGGATGGATGTTAAGCTGTATTAAAACTCATCTTTAATCATTTAATCTAATTGGTCTAGCAAACGCAGATCTCTAATTTTTTTTGCCATATATCAAATATGCAGCAATGATAGCTTAAACCAGGGCTAATAATTCTGGAGCTACGCTAATCTCTAATGGTTTTTTTGCCATGTCAAATATGCTGCAATGATAGCCTAAACTAGGGTTAATAATTCTAGAGTTATCAAATATGCAGCAGTGACTTTTACTATATATGTATGAGAAAAAAAATCTTTGACCTATGCATGCATATAAATTTTAACTAGATTTATTTTTAAACACGTGCGTGCCGTACGTACATCTCTGCTAGTTTACTTGACAAATCAGCTGAATAAATATCACTAATACCACGCACATGGATTCCTTTTCTTTCTCGGTTCTCTGATCACGACTTATTCTCATGCCTACGTACGTCGTTGTCCTGAATCGCCGGCTGTTGTCTTCTACGACAATGTACTACTGGAGAATCGAGCATTAGTACTCGTATGGACACCAAGGAAGTGGTGCATATTGACGCTGAAGAGACGTCAACGAGCTGGCGCGGTCCTATGTTTCTGGGTAGGAACATGATTAAATCATATCGCTGAAGTTGAGAGTGGAGACTAACTAGCTAGCTGAAATCATAGATGCGCCATGTGATCAATTTATTCTCATGAGCTTCAACCCCTGATCTCTACTATTGATTTCATGTCTCCCTAATTTAAGTCAATCTATTTTTCCCCATATATAGAGTTTAATTTATCGATCAGTTATTTTTCATTCAGACAAAATTTTATGTCAAAATATCATCAGATGATAACAAGCGACATGTTTATTAAAATTTGGTGAATCAAAATTATAATGACCACATCAATACTACAATTTTTTAAAACACGTGTGTACCGCACGGGCATCTCTGCTAGTTATAATAAGCACCATGTTAATAAAAAATAATAACCATATCCCTTGTAACTTCTGAACTGCTTGCGAACAGTAATTGATGAACTATGTAATAATTGATCTTCACTTCTGCGAAGTTCGAAAAATCTGAAAGTTCTCTGATGGATATAGCTTGCCTACGATTGAAGTTCATGGAAAGCTGATCAGTAGCATATTTGGGTGATCACACAGATCCATGTCGAAAATATATAGACGGTAGAATCCAGGAGCTAGAATCAGGTAATGTATAACCTGTTGCGTTAGATACTATCGTTCCAAATATGTGAATTATACTGCCATAAATATCGCTCTAGCTTATGGATTAATTGATTTGAATGTCACTCATGAAGACTAGGTTAAGTCTTGATCAGTTGCATGTAGGAGTGCTTTATATCTTCAGTTTTAAGTTATCAATGGTGCCATCTACATGAAGAATGTCAACTTTTGTTGTCAAATTAAGTTTTCAATTATAAGTAGAGAAAAAAATCTAAAGACAAAAAGTATCTATACAAAGTCATCGATGGCCACGGCAACGCCGCGCCCCTGTTTTCTAGTGACTTCTGAACTTCTGAACCGTCAACGTCTATAGGCTCACACCTGCCCTTTTGCCCGCCCGTCACCCATCCGGAACCTAAAGCCCGAAAAGTGACTACACACTGCCGCCCAGCTTGGCCCTCTTGGGAGTTGCAACCACGGGAAGTTCGAGCTCAATTGTTTGAGGCACTGCTCGTTCACAATTTAATATCTCCAATTCATGATGTTGTATCGATTACTAACGGGACTTACAGTGCTGGCGGGGGTGCACCTGCCCATATGCGCATAGAAGGTTTTTCGTTCCCAAATAATGTCTCCTCTTGACCGAGTGTCCGAGTTAAACACCATCACTACCAATCTCTCTTCTCTCTCAGCCATGTCCAATTTCTTCCCTAGGCTCCTGACGCAGCTGTACTCGAAGAGGCTCGTTACTGAGCTTGGGCCTGATTGGTGGTGGACTGAATGCCTGATGGCATGGCTTGAGATTGGCAAGTGAGATTCCTCTGAATCCATTCTTTCTTTCTTCCACCAGTAGCAGTAGGTTTTCCCTTCTTCAGAATTGGTGGCGTCGCGGGAGGCATATGCACAGGAGCGATGGCAGTATGGCACGCGCGGGTCTCATCAGTTGGCGAGAAAGTAGGGGCAGCGTTGGACATCCTGTCGTCGGGGTGTTGTGTTGAGACTGGTGAAATTAGGTGTTTCTAGCACAACAATGGCAGACTTCAATTTAGACTATGCCCTTTAGGATGCGCACAACCTGGGCAAGCGATGCAGAAGAGGGATGTGGGGAGGGGGGGGGGGGGAGGGGAAGAGGCGCCACAGATGTGACCCGATCGTCTTGCTACGTAAACAACTAGGAACGTGCGGGATGCGGTGGGTACGCGGTATAGGTCCGATTTTTTTAATAAAAACAATATTAAGTGGGTAGATAAAACGTGGGTAACAAAACAAAATCAATTTTGGTAGAGATATTTTCTAAATATCAGTTTTTGTGGGTTTAACCCCTTCCCACCTCCGTTGACCCTTACATGTGGGGTCCGACGTGGGGGGTAAGTGGATCTAAATTAGGTGAGAAACGTTTTCAATTTTACTCGTTCTTTTATAGATAGACTAGGGTGGATAGGTAGAATATAAGGTGGACAGGTTAGGATGAACAGAATCTAGTAAAAGAACAAGCTATAACTCTAACTCTACTCCTTTAAGTTAAGGAGACTTTTTTACAGGGCTTGGAAATAACAAGAGCCGTTCATCCTTGTAGATCTAAGGGCCATTAGTGAAAAGGAACCTGTTATATGGAACCAATATTGTGGGCTCGGAACTAAATTTAGTAGGCTAGGACCCATTTTGGACATTAACTATAAGGGTATACTAGTACTTTCAATCAACTTTTTCAAAAAAAAAAAATCCCCGATGACGTTGGCTGCTGCGTCGCTGCATCTCCTGGATGCCGGGCTCGCTAGCAGCGCCCTGCATCTCCTGGCGGCCATCGCATTGCTCTTCCTGCTGGCGCAGCCATGCGGCATCTCTGTTGACGATTGCTGCCAGCACCCCCGATGTATCTCCCTTGTCGCCGGCGTTGCTAAGATCAGCCGCAACTCCCTCGTGTCAACTCCTGCGGCCTCTTCCTACCGTATTCTGACAGGAGCTAAGCTAGGAAGCATGATCGACAAATGAAATGTCACTTTTGCGTGTGTATGCGTACACGGCTGGCTGCTCCGTGGCTGCCGCACGCCAAGCTACAGGTGCTTGTCGGGTGGGGGAGATGAGCGGGGCGGCAAGACAGGCGAGCTCACGAAGGCGGAGGCTCACTCTTGCTGTCCGCGGGGACTCTTTGTGCAGGCGGACGTCGTCGGCGAGCGCACCTCCACGGACTACGACCAGGCGAAACAGAGGAAGTTAGCAGAGAAACAATTACTATTCTGCCCTAGTTTAAAATAAATTCTTTTTTTAAGATTTATGGCTTAGAATAATTATGATGGGAGGAACCTGTTAAGTTTAATTTTAATTATGATGGGACTCCCAAACACCATAACAAACCTCTTAAGTTTAATTTGCTATGCATCTTTTTCGAACTTGGTGTCAGAGTGGTATGTAAAAACTCTGCTCCAGAAGTTGACAAAGTACAAAGCTAAGGCTCCTATTTTGATAAATTGGAAGCTATGCTAATTAGAAAATCTTTTGAGTCATGTCTGATACTAGGGTATATGGTTGGGCTATGTTGGCGCAAATTCAGGGCCAAAACATGAGAGGATTAGCATGTGCAGCGATCAGCAGCACGCGTTGCAGCGCTGCCTCTAAAAACCTGTAGGCCCGGTTCTTAGAAACTGGTAGACTTGGTTTTCATCAAGAGGCTGGCGAGAAACTAACGGCCGCCCGCCTGGGAGGACCCCATCGGGGCAGGAACACCTTGGGTTTCCCTAGGCTCAGCAGGCCAGGTAGGGCACATCCTCATTAAAGGAGATGACGAGCAGGGCCACTACAAGGCCCATGAAGGGCCGAGCAGCCCAGCCCGCAAGTTGGGGGATCTAATCCTCTCACGGTCAACCAGCTTGGCTGCCCCAACGGAAGCAGGGGGGGGATCGAGCCCTCGGACGGCGGCGGTCGCGGGTGCGCCCGTATCTCGCGGCACACGTGGCCACACGCATGCACACCAGGGACCTCACCGACCTTCCCTCACTCGGTCAACCGAGTATGTTGGAGCACAGGGCTCCGATGTTGGCAGCTGCGATCAGGAGACTAGGACCGAGTCTGCCGTGTGCATGAGTCGTTCGGTGCTCAGTGGCCATGTGTGCGGCTGTAGGAGCCCACCTGCTCTCCTCTCACGCATTCAACTGGAGATCACATCTCCAGGAGGACCAAGGCAGCGGCGGCAGGAAGGGGCACCCGCGTCTCCTGCTCGAGGTGACGACTTGAGCTGCTTAAAGGTGCTCCGCCTCTCCTCTCGTCCTCTACCTCGGGCTATAAAAGGGGCCTCGAGGCTTTCCTCGTCTTCACCCTAGAACCACCGAGCTACTCCCTCACTCTCTCTGTTTCCACTCTATTCATGTGGATTGCGCGCGTGTCTCTCTGTGTGGGTTGGCCGGTGAGCTCCCTGCCTGTGCGCCGCCGTCTTCCGGTGGACGATTTGTTCTCTGACCTTCTCCTGGTGGGTCTGCTGCCGGTCTTGTTTACACTATAATTTGGTTAGAATATTTATTGAATTAGCCAAATTATTTAATGGTGACAAAGTGGATGATTTGGCATGTGAAGCGATTATCAACTGTGGACAGATTGTTTATCAAATCAAGTGTGCGTATGTTCATGCAGGGATATATATGGTTGAAGGTCAAATTAATGGACGTGATGGACGTGTGTCTTGCAGACCGATATGAACATTTACGTCCTGCGTGAAAGAAGGAAGCAAAGGTAGAGTCCAGGCCGGATCGTCAATACCAGGTTTGGAGGGGCGAATTATAGTGGACGTGATGTACGTGTCTTGGACAGCAATATGAGTACATACATCATACGTGAGAAGGAAGCAAAGATGGAATTCAGGCCGGAGATAAAGGATTTTTTATAGATAGAAGACAACTCGTATCTAACTTGAGTAGATATTTTCAGTTGAGATTCACAACCTTTTTTGTACACGTGAACTGATTTGCCGAAGTCCAGGCTGCCCGTATATAAATACTAGGTACGTGGCCGATGGAGGGCTCTCTCCGAAAATCAATCGACACAATTCAATTCTATTTGCATCTACGTTTGTTCTTTTTCGCACAGTAGCTTATAGTTCTTGTCAAGCTCTAGCAGCCCTAGGGTTTGGTTGATCTTTGCCGTTTTGCGCTGCAAAACGGTCGGCCTCCTCCACGAAAGCGAGGAACCCCTTTGCTAGTTTGCGCGGAAACTAGTCGCTCTTCGTCGCGAAAGTACGATAATTATCGTGGTGCTGCGCAGATCAATTTTGTACGGCAACACAATTGGCGACTCCGTTGGGGAAGAAGAAGAAGAAGCATACAATGGAGAACAGCGGCCCCAAGGACGGATGCGCCGTCGATCCCGACAACATAATCGCCATTGCACTGGATGAGTTATCTGAAGATGAACGGCTGGAGCTTCAATGGGAACTCGAGGAAGATATGAAGGAGTTACAGAAGAAAAAGTTGGCAGGTTACCAGAGGACGAGGAACGGCGTCATTAAAAGGGTAATTCCACCAGCTTCATCTGCTCCGCAAACCACTGATATGAGTAAACCGATCTCTGCTGATGAAATTGCTTATTTAATTGATACATCGGTAGCAAGTAAATTTGGTGATAATATGATGCACTTTATGGATCAGTTTAGTAAAAATCTAGAGAATAATTTACCTGGTCAAATCCGTTCAGTAGTGCTGCAAATTAATGATGAACAACGGGGAAAAAAGCCGGTGGCTCAAAATAGTTCTGTTAATCTTCCATCTATTTCATATGCACCAACACACAGTGCATCGCCTAATGTTTCATTACCCTAGATATGTGCTCAAAGTGGCCGGAATTGTTCTAATTCGGCTACAGATTTTATGCCAGTCTTTTCATATAGCACTGTTAATTCTACAGTTGGGCCTTCGGTTCCACCTATTCCAAACATCAATAACCGAAGTATTGGTTTTACTTCTAATTCGCAGCAACCCTTTTATCATACAGTTGCATATAATACTCCACCATTGCCTCCAACGGGTACCGGAATTCCTCACGGGCCAGTACCAGATGCATACTTTAGTAGACCTCCACAACCTACACATTATCCTTTGCATGAAACACCACCACAAACACATGTTGCATCTGTGTCACAGAATAATTTTGTACAACCTTTTGAGACCTTTAAGGATCAGATTGCTAACATGCTTAGAGAGTTTGGTCTGGAACCTAAAGGTAGAGCACGTGCATATCAAAAACCCTATCCAGATCATTTTGATACAACCCCGTATCCTCGTGGTTTTAAAATTCCTGATTTTGCTAAATTTACGGGAGAAGATGGTAGGTCGACGTATGAGCATGTAGGACAGTTTAGCGCAAAGCAGTGAAATTGGGACTTCTGATGTTTATAGAGTGAAATTGTTTCCTTTGTCTTTATCTGGTACTGCATTCACTTGGTTTACATCTCTTGCTCCTAATTCTATTTTTACATGGGCTCAACTGGAGCAAAAATTTCATGAGTATTTTTATAGTGGTGAAACTGAGCTTAGACTTTCGGATTTAACATCGGTGAAGCAAAAGTACAATGAACATGTTTCTGATTACATTAGGAGGTTTAGAGAAGTGAGAAACCGATGTTTTAATTTGAATATAGCTGAAAAAGATTTAGCGGATCTTGCTTCTTCGGGTTTGCTTGCTCATATTAGAGACAAATTAGAAGGGCAAGAATTTTCAGATGTTAATCAAGTTTTGCAAAAGGCTTTGGCACAGGAAAACCGTTCTAAGGAATGTAAACAATATAGCCGGTTTAGAGATAGCCAGAATAAGAACATAGAAAAGCCTGCAGTGAATGTTGTAAGCTATGATACTGATTCGGCTAGTGACGATGATGTTGATGTTTGCATAGCTGAGTGGACACAAATGCCAAAGTCAAAACCATTTATACATTAGAGATCCACCGTAGGCGAAAACCATAGATCTACCTCGAAGACTTGGTGTAGAAAGTCGAGTCCGAAAGGTGGTAGGAGTGGCCCAGCTGGTCCAGGGGCCCGGTCGGTCCCTGGTGGGCCCAGATGCCATGCCTCTTCGGCCTAGCTGGCTTCTCGGTAACTTCATTTCTTCCTTGGACCTTCATGTGCTCAAATTTTTTTTATGGACCTTCATATGTGTCCATTTTTGTTTCATGCCAGTTTCACCTTCTTGCAAGGGCTCTCTACTTCAAGTCTAATGAGCAAGAGTTTTCTTCATATTTAGATAGATGAGGGATCTAAGTTTTGATACTCAGATTGCTTCACTTTCCATACTTTCTTGGTAGCGTTCCGTTTGTGTTGTTTTCATGCTTTCTTCTTGTGTTGCTTCCTTGAGGGAGTCTTCTTAACATAAGGACATTGTTCCAGCGTGGGTAGGAAGTTAAATCTCATAAACTTTCCATCAAAGGTGAGCTGGACAGTTTCTTTCCACATATCAATATGTGCCTTTGTGGTTTTCAGAAAGGGTTTCCCTAAAATGAGTGGCATATCATCCCTTCCATATGTTTTAACTACCACAAAGTCAACTGCCACAGAAGCATCCTGGATCTTGATTGGAATGTGACATACCATCCCTTCTGGCTGGCACAAAGTCGAATTGGCAAGTTGAAGCTGAATGTCTATTGGAATCATAGTTGGATAACTGATTGTATTGAATAACTCCAAAGACATTGTACTCATGTCAGATCATGAATCACAAAAGGCGTGCTTCACATGGACATCCCATATATCACAGCTAATCATTGGATAACCTGATCATCGCAGGGTATAGAGGTGGATGTTGCAATGTTGGTAGCATTGATTTGAGAATGAGTTGCTACTGTTCCCCGACAACGGCGCCATAAAGGCTTGTTGGCGCTTCTTAGCCTATACGAATAACTCTGCAAGCGGACGGAGACCAATGTAGCTTTTCACCAAGGGAGTAAAACCTGAGTGTCAAATCTAAGGAACGATAGACGTCACTAAGCCTAGAAATATTCAACCGGGCCTACCAGGGGACAAGAGGTATGACGGTAGAGGGCCTAACTCCAGTTAGCCAACTCATTACCCAGATAACTTTCTATCCACTAGCATTATCTACTTCGACGGCTGGAAGGGAAGGACCTCAAAAAGGGATGAGAGGGGAGGAGGGGGGGTCCAACGGCAACCTGCACTACTATTATGAAAACACCCGACGTGGTGGACTATGAAGGACTGACAGGGTTATCACCACCTGCCACCTACAAGAACAGTACCGTGGGGTGGAAAACAACCCAAGGTAACTATCTAGCTACTAACTTCTGCCTCGCGCTAAGGCAAGAAGAAACCTCAAACGAGCAGGCTTGCTAAGTCGCACAGACAAGGGATCCCACAAATCAATGTAAGCAAATAGATAAATTATTGGAAGTAAAGAGAAGAACTAGAGAGGCACTCAAGATAGACGAGGAACTTACTCAAAAAAGCTTCATTCCTCTGAGGTGGATACATAGTTGGAGTCGAGCCGACAAACCCGGCTTGGCTCCCTGTTGAGTAGAACCGACAAACCCGGCTCTCCTCCCATCTTAGCTGTCACCCAAACACTCACCTCACACTCTCCCTATTCTACAACTAAGGTGGTGCAACAACATCTTGAGACTCTTCTTCTCTCCCTTGGAATGGTGCGTTGAGAGTGGAGGGGTATGACAACTTTTGTAGCAACTTCAGGTTGGTTTGGGTTAGAAAACGCCACAGAAATATGGGCTTGGGCCACCAAAAAGTTGGGTTGGCTGGCCTAGCCTAGGGCTGGGCCGATGTCTTATGCCATGGATTTGCACCGCCTATCGCATGGATCCTCCTGATAATCTCCTGAGGTTGGTTAAATTGGTGGCTGCTCTGTTGGAGGCAGTTAGAGGTGGGCCCTCCATTTTGTCGCACGATCCTTTTGGGTCTGTCGGATGAAACCTCCATCAATCACACATCTCAGGGGCAGTAGGAATGTGTTTTCTCACCCCTGGATCGATGTCGTGGCAGCTAGCCATGGGTCTAGGCTGGTCAGCCAGTTTCCTGGCCGGCCGGCTGTGTACTAGCCAGCCGGCCGCAGCCAGGCCAGCCAGCCAGGGCTGGGTCGGTGATCTTTCCGGAGGCATAACTTTCTCGTCCAGACTCCGAATTGAGCTATCTAAATGTCCATTTTGCTCATCTCAGAGAGCTTTTCAACATGGTGCTCTCAATTATGTTATTTGAGTAACTTATGCACCATGTCCAAGCACCTTTTGTATGGCCTTATTGTTTCATCACTGATTTATGCATCATTTTACCTATATTCCTTGCAAAACATATTGGGACACAAAACTTGTGGAAATAATTAGTATAAAGAATATTTTATGCATGCATCACTTATAGTTCCATCATTATTCCCATGGTTGACGGCTAAAAGTGGCATATAATAGCCATCAACATTTAAGTATAACTACATTTTATATATTGGCAATAACACATTCATTCGTTGACCATATAAAAAGGACATGTAAAATTTTTCACATTACCACATATAAGTATGAGTGCTGCATTTTATAAGTGGGGGCAATAAAAATAGAATGTTAAAGTTGTAGCAAGCAACTGTTGTGTTCACTTGCCTTTACCGACAATGTAGAGATTCACCTGGAAGCAACATCACCTACTAAACCACTCATGTATATCAGCACAACAAACCCAGTGGCACTCTCACATATAAAAAAGAAGGCTCATATATCCAAGACCCTCAATAAGAATAACACTAGACAAACCATTTTACTTGTCATCAACACCGATAAAGAGCAGCAATGCTTCTCTTTTCCATATCAATTTTTTATATAATAGATTAGGTACCCAACAACTATATTTCTGGAAATTTCAGAGAATAAACTACAACTTTGGTTGCATGACCATAATTTTGTTAGGCCTCTAAAATCATATAAAACACCACTAAAAAAATACTTCTGAAACTGCCATACAGCCCATGCACCAACATATAAAAATTCATATCCGCAAACTATGCCATAAAAAAATATGAATTTTTTCTGGCATTAAGAAATTTTATTCCTCTACATAAGTCTTCATAGGTAAAAGATCCAATTCAGCCAATTACTAGGTGCAAAACACCAATGAACTGACCTCATTCGATCTGCTAGGAAAACACGAACAACCATAGTAATACTGCCATATCTCGAGTTCTACTCCACCAAAAGCACAATTAAATAAATTCTAGAAAGCTAACAAAATCCTGTAGAACTTTCTTATACATCTCAAAAATCAATTCTGCATCTAACATACAAAAAACGTGAGCCCTAGTCAAACTGCCGAATCTGCCAAGAAACTGCAGCTAGAAAACGAGTTTGAATTATACATGATCTAGCACATCTCCTTGATCCTCTCTCCATGCTCGATCCGTTTTGCTATTGTCTTTCAAGTTTTGGTACGGCAATGGAGGAGATCTAGAGCGTGAAGGAGCAGTGGAGAGACGGGAGGAACATTCTGAGAGAGCTCGAGGAGAGGAGGGGGAAGAAGTACGTGCGACCCATGGGAGAGGGGTGGAGATAAGGTTATGTGCCCCCTTTTTCCTTGATTCATTTCCGCCATTCATTCTTTGGCTCCACAAAACTCTATGATCATTAACCCGAATACTACATATGCGAAGTCAAATGGATTGCTCTAGAAAAGATCTACACATCCACAGTCACCGATTTTCTATATGAAATACGGATCAAAAAGTAAACTTTTGCCCTTCCTTTAAACACTCGGTCAACACGTGTACCTTTTACACTTTATAACATACTAAACATGTTTTGATCTAAAGCACAATTTATTAGTTCATAAACAAGCAATAACCTTAATAACAATCCAAATATTTCATTAATTATGCACGATTAGTGACTCTTTAATTTCCATGGATTACAATTTGTGGGTCATCGTAGCATTACTTTGGTGAAGGTTCCCAGATATGGGTAACTCTTGTACACACTAGAGTACATAGTTGATGTCATAGGCGTGGTGCATAGGTGTGGCGGACCACTCTGAAATTATTCCAAGTTAAGTACCCATGGACCACTAATCAAGTAGTCAGGCACTTAATCCGGAATAAGCTGGAGCGCCGTCGGATTATACCCGATTAACCACGTACTTTCACGATCAAAACAACACGCGCGCCCACACGAAGGAGAGTCCCAGAAATTACAACATTCCACAATTTCAACATACATAAATAGTATCATAAAGTTACTACAAACCAAATTCGAATTTCAAATCAGAGTATGAGAGTTCATTGCAGCGGAATATTAAAACTAGCGACGATACATAGCAACACCACGATGAAGCCGGTCATGGTGCTACTCCTCCCGATCCTTGGAAGAGGACGGAACCCACTCTACATGCCAGCCAGGAGGAACCTGGGTAGGCCAAGTGACAGAATCCCCTGCCACATCCAAAGCAGTACCTAAAATAAATAGCCACAAGCAAGGCTGAGTATACTAATACTCAGCAAGGCTTACCCGTCGGGTGAAAACTACATCACCGACATCTAGACATGAGAGGCTTTTGGCTAGTGGGTTTGTTTGCTAAAAAGCAATTAAGAGTGGATCCTTACTTTCATAATTTTAGCATCAAATTCTAGTAGAGTTAACCATTCTAGATTAGCATCCTCTCTAAGCATACAAGTGGTGCAATACAATTTAGTACATACAACAAGTTCATCATCCTCATAGTTCCACTTGTTACTCAATACAGCATAGCGGTCAAGCAGTCTCATTAACTGCGAGAAGCGGACAGTTCGAACCGAATTTTGCTACCTGGCCAGGGGAAACCCAACACACACGGATAATGCTAGCTATAAAAGGCACAAGCACTACCCAACCTTTCCCATCGATCCACAATTCGGCGCCGGGTCCATTCCCTTAGGATAAAGGTTTACCGCTTCACTCACGGCATCATGCATACATCCACATGTGTACAGCAAGGGAAACAAAATGTTTCCAAGGAGAGATGGCTATCGGTCCTAGCTGCTTCAATCTGGTACCGGGCTTACCGATTCCCATAGGTCGGCATGCGTGTGGTACGTTCAAAGACTTGACACACAGAACCACACGTTTCGACCTTAATCCAAATATCATACACGGACGGGAGATCTACACATATCATCCCGTCCGTCCATCCTTATGATTCCAAATAAATAAAGACAAGCAACTTCTATATCTCGTGAGTGACAGGAAATCACTCGACTTGTAACGGTCCTAAAGGCATTGCTCTACCGATCCTATCATGCTTGTATTTCAAGTCAAAGGTACTAAAATCATGCAACTAAGGTATTCATACAACACCTAGAACGTAAATGCACAAGCATAATTAAATTCATAGTTGCACGATTTAAAAGTTAGGTTGGGGCTTGCCTTCTTGAGCTAAAACACTGTCAGGCTCCTGGGCGATCACGACGACGTCGGCACCACCCTCGGGGACTTCTTCTTTGTTGACGGGGACGAGGTTGTAGGTGCCGTCAGCGAGAGCGCCTTCTACATGAGATGTACAAATTTATTGTGGCTGCCTAAGTGGTCTAAAAGCAAGGCCTTGAAGGCCATATTCACCTAGACATACTATTGGGCGATACTTTTCTTCACAAAATTAGAGAATGTGTGTGGTGGAAATTTTTATGCCTTTATAATGGGGATTGTGTACACATATAAAACAATTCAAACCATTATTTTTAAACAAGAGTGCAGTTCCAGAATTTTAAGCTTTACATGCTCCACATTTGATTAATTATCAAAAGTGACCTATTTCTTTTTATACAACTCAATTCTACTCTAGTTCCTTCTCATTTTGGTTTCTCTGTTTCTGTTCATCCTTTTTATTCACAAACTTTATGACAGCTACTGGAGTATAAGAGTTAGGCTCACTCCAAAATTTAGCCCAATCTGAGCTACACAGAATTTATTAAAAATAGTAAAAGTTGGTGTGCAAAGAAACAAGATTAATTCATATAAAATTAAAACTACCTTCAAAACAGATAATTTTTCTCCCAGAGCTAGACATGAGTGAAAGAAAGGCTCTGACCAACTGGTGGCTAAAAATAACACTTGGACAGCCCTTAATAATTTTCTATCCGAAAACCAACATCTATTTATTTGCTAGCCTAAATAGGGTCAAAAATTAAGTTTAGCATTTTTACCACATGTGCTAACAAGTTCCTAGACCTCTGGTGAAAGATGGTGATTTTTGGCTGCATGGATTATTCTTAATAATTGCAGAACTAAGCTAGACCGGAATTCACAAAATAATTCATAACTGAAGCTACAGTCCATATTTTTAGGTCTCCTTTGGACACATAGTGTACAAGGGAATCACAAGCGACATATCCAAAGTTCAGCTCCAGAAGAGCTCAGGATTTGAAATGGTGCACAAGATTCTAAAAACTGAGTTTGAATCTTAATTCAAAAACTATTCATCAAAAGTGTATACATGCCAACATGAGATTGGAGTTCACTATCTCACGAGCCCAGGGAGTATTTTTGAGCATTTTTCTTATTTTTCTACAATTTTTAGTGGATTTTACAAGATTTCGGGAAAATGAACTAAACCTTAAGAATCTTTTTACGCCGTGACCCTTGGAACTTTTGAAACCTCGCAAACAGGCCCCTGGTTTCTTTCACTGGGAACCCTGCGAAAAGGAAGAAGATGAAGTTGTGCCCTTGGCTCGTCGGCGACGTTGCACCGGCCATACGACGGTGGGAGGAGGTCGGAGAAGTGGGGGAAAAGGACGAGCAGCTCACCACGAGTCGAATGGTGGCGGTTGGGAGGTCGGACGAGGCTCGGAGGTGGCCGGCGACGGGAGCATCGGCGGTGCGGCCACCACGGCTTCAACTCCAGCGAGGTCGGTGACTTTCACCGCGGTTGGAGAGGCTCGTGAGCATCAGTGGGACATGGCGAAGACGTTGGGATGCTCGGTTGGCGTCGTGGATAGCTCGAAGGTGTGGCTCGACGTGGAGGTGCCTCGGCGGCCGAAAAATAGGGATTTGGGGGAAATTCCGATTTCTCACCGGAAAGTCGATGGGAGCTTGAAAGAAGTGGGAGGAATCGAAGCTAAGGAAGTGGGCGAGCTCTGAGTGCGGGGAATTTGGAAATGGTGGAGGGATGGGGGCGAATTTGCTCCGGCGCTCGAGCTTGGCTCTTGCGGCCAGAGGTTGAAGAAGGGGCTCGGGAGCGTGGGGGAGAGGGAATGGCTGCGGCGTGAGCGAAGGCAAGGGTTAGAGGTCACTTGGCGAAGCAAATGAGCACTCCAGAGCTGGCTGGGTTCGCTCAGGGCGTGCGCGTGCTCGAGCCGTCGGAGTCGCCATTGATGGCTCTGATAGCTCGGGCGGCGCGAGCGGAGGGGGTTGGGGGCTGAGGATCATGGCGTGCACGATGGAGGGACACACCACAGAGGCTTTGACGCGTTGCGAGCAGGAATCTGACCGCGGGGTGGCTCAGCGCGGCGCGCGTGGCCACGGCCAGTGGCCGAGCTCTGCTCGCCATCATGGCGCTCCGCGCGGCGCGAGGCTGCCAGGGCGCTGTAGCGCGCGACGTGACGGAACGGGGAGCCAGACGCCCACATGAGGACAAAAGGAAGGTGCCGCCGCGGCTTGGCTGGCCAGGCGAGGCCGCTGCCGCTCGCCGGCCATGTGGCGGTCGGTCTGCGGCCGGGGCAGAGCGCGCCAGGGCGACTGTCGGGCGCCCCGTGGAGCTCCTCCTTTCACTATGGAATTTCTCCAAAAATTTGAACTGAACATGCAAATATGCAAAAATAAAAGTTGGAGTTTGAGATGTGGGACACAACTTTCTTTTTGGGGTGAACCTAAAATTTCAAATTTTTCAAGCTCAAACAGGCCAATTTCGAACAGGCATTCAGCATGGTTTTTCGAGTTTTTGAGGGGCTTAACTGCAAAATTTGAAAAAGTTCCCAACAGTGACTAGGTGATTTTTGTGATGACAAACAACTTTCATTTTTAGAGATTTTTAAGTTTAGTACAAAATTCTTGAGATTTCTGTTGGGTGTCAAAAAGGCCTTGTTTGAATTTAAATTTCGAATTTTGATCAAATTATGTGTGCTACCACCATTGCTGCCCTTTTATGCTGTTTTTTATTGTGTTTTTAAGGTACTAAACATCAGGGATGTCACAGCCTACCCCCCTTAGAAGGAATCTTGCCCCGAGATTCGATATTGCTTAGGGACATGGTAGAGAGAGGGGTACCTTGGTCTTAGAAAGGATGTCGGGGAAGTTCTTTTTAAGATAGTCCTCGGTTTCCCATGTGGCTTCATTCTCAGAGTGATGACTCCACTGAATTTTATATATTTTAACTTCTCTTCTTCGCGTCTTTCTCTCCTTCTCATCAAGGATCTTGATAGGATGTTCATCATAAGAAAGATCCGGTTCAACCGAGAGTTCTTCTTGCTCAACAACCTCGGTCGGAATACAAAGACATTTCTTGAGTTGGGAGACATGGAATACATTGTGCACGGCGGAGAGCTTCTCGGGAAACTTCACACAGTACGCTACCGGTCCACATTGTTGAGTGATTTCATATGGGCCAATGTAACAAGGTGCAAGTTTTCCTTTCAATCCAAACCTTTGCACCCCCTTGGTCGGGGAGACCTTGAGATACACATGATCGCCGACTTCGAACTGAAGTGGCTTCCGTCTTTGATCAAAGTAACTCTTGTGCCGTGATTGTGCGGTCCTCAAGTTTTCACGGATGATCCTAACCTTTTCTTCCGCTTCCTTAACAAGGTCAGGGCCATACGTGTACCTCTCGCCTGCCTGGGACCAACACAACGGTGTCCGGCATCTTCTACCATACAAGGCTTTGAAAGGTGTCATTTTAAGACTTGCTTGGTAGTTGTTGTTATAAGAGAATTCAGCAAGAGACAAACATTTCTCCCAGTTCTTCCCATAATGGATAACACAAGCTCGAAGCATATCTTCAAGTATTTGATTAACCCTTTCCGTCTGCCCATCAGTTTGAGGGTGATATGCCGAACTACGGATCAGTTTTGTGCCTAAGGATAGTTGCAACTGTTCCCAAAAGCGTGCCACAAATTGAGCACCACAATCTGAAAATTATTGTCTTGGGTACCCCATATAGACAAACGATCCGTTCCAAATAGATTTCAGCATACCTCCTAGCGGTATAAGCGGTATTGACCGGAATAAAATGTGCGGTCTTGGTGAGGCGGTCCACAATTACCCAAATGGAGTCATGCCCCTGAGGGGTTCTGGGAAGTCCAACAATGAAGTCCATGCTTATATCTTCCCACTTCCACGAGGGAATAGGTAGAGGTTGAAGAGTGCCTACTACCTTCAAGTAGCTAGCCTTTACCCGCTGAAACGTGTCACATTCCGACACATACGTGGCAATCTCCCGCTTCATCCTAGTCCACCAAAAGTTTTGTTTCAGATCTTGGTACATTTTGGTGCTACCGGGATGGATAGAAAATTTGGAGAGATGGGCTTCATCCATAATTTTCCTTCGGAGTTCAGTGTTCTTGGGCACCTCTATCCGATGTCCAAACCACATCACTCCCTGCCCATCTAGCCGGAAACATTTATATTTTTCCTTTACCTTCTCTTTTGCCAATTTTCTCTTGAGGATTTTAATCTTTGCATCATTTAATTGAGCTTCAACAATTTGATCGTGCAAGGTTGGTTCGACAGAGATATGGTTGAAATATCCGTGAGGAACAATCTCTTAGTTGAGCTTTGCCATTTCATGGCACAAGGTGTCAGTGTAGGACTCTACGGAAAGGCAGTGACAGCGAGCCTTGCGGCTTAGTGCATCCGCAACCACATTAGCCTTCCCGGGGTGATAATGCACACTAAGGTCATAGTCCTTTGCTAACTCCAACCATCTCCGCTGCCTCATATTCAAGTGTGATCAGTGTATATGTTGCATGGAACACCCATCAGGTAGTGTCTCCATATCTTGAGAGCATGAATGACCGCTGCTAACTCAAGATCATGCGTAGAATAATTTTGCTCATGCGGCCGTAGTGCTCGGGAAGCATAAGCAATGACTCGGTTCTCTTGCATAAGAACACAGCCAAGTCCAGTGCCTGAAGCATCGCAATAGACATCATAGGGCTTGGTGCTGTTGGGTTGAGCTAAAACTGGGGCTGAAGTTAAATGTTTTCTCAATGTGTGAAAAGCTTGTTCGCATTTGTCACTCCACACAAATTTGACTCCCTTCTTTAAGAGTTCGGTCATGGGTTTAGCAATCCGAGAGAAATCCGGAATGAAGCGGCGATAGTAACCTGCTAAACCCAGAAAACTCCGAATCTCATGGACAGAGGTAGGTGGTTGCCAATCCATTACCCCTTGCACCTTGGTTGGATCCACGGATATACCATCCTTGGAAACTGTGTGACCCAAGAATTTCACACTTTCTAGCCAGAATTAACATTTAGAGAACTTGGCATAGAGTTGATGGTCTCTCAATCTTTGAAGAACAATGCAAAGGTGCTCGGCATGCTCTTCCTCATTCTTGGAATATATGAGGATGTCATTAATGAAAACCACCACGAACTTGTAGAGCTCGGACATGAACACCGAATTCATGAGATACATGAAGTAAGCGGGGGCATTCGTGAGCCCAGATGACATGACTAGGAATTCATAAAGTCCATAACGGGTAGAAAAGGCAGTCTTGGGAATGTCACAAGGTCGAATTTTTATTTGGTGATAGCCAGAGCGAAGATCAATCTTGGAGAACACTCCGGCGCCAGCTAGTTGATCGAAAAGGACATTAATTCGGGGAAGTGGATACTTATTTTTGTTGGTCACCGTATTGAGAGGCCGGTAATCAATACACAACCTCATAGAATGATCCTTCTTCTTCACAAAGATAGCTGGACAACCCCACGATGACACGCTAGGGCGGATGAAACCCTTATCTAGCAGTTCTTGGAGTTGAATTTTTAATTCAGCCAATTTATTGGGTGGCATCCTATAGGGTCTCTTTGATATAAGTGTTGTGCCAGGTTGGAGTTCAATCACAAATTCAATGTCCCTATCCGGCGGCATCCCAGGTAAGTCACCCGGAAAAACATCGTCATACTCACATACCACCGGAATGTCCTTTAGTTGTGTTTCTACCATGGTGTAAGCACAAGCATTGGTATAATTCCGGTGTGGCAGATATAGTGCACTAGGGCCATGTGTAGGCGAGTTTATTTCCACAACTCTTTCAGCAACATCTAGCACAACCTTATGTTGAGTCATCCAATTTGCCCCCAAAACAATATCAATCCCTTCCAACCCAAGCAGAATTAAATCAGTAGGAAACACTTTACTACCCAGCCTGATTGGTACTTTTTGAGTGACTTGGTTGGATGCTATTTTACCTCCCACTGTTTGTGGCGGACCACTCCAAAATTATTCCAAGTTAAGTACCCCGGGGACCACAAACCGAGTAATCAGGCACTTAATCCGGAATAAGCTGGAGCGCCGTCGGATTAAACCCGATTAACCACGTACTTTTTTTTCGATCGAAACAACAACACGCCCACACGAAGGTGAGTTCCAGAAATTACAACATTCCACAAATTGACATACACAATAGAATCTCAAAGTTATTACAAACCAAGTTCAAATTTAATCAGAGTATTAAAGTCTTGCAGCGGAATTAAAGTAGTTCATTGCAGCGGAATTAAAAAGGTTCATTGCAACGGAAGATAATCTAATGACGATACAAATAACACCATGCTGAAGCCTGCCACGGTGCTACTCCTCCCGTTCCTCGGCATAGGACGGAACCCACGCTGCTTCAATCTGGTATCGGGCTTACGGACTCCCATATATCGGCATGCATGTGGTACGTTCAAAAACTTGACACACTCAACCACACGTTTCGACCTTAAATCAATTATCATACACGGACGGGAGATCTACATCTATCACCCCGCCCGTCAATCCTTATGATTCCAACAGATGTAAAGACAAGCAACTCCTATGTCTCGCGAGTGACAGGAAATCACTCGACTTGTAACGGTCCTATAGCAATGCCTTATCGATCCTCTCATACTAGTGTTGCAAGTCATAGGTACTAGGAAATGTGCAGCTAAGGTATTCAATCAACTCCTTGAAACGTAAATGCACGAACATAGAGAATTCAAAGCTGCATAATTTTAAAGGTTAGGTTATACTCCGGGGCTTGCCTTCTTGCTCTAGCTGGGGGTTAGCCTCCGGGTTGGTCGATCCTTCGCCGGCACCTCCCTCCGGGATTCCTTCCTCGTCGGCGGGGATGAGATGGTAGTTGCCGTCCGGAATAACGCCTTCTACATGAGATGCATATCTTAAGGTGGCTGCCTATTGATTCTAAGATTAAGGCCTTGAAGGCCATATTCACCTAGACATGCTTAAGTACTACTATTTTCTTCACAAAAACAGAGTAGAGGTGTGGGAAAAATTTTATTTGACTTCGATGGTGATTGTGTACATATATAAAAGAATTCTATTAATTACTCACAAATTAGGGTGCTGTTCTGGAATTTCAGATTCCCTTTATTTTATTCTAACTAACTAACAAAAAGGTTTATTCTTTTATATAAATCAATTTCCACCTAGATTAATTCTCATTTTTGTTTCTCCATTTCTGTTCATCATTTTTATCTATAAACTTTATGACAGCTACTGGAGTATATGAGCTAAGCTCACTCCAAAATTTAGCAAAATCTGAGCTACACAAAATTTATTAAAAATATATCAAACTGCTGCCCGCAGAAATGAAATAAATTCATATAAAATTGAAAATTCATCCAAATCAGGAAATTTTCCTACCAAAGCTAGTCATAAGTGCAAGGAGGGCTCTGGCCAAGCGGTGGCTCAAAATAACCCTTGGACAGTCCTCAATAAATTTCTATCCAAAAACACATATCTATTTATTTGCTAGTCTAAACAGAGCAAAAATCAAGTTTTGTATTTTTAACAGGTGTGCTAACAAGTGTTTAGTCCTCTGGAGCAAAATGGTGATTTTTCACTGCATAGATTATTTTTAATAATTTCTGGACTGCAAAAAGACAGGAAACACATTTTAATTCATAACTAGAGCTACAGTCCATATTTGTAGGTCCCCTTTGGACACAAGATGCCCAAAGTCACTACAAGCAACATATCCAAAGATCAACCCTAGCGGAGCTCTGGATTTGAAATGGTGCACAAGTTTCAGATTTTACAGTTTGAATTTTAGTTCAAAAATGGTTCACCAAAAGTATATACATGCTTAAAGGAGATTGGAGTTTACAATCTCACGAATCCAGGGAGTATTTTTGTGCATTTTTCTGATTTTTGTACGATTTTTAACGGATTTTACAAGATTCGGGAAAATTAGATCTAGGTTTAAGAATCTTTTTACGCCGGGGACCCTAGAACTTTCAAAACTTCACGAACAGGTCCCTGACTTTTACACTGGGAACCCTGGAAAAACGAAGACGATGAAGAAAGGTCCTTGGCTCGTCGGCGTTGCTACGCCGGCCAAACGACGGTGAGTTAGGGTCGGGGAAGTGGGGGAAAAGCACTAGGGGCTCACCACGAGTCGGTTGGTGACGGTTGGAAGGCCGCGGGATGCTCGGAAGATGGCCGGCGGCGATGCAGTGGCGGCGCGGCTGCCGCGGCTTCTACGCCGGTGAGGTCGGGGGCGTTCGCCGAGGTTTGAAGGGTCCTAGAGCACCAGTGGAGCTCGAGGAAGCTAATGGCGTGCTCGGTTGACCTCGGGGACGGCTCGGAGTGGGGTCTCCACGCGAGGGTGCTCCGGCGGCCGAAAATCGAGATTTAGGGGAAATCTTGATTTCTCGCCGGAGAAGCGACAATAGCTCGAGAGAAGTGGGGGAATGGGAGGCCAGAGGAGGGTTCTAGCTTCGTGCGCGAGGAATTTGAGAATGGTGGAGAGTGGAGGGCGAATTTTGCCTCGAAGCTCGGCTCGGTCTGTGCGGCGTGAGGTGGAAGACGACGGAGCGAGGCGCGAGGAGAGGAAATGGCTAAGTGAGAACTGAGGGGAAGAGTGTGCGGTGCTCAGAGAAGGGTTTGGAGTGCGCTAGGGGCACTGAGCGGGCTCGGGGGTGTGTGAGCGCGTGCACGGGCCGTCACGGCGCCATTGATGGCGCGGCGAGCTCGGGCAGTGCGCACGCACGGGATAGGGCGTCAAAGATCATCGCGTGGAGCAGTGGGAGATCTCCAACAGGGCCCTTGGCGCGGAGCGGGACGGAATCAACCGCGGGGAGGCGCTGCGCGACGCGCGCGCAAGCGCGTGGCCACGGCGGCGTCCGACCGCCATGATGGCACTCCGCGGCGCGAGGCAAAGCGGGCGAACGACGGCGAGGTGATAGCTCGGGAGGGGTTGGACAAGTACAAGGCGACAAGCGCCACCCAACGCCGCGGCTCGGCCAGCTCGGCGAGGCCTCCGCCGCTCGCCGGCCACGTGGCGGCCGAGCTCCGGCCAGGCGCAGAGCGCGCCAGGGCCGAGCTGGCAGCCCCGGGGAGCTCCACTGCTACATTTGAATTTTCTCCTAAAAGTTGAACTGAACTTGAAAAAGTATGAAAATAAAAGTTGGAGTTTGAGAGGTGGGACACAACTTTCTTTTTGGTGTGAACCTGAAATTTCAAATTGTTCGAGCTCAAACAACCCAAATACAAAAAGGTGCCCAGAACTGTATTTCGAGTTTTTGAGGGACTAAACTGCAAAATTTTCAAAAGTTCCAAAAAGTGACTAGGCCTTATTTGTGATGATAAACAACTTTTATTTTTGGAGATTTTCAAGTTTAGTACAAAAATCTCGGGTTTTCAGTTGGGTGTCAAACAACCCTTGTTTTTGAATTTTAATTCGAATTTTTGAAGGGTTTTTAAATTTTTAACCCATAACCCCCTTTTTAACCTGTTTCATATGTGTTTTATTCATTATTACATCAGAGATGTCACAGCCTACCCCTCTTTTGCCGTGACTGGGCGGTTCTTAAATTTTCACGAACGATCCTAACCTTTTCTTCTGCTTCCTTTACAAGGTCAGGGCCATATGTATACCTCTCGCCTGCCTGGGACCAACACAACGGGGTCCGACATCTTCTACCATATAAGGCTTCGAAAGGTGCCATTTTAAGACTCGCCTGGTAGCTGTTGTTATAGGAGAATTCGGCCAGAGATAAACACTTCTCCCAATTCTTCCCATAATGAATAACACAAGCTCGAAGCATATCTTCAAGTATTTGATTTACCCTTTCCGTCTGCCCATCGGTTTGAGGGTGATATGCTGAACTACGGATCAGTTTTGTGCCTAAGGATAATTGCAATTGCTCCCAAAAGCGTGCTACAAACGGAGCACCACGATCTGAAATTATCGTCTTGGGTACCCCATGTAGACAAACGATCCGTTCCAAATAAATCTCCGCGTACCTCTTAGCAGTATAAATGGTATTGACCGGAATAAAATGTGCGGTCTTGGTAAGGCGATCCACAATTACCCAAATGGAGTCATGCCCTTGAGGGGTTCTGGGAAGTCCAACGATGAAATCCATGCTTATATCGTCCCACTTCCATGAGGGAATAGGTAGAGGTTGAAGCGTGCCTGCTACCTTCAAGTGGCTAGCCTTAACCCGCTGGCATGTGTCACATTCCGACACATACGTGGCAATTTCTCGCTTCATCCGAGTCCACCAAAAGTTTTGTTTCAAATCTTGGTACATTTTGGTGCTGCCGGGATGAATGGAAAATTTAGAGAGATGGGCCTCATCCATAATCTTCCTCCGGAGTTCCGTGTTTTTGGGCACCACGAGGCGATGTCCAAACCACATTACTCCCTGCCCATCCAACCGGAAACACTTGTACTTCTCTTTCACCTTCTCCTTTGACAATTTCCTTGTAAGGACTTTAATGCTCGCGTCATTTAATTGGGCTACAACAATCTGGTCGTGCAAGGTTGGTTCAACTGCAATATGGTTGAAGTACCCGTGTGGAACAATCTCTAAATTGAGCTTTGCCATTTCATGACACAGGGTGTCAGCGTAGGACTCCACGGAAAGACAATGACAATGAGCCTTGCGGCTTAGCGCATCCGCAACCACATTTGCCTTGCCGGTGTGATAATGCACACTAAGGTCATAGTCCTTTGCTAACTCCAACCATCTTCGCTGTCTCATATTCAGATGTGCCTGAGTGAAGACATATTTGAGGCTCTTGTGGTCTGTGTATATGTTGCATGGAACACCCATCAGATAGTGTCTCCACATCTTGAGAGCATGAATAACCGCTACTAACTCAAGATCATGCGTGGGGTAGTTTTGCTCATGAGGCCTAAGTGCTCGAGAAGCATAAGCAATGACTCGGTTCTCTTGCATGAGGACACAGCCAAGTCCGGTGCCTGATGCATCGCAATAGACATCATAGGGCTTGGTGCAATCGGGCTGAGCTAAAACTGGGGCTGAAGTTAAATGTCTTCTCAAAGTGTGGAAAGCTTCGTCACACTTGTCATTCCACTCAAACTTGACTCCCTTCTTTAAGAGTTCGGTCATGGGCTTCGCAATCCGAGAGAAGTCCGGAATAAAACGGCGATAATAACCGGCTAAACCCAGAAAACTCCGAATCTCGTGAACAGAGGTAGGTGGTTGCCAATCTAGCACCTCTTGCACTTTGGTTGGATCCACGGATATACCATCCTTGGAAACCGTGTGACCTAAGAATTTCACGCTCTCTAACCAGAATTCACACTTGGAGAACTTGGCGTAGAGCTGGTGATCTCTCAACCTTTGAAGAACAATGCGAAGGTGCTCGGCATGCTCTTCCTCATTCTTAGAATATATAAGAATGTCGTCAATGAAAACCACCACAAACTTGTCTAGTTCTGACATGAAGACCGAATTCATGAGGTACATGAAGTAGGCTGGGGCATTGGTGAGTCCAAAAGACATAACCAAGAATTCATAAAGCCCGTAACGTGTAGAAAAGGTAGTCTTTGGAATGTCACAAGGCCTGATTTTTATTTGGTGATAGCCAGAGCGAAGGTCAATCTTGGAGAACACTCTGGCGCCAGCTAGTTGGTCAAACAGGATGTCAATACGGGGGAGTGGGTACTTGTTCTTAATAGTTACCGCATTGAGAGGCCGGTAATCAATACACAACCTCAAGGAATGGTCCTTCTTCTTCACAAAGATAGCGGGACATCCCAAGGTGATACACTGGGACGAATGAAACCCTTGTCTAGCAGATCTTGGAGTTGAATTTTTAATTCAGCCAATTCATTGGGTGGCATTCTATATGGTCTCTTTGATTTAGGTGTTGTGCCAGGTTGAAGTTCAATCACAAATTCAATGTCCCTATCTGGCGGCATCCCAGGTAAGTCATCCGAAAATACATCGGCATACTCACACACCACCGGAATGTCCTTTAGTTGGGTTTCTACCATCGTATAAGCACACGCATTGACGCAAGTCCGTTGTGGCAGATATAGCACACTAGGGCCATGCGTAGGCGAGTTTATTTCAACAACTCGTTCCGCAACATCTAGCACAACCTTATGTTGAGTCATCCAATTGGCTCCCAAGACAATGTCAATCCCTTCCATACCAAGCAGAATTAAATCAGTAGGAAATGTTTTACTTCCCAGCCTGATTGGAACTTTTCGGGTGACTTGGTTGGATGCAATTTTACCTCCCGCAGTTGATATCACATATGATGATTTGGTATGGTAAGATTTTAGTCCACATTTCACATGAAATCTTGTGCTTATAAAACTATGTGTTGCCCCGGAATCAAACAATATCACAGCAGGTTGAGTGCAGATAGGGAAGGTACCAGTCATGTCTGGGGCTCCCTCGGGTAGGTCGGCCAAAGTAGTGTAGTTGAGCCATCCTTGTCGGACCTGCACACGCTGCTGCTGTTTGCCCTTGTTTTGTTGATTTCCTGGGCGCTGGTTTTGCTGCTTGTTCTGCGGGCAATCCTTGATGAAGTGACTGTTACTGCCGCACTTGAAGCACTGATAGCCGGCTCCAGGGCGAGCTGGCGGTTGTGCGTTCTGCCTTGGCGCCTGTTGCTGCTACGGCGGTGGAGGGAAACGGGGCGCATTAGGCTGTGGTGGCCTAGCAACCCATCCACCTCCCTAAGGTGCCCTGGACTGTCCTTGCGGTGCAGCCGGGGGAACCAAGCGGAACCTCTGTGGCTGCGCGCTCGAAGGTCCAGCGGGAGTCTTCCTCTTCTTCTCCGCCTTGTGCACCATGTTGGCGTCTTCTTGGGCGATGGCGAGGTTCACGAGATCGCCATATGTGGCTGCACGGGTGGTGGCCAACTGAGCCACGTCGAAACCTCTCTAGCTTCTTCTCGTCAGAGTCGGCGTGATGACCCGCATATGGGCACAGACCATTGAAGGCCTGGGCGTACTGCAGCACTGTGCGGGTACCCTGGGTCAGCGCCAGAAATTCGTTCAACTTCCGCTCTACCAAACCGGCCGGAATGTGATGAGCCTTGAATGCAGCCTTGAACTCATCCAATTCAACCACATGACCTTCCTGCTGCAGGGCCAGGTAGTTCTCCCACCATAGGAGAGCTGGGCCGCGGAGTTGCTGCGCCGTGAACACTATCTTGCGGTTGGAAGTGCAAGGCGTCGCCAGGATGGTGAACTTGGACTCGATGGCTCGAATCCATGTATCGGCCTCCAGGGGCTCATCGGCTCGCGAGAATATCAGCGGGTGCGTAGCCAGAAAATCCTCGTATCTGGCCACTTGAGGCTGAGGGGCCCGTTGACCTCCCTGCTGTAGCATCTGCTGTTGCATCATTTGTTGCTGATGCTGCAGGTTCAGTAGAATCTCCGTTTGCGTGGCATACAACTGTTGCCACGTCGGAGGTTGCTGCGGTGGAGGAGGCGGTGGCGGCTGTTGCTGCCCCTCTAGCCCCTGCTGGTTAGCGTTGGAGCCACTAGTGTCATGACCGCTGCGGGTGATTGCCATCTGCAGTAGGTACTTGTATTAGCCACATTTCTTAAGCTTGCATAATGATGACAAGATAGAACGTGACAATATATTGAAGTTTACTGCGCAGAAATGACATGTCAGCACGCAGTTCGGAAGAAAAATCATATCTCCCAACAGGAAGCAAGTCAAATGCTCCAATTCCGTCAGTAGCTCGAAAATTTCATGCTCCACAACTTTCATGTTGGGCTCAGATTCAAATTCGGACTGGGACTAAGCCGAAAAATTCAATCTTTAGCTCTCTGGGTTTGCTGTTTTTCAGCAGGCCGAGCTGTAGTGTTTTGGTTGCCACTTTTATTTCGCTTATCCAATGGGGTTGAAATTTGGTGAACATTTCGTTTGACAAATTCCAAACAACTTTGTAGTTCATATCACAGCCCAGAAATGAATGGAAGACCCATCAATAATTAAAACGAGGTTAGCTGCAGAATGTTTTCAACACAGCTATTACAACTTCCATCAAGTCTTGGGGTCACACAACCACACCATTTAAATTACATTGCCACAAAAGATTAAAAGGGGGAGCTCAACTCCATCTAGCCTATTACAACATGAAGCCAAAATTTAGGCCTAGCGGAGGAGTAAACTTGCTACTACCACTCTAAAAATCATCTATGTTGTTAGCGGTAGCCTCGCTGCCCATAGGTGAAGGTGGAGCTGGAAGGGGCGGCATGTCATCCTCGGTGTCCATGTCGGAATCGGGGGCCTCTCCTTCTCCCTGCTCTCCCTCTTGCTCTAGAAGGTGCTGAGCATCATGGGCGGCTAGCATAGCATTAGCATGCTCCAAGGTACCGTGTACCTCCTCAAGCTCATCTCTAGTTTGGGCTAGCTCGTTTTGGACATTGTTGTGCGCAATGTGGAGATCATTCAATTGCCTCTCCAAATCAGCAATCATGGCATCCTTGGTGGTCACCTCAATGGATAATGAGGTCCTCTCAACCCCAATGTCACGGGCACGGGCGGACATGTCCATAGCAAGGTTGAGCATCTCGCTCTGCGACCGTCCTAGAAGTGCCTGCAAACGGTGGTACGCCCGCATCCACCTCATCATCAATGCGGCTGCAGCGATGGGGTTCTCCGCCATCCTCAAAGGGGAGCTAAGGTAGCGTCTCATCCAATGGGGATCATCCGGCTGAGTCGGTGGAAACAACCCCAGCAACTGGTGCTCTACCAACTCCTGGTTCTGAGCAACAAAAGAGCTAATGCCATTCAAGGCAGCTAGCTCACACGTCGTCTCCATGTGGTGTCCATGCACTTCCACCGTCCAAGTGGGGGAGTTAGGACACGGTGGGTGGCGATATAACACCAAACGCACACGCGAACGGGTCACACCGCGGTCTCGGATGAGGGTCCTCTCATACTGTGGCGGGGTAGGGTAGTCGAGTGCCTGCAAAACCGACCACAGAATGCTAGGAAAGCCTTCCCATCCTAAGCAATCTGAGAAGGACACGTCGTTGGGGTAGCTGGCCAGGTCAGCGTGAGTGTCCATTCTGAACCAAAAAGAAAAGGGCAAGGGTGAGAACCGGTTAGCGCCAAAGAAAACGAAAACAGATTCTGGACAGTGTAGTAAAAATTATAAAACTCAAAACCTACAAGCTCAAAAATTCCCAAGTTTGGCAAGGACATTGGTTAAGTAATTCCTAACAAGTTTCACGTTGGAAGTTTGAGCAGAAACTGTCGTTAAGATGGTGTAAAAATTCAATTTTTACCTCCCTGTTCCCAGAAATTTCCAGCAGACAGGGGGTTACCATTTTAAGCATAACTCCAGTTTTACTGAGCCATTTTCGTTGAAATTTCTACAGAATATACTTCATAATATTTATGACAACTTTCATGTTGAACACTTTTTCATTTGACAACGTTTTCAGTTACGAAACATTGGTGCAATCAGACTGGTCTCAGCAGGATTTTTGGGGTGGTGATTTGAATTTTGACGGCGGTTCGATTTGGTCGCTTATTAAAAGTCCATATTAATTCAGTGAGATGCAATGCATGAGTGGCCTATTCGTTCTCAGCAACACACACTCCAATAAACTTTTGGCCTACGAAGTTAGTGCCGGTGGCTAGGCAATATCCGTCTCTCCCTATATTATCTAGCCGACTTTTCTAACCGTTTCAACATACGGATTCGCGGGTAGTGTACCTGCAGAAAATTCCATTCCAGAGCATGTATAATCAACCTTTCGTGCCAGCACTCACGAAAGCGTCTCCATTCATTACCACCTACTATAGAGGTGGCACCCGAACGTTTAACATTGAACGGGCAATGTTCATATGTCACCAAGGCAACATATTGACAGTTTCATACGCTCATGAGATAGCGTATTGACTTTGTGCCGCCATCATATTTGCATATGATGCCGTGGTACGCTACAGCAATCGCCGTACCTTGCGCCCACCATGCTATTCTAGTTTCATACACCGTCACAGCGTATTGACTATGTGCCGCCACTATATTTTCATATAGTGCCGTGGTACGTTACAGCAATCGCCGTACCTTGCGCCCACCATTGCGTAAAGTAAATGACAGAATGAAATGTGCTGGAAGTCAGTATAATATACTATTTGCCACCTATCATATCGTGATCCCTTAACCCACATAGGCTTCACGTTCTAGATAACATCCTTATCGGTCCTAAGAATAACCTTCCATCGCAAAGCGCGGCGGAAGTACGAATTGGCAAATTTTATTCAAAAATGTTTATTAAAGGTTTGTTGCTCTCTCCGGTGCGCTGTTTCGGCTCTGATGCCAGCTGTGGCGGACCACTCCGAAATTATTCCAAGTTAAGTACCCCGGGGACCACAAACCGAGTAGTCAGGCACTTAATCCGGAATAAGCTGGAGCGCCGTCGGATTAAACCCGATTAACCACGTACTTTTTTTCGATCGAAACAACAGCACGCCCACACAAAGGTGAGTTCCAGAGATTACAACATTCCACAAATTGACATACACAATAGAATCTCAAAGTTATTACAAACCAAGTTCAAATTTAATCAGAGTATTAAAGTCTTGCAGCGGAATTAAAGTAGTTCATTGCAGCGGAATTAAAAAGGTTCATTGCAGCGGAAGATAATCTAACGACGGTACAAATAACACCATGCTGAAGCCTGCCACGGTGCTACTCCTCCCGTTCCTCGGCAGAGGACGGAACCCACTCGATGTGCCATCCAGGGGGAACCTGGGTAGGCCAAGTCAAAGCATCGACTGCCACATCCAACATGGTACCTGTAAATCAATGCCACAAGCAAGGCTGAGTATACTAATACTCAGCAAGGCTTACCCGTCGGGTGAAAACTACATCACCGACATCTAGACATGAGAGGCTTTTGGCTGGTGGGTTTGTTTGCCAAAAAGCAACTAAGAGTAGGTCCTTGCTTTCATGTTTTAGCATCATATTCTAGTAGATTTAACCATTCTAGATTAGCATCCTCTCTAAGCATACAAGTGGTGCAATACAATTTATTTCATAGAACAAGTTCATCAATCTCAAAGTTCCACTTGTTACTCAATGCAGCAAGGCGGTCAAGCAGTCTCATTAACCGCGAGAAGCGGACAGTTCGAACCGAATTTTGCTACCTGGCCAGGGGAAACCCAACACACACGGATAATGCTTGCTATAAAAGGTACAAGCATTTCCCAACCTTTCCCATCGATCCACAATTCGGAACCGGGTCCATTTCCTTAGGATAAAGGTTTACTGCTTCACTCACAGTCTCACGCATATATCCACAAGTGTACGGCAGGGGAAAACAAAGTTTCCAAGGAGAGATGGCTATCGGCCCTAGCTGCTTCAATCTGGTATCGGGCTTACGGACTCCCATATATCGGCATGCATGTGGTACGTTCAAAAACTTGACACACTCAACCACACGTTTCGACCTTAAATCAATTATCATACACGGACGGGAGATCTACATCTATCACCCCGCCCGTCAATCCTTATGATTCCAACAGATGTAAAGACAAGCAACTCCTATGTCTCGCGAGTGACAGGAAATCACTCGACTTGTAACGGTCCTATAGCAATGCCTTATCGATCCTCTCATACTAGTGTTGCAAGTCATAGGTACTAGGAAATGTGCAGCTAAGGTATTCAATCAACTCCTTGAAACGTAAATGCACGAACATAGAGAATTCAAAGCTGCATAATTTTAAAGGTTAGGTTATACTCCGGGGCTTGCCTTCTTGCTCTAGCTGGGGGTTAGCCTCCGGGTTGGTCGATCCTTCGCCGGCACCTCCCTCCGGGATTCCTTCCTCGTCGGCGGGGATGAGATGGTAGTTGCCGTCCGGAATAACGCCTTCTACATGAGATGCATATCTTAAGGTGGCTGCCTATTGATTCTAAGATTAAGGCCTTGAAGGCCATATTCACCTAGACATGCTTAAGTACTACTATTTTCTTCACAAAAACAGAGTAGAGGTGTGGGAAAAATTTTTATTTGACTTCGATGGTGATTGTGTACATATATAAAAGAATTCTATTAATTACTCACAAATTAGGGTGCTGTTCTGGAATTTCAGATTCCCTTTATTTTATTCTAACTAACTAACAAAAAGGTTTATTCTTTTATATAAATCAATTTCCACCTAGATTAATTCTCATTTTTGTTTCTCCATTTCTGTTCATCATTTTTATCTATAAACTTTATGACAGCTACTGGAGTATATGAGCTAAGCTCACTCCAAAATTTAGCAAAATCTGAGCTACACAAAATTTATTAAAAATATATCAAACTGCTGCCCGCAGAAATGAAATAAATTCATATAAAATTGAAAATTCATCCAAATCAGGAAATTTTCCTACCAAAGCTAGTCATAAGTGCAAGGAGGGCTCTGGCCAAGCGGTGGCTCAAAATAACCCTTGGACAGTCCTCAATAAATTTCTATCCAAAAACACATATCTATTTATTTGCTAGTCTAAACAGAGCAAAAATCAAGTTTTGTATTTTTAACAGGTGTGCTAACAAGTGTTTAGTCCTCTGGAGCAAAATGGTGATTTTTCACTGCATAGATTATTTTTAATAATTTCTGGACTGCAAAAAGACAGGAAACACATTTTAATTCATAACTAGAGCTACAGTCCATATTTGTAGGTCCCCTTTGGACACAAGGTGCCCAAAGTCACTACAAGCAACATATCCAAAGATCAACCCTAGCGGAGCTCTGGATTTGAAATGGTGCACAAGTTTCAAATTTTACAATTTGAATTTTAGTTCAAAAATGGTTCACCAAACGTATATACATGCTTAAAGGAGATTGGAGTTTACAATCTCACGAATCCAGGGAGTATTTTTGTGCATTTTTCTGATTTTTTTACGATTTTTAACGGATTTTACAAGATTCGGATCTAGGTTTAAGAATCTTTTTACGCCGGGGACCCTAGAACTTTCAAAACTTCACGAACAGGTCCCTGACTTTTACACTGGGAACCCTGGAAAAACGAAGACGATGAAGAAAGGTCCTTGGCTCGTCGGCGTTGCTACGCCGGCCAAACGACGGCGAGTTAGGGTCGGGGAAGTGGGGGAAAAGCACTAGGGGCTCACCACGAGTCGGTTGGTGACGGTTGGAAGGCCGCGGGATGCTCGGAAGATGGCCGGCGGCGATGCAGTGGCGGCGCGGCTGCCGCGGCTTCTACGCCGGTGAGGTCGGGGGCGTTCGCCGAGGTTTGAAGGGTCCTAGAGCACCAGTGGAGCTCGAGGAAGCTAATGGCGTGCTCGGTTGACCTCGGGGACGGCTCGGAGTGGGGTCTCCACGCGAGGGTGCTCCGGCGGCCGAAAATCGAGATTTAGGGGAAATCTTGATTTCTCGCCGGAGAAGCGACAATAGCTCGAGAGAAGTGGGGGAATGGGAGGCCAGAGGAGGGTTCTAGCTTCGTGCGCGAGGAATTTGGGAATGGTGGAGAGTGGAGGGCGAATTTTGCCTCGAAGCTCGGCTCGGTCCGTGCGGCGTGAGGTGGAAGACGACAGAGCGAGGCGCGAGGAGAGGAAATGGCTAAGTGAGAACTGAGGGGAAGAGTGTGCGGTGCTCAGAGAAGGGTTTGGAGTGCGCTAGGGGCACTGAGCGGGCTCGGGGGTGTGTGAGCGCGTGCACGGGCCGTCACGGTCGCCATTGATGGCGCGGCGAGCTCGGGCAGTGCGCACGCACGGGATAGGGCGTCAAAGATCATCGCGTGGAGCAGTGGGAGATCTCCAACAGGCCCCTTGGTGCGGAGCAGGACGGAATCAACCGCGGGGAGGCGCTGCGCGACGTGCGCGCGAGCGCGTGGCCACGGCGGCGTCCGACCGCCATGATGGCACTCCGCGGCACGAGGCAAAGCGGGCGAACGACGGCGAGGTGACAACTCGGGAGGGGTTGGAAAAGTACAAGGCGACAAGCGCCACCCGACGCCGCGGCTCGGCCAGCTCGGCGCGGCCTCCGCCGCTCACCGGCCACGTGGCGGCCGAGCTCCGGCCAGGCGCAGAGCGCGCCAGGGCCGAGCTGGCAGCCCCGGGGAGCTCCACTGCTACATTTGAATTTTCTCCAAAAAGTTGAACTGAACTTGAAAAAGTATGAAAATAAAAGTTGGAGTTTGAGAGGTGGGACACAACTTTCTTTTTGGTGTGAACCTGAAATTTCAAATTTTTCGAGCTCAAACAACCCAAATACAAAAAGGTGCCCAGAACTGTATTTCGAGTTTTTGAGGGACTAAACTGCAAAATTTTCAAAAGTTCCAAACAGTGACTAGGCCTTATTTGTGATGACAAACAACTTTTATTTTTGGATATTTTCAAGTTTAGTACAAAAATCTCGGGTTTTCAGTTGGGTGTCAAACAACTCTTGTTTTTGAATTTTAATTCGAATTTTTGAATAAATTTTTAACCCATAACCCCCTTTTTAACCTGTTTCATATGTGTTTTATTCATTATTACATCAGAGATGTCACACTGTTGATATCACATATGCTGATTTGGTGTGATATGATTTTAACACATATTTTGCATGAAATCTTGCGCTTATAAAACTATGTGTTGCCCCAGAATCAAACAATATCACAGCAGGTTGGTTGTGGATAGGGAAAGTACCAGTCATATCCGGTGCTCCCTCAGGTAGGTCAGCCAAGGTGGTGTAGTTAAGCCTTCCTTGCCTGACTTGGACACGTTGCTGCTTGCCCTTGTTCTGCTGATTTCCAGGACGCTGGTTCTGCGGCTTGTTTTGTGGGCAGTCCTTGATTAAGTGACTGCTGCTGCCACACTTGAAGCATTGGTAGCCACCTCCCGAACGGAGCGGCTGCTGCACGTTCTGCCTCGGCGCCTGTTGCTTCTGCGGCGGCGGAGGGAAACGGGGCGCACCCTGCTGTGGTGGCCTAGCAACCCAACGTCCTCCCTGAGGTGCCCTTGGCTGCCCTTGTGGTACAGCCGGGGGAACCAGGCGGAACCTTTGAGGCTGTCCACCCGAAGGTCCAGCAGGAGCCTTCCTCTTCTTCTCGGCCTTATGCACCATGTTAGCATCTTCCTGGGCAATAGCGACGTTCACAAGTTCACCATATGTGGCAACTCGGGTGGTGGCCAGCTGGGCCTTGAGCTTGGTATTGAGGCCGCGGCGGAACCTCTCCATCTTCTCGTCGGAGTCGGCGTGATTGTGACATCTCCGATGTCAAAGGAATTAAAAGTACACTTAAAACCAATGCAAAAGGGAATTATGGGTTGAAACTCAAAAATCCATCAAAAATTCAAATGGAAATTCAAAAACAAGGGTTGTTTGACACCCAACTGAAATCTCAAAACTTTTGTACTAAACATGAAAATCTCCAAAAATAAAAGTTGTTAGTCATCACAAATAAGGCCTAGTCAATGTTTGGAACTTCTGAAAATTTTGCAGTTCAGCCCCTCAAAAACTCGAAAAACCAAGCTGAACACCTTTTTGAATTTGGGTTGTTTGAGCTCGAAAAATTAGAAATTTCAGGTTCATCCCAAAAAGAAAGTTATGTCCCACCTCTCAAACTCCAACTTTTATTCTCACACTTTTTCATGTTCAGTTCAAATTTTTGGAGAAAATTCAAAGGGGGGAAAAGGAGCTCCCCGGGGCGCCAACAGTGGCCCTGGCGCGCCCCTGCTTCGGCCGGGCGTCGCCCGCCACGTGGCCGGCGAGTGGTGGAGGCCGCGCCGAGCTGGCCGAGCCGTGGCGTCGGGTGGCACGTGTCGTCTTGCGCTTGTCCAGCCCTTCCCGCACCGTCACATCGCCGTCGTCACGCCGTGTTGCCTCGCGCCGCGGAGCGCCATCATGGCGGTCGGACGCCGCCGTGGCCACGCGCTCGCGCGCGCGTCGCGCAGAGCGGCCTCGCGCGAGATTCCTCCCCGCTCCGCGCCAAGACGCTCTGCAGGAGATCTTCCACTGCTCCACGCCTCAATCTTCGACGCCCAACCCCGCGCTCGCGCTCTGTTCGAGCTCGACGCGCATCAATGGCGCGTCACGTCGGCCATTACTCCTCACGCGCGCTCCCGAGGCTGCACGACCCTCTCTAGCGTGCCCAAGCCTCCCACCGAGCCACTCTCACCCTCCACTAGCTCGCTCACTTCACCAGCTCGCTTCCTCGCGTCGCGCTCCGTCGTCTTCAACCTCGCGCCGCACGGACCGAGCCGAGCTTCGAGATCAAATTCGCCCTACACTCTCCACCATTCCCAAATTCCTCGCGCACGAAGCTAGAACCCTCCCCTAGCCTCCCATTCCCCCACTCCTCACGAGCTATCATTGCTTCTCCGGCGAGAAATCGAGATTTCCCCCAATCTCCATTTTTCGGCCGCCGGAGCACCCTCACGTCGAGACCCTACTCCGAGCCGTCCCCGAGGTCAACCGAGCACGCCAGCAGCTTCCCCGAGCTCCACTGGTGCTCTAGGACCCCTTCAACCTCGGAGAACGCCCCCGACCTCACCGGCGTAGAAGCCGCGGCGACCGCGCCGCCACTGCATCGCCGGCGGCCATCTTTCGAGCATTCCCCGGCCTCCCAACCGTCACCAATCGACTCGTGGTGAGCCCCTAGTGCTTTTTCCCCCACTTCCCCGACCCTATCTCGCCGTCGTTTGGCCGGCGCAACTCCGGCGACGACCCATGGACCAAAGTTCATCGTCTTCGTTTTTCTAGGTTCCTCTGCGCAAAAGTTAGGGACTGGTTTGAAAGGTTTTGAAAGTTCTAGGGTCTCCAGCGTAAAAAGATTCTTAAACCTAGATCTATTTTTCCCGAATCTTGTAAAATCCGTTAAAAATCGTACAAAAATCAGAAAAATGCACAAAAATACTCCCTCGATTCGTGAGATTGTAAACTCCAATCTCATTTAAGCATGTATGTACTTTTGGTGAACCATTTTTGAATTAAAATTCAAACTGTAAAATTTGAAACTTGTGCACCATTTCAAATCCAGAGCTCCGCTAGGGTTGATCTTTGGATATGTTGTTTGTAGTGACTTTGGACAACTTGTGTCCAAAGGGGACCTAAAAATATAGACTGTAGCTTCAGTTATGAATTAAAATGTGTTTCCTGTCTTTTTGTGGTCCAGAAATTGTTAAAAATAACCCATGCAGTGAAAAATCACCATTTTTCTCCAGAGGCCTAAAACCTTGTTAGCACATCTGTTAAAAATGCAAAACTTAATTTTTGCTCTGTTTAGACTAGCAAATAAATAGTTATGTGTTTTAGGATAGAAATTTATTGAGGACTGTCCAAGGGTTATTTTGAGCCACCACTTGGCCAGAGCCCTCTTTGCACACATGACTAGCTCTGGTAGGAAAATTTCATGGTTTGGATGAATTTTCAATTTTATATGGAATTATTTCATTTTTGCAGGCAGCAGTTTGAATTATTTTTAATCAATTTTGTGTAGCTCAGATTTAGCTAAATTTTGGAGTGAGCCTAACTCTTATACTCCAGTAGCTGTCATAAAGTTTATAGATAAAAAGGATGAACATAAAATGAGAAACAAAAATGAGAAGGAATCTATGTGGAAATTGAATTATATAAAAGAATAAACCTTTTTGATAATTAGTTAGAATAAAATAAGGAGAATCTAAAATTCCAGAACAGCACCCTAATTTCCAAATAATAAATAGAAATTCTTTTATATATGTACACAATCACCATCAAAGATGAATAAAAATTTCCCACACCACTACTCTATTTTGCGAAGGAAATAGTAGTACTTAAGCATGTCCAGGTGAATATGGCCTTCAAGGCCTTAGTCTTGGAATCAATAGGCAGCCACAATAAGTTATGCATCTCATGTAGAAGGCGCTATTCCGGACGGCACCTACCATCTCATCCCCGCCGACAGAGAAGGAATCCCGGAGGGAGGTGCCAGCGAAGCGGAAGTCAACCCGGAGGCTAACCCCCAGCTAGAGCAAGAAGGCAAGCCCCGGAGCATAACCCAGCCTTTAAAGTTTATGCATCTATGAATTCCCTATGCTTGTGCATTTACGTTTCAAGGAGTTGATTGAATACCTTAGCTGCACATTTTCCAGTCCTATGACTTGCAACACTAGTATGAAAGGATCGATAGGGCATTGCTATAGGTCCGTTACAATTCGAGTGATTTCCTGTCACTCGCGAGACATAGGAGTTGCTTGTCTTTACTTATGTTGGAATCATAAGGATTGACGGGCGGGGTGATAGATGTAGATCTCCCGTCCGTGTATGATATTGAATTTAAGGTCGAAACGTGTGGTTGAGTGTGTCAAGTTTTTGAACGTACCACATGCATGCCGATATATGGGAATCGGTAAACCCGGTACCAGATTGAAGCAGCTAGGGCCGATAGCCATCTCTCCTTGGAAACTTTTGTTTCCCCTACCGTACACTTGTGGATATATACGTGAGACTGTGAGTGAAGCAGTAAACCTTTATTCTAAGGAAGTGGACCCGGTTCCGAATTGTGGATCGATGGGAAAGGTTGGGAAGTGCTTGTACCTTTTATAGCAAGCATTATCCGTGTGTGTTGGGTTTCCCCTGGCCAGGTAGCAAAATTTGGTTCGAACTGTCCGCTTCTCACGGTTAATGAGACTGCTTGACCGCCTTGCTGCATTGAGTAACAAGTGGAACTATGAGATTGATGAATTTGTTCTATGAAATAAATTGTATTGCACCACTTGTATGCTTAGAGAGGATGCTAATCTAGAATGGTTAAATCTACTAGAATATGATGCTAAAACATGAAAGCAAGGACCTACTCTTAGTTGTTTTTTTGGCAAATAAACCCACCAGCCAAAAGCCTCTTATGTCTAGATGTCGGTGATGTAGTTTTCACCCGACGGGTAAGCCTTGCTGAGTATTAGTATACTCAGCCTTGCTTGTGGCAATGATTTACAGGTACAATGTTGGATGTGGCAGTCGATGCTCTGACTTGGCCTACCCAGGTTCCCCCTGGATGGCACATCGAGTGGGTTCCGTCCTCTGCCGAGGAACGGGAGGAGTAGCACCGTGGCAGGCTTCGTCATGGTGTTACTTGTATCGTCGTTAGTTTTTATTCCGCTGCAATGAACTACTTAAATTCCGCTGCAAGACTTTGATACTCTGATTTAAATTTCAAACTCGGTTGTAATAACTCTATGTTACCCTTTTATGTATGTTAAATTTGTGGAATGTTGTAATCTCTGGAACTCACCTTCGTGTGGGCGTGCTGTTGTTTCGATCGAGAAAAGTACGTGGTTAATCGGGTTTAATCCGACGGCGCTCCAGCTTATTCCGGATTAAGTGCCATACTACTTGATTAGTGGTCCCAGGGTACTTAACTTGGAATAATTTCGGAGCGGTCCGCCACAGCTGGCATCAGAGCCAAAACAGCGCACCGGAGAGAGCAACAAACCTTTAATAAACATTTTTGAATAAAATTTGCCAACTTGTACTTCCGCCGCGCTTTGCGAAGGAAGGTTATTGTTAAGACCGTTAAGGATGTTACCTAGAGCGTGAAGACTATGTGGGTTAAGCGATCACGATATGATAGGTGGCAAATAATATATTATACTGACTTCCAGCACATTTCATTCTGTCATTTACTTTACGCAATGGTGGGCGCAAGGTACGGCGATTGCTGTAACGTACCACGGCACTATATGAAAATATAGTGGCGGCACATAGTCAATACGCTGTGATGGCGTATGAAACTAGAATAGCATGGTGGGCGCAAGGTACGGCGATTGCTGTAGCGTACCACGGCATCATATGCAAATATGATGGCGGCACAAAGTCAATACGCTATCTCATGAGCGTATGAAATTGTCAATATGTTACCTTGGTGACATATGAACATTGCCCGTTCAATGTTAAACGTTCGGGTGCCACCTCTATAGTGGGTGGTAATGAATGGAGACGCTTTCGTGAGTGTTGGCACGAAAGGTTGATTATATGCTCTGGAATGGAATTTTCTGCAGGTACGCTAACCACGATTCCGTATGTGAAACGGTTAGAAAAGTTCGGCTAGATAATATAGGGAGAGACGGATATTGCCTAGCCACCGGCACTAACTTCGTAGGCCAAAAGTTATTGGCATGTGTGTTGGTGAGAACGAATAGGCCGCTCATGCATTGCATTTCACTGAAATAATGTTGAACCTTAACACGTGGCCAATCGAAACCGCCGTTGAAATTCAAATCGCAAACCAAAATTCTGCTGAAACCAGTCTGTTTGTACCTTTAATTCGAAATTGAAAACGTTGTCAAACGAAAAAGTGTTCAACAGGAAAGTTGTCATAAATATTATGAAGTTTATGCTGTAGAAATTTCAACGAAAATGGTTTAGTAGAACTGGAGATATGCTTAAAATAGTAACCCCCTGTCTGCTGGAAATTTCTGGGAACAGTGAGATAAAAATTGAATTTTTACATCATCTTAACGACAGTTTCTGCTCAAACCTCCAACATGAAACTTGTTTGGGATTACTTAAAAAATGTCCTGGCCAAATCTGAGAATTTTTGAGCTTGTAGGTTTTGAGTTTTATAATTTTTACTACACTGTCCAGAATCTGTTTTTGTTTCCTTTGGCGCTAACCGGTTCTCACCCTTGCCCTTTTCCTTTTGGTTCAGAATGGACGCTCACGTTGACTTGGCCAGCTACCCCAACGACGTGTCCTTCTCAGATTGCTTAGGATGGGAAGGCTTCCCTAGCATTCTATGGTCTGTTTTGCAGGCGCTCGACTACCCTACCCCGCCACAGTATGAGAGGACCCTCATCCGAGACCGTGGTGTGACCCGTTCTCGTGTGCGTTTGGTGGTATATCGCCACCCACCGTGTCCTAGCTCCCCCACTTGGAGTGTGGAAGTTCATGGACACCACATGGAGACGACGTGTGAACTAGCCGCCTTGAATGGCATTAGCTCTTTTGTCGCTCAGAACCAGGAGTTGGTAGAGCACCAGTTGCTGGGGTTGTTTCCACCGACTCAGCCGGATGATCCCCATTGGATGAGGCGCTACCTTAGCTCCCCTTTGAGGATGGCGGAGAACCCCGTCGCTGCAGCTGCACTTATGATGAGGTGGATCCGAGCCTACCACCGCTTGCAGGCACTTATGGGACGATCGCAGAGCGAGATGCTCAACCTTGCTATGGACATGTCCGCCCGTGCCCGTGACATTGGGGTTGAGAGGACCTCATTGTCCATTGAGGTGACCACCAGGGATGCCATGATTGCTGACTTGGAGAGGCAATTGAATGACCTCCACATTGCACACAACAACGTCCAAAACGAGCTAGCCCAAACTAGAGATGAGCTTGAGGAGGTACACGGTACCTTGGAGCATGCTAATGCTATGCTAGCCGCCCATGATGCTCAGCACCTTCTTGAGCAAGAGGGAGAGCAAGGAGAAGGAGAGGCCCCTGATTCCGACATGGACACCGAGGATGACATGCCGCCCCTTCCAGCTCCACCTTCACCTATGGGCAGCGAGGCTACCGCTAACAACTTAGATGATTTCTAGAGTGGTAGTAGCAAGTTTACTCCTCCGCTAGGCCTAAATTTTGGCTTCATATTGTAATAGGCTAGATGGAGTTGAGCTGCCCCTTTTATCTTTTGGAGACAATGTAATTTAATGGTGTGGTTGTGTGATCCAAAAACTTGATGAGGTTGTAATAGCTGTGTTGAAAACATTCTGCGGCTAACCTTGTTTAAATTATTGATGGGTTTTCCATTCATTTCTGGGCTGTGATGTGAATTACAAAGTTGTTTGGAATTTGTCAAACAAAATGATCACCAAATTGCAACCCCATTGGTTAAGCGAAATAAAAATGGCAACCAAAACACTACAGCTCGGCCTGCTGAAAAACAGCAAACGCAGAGAGCTAGAGATTGAATTTTTCGGCTTAGTTCCATTCCGAATTTGATTCTGAGCCCAACATGAAAGTTGTAGAGCATGAAATTTTCGAGCTACTGACCGAATTGGAGCATTTGACTTGCTTCCTGTTGGGAGATATGATTTTTCTTCCGAACTGCTTGTTGACATGTCATTTTTGCGCAGTAAACTTCAATATATTGTCACGTTCTATCTTGTCATCATTATGCAAGCTTATGAAATGTGGCTAATACAAGTACCTACTGCAGATGGCAATCACCTGCAGCGGTCATAACGCTAGTGGCTCCAATGCTAACCAGTAAGGGCCTGAGGGGCAGCAACAGCCGCCGCCACCTCCGCCACCGCAGCAACCTCCGACGTGGCAGCAGTTGTATGCCACGCAAACGGAGATTCTACGGAACCTGCAGCATCAGCAACAAATGATGCAGCAGCAGATGCTGCAGCAGGGAGGTCAACGGACCCCTCAGCCTCAAGTGGCCCGATATGAGGATTTTCTGGCTACACACCCGCCGATATTCTCAAGAGCCGATGAACCCCTGGAGGCCGATACGTGGATTCGAGCCATCGAGTCCAAGTTCACCATCCTGGCGACGCCTTGCACTTCCAACCGCAAGGTAGTGTTCGCGGCGCAACAGCTCCGCGGCCCAGCTCTCCTATGGTGGGAGAACTACCTGGCCCTGCAGCAGGAGGGTCATGTGGTTGAGTGGGATGAGTTCAAGGCTGCGTTCAAGGCTCATCACATCCCTGCCGGCTTGGTAGAGCGGAAGTTGAACGAATTTCTGGCGCTGACCCAGGGTACCCGCACGGTGCTCCAATACGCCCAGGCCTTCAATGGTCTGTGCCCATACGCGGGTCATCACGCCGATTCTGACGAGAAGAAATTGGAGAGGTTCCGACGTGGCCTCAATACCAAGTTGAAGGCTCAGTTGGCCACCACCCGTGCTGCCACGTATGGCGATCTTGTGAATCTCGCCATTGCCCAAGAAGACGCCAATATGGTGCACAAGGCGGAAAAGAAGAGGAAAGCTCCCGCTGGACCTTCGAGCACGCAGCCGCAGAGATTCCGCTTGGTTCCCCCGGCTGCACCGCAAGGACAGTCCAGGGCACCTCAGGGAGGTGGATGGGTTGCTAGGCCACCACAGCCTAATGCGCCCCGTTTCCCTCCACCGCCGCAGCAGCAACCAGCGCCAAGACAGAACGCACCACAGCCATCTCGCCCTGGAGCCGGCTATCAGTGTTTCAAGTGTGGCAGTAACATCCACTTTATCAAGGATTGCCCGCAGAACAAGCAGCAAAACCAGCACCCAGGAAATCAGCAGAACAAGGGCAAACAGCAGCAGTGTGTGCAGGTTCGACAAGGACGGCTCAACTACACCACTTTGGCCGACCTACCCGAGGGAGCCCCAGACATGACTGGTACCTTCCCTATCTGCACTCAACCTGCTGTGATATTGTTTGATTCCAGGGCAACACATAGTTTTATAAGCACAAGATTTCATGTGAAATGTGGATTAAAATCTTACCATACCAAATCATCATATGTGATATCAACTGCGGGAGGTAAAATTGCATCCAACCAAGTCACCCGAAAAGTTCCAATCAGGCTGGGAAGTAAAACGTTTCCTACTGATTTAATTCTGCTTGGTATGGAAGGGATTGACATTGTTTTGGGAGCCAATTGGATGACTCAACATAAGGTTGCGCTAGATGTTGCGGAACGAGTTGTTGAAATAAACTCGCCTACGCATGGCCCTAGTGTGCTATATCTGCCACAACGGACTTGCGTCAATGCGTGTGCTTATACAATGGTAGAAACCCAACTAAAGGACATTCCGGTGGTATGTGAGTATGCCGATGTTTTTCCGGATGACTTACCTGGGATGCCGCCGGATAGGGACATTGAATTTGTGATTGAACTTCAACCTGGCACAGCACCTATATCAAAGAGACCATATAGAATGCCACCCAATGAATTGGCTGAATTAAAAAATTCAACTCCAAGAACTGCTAGACAAGGGTTTCATTCGTCCAAGTGTATCACCTTGGGGATGTCCCGCCCTCTTTGTGAAGAAGAAGGACCATTCTTTGAGGTTATGTATTGATTACCGGCCTCTCAATGCGGTGACTATTAAGAACAAATACCCACTCCCCCGTATTGACATCCTGTTTGACCAACTAGCTGGCGCCAGAGTGTTCTCTAAGATTGACATTCGCTCTGGCTATCACCAAATAAAAATCCGACCTTGTGACATTCCAAAGACTGCCTTTTCTACACGTTACGGGCTTTATGAGTTCTTGGTCATGTCTTTTGGACTCACCAATGCCCCAGCCTATTTCATGTACCTCATGAATTCGGTTTTCATGTCAGAACTAGACAAGTTTGTGGTGGTTTTCATTGACGACATTCTAATATATTCCAAGAATGAGGAAGAGCATGTCGAGCACCTTCGCATTGTTCTTCAAAGATTGAGAGACCACCAGCTCTACGCCAAGTTCTCCAAGTGCGAATTCTGGCTGGAGAGTGTGAAATTTTTAGGTCACACGGTTTCCAAGGATGGTATATCCGTGGATCCAACCAAAGTGCAAGAGGTGCTAGATTGGCAACCACCTACCTCTGTCCACGAGATTCGGAGTTTTCTGGGTTTAGCCGATTATTATCGCCGCTTTATTCCGGACTTCTCTCGGATTGCGAAACCCATGACCGAACTCTTAAAGAAGGGAGTCAAATTTGAGTGGAATGACAAATGTGATGAAGCTTTCCACACTTTGAGAAGACATTTAACTTCAGCCCCAGTTTTAGCTCAACCCGATTGCACCAAGCCCTATATGTCTATTGCGATGCTTCAGGCACCGGACTTGGCTGTGTCCTCATGCAAGAGAACCGAGTCATTGCTTATGCTTCCCGAGCACTTCGGCCTCATGAGCAAAACTACCCCACGCATGATCTTGAGTTAGCCGCGGTGATTCATGCTCTCAAGATGTGGAGACACTATCTGATGGGTGTTCCATGCAACATATACACAGACCACAAGAGCCTCAAATATGTCTTCACTCAGGCACATTTGAATATGAGGCAGCGGAGATGGTTGGAGTTAGCAAAGGACTATGACCTTAGTGTGCATTATCACCCCGACAAGGCTAATGTAGTTGCGGATGCACTAAGCCGCAAGGCTCATTGTCATTGTCTTTCCGTGGAGTCCTACGCTGACACCTTGTGCCATGAAATGGCAAAGCTCAACTTAGAGATTGTTCCACACGGGTACTTCAACCACATTTCAGTTGAACCAACCTTGCACGATCAAATTGTTGTAGCCCAATTAAATGACGCGAAGATTAAAATCCTTAAAAGGAAATTGTCAAAGGAGAAGGTGAAAGAAAAGTACAAGTGTTTCCGGTTAGATGGGCAGGGAGTGATGTGGTTTGGACATCGCCTCGTGGTGCCCAAAAACACGGAACTCCGGAGGAAGATTATGGATGAAGCCCATATCTCCAAATTTTCCATCCATCCCGGTAGCACCAAAATGTACCAAGACTTGAAACAGAATTTTTGGTGGACTAGGATGAAGCGAGAAATTGCCACGTATGTGTCGGAATGTGACACGTGCCAGCGGGTTAAGGCTAGCCACTTGAAGGTAGCAGGCACGCTTCAACCTCTACCTATTCCCTCATGGAAGTGGGAAGATATAAACATGGACTTCATTGTTGGACTTCCCAGAACCCCTCAGGGGCATGACTCCATTTGGGTAATTATGGACCGCCTCACCAAGACCGCACATTTTATTCCGGTCAATACCATTTATACCGCTAAGAAGTACGCTGAGATTTATTTGGAACGGATCGTTTGTCTACATGGGGTACCCAAGACGATAATTTCAGATCGTGGTGCTCAGTTCGTAGCACGCTTTTGGGAACAATTGCAACTGTCCCTAGGCACTAAACTGATCCGTAGTTCAGCATATCACCCTCAGACCGATGGGCAGACGGAAAGGGTAAATCGAATACTTGAGGATATGCTTCGAGCTTGTGTTATCCATTATGGAAAGAATTGGGAGAAGTGTTTATCTCTGGCCGAATTCTCCTATAACAACAGCTACCAGGCGAGTCTTAAAATGGCGCCTTTCGAAGCCTTATATGGTAGAAGATGTCGGACCCCGTTGTGTTGGTCCCAGGCAGGCGAGAGGTATACCTATGGCCCTGACCTTGTAAAGGAAGCAGAAGAAAAGGTTAGGATCGTTCGTGAAAATTTGAGAACCGCCCAGTCACGGTAAAAGAGTTACTTTGATCAACGGCGGAAGCCACTTCAATTTGAAGTCGGTGACCACGTGTATCTCAAGGTCTCCCCGACCAAGGGTGTGCAAAGATTTGGGTTAAAAGGAAAACTTGCACCTCGTTACATCGGCCCATATGAAATTACTCAACAATGTGGACCGGTAGCATACCGTGTGAAGCTTCCCGAAAAGCTCTCAGCCGTGCACGACGTTTTCCATGTTTCCCAACTCAAGAGGTGTCTTCGTGTTCCGACCGAAGTTGTTGAACAAGAGGAACTCTCGGTTGAACCGGATCTCTCTTATGATGAGCATCCCGTTAAAATCCTCGACGAGAAAGAGAGACAAACACGAAGGAAAGGAGTTAAAATGTACAAAATTTAGTGGAGTCATCACTCCGAAGATGAAGCCACGTGGGAAACCGAAGACTATCTTAAGAAGAATTACCCCGACATTCTTTCGTAAGCCAAGGTACTTTCCCCACTTTGTTCCTAAGTTTAATCGAATCTCGGGACGAGATTCCTTTAAGGGGGGTAGGCTATGACATCTCTGATGTCAAAGGAATTAAAAGTACACTTAAAACCAATGCGAAAGGGAATTATGGGTTGAAACTCAAAAATCCATCAAAAATTCAAATGGAAATTCAAAAACAATGGTTGTTTGACACCCAACTGAAATCTCAAAACTTTTGTACTAAACTTGAAAATCTCCAAAAATAAAAGTTGTTAGTCATCACAAATAATGCCTAGCCACTGTTTGGAACTTTTGAAAATTTTGCAGTTCAGCCCCTCAAAAACTCGAAAAACCGAGTTGAACACCTTTTTGAATTTGGGTTGTTTGAGCTCGAAAAATTTGAAATTTCAGGTTCATCCCGAAAAGAAAGTTGTGTCCCACCTCTCAAACTCCAACTTTTATTTTCACACTTTTTCACGTTCAGTTCAAATTTTTGGAGAAAATTCAAAGAGGGGAAAAGGAGCTCCCCGGGGCGCCAACAGTGGCCCTGGCGCGCCCCTGCTCCGGCCGGGCGTCGGCCGCCACGTGGCCGGCGAGCGGCGGAGGCCGCGCCGAGCTGGCCGAGCCACGGCGTCGGGTGGCGCATGTCGTCTTGCGCTTGTCCAACCCTTCCCGCACCGTCACATCGCCGTCGTCGCGCCGTGTTGCCTCGCGCCGCGGAGCGCCATCATGGCGGTCGGACGCCGCCGTGGCCGCGCGCTCGCGCGCGCGTCGCGCAGAGCCGCCTCGTGCGAGATTCCTCCCCGCTCCGCGCCAAGACGCTCTGCAGGAGATCTTCCACTGCTCCACGCCTCAATCTTCGACGCCCAACCCCGCGCTCGCACTCTGTTCGAGCTCGACGCGCATCAATGGCGCATCACGTCGGCCATTACTCCTCACGCGCGCTCCCGAGGCTGCACGACCCTCTCTAGCGCGCCCAAGCCTCCCACCGAGCCTGATGTGGACTAGGGTTCCCGATCTTCCGAAAGGTTCAGATAAGCGACGATTTTGGCGGAGTCGCGACACAAATCGATCCGGCTTCCGAACAACACGTCCTGAACCCCGCAATCGCAGCACCACGTCTCCTCAGGTTATCGACCTAAGTCGACCTTGCCCAGAAGGCTAATCCTTGCCTGCGAATCGAGGAACACAAGCAAGAACACAGAAGGATGCAACCAAATTGCAGATGTATGATTAATCTCACGAGTTGGGGTCTCACAAACCGATGCAACGGCGAAACTGTTCTTGACAGATTAATCTAAGCAAAACCCAAATCCTAACGAGGGTGGCGGCTACTGATATATAGAGTTTAGGGTCGTGGTCGACCCCCTGCACGCGCCCCTAATGGGCTCAACGAAGATACACGGCCCAAAGGCCAAATATCGGTGACGCAGCACCGGGACAGATTCTGGACGCCACCTTCCTCGGACGATTCCCGTCGACTCAGAGTGAATTTGGGCCTGGTTCTGGTTCCATTGGAAGCTCTATAAAATCTTCTTTCCAACCATATGTGGATCGTCGAAATCCGAGTCCGTATGCGGCCTGGGCGTCCATTTTACTCCAGACTGTTCCTGGACTCCGAGTTGGACCCGAAGTCGAGTTGTAATGGGCCTCCACGATGCTTGGCCGACCCTTGGCTGTTCCCCACGCCTCCAAGCCTCCCTCCATGCGTCTCCTTGTCTTCTCCTTGGTTCCTAACAACATTATAAACAATAGGTAGCGATCTATTCTCAAATCTATTAAAAGGAACACTTAGAAGCGAGCTCACCTCTAAATTTAATTGTCGCGCGCGAGCTCTTGTGATTGGACCTTGAATGAAAGGCGTAGGCATGTCATGTGCATCCGAATTAGTGATGTCCTCATCATCCTCCCCCTCTTGAATTGGAGTCGTCCTCGACTCAAGTGCACCTTCTTCTCCAAAATAAGGCCTCAAATCTGAAATGTTAAATGTAGGACTAACCCCGAACTCGGGAGGCAACTCAAGTTTATATGCATTATCGTTAATCTTCTCAATTATTTTAAAAGGACCATCAGCTCTAGGCATTAACTTGGACTTTCTTAAATCTGGAAAACGTTCTTTTCTCAAATGCAACCACACTAAATCACCCGGTTCAAGTTTAACTTCTCGCTTACCTTTACTACCAGCAAGTCTATATTTTTCAGTCATCTTTTCAATGTTGTGCTTAGTTGTTTCATGAATTTTTAAAATAAATTCAGCACGTTCTGTAGCATCACTATGAATTCTTTCACTAGTAGGCAAAGGAAGAATATCAATAGGAGCACGGGGATTGAAACCATACACTACCTGAAAAGGACTTACCTTAGTGGTGGAATGTGTTGCCCGATTGTATGCAAACTCCACATGAGGCAAACATTCTTCCCACATCTTCAAATTCTTCTTCAAAACAGCCCTCAACATTGTGCCCAATGTGCGATTGACAACCTCAGTTTGACCATCAGTTTGCGGATGACAAGTGGTAGAAAATAATAATTTTGTACCCAACTTGTTCCACAAAGTACGCCAGAAGTGACTCAAAAATTTGGCATCACGATCTGAAACAATAGTAGAAGGCATACCATGCAAACGTACAATCTCTTTGAAAAAGAGGTCAGCAATATGAACAGCATCATCACTCTTATGACATGGTATGAAATGTGCCATTTTAGAAAAACGATCCACCACAACAAAATGCTATCCCTCCCCCTCTTAGTCCTAGGCAATCCCAAAACAAAGTCCATAGAAATATCCGCCCAAGGAATAGAAGGAATAGGAAGAGGCATATATAGACCATGTGGATTCAACCGAGACTTAGCTTTTTGACATGTAGCACAGCGACTAACGAAACGCTCAACGTCTCTCCTCATGTGTGGCCAAAAGAAATGTGCAGCCAAAACGTCCACCGTCTTCTTAGCACCAAAGTGTCCCATCAATCCGCCTCCATGCGCTTCCTGTATCAACAACAAACGAACGGAACCAACTGGAATGCATAGACGGTTAGCTCTAAACACAAAGCCATCATTTATCACATACTTGTTCCATGTACGTCCCTCTTTACAATTCATCAACACATCTTTGAATTCAGAATCAAGCTCATATTGTTCTTTTATAGCATCAAGACCAAAAATCCTACAATCAAGTTGGGACAGCAAAGTGTATCTTCTAGACAAAGCATCGGCAATGACATTATCCTTCCCTTTCTTATGTTTAATAATGTAAGGAAAAGACTCAATGAATTCAACCCACTTAGCATGTCTAGTGTTCAGATTATTTTGAGAACTAATATACTTAAGCGATTCATGATCAGAATGAATAACAAATTCTTTAGGCCACAAATAATGACGCCACGTCTGTAAAGAACGTACAAGTGCATACAATTCTTTATCATACGTAGAGTAACTCAGTGTAGGACCATGCAATTTTTCGCTAAAGTAGGCAACGGGTTTACCAGCTTGCATCAAAACACCACCAATGCCAACTCCACTCGCGTCACATTCAAGCTCAAAGGTCTTACCAAAATTTGGAAGTTGCAGCAACGGTGCTTGTGTAAGCTTGTTCTTCAAAGTAACAAAGGCCTTCTCTTGTGTTGTTCCCCAATGAAACACCACACCTTTCTTCGTCAACTCATGCAATGGTGCAGCGATGGTGCTGAAATCTTTGACGAAGCGGCGATAGAAACCTGCAAGACCAAGAAAACTCCTCACCTGTGTGATGTTTTGGGGCAGCGGCCAGCTCTCAATGGCTTCAATTTTCGCATTATCCACCTCGATTCCCTGTGGAGTAACAACATAACCAAGGAAAGAAACTCTATCGGTGCAAAAGATGCACTTATCAATGTTAGCAAACAAACGTGCACCTCTCAAAGCATCAAAAACAGCACGTAAGTGATCCATATGTTCATCCAAAGACTTGCTGTAAATCAATATATCATCAAAATAAACCACCACAAAACGACCAATGAAAGCCCTCAAAACCTCATTCATCAAGCGCATGAATGTACTAGGTGCATTAGTTAACCCAAAAGGCATTACTAACCACTCATACAAGCCAAATTTAGTTTTAAAAGCTGTCTTCCATTCATCTCCAAGTTTCATTCTTATTTGGTGGTAACCACTACGCAAGTCAATCTTTGTGAAAATTATAGCACCACACAATTCATCAAGCATGTCGTCTAGCCTAGGAATAGGATGACGATATCGAATAGTTATATTATTGATGGCTCTACAATCAACACACATACGCCAAGTACCATCTTTTTTTGGGACAAAAGCACAGGCACAGCACAAGGACTAAGGCTTTCACGTACATACCCGCGGTCCAAAAGTTCTTGGACTTGTCGCTGAATTTCCTTAGTCTCCTCTGGATTAGTTCTATAAGCAGCACGGTTGGGTAAAGCAGCTCCCGGGATCAAATCAAATTGATGTTCTATCCCTCTCAAAGGTGGCAGCCCCGGGGGTATCTCAAGAGGAAAAACGTCCTCATACTCCTGCAAAATGTTAGTGACCGCAGGAGGCAAAGAACGTACGACCTCATCAAGCGTAAACATGGTTTGCTTGCATACCAAAGCGTAGCAAATATCATCATCAGAAATTTCAGCAAGGTCACATTTTCTTGTAAACATAACTCTACCCTTTAATTTAATTCCCTCAGCCTGAGAACTAGGAGTAGACATCTCCTTTTTAGGTGGGAAAATAGAATTAGCAACTTGCTGATTTTCAGATTTATCATCATGTGAATTAGCAGATCTCTCTTTATCAGCTTGTATAATTTCAGCAGGGGTCAAAGGAACCAAAGTAATTTTCTTTCCCTTATGCATAAAGGTGTATCTATTGCTCCTACCATGGTGTGTAGCATCATTATCATGTTCCCAAGGACGACCCAACAAAAGTGAACAAGCTTGCATAGGTACCACATCGCAATCAACATAATCAACATATGCACCTATGGAAAAAGAAACTCTGCAAGTTTGTGTTACCTTAGCTTTACCGGAGTCATTCAACCACTGAATATAATACGAATGTGGGTGTGGGCGCGTGGCCAAGCCAAGCTTCTTGACCAAGTGTACACTCACCAAATTGTTGCAGCTACCTCCATCAATAATCACACGGGCACGACGGTTCTTGATGACGAAGAAAGTCTGGAACAAGTTGTGGCGTTGTATCCTCTCGGGCTGCTGAACTTGTGCACTGAGGGCACGCTGAACAATAATATTCAAGAAACCCGAAGTATCATCACCACCAAGGACATGGGCCTCGGAATCATCAGCATCAAACTCATCATCTTCATCTATGTCGGAGGTGCTGATGTAGCCTCCCTCTTCTGTCGCTATATATGCCCGCTGACTTGGGCAGTCCTTCTTCACATGTCCAATGCCATGGCACCAAAAACACTGAAGGCCAGAAGTGCGTCCCGTCGAGGCGACAGACGACGAACTCTGGGCAGGAACCTGCACAGAACCTTTACCTGAATCTGCAGCACGTGATGATGGGGGCTTGTTTGGGGCAACCGGAGATCCGCTCGTCGTAGGACGCTTGTCCGCTGGTGTAGGCGCCCGAAAAGTGGAGGCCTTGGACAGAGTTGAAGTGGTGCGTGGCGCAAAGGATGTCCGGGCGTTGCGGCGCCTGTCCTCCTGCAACTGTCGACCCTGCAATTCTTTTTGTGCAAGCATAGCAAACTGGAACAACTGGTTGACAGTAGTAAATTCCTGGATGTCACGCCTCAGACCAGAATAGAAACGAACAAGAGCATCCTCCTCGTTCTCAACTATGCCACAACGCATCAATCCCTTCCGAAGCTCACCATAGTAGTCCTGCACACATTTATCTCCCTGATCTAAACGCAACAAGTGACAACGCAGTTCTCTATGATAAGAAGGAGGGACAAATCTGTCACGCATAGCAACCTTAAGTTGTTCCCAAGTGGTAGGTGCAAGACCTGCAGCAACTAAACCAGTCCACCAAATGATAGCAAAATCTTTAAATTCGCTACAGGCTTGTCTAACTCTATGTTGTTCAGGCACAAGGTGGGCACTAAATTTTTGTTCAACCGTCATCTCCCAATCAAGATATGCTTCAGCATCATATTGTCCCGTAAATGAAGGTAGAGTAAATTTTACCTTAGCAAAAGGATCAGCGGGAGGACGATTAGCACCAGCGGCGTTGCGAATATTTCGTCGTATGCGCGCCTCTCGTGTAGCTACCTCGTCCACCTTGCCATGGACGTCATACACCACGTCTGGGTCGACTGGCTGAGGTGGTGGACGCGTCTCCAACGCAGCGACGCGGCCAGTTAACCTAGTGAACTGACCGGTAATGCCCTCAAAAACTACCTGCAACCGAAGTGCGTTGATGTTCTCTGTGACGGCCCTGGTGACCGTCTCTCTGATCTCTTCTCTCATCTCCTGCCTTGTGGCATCCATGAAAGTCTGCAGCTGCGCTCGGCTGACACACTCATTGAAATCCTTTGGAGAAACCCCTTCATTGCCTGCCATTGTAGATACAAAAACAGGAAGAAAAGGGTGAAGGTTATCCCTAATAATTTACTACGCAGATGTGTGATGGTGCCTCTCAATCAATCAACACAGCAAAAGGAAGCTCCTTAACAAGGTCTTACAAGGTTCTTACAAGCAAAGCAAAGGATACCTGAAAGCGTGTACCACGATTGCAAGGGCTCGAGTACCTGTGTCGTGCGGAAGTAACATGTGGAGCTATAGGAAGGCCAAAGATATGTGAGTGGAACAATTAACGAGTACAGATCAGCAAAGTTCAATAAGCATCCAAAGTACAAGTCTAAATTGCTGGCTAAATCGTATCCTAGGCGTAGCACAATAAGATAGAACAAAGCACAAGGAAAAAGATCAAGAAAACCTGTAGAGTGGCAGTTCCGTAATTGTTGCAAACTTCACAGGGTCATGCAAATCTTAGTGTTAATCGATTTTCTTTTTTCTTTTATTTTTTTGATATTTTTTCCAGCACAAGCAACACCAGAATAGGAACCACACCAAGTTTCAGCTGAAACAGAGATCAGATGTGGCCTATGGAAAATACAGCAGATCCGCCGAGTCGGGGTCCGAGACAGAAACGGCGCTTTTTAATTATCTTCCTGATTTTTTTAAATTTTTTTGAGATCGGCGTTGGCGGCGTAGCGGCAGCTTGTCAGACCAACTTTTCGTTAGGAATCTGCTGTAAAAATTTCAGCCAAAACGGAGCACCGAGCGAAAAGTTATGCCCGTTTTACCGAAGGTACCTCACGTTATGTGTTTCGGCAGGGCAAACTTCGCAGAAACGGCGGCGGCGGCTAGGGCAAAGCTTCCCTAGGTTCTGCAGTAGGTACTCGCCAGATGATGATACAAGGAGGGCTGTGATGCCAGGCGAAAGGCACAAGGCGGCTCGCAACCTATCTAGGGCTGGCGCGGCGAGAGTTCACACAAGGCGGCTAGCGGGGCAAGTCGAGTAGTGTGGTGGCACGACTTGTAATCTGGATGAAGGTGGATGGGATAGCGGCGGAAACAAACACAGCGATGGTGCGGCTGAACTACAACTAAGACACGATCTAAAACCAGCAACAAGATTCGACCACGGACACAAACTCAACAAAGCAAATCTGAAACGAAAATTGCAAAGGCTAACACAAGGGTTTTAGGACAGCGGAATTTTTTTTTTTTTGGTTTTCTTTTGTGGACTCTAGGACGAAGGCAAAAATAACTAGGGTAAGAGTGAACCTGACGGTAAACCTTGCTCTGATACCAACTGATGTGGACTAGGGTTCCCGATCTTCCGAAAGGTTCAGATAAGCGACGATTTTGGCGGAGTCGCGACACAAATCGATCCGGCTTCCGAACAACACGTCCTGAACCCCGCAATCGCAGCACCACGTCTCCTCAGGTTATCGACCTAAGTCGACCTTGCCCAGAAGGCTAATCCTTGCCTGCGAATCGAGGAACACAAGCAAGAACACAGAAGGATGCAACCAAATTGCAGATGTATGATTAATCTCACGAGTTGGGGTCTCACAAACCGATGCAACGGCGAAACTGTTCTTGACAGATTAATCTAAGCAAAACCCAAATCCTAACGAGGGTGGCGGCTACTAATATATAGAGGTTAGGGTCGTGGTCGACCCCCTGCACGCGCCCCTAATGGGCTCAACGAAGATACACGGCCCAAAGGCCAAATATCGGTGACGCAGCACCGGGACAGATTCTGGACGCCACCTTCCTCGGACGATTCCCGTCGACTCAGAGTGAATTTGGGCCTGGTTCTGGTTCCATTGGAAGCTCTATAAAATCTTCTTTCCAACCATATGTGGATCGTCGAAATCCGAGTCCATTGCGGCCTGGGCGTCCATTTTACTCCAGACTGTTCCTGGACTCCGAGTTGGACCCGAAGTCGAGTTGTAATGGGCCTCCACGATGCTTGGCCGACCCTTGGCTGTTCCCCACGCCTCCAAGCCTCCCTCCATGCGTCTCCTTGTCTTCTCCTTGGTTCCTAACAACATTATAAACAATAGGTAGCGATCTATTCTCAAATCTATTAAAAGGAACACTTAGAAGCGAGCTCACCTCTAAATTTAATTGTCGCGCGCGAGCTCTTGTGATTGGACCTTGAATGAAAGGCGTAGGCATGTCATGTGCATCCGAATTAGTGATGTCCTCATCAGAGCCACTCTCACCCTCCACTAGCTCGCTCACTTCACCAGCTCGCTTCCTCGCGCCGCGCTCCGTCGTCTTCAACCTCGCGCCGCACGGACCGAGCCGAGCTTCGAGATCAAATTCGCCCTACACTCTCCACCATTCCCAAATTCCTCGCGCACGAAGCTAGAACCCTCCCCTAGCCTCCCATTTCCCCACTCCTCACGAGCTATCATCGCTTCTCCGGCGAGAAATCGAGATTTCCCCCAATCTCCATTTTTCGGCCGCCGGAGCACCCTCACGTCGAGACCCTACTCCGAGCCGTCTCCGAGGTCAACCGAGCACGCCAGCAGCTTCCCCGAGCTCCACTGGTGCTCTAGGACCCCTTCAACCTCGGAGAACGCCCCCGACCTCACCGGCGTAGAAGCCGCGGCGACCGCGCCGCCACTGCATCACCGGCGGCCATCTTCCGAGCATTCCCCGGCCTCCCAACCGTCACCAATCGACTCGTGGTGAGCCCCTGGTGCTTTTTCCCCCACTTCCCCGACCCTATCTCGCCGTCGTTTGAAAGTTCATCATCTTCGTTTTTCTAGGGTCCTCTGCGCAAAACTTACGGACTGGTTTGAAAGGTTTTGAAAGTTCTAGGGTCTCCAGCGTAAAAAGATTCTTAAACCTAGATCTATTTTTCCCGAATCTTGTAAAATCCGTTAAAAATCGTACAAAAATCAGAAAACTGCACAAAAATACTCCCTGGATTCGTGAGATTGTAAACTCCAATCTCATTTAAGCATGTATGTACTTTTGGTGAACCATTTTTGAATTAAAATTCAAACTGTAAAATTTGAAACTTGTGCACCATTTCAAATCCAGAGCTCCGCTAGGGTTGATCTTTGGATATGTTGTTTGTAGTGACGTTGGACAACTTGTGTCCAAAGGGGACCTAAAAATATGGAATGTAGCTTCAGTTATGAATTAAAATGTGTTTCCTATCTTTTTGTGGTCCAGAAATTGTTAAAACTAATCCATGCAGTGAAAAATCACCATTTTTCTCCAGAGGCCTAAAAACTTGTTAGCACATCTTTTAAAAATGCAAAACTTAATTTTTGCTCTGTTTAGACTAGCAAATAAATAGTTATGTGTTTTAGGATAGAAATTTATTGAGGACTGTCCTAGGGTTATTTTGAGCCACCACATGGCCAGAGCCCTCCTTGCACACATGACTAGCTCTGGTAGGAAAATTTCATGGTTTGGATGAATTTTCAATTTTATATGGAATTATTTCATTTCTGCAGGCAGCAGTTTGAATTATTTTTAATAAATTTTGTGTACCTCAGACTTAGCTAAATTTTGGAGTGAGCCTAACTCTTATACTCCAGTAGCTGTCATAAAGTTTATAGATAAAAAGGATGAACATAAAATGAGAAACAAAAATGAGAAGGAATCTATGTGGAAATTGAATTATATAAAAGAATAAACCTTTTTGATAATTAGTTAGAATAAAATAAGAAGAATCTAAAATTCCAGAACAGCACCCTAATTTCCAAATAATAAATAGAAATTCTTTTATATATGCACACAATCACCATCAAAGATGAATAAAAATTTCCCACACCACTACTCTATTTTGTGAAGGAAATAGTAGTACTTAAGCATGTCTAGGTGAATATGGCCTTCAAGGCCTTAGTCTTGGAATCAATAGGCAGCCATAATAAGTTATGCATCTCATGTAGAAGGCGCTATTCCGGACGGCACCTACCATCTCATCCCCGCCGACGGAGAAGGAATCCCGGAGGGAGGTGCCAGCGAAGCGGAAGTCAACCCGGAGGCTAACCCCCAGCTAGAGCAAGAAGGCAAGCCCCGGAGCATAACCCAGCCTTTAAAGTTTATGCATCTATGAATTCCCTGTGCTTGTGCATTTACGTTTCAAGGAGTTGATTGAATACCTTAGCTGCACATTTTCCAGTACCTATGACTTGCAACACTAGTATGAAAGGATCGATAGGGCATTGCTATAGGTCCGTTACAAGTCGAGTGATTTCCTGTCACTCGCGAGACATAGGAGTTGCTTGTCTTTACATATGTTGGAATCATAAGGATTGACGGGCGGGGTGATAGATGTAGATCTCCCGTCCGTGTATGATAATGAATTTAAGGTCGAAACGTGTGGTTGAGTGTGTCAAGTTTTTGAACGTACCACATGCATGCCGATATATGGGAATCGGTAAGCCCAGTACCAGATTGAAGCAGCTAGGGCCGATAACCATCTCTCCTTGGAAACTTTTGTTTCCCCTGCCGTACACTTGTGGATATATGCGTGAGACTGTGAGTAAAGCAGTAAACCTCTATCCTAAGGAAGGTGGATTCGGATCCGAATTGTGGATCGATGGGAAAGGTTGGGAAGTGCTTGTACCTTTTATAGCAAGCATTATCCGTGTGTGTTGGGTTTCCCCTGGCCAGGTAGCAAAATTCGGTTCGAACTGTCTGCTTCTCGCGGTTAATGAGACTGCTTGACCGCCTTGCTGCATTGAGTAACAAGTGGAACTATGAGATTGATGAACTTGTTCTATGAAATAAATTGTATTGCACCACTTGTATGCTTAGAGAGGATGCTAATCTAGAATGGTTAAATCTACTAGAATATGATGCTAAAACATGAAAGCAAGGACCTACTCTTAGTTGTTTTTTTGGCAAATAAACCCACCAGCCAAAAGCCTCTCATGTCTAGATATCGGTGATGTAGTTTTCACCCGACGGGTAAGCCTTGCTGAGTATTAGTATACTCAGCCTTGCTTGTGGCAATGATTTACAGGTACAATGTTGGATGTGGCAGTCGATGCTCTGACTTGGCCTACCCAGGTTCTCCCTGGATGGCACATCGAGTGGGTTCCGTCCTCTGCCGAGGAACGGGAGGAGTAGCACCATGGCAGGCTTCATCATGGTGTTACTTGTATCGTCGTTAGTTTTTATTCCGCTGCAATGAACTACTTAAATTCCGCTGCAAGACTTTGATACTCTGATTTAAATTTCAAACTCGGTTGTAATAACTCTATGTTACCCTTTTATGTATGTTAAATTTGTGGAATGTTGTAATCTCTGGAACTCACCTTCGTGTGGGCGTGCTGTTGTTTCGATCGAGAAAAGTACGTGGTTAATCGGGTTTAATCCGACGGCGCTCTAGCTTATTCCGGATTAAGTGCCTGACTACTCGATTAGTGGTCCCGGGGTACTTAACTTGGAATAATTTCGGAGCGGTCCGCCACAGTGATGACCCGCATATGGGCACAGACCATTGAAGGCCTGGGCGTACTGGAGCACAGTGCGGGTACCCTGAGTCAGCGCCAGAAACTCAGTCAACTTCCGCTCAACCAAGCCAGCAGGAATGTGGTGGGCTTTGAAGGTAGTTTTGAACTCCTCCCACTCAATAACGTGGTTCTCCTGCTGCAGGGCTAGGTAATTCTCCCACCACAGGAGAGCTGTGCCGCGGAGCTGCTGCGCCGCGAAGACCACCTTGCGGTTGGGAGTGCAAGGCGTGGCCAGAATGGAGAACTTGGATTCGATGGCTCGAATCCATGCATCAGCCTCCAAGGGCTCCTCGGCTCTGGAGAACACCGGTGAGTGTGTAGCCAAGAAGTCCTCATACCGAGCCACTTAAGCTTGAGGGGCACATTGACCACCTTGTTGCTGCATCTGCTGCTGCATCATTTGTTGTTGTTGCTGCAGATTACGGAGAATCTCCATCTGAGTGGCATACAGTTGTTGCCACGTCGGAGGTTGCTGCGGTGGCGGAGGTGGTGGTGGCTGTTGCTGCCCTTCTGGCCCCTGCTGGTTAGCGTTGGAGCTGCTAGCATCGTAACCGCTGCGAGTGATAGCCATCTGCAGTAGGTACTTGTATTAGCCATATTTCATAAGCTTGCATAAATTAATGACAAGATAGAACGTGGCAATATAATGAAGTTTACTGCGTAAGGACAACATATCAGTAGGCAGTTTTGGAAGAAAAATCATATCTCCCAGTAAGAGTCAAATTAGATGCTCCAATTTGGTCAGTAGCTCGAAAATTTCATACTCTACAACTTTCATGTTTGGCTCAGAACCAAATTCGGACTGGAACTAGACCGAAAAATTCGAATTTTAGCTCTCTGTATTTGCTGTTTTTCTTTTAGTAGGCCGAGCTGTAGTGTTTCGGTTGCCATTTTTATTTTATTTAACAAATGGGGTTGAAATTTGGTGAGCATTTCGTTTGACAAATTCCAAACAACTTTGTAGTTCAAGTCACCACCCAGAAGTAAATGGAAAACACTTTAATAATTAAAACAAAGATAGCTGCAGAATGTTTTCAGCACAACCATTACAACCTTCATCAAGTTTTGGGGCACACACATCCATACTAATGAATTACATTGTTCCAAAAGATAAAAGGGGGACTCAACTCCATATAGCCTAATACATCATGAAGCCAAAATTTAGGCTATGCGGAGGAGTAATCTTGCTACTGCAGCTCCTAGAAGTCTTCTAGGTTGTTAGCTGTGGCCTCGCTGCCCATGTGAAACGGTGGAGCTGGAAGGCTTGGCATGTCATCCTCTGTGTCCATGTACGAATCAGAGGCCTCTCCTTCCCCATGCTGTCCACCCTCCTCAAGAAGGTGCTGAGCATCATGGGCGGCTAGCATGGCATTGGCATGCTCCAAGACACCCTGCACGTTCTCAAGCTCATCCCTTGTTTGGGTTAGCTCGTTGTGGACATTGTTGTGTGCTATGTGGATGTCGGTCAATTGCCTCTCCAAATCTGCAATCATGGCATCCCTGGTGCTCACCTCTATGGACAAAGAGGTCCTCTCTACCCCAAGGTCGCGGGCACGAACAGACATATCAATGGCAAGGTTAAGTGCCTCACTCTGTGACCGTCCCAAAAGTGCCTGCAGCCGGTGATAAGCCCGGATCCATCTCTTCAAGAGTGCAGCTGCAGCGACGGGGTTCTCCGCCACCCTCAAAGGTGAGCTGAGATAGCGCCTCATCCAATGAGCATCGTGCGGCTGGGCCGGTGAAAACAGCCCAAGAAGCTGATGCTCCACAAGGTCCTGGTTCTGGGCGCAAAAGGAGTTGATCCCATTGAGGGCAGCTATCTCACAAGTGGTCTCCATGTGATGCCCATGGACCTCCACACTCCATGTAGGAGAGCTGGGACACGGTGAGTGGCGATGCACCACCAAACGCACTCGGGAACGAGTCACGCCTCGGTCACGGAGGATGGTTCTCTCATATTGTGGTGGGGTTGGATAATCAAGCGCCTGCAAAACGGACCAAAGGATGCTAGGAAAACCTTCCCACCCACGACAGTCCGAGAAGGAGACGTCATTGGGGTAGCTAGCAAGGTCAGCGTGGCCGTCCATCTGAACAAAAAGGTCAAGTGTGAGAACCGGTTAGCGCCAAGAAAATAAAACAGTTTCTGGATAGTGTAGTAAAAATTATAAAACTCAACATCTACAAACCCAAAAATTCCCAAATTTGGCAAGAACATTGTTTAAGTAATTTCCAACAAGTTTCATGTTGAAGGTTTGAGCGTTAAGAAGATGTAAAAATTCCATTTTTAACTCACTGTTCCCAGAAATTTCCAGCAGACAGGGGGTTACCATTTTAAGCATAGCTCTCATTCTACTGAACCAAATTTGTTGAAATTTCTACAGAACAAACTAGATAACATTTATGAAAACTTTCATGTTGAACACTTTTTCGTTTGACAAGGTTTTCAGGTTCGAAATAAAGATGTGAATAGACTGTTTTCGGCAGGGTTTCGACACAATTTTCGGTTGTTATTCAAATTTTGATGACGGGTCGTTCAATGATCGTGCATTATGGATCAATAACATTTCAGTGTATTGCAATGCATGAGCGGCCTAATCGTTCTCACCAACACACGTGCCAATATACTTTTGGCCTACGAAGTTAGTGCCGGTGGCTAGGCAATATTCGTCTCTCCCTATATTAACTCGCCGAACTTTTCTAACCGTTCAACTTACGGAATCGTGGTTAGTGTACCTGCAGAAAATTCCATTCCAGAACATATATAATCAACCTTTCGTGCCAGCACTCATGAAAGCGTTTCCATACATTACCACCCACTATAGAGGTGGCACCCGAACGTTCAACATTGAACGGGCAATGCTTCATATGTCACCAAGGCAACATATTGACAATTTCATACGCTCATGAAATAGCGTATTGACTTTCGGCCGCCATCATATTTGCATATGATGCCGTGGTACGCTACAGCAATCGCCGTACCTTGTGCCCACCATGCTATTCTAGTTTCATACGCCATCAAAGCGTATTGACTATGTGCCGCCACTATATTTTCATATAGTGCCGTGGTACGTTACAGCAATCGCCGTACCTTGCGCCCACCATTGCGGAAAGTAAATGACAGAATGAAATGTGCTGGGAGTCAGTATAATGTATAATTAGCCACCTATCATATCGTGATCCCTTAACCCACATAGGCTTCACGCTCTATATATCATCCTTAGCGGTCCTATGGATAACATTCCATCGCAAGTGCGCGGCGGAAGCAAGAGTTGGCAAGTTTTATTCAAAAATATTGATTTAGGGTCTGTTGCTCTCTCTGGTGCGCATGTTTCGGCTCTGATGCCAGCTGTGGTGGACCACTCCGAAACTATTCCAAGTTAAGTACCCATGAACCACTAATCAAGCAGTCAGGCACTTAATCCGGAATAAGCTGGAGCGCCGTCGGATTATACCCAATTAACCACGTACTTTCACGATCGAAACAACACGCGCGCCCACATGAAGAAGAGTCCCAGAAATCACAACATTCCACAATTTCAACATACATAAATAGTATCATAAAGTTATTACAAACCAAGTTTGAATTTCAAATCAGAGTATGAGAGTTCATTGCAGCGGAATATTAAAACTAGCGACGATACATAGCAACGCCACGATGAAGCCGGCCATGGTGCTACTCCTCCTGATCCTCGGAAGAGGACAGAACCCACTCGACATGCCAGCCAGGAGGAACCTGGGTAGGCCAAGTGACTGAATCCACTGCCACATCCAAAGCTTAACCTTGCCAGAGGTTGAAGAAGGGGCTCGGGAGCGTGGGGGAGAGGGAATGGCTGTGGCGTGAGGGAAGGCAAGGGTCAGAGGTCACTTGGCGAAGCAAATGAGCACTCCAGAGCTGGCTGGGTTCGCTCAGGGCGTGCGTGCGCGTGCTCGAGCTGTCGGAGTCGCCATTGATGGCTCTGACAGCTCGGGCGGCGCGAGCGGAGGGGGTTGGGGGCTGAGGATCGTGGCGTGCGCGATGGAGGGATACGCCGCAGAGGCTTTGGCGCGTTCCGAGTAGGAATCCGACCGCGGGGCGGCTCAGCGTGGCGCGCGCGGCCACGGCCAGTGGCCGAGCTCTGCTCGCCATCATGGTGCTTCGCGCGGCGCGAGGCTGCCAGGGCGCTGCAGCGCGCGACGTGACGGAACAGGGAGCCAGATGCCCGCGCAAGGACAAAAGGAAGGTGCCGCCGTGGCTTGGCCGGCCAGGCGAGGCCGCCGCTGCTCGCCGGCCACGTGGCGGCCGGTCTGCGGCCGGGGCAGAGCGCGCCAGGGCGACTGTCGGGCGCCCCGTGGAGCTCCTCCTTTCACTGTGGAATTTCTCCAAAAATTTGAACTGAACATTCAAATATGCAAAAATAAAAGTTCGAGTTTGAGATGTGGGACACAACTTTCTTTTTGGGGTGAACCTGAAATTTCAAATTTTTCAAGCTCAAACAGGCCATTTTCGAACAGGCGTTCAGCATGGTTTTTTGAGTTTTTGAGGGGCTTAACTGCAAAATTTGAAAAAGTTCCCAACAATGACTAGGCCTTATTTGTGATGACAAACAACTTTCGTTTTTGGAGATTTTTAAGTTTAGTACAAAATTCTTGAGATTTCAGTTGGGTGTCAAAAAGGCCTTGTTTGAATTTAAATTTCGAATTTTGATCAAATTATGTGTGCTACCACCATTGCTGCCATTTTATGCTGTTTTGATTGTGTTTTTAAGGTACTAAACATCAGGGATGTCACAATAGGCCTTAGATTACCTTTGATTGCCTTGTGTTCCACAAAGTAGAGAGGTAGGCGGTAGGGGGTGACAACCTTATTCGTTTGACACATCTTAACACAACGTAGAGCTAACAGCTGGAGGGTCTTTGGAGTAAGATCAAACTAGTGTGCTCGTAAACAATATTGTCAAAACAAAATCTATCTTATCCATGACATTCCTTGGAACCACACTTCTTAGAACAATCTCTTTCCTCTATCCTCTAGGGTATTCTAGTTAGAAGATATTATACTCTGTTCCCTGTGGATACGATACCCTTGATTACTCATAAGTGAAATGCTACAATAGTATTTTCGTGTGCTTGCGGATTATTCTGTAAGAGTTAAGAAACACCACTAGTCGTTTCTGACGTCACCGTTGCAAAACATAGTAGCGACTTAAGAAACATCACCAAGCATTTATAGCGCTGTTGCCGGGGAATGGTTGCACTATGATTGTCTTTGAACCTAGCCTATTGTGTATCTATTCTTTTTACGTTTATTCTACCTTTACCCTGCAACCCATGAAAGGTTATCCTTTTCAACACCTTTATAAACCTTTTATTTTATTTATCTCTACCTCCTCCCCCGCTGCCCAAGGAAGGTTATCCTGTCAATGCCTTCTGACCACTTCAGGGAAAGTTCTTAGAGTAACCACCCTCTTCTAAGCCTCATGAGCTTCTGGCTGTGAACTTTGTCCTGAAACCATTTCCAGGGTAGAGGTTACGACCATAATCAATGCACTGCCAGGAGGTAGCCCGGATTATCCTTTTTCCTTATACTATTAATATAAGAGCAAGAACATGTTTTTAGGATAATGTGCAACTTCGGGTATTTTCGGTCGCTAACCATTACAAGTTGAGACTAAAAAGACGAGGGTCATGTTATGCCTAAGAACATGGAGTTACTCCAACTTTATGCTTTATACTCTTTACGGAACACTCCGACATATATACTGATATCACACACTTGACTTTACATGCACAAAAGTCCAAGTGTAGGCAAAATAACTAAGTATCCTAGTTTGAAGATGGTGTTAGCTTTGCCTTGAAAAAAAAAGAGTCGAACACATGAGGTCCATAAAAAAAGAAAAAAATAGTCGAACACATGAAGGTCCATAGCTTGTTCTAGTAGTTCCCACACACTCTAGATTCTTGTTACATCTTTCCACTCGGCACCTGCTCTTATACATGAGAAGACATGCACTTTTTGTATCCAATTCCAATGCATATACCAAGGGATCATGCCACTGCAATACACGAGAAACAAGAGTCATCCACATGAGTAGGCATGATCAAGACAACCTCCTCGGTTGTAGTTCACATCAGAGAGGAGGAATAATTAAAGCTCATTCGTGACCATGCCACCGCTGCAACCATTTCAAACATCCATCATATGCAGATGGATGGTAAGTTCACTCAGGTATGAAATGATTCCCAATAACTTGCTCATGTCCATCTCCATGTGAGTATAGATTGATTTTTCAAATTCATGCTTCCTTCATTTATGTATGTATGCTATGGTTTGGATGTATTCAATTGGTAGAACCATAGGTGTTCTGAATTAAGTGTTGTGCTTAGGTTAGAATTGCCTTCTTTAATAAAACTTGGCATGTTTTCAAGTTTGGTTAAATGAACCTTTTGAGTTAGTACTATCATACATATTGGGTGCGTATCTTTTATGGACTAACCCCTACAGAAAAATCTTCAAAAATATTGGGTAAGTTCTCAATCTCAATTCACATAGGGAGTGAACCGAGTCCTTGTACAATGCCAAGTGCGGGGGAGATCTCTCAAACTTAACATGTTCAAGTTCATGAAGAAATCCACCACCAACATGTTGCACAACACTGGATGGTTCATCACATTGAAGGAAGGAATGAATGGGACATGAACATTTGGTTCAGCCACACCACCTCTGATTACCTTCGACTTTTGCTTCTTCTTCTTCAGCAATGGTATGTGCAACAAACCCCTCCAATTTTCTCGTAGCATGTGTCATTCTTTAAATTTGGTTTTCGCGCTTATTTAATACATGAAAATATTAGTTATTCTATCTTCTTATTGATTGTGATGGCTGAGAGCTATATTGGTACCGACTATTCAAAACCATTTTATAATGTTTCTCAATTGTTGGTTTTATTGTGTGTCTGACCACCATTTTTGGTACACTAGTTGCATAACAAGCCCTGGGCCCAACCTGAGGACGCTGACGGCTAGGAACAAGCTAGTAACGATGGGCTTGATGCAGTCATAGCATTCCGGGTCTACCATACCAACATGAATAATGTTATTAGTGACATGGATAGATAGGCACTTGTAAGTCCCTATACGTGCTTGTCCCACAATTTGTTTGATACAACCCTTGTTTTTACTATAATAATTCAATTTGGTGCTTTGAAATTTTTAGGAGTCAATGGAAGCTCTGCGGGAAGAAGTTGTTGCTGCCGGGACACCACCATTGCCTAGTGCTCAGGTTGTTTCCAAGGTCCTCTCGTAAGGCAGCCCAATGGCACATTCTTGAAGAATGTTGGTATACCAGATTGCTCCTCCAGTACTCGTTCACGTGGTGAAGATGCGCTCCGTTCTCAATTTGCTGCTGAAGAATAAGGTTCAGTTGTCCTCTAGGAACAAATGGAAGAACTAAAGAACGAGACTGAGGCAACAAAGGTTGAGTTCATGAAGCTGAAGTAGCAACAGGAAGTGATCATGAGAATGTTGTCCAACAACCCCAGCGTTAGTGGTACCTCTTTTGAGCCCTGATCCTCTATGTATGCAACTATTATCTTCTCAGCCTTGATCCTCTATGTTTGTGTGTGGAACTATCTTCTCAGCCTCTTATCCTCAATGGTTTGAGCTATTATTTGATTGTGCACTCTACTAGTATTATGAAGTATGAACCTACTACTATTTAAAATTTTGTTGTAATATAAATTGCTATTAGCTTCTAATTTAAAATATGGTGAATTCTGTTGAATGGTCCATGATGAAACGTGCACAGTTACAATACAGACACGTGTCTAGGCGCTAAGTGCCACATGGACCAACCAGAAAAGGACATGTGGTCCAATGGGAAAATAGATTCTGAACCAATGAGAGTATGACATGTGGACTAATAGGAAACATACACATGTCCATGTGCTAAGTGCCATGTGGACCAATTTGGGATGGACACATGGACCAATGGGTAAAAGGATTTTGGGTCAATGGTAGGATGCCTTATGGTCCAATTTGGAAACCGACATGTGTCCAAGCGCGAGGAGCAATGTGGACCAATTCGGAAAGGACATGTGCACAAATTGCAAAATTGATTTTAGGCCAATGGTTGAATGACACATAGACTAATAAAAAATAGACACATGTCCACGTTTTTATGGGCACATGGACCAATAAGATCACAAAACATGTCCAGGCCTGAATGGACGTGTGGACCAATCCGAAGCGGACAAGTGCACTAACGGCATGTTGACGACGCCAAGGGCATATTGATGGCGGTAACGACGCATGGATGGAGCCACGTCAACTGCAAGTGTAGACCATGACATGTGGATCTAGAGGTTTAGAAAATGAAATTTTTCGGTTCGCCATAGGTGAAAACAGTTCTACGATGATGACTTGGTCATTGCTAAAGAGAGAACTTTTGTGATATTTTTGGGCATTTCGTCATTACAGACATTTTCATTTCATCGCTAGTGAAAACGATTCTGTGACGATGACTCGGCCGTTGCTAAAGGGAGGTCTTTTGTGACATTTTTGGGCATTTCATCAATACAAACTTTTCTTGTTTTTCGTTAGGTGATGTACCCAATTTCATCACTAATTCGTCGAAAAACATTCAGGATGACACTTTTTGCACTTTCTATGATGAAAGAGAACGTCATGTTTTCTTAAATCTCTAGTAGTGAGTGGATCGGTCAAATCTCCTCGTCAACATATCAACAACGATACCTGAGCAATCAAGGAAGGAAACGATCCATCCACAAGGAATCTCAATCAAATAGCACCTTGTCCCAGACCATGCATGACCTCTTACAATCATTCTTCTGACGTCAATGACTCAAACTTCCACGACCGCCTTCTAGAGGACGAGACAAGCTCGAGAGGAGGATCATTGTTTGAAAAATGGCGTACGGTGTACATAGAGGTGGACAGCTTCGAGAGTTGGTTGACTCACGATGCCAACCCGCTACCTGTAGCCGGACGATGCATTGTTGGCGGAGTCCCATCCATCCCTTTGAAGATGGTTGTCCACTTGGTAAAAAATGCACACATCGTGAGCAGTAATGTGACACAACAGGTGGGCAGCTGCCGCCGGGACGCTCCCAGGGGGTACCCCGTAAGGGAATAGGGAACACGTGTGAGGAGCCCGTCGCACATTAGTAAACGGTTAATTGGATTCGTGCCATTGCAACTTTTCAAGTTCGGAACAATACCATTACAATTCACCTATTTGTAGCCATGCCATTACAACTCGGTGGAAGTATGAACCATGCCATTCTATACGTCTTCGGCGCCCTCAGGCCCACCTGCAGACCAAGCGCGCGTAGTCTTTTCCTATTTTCCCTTCTGCCCTTGTGCATCCTCATCTGTCTAGCGGGCCCCACATGTCATAATTGTCTTCTCCACTCCACTCCTCTCCGTACACCTCAACCAGATCGGATTTCGTGGGCTCGATCCGGCATCCATGGCGCTGGACTGGAGCGCGCTCGCCCGCAGCGCCAGAGACACCCGGGTGCCCAAGACTAAGCTCGTATGCATGCTCGGCCCAGCATCCTACACCGTGCCTATGCTCTCGAGAAGCTGCTCAGCACCTCCGCCAGGCCAATAGGGGTTGATTCTGTGTGCCACTGGAAAATTTAAACTGGGATATACTGATTTGTTTTGTATGACGAACTATTGGGAGTAGTAGTGCTTTTGGATGTATGTGGTGTCCATGCCCTCCGTTGTCGGCTACTTACTCCTCTAGTCCTCCTAGCTCTTGCAACTGCTACTGCTGGGCCTGCGCACACACCAGTTGCCGCTGTAGCCAAGAAATTGAAGGAGAAAGGGGAGGAAGACAGGAAGGGCAATGGCAGTGCTGTGGAGCATGACGAGCAGAGTTACGGACTCCCAGTGAGCACGGCTATGGGGAGGCGGATGGAGACGAGAAAGGTTGGGAAAGGAAGGAGGAAGAAGATTATGTGTAGGCCCCACGCGTCATACAATGGAGGGAAGAGTGTAGCACGTGGAAGAGAGCAGGAGACAGGGGAGGAAGGGGCAAAGGTGGAAATACGGAAAGACGGTATGTGTATTTGGTCTGTAAGTGGGCCTGAGAGCGTCGAAGACGTATAGAATGGCACGGTTCAGACTTCCGCTGAATTTTAATGGCACGGTTACGAATAGGTGAATTGTAATGGCATTCTTCAGAACTTGAAAAATTGCAATGGCACGATTCCAATTAACCCATTATTAAACCATGGCAATCACGAAAAGTTATCGTAAGTGCTACCATCAAGCGTCTGTGTCCTCAATCGAAGGGACACTCGGGGGCCATGGCGGCACCTTGAATCAAGGGTCCCACAATCATCCTCTCAAGACAGGACACGTGGCCCGTATTGCCACATGAGTTCACCAAGAGAAAATCGCTCCTCTGTATAGGTCGGGCAAGCCTCAACGATAGTCGGCGCCACTCGGGACACCTTGAGTGGTGCGCCCCACCAACCCTGAGGTGGCACAACCAAGTGGAAAGTGTCTCTACCCGAGGGGACAGGATAAAGGTGCCCCCGACACAACGACCAGTGGGATGTGACTCTAGTCCCGTCCCACAGTGCCATTGATTTTGCATTAAATGAACCAACTGCCCTGCACGACACCTCAAGGAAGCTACCTGGAGCAGGCAACTAGCATGCGGCACTAAGTGACAGACCCTGTCTCGATCGAAGTTACCCTCTCCACTCCCAATGTTGTACAGGACCGGTCATGATGAACAAAAGACCACGCAAAGAGTACCCGGTGGACCCTTTCTCCTTTGGACTGAAAGGAAATGAAACTCGAGGCATCCTGTCTACGGGAGGATGTCCGACAAGTAAGACGATATGTGTAGGGGCCCTCACCTGGAACTATAAAAGGAGAGGGGTCCGTTAGAATAGAGATAACACTCATCAGTTGTAACCTCTCTAACCAATAGCACCGAGAATCTAATACAAGCACATAAATCATGAGTCCCGAGTGTCAACCATTGCCGATCATGACGCATAGCTATGGCAACGAGTACACTCCCATAGGTGTTCGATCCCGACACCGACACCTGAGTAGATAATGGACGAACCACTATATTGGTACAATGATGAGTTGAATCATCTTGTGCCGCTTTTTCTCCCTTCTTGTCAGTGGCGGACCCAGGATTAAATTTTAGCTGAGGTGGACGTAAATTGGAACTAACCTACAAAAATCACACTATACTCACATATTGTGATAAAAAACAGAAAACAATGAGTGAATAATAATGATTTTATGAAGATACCTTTATTCACTACTCCCTCCGTCCCATAAAGACTGACGTTATGGGATACGTGCACGTGTTACTTTCTCAAGTTTGACTCCATTTGTATAAAAATATGTGCAATATTTATATCTCTAATAAATTTGTTAAAAAACTAGATTTAAATATCTATCTAATGATACTAATGATGTGTTATAAATATTAATATTATATTATATATAATTAGCTATTGTTGAAAGATGTTGTTTTTCTTGAGAAACGAGAATGACATCTATTTTGGGACGGAGGGAGTAGTCATTATTATTCACTAGTCATGCACTAAACATGTCCAAGTTTCTGGTCATGCACTAAGCATGTCTACGTTTTCCAGGTTTTGACAAGTTCACCCTCCTGTCTATCAAGGCCAGGAGCCTCTTCTGAACTTTACTAGTATTAATAAGTATTTTAAATAGCTCTATCTCAACATAGCACAATATCAAGAATCTCACGTTGGAACTGGAAGGTGGTTTAGCTGGGCTATGGGCTTGAATTTCTGCCTCTGGTGGGCCTTGTTATGTTGTCTAAAAGCCAACAAAACCAGCCCATGCTCTTTCGGCCTTCCGGCTTTCTTTCTTCCTCATGTCCCCAGTCCTCCAGGAGCCAAGAAACCCGCAGCGGCATCAGCAATGGTGGGCAGTGGGTAGTGGTGCTTATCGGCGAGTTTGAGGCGGCCACCTCACCTCGCCTAATGGGTGGGTTGGTCCGCCCCTGCTTCTTGTGAATAATCTTGTGTGAAATATCACTTCCTTTTCTAAAAAAAGGTAAAGAGAAAGGTGTCCAATAGCCATCTGAATCAATTCTGGGCCACTTCCGTGCCCTTCCCTCCTGCACTCTCTTGTTCATTCTCAGACTGCAAGCGTCTAGGGTTTGCCAAGGCCGTCACCACTAGCCGTCCCTCTGCTACCTGTGGGAGAGAGAATACCTTATCTTTCTTTGTTGTCGGCGCTTAGCTCCGTTCCACTTATCCACTGGCACATGTCTCCGACCTCACGCAAGCGCCGGCCGTCGGCCCGCTGCGCTCTGCACTCCAGCCTCCTCGTCCGTTCGCAGAGGCGGGCTCAAAGGGTGCTCCATATGGGCCATGACACGCCCTAAGAATTGGCCCAAGTTCATCTATTTTTTCAGAAAAAAGTCTATTTTCACCCCGCAACTATCACCCTTGTTCGGTTTTCACCCTCGAACTGTAAACCCAGATAACATACACCATCCAACTGTTAAACTCGACATATTACCCCCTTGAGCCCATAGAACACGGTTTCCGCTATAACGTGGTGGGGGTTTTGCGCACGCACGGGCTTGACCTTGGCCACCGGCGAACTCTGGCAGCCCATGGCCTCGGGCACAGTGGCGCTGCGAGCTCCGAAGGCCCCATTGCCTGAGGCACGGTAGCACGGCGAGCTCTGACGGCGCTCGCGGCCACGAGGCCAATGGGAATGATGGGAGGAGCCCCCACCGTGACAAGCTGCGGCGGTGTCAGGGCCGCGAGCCTAAGCTGCAGCAGCGGCGATGCAGCTCGACCCGGCCAGGCGGGCCAGCGACGGCAGGTCTGGGGGCGTGACGTAGTGGCACGGCATCCATGTCGACCAATCTCTTCTTTTCCCACGCCAACTCCAAATTGTAGCGCACAACAAGCCTGGCATCATCAAAGCGGTAGCAACAACAAACGACACTAGGCGACTAGCTATAGCGACACGCTCAGCCTTATTGAATCCAACGCCACGACCACATGCACCTTCTAATCCAGCCCGAGCAAAAACATCCATGGAGGCAACCGGCCACAACACTGGAGAGGCTCTACAGCGGCCCCACAACCACGGGACCGAGCTCCAGCGGCGCGATTTGGCTCGAGGTGGCCGGCGGTGACGAGGCCAGGGCGTGGCGCGACGGTCCCATGGCCTCGAGCCATCATGCAGCAGCCGCTGGCCGGTGAAGCGAGAGGAGCAAAGAGAATAAACAATCTAGGGGTGATTTGGTAATTTTTATTGGCCAATGAGTATGACATGTGGGTCCTATTATTGTAAGGATATGTGTGGCAGCCGCATCAGGAAAACCAGTGCCATGTCAACTAAAAACCAGGTGGTTTAGTTTCAAGGGGGTAAAGTGTTTGGTTTCAACACTAGCAGGGTGCAATGTATCTTTTTTTCTTTTTGAGAAACGGGTGCAATGTATCTGGTTTTGCAGTTCAAAGGTGAAAATCAGACGAATGCGATAGTTGCGAGTTGAAAATCATGACTTTTCCAATTCTTTTCTAATCTCCTTTAGCCAGCCCAATAGCCTTTTCGGCCCGTCGACTGAACAAAAACAACAGACCCCCTTCGGCCTGCTCCTCTGCCCTCTCTGTTTCCTTCCCCTTCGTGGCTTCGTGTGGCTTGGCCCTCCGCCCGACGCCCAGGACCTCCGCCGCCGTCGCCCCTTCGGCCTTCCACGGTTTACCCCGCGCCTCGGCAGGCCGCTCGCCGCCAGCTGCTCCTGCTGTGCTGCTGGAGTACTACAGCTCCCAATCGGCGGCCTCTCCCCTGCACAGCTGCACAGGCGCCCGCTCCAAGCCCAAGGTATGCAAATTGCAAACCCTAGCCTTGAATCCTTGATGTATGTTGTAGTCTTGTATTGTATAGTGTAAATGTGTGATGTAATAGCTTATGTGAATCACGGATTTGGTTTGATTGCTGATGCACTGTGCATTTATTTCTATAGAATTTCTGGACCATGAAGAGGAATAAGATTGGTGATAGTGTTTTATATGATTCTCTTGTGAGATTCGAGCGGGATATTTTCTTTGAAGTGGATGAGGAAGATATGATTGACACTTTCGTGGCCATTAGACATCGTGGGCCCGAGTAGTATTGTAATCTTATTTAGTTATTTGGACGACTTTTAATTATTGAATTCAAAACTATGTTATTTGTTACTTAAGTTCTGAAATGCTTGTGTAATTTTTACTGTTCATTACCAAATTGAAAAATAGACTATACTGTTTTGTATGTGATTTTTGGCAGCACCCCCTAAATAAAAAACCTAGTTTCGCCACTGTCCTCACGCCTTAGCCATCCACTGGTCAGGCCCTGTCAGTGTTCAGGCACTCTAGCGCATCATGCAATCATTATACCCATGAGAAGGCTCCATGGCTTTCATGTTTCATCTTTGTTGTTAACCAATGTGTCAAATTGTTCTACAAGGCTTGCTGAATTGATACATTTGATACTTATGGTTCTTAAATCCAATAGCATCTGCCAACTGATAGGTTAAATACTTTGTTGACCATTCTAATATGCTATGTATGCGCAACAGTGAAACATCTCACATTAAATTTATAGAGCTAAGAAAACAATTAACCGTTGCCTTCACTGAAGCCATGGCAATGATGACTGATCCACTAGTCTATCCTGATTCTTAAGCGGAATTATAGAGATATGTCTTATAACTGGCTTGCAACCTTTTTTTTCTGAAAAGAACAGGAGGAGCGCACCCTTATTATATGAAACAAAAAAGGAGCAGGAAAAGAAACAAATTCAAAAATGAAAAAGAAGAGGAAACAGATAAAGGAATAGAAAAGCTATTGAAGGGAATCTAGCAAATCACAGAAACTAGCTTTACTTCCCATGGCCATGATGCTGGCTTGCAACATTTAGACATTACTTCCTTTGCCATAGTTTCTTTTAGCCGAATTATTTTCCACAAATTGAAATGATGTGCACTAGCTATGTAGATTGATTCCAGTATCTTGCATTAATTTGGAACTGAGTGTACCAATGAATGCTTCTTGATTTGACATCTTCACTTTTAATCTGTCCACGCTGCCTTCTCTGGCCCTGCTCTTGATGTGTAGTATCATTCTGTCGGGCATAACTGGTAGACGCTTTTTTTTAGAGTAACCACTAGACGATTGATATCTTACATTACTACTGGTCTCCCATAGGCAATATGACCTAGAAAACAAGCTCTGCTTTGGTTCTCTTGAATTTATGACTGGTCTTTCATCTGGGCGCAGGAGATCTGCAGGGAAATAAGTGTGCGGTCACCATGGTTCACTTCAAAAATAGGTACATGGTGATGGAGGTCTTTATAGATGCAGGTATAGGTGAACAAGACCCTGTCATTCTAACCCAGTTTAATATAACCAAAGTTATAAGAGACAGCATTCAACTTAACTTTGGGGAGTGTGGCCTAGCTGCATCTCTTGGATCATTGCAAGGTACTACTGTGACAACTCATGAACGCATGTTGATTTTATAGCAGTGTTAGCTGTGTTGCATTTGGTACTGGCTTCTTAATCTGAAAGGTCTTTTTAGCTCTGCTATTTTTCAGTGAAGTATGTTAATCCTGTAACAAAGCTTTGCATTATCCGTGTGTCACGTGAAGACCACCAGAAAGTTTGGGCTGCTATTACAATGGTGAGGTGGATTGGGAAAATACCTGTATCATTCAACCTGCTCGACATGAGTGGTGAGTGGCTTGCTCTGTGGATGATATCAAAACAGTGTTGTTGTACTTGGTTGTTTTGCATCTAATGCTTTATTTTGGTGCAGACTGAATCTTTTAATAATTGATAGTAGTAATTGATTTAAGTTCATTCTGGAAGTTTATTTTCCTTTATTGATATAATGGTAATTGCTAGGTAGTTATGTGATATATAGAGAGGATTTGATATGCCCATCTTGGATCACTGTCAAGCTGTAATGTTGCCGTTTCATTGCAACAGTTCAGATATAGCCTTTCAGTGCAACATTTGTGCAATATAATAATTTCATTTATAATTAAGGTACATGGAAGATATAGGATTATCGAATTCATTTTTTTTCACATAGACCTTTCATTGGACTTATTGAAACTACATTTCTCATCCAGAACTTATAGGTATATCTGTTCTCCTGCTTAAAGTATTTCCGAATGTTTATTTGGATGGTCAGCTTCAATTATGTCATGCACTTTTGCTTATTATAGCAATAATTTCTTTTCCAGAAAAAAGTTTGCTATTAGTCATGACATTCGCTTTTTATAGGTAGCATTAGGGCATGCAAGAAAGCTGCACTTGAGTGCGATGAAGCGAAATTTGAACAATACAAGGTGGCTGCTGGTGACCGTATCACATCAGATATCCTCCAGTCGGTGCAGAGCTGCTTTGAGAGAATTAGAGGACTAGAAAGCTAATTTATCTCTTCTCCTATTTTTTGTGTTGTTATCTTGGCCCCAAATGAATGAAAAGAATGAAATGGTAAATTGGATCCAGTGTATGGCATTGAGAGCAGAACTATGGCCTGAACAAAAGTAACTATTAAGGTGCCAATGTTGTTGCTACCTTGCTAATCATGGTTCTGAATCTATGCAAAAGCTGATGCAACTTATTAACCATTTAACTAAGGTTCTCCTTTACACCGTTCCCATTCCTTTTACTTCATTTTTGTCACTAGGACACTATCTAATAGACATTCCTTTCTTCCATGATATAATTATTACAAGCCACTAATATATGCAAACGTAATTATGTGCAATATGTTAATGGTTCTAGCTGCTAATTTCTTTTATTTTACTTGTATTACCCCCATTGTTAAAAACTAGATAGTTCCATACAAGTTTTGCTAGTGTTGTAAACAAGTTGTGTTCAAGCAGGGGAGGAGTTTCATTGGATGACTTCCACTAATATTTATAGTGATGAAATTTCATGAATTTAAGCTAAATCTCAATGGGTTATTAGGATCTGATTTAGAAAATAATATAGTGAATCGGTAAATATGCAATAGTCATTGATACTACTGTCAGCTTTGGTCCTGTATTGCCTCCATCCCTATTATAAGTCATTTGATTTTTTTCTCCAACTTTAACCATTCGTCTTATTCAAAAAATTAAGCGAAATATCAAATTTTTTTGTTATGATTTGCTTTATTAATGAATGTTCTTCAATAATGACTTAAATTCCACTATGTTTTCATAAATTTTTTGAATAAGATGAGCGATCGAAGTTAGAGTCAAAAAAATTAAATGATTTATAAATTAGGATGGAGGTAATACTATTTTTACTCTCATAATGACTCCACGGGATTTTGTGAAAAACAGAAATGATGCATCGTCACACCAGTTAGGCTGTGTCCAAAGGTAAGCTGCTGCTATGTGGCGCATCCACGTCGATACAATAAAATCTAGTTTGACTCTTTGCGCAGCTCTCCCAGGCTCTATAGGGCCTATGATATGAGTTTTTTTTATTGTTTCGTCAGGACACGTGAGTGGGTCCTGTGAGCACCTCGAAGTCCGTCCGAGCTAACCCTGGAAACACGAGATGACTTATTTATCTCTCTTCTCTCTCTTCCATTTAGATAAATTGCTGACTTGGATCTATATGAGCCAGCTTATGTGTGACCGTTGCAGGAGGCCTTAGGGCGTCTCCAACAGTCCTAGCCGGTTGCTAGCTAGGAGAAATCCACATCATCTCGTGGACCCATATGTAAGCTCTTAAATATTCCTTTTTCTTTCTATAGTGCCCATAAATGTATTTTTCTTTACTTTTTCACAGCCATTTAGTAGAGTGGTGCATGTACTTTTCTCGATTCATGTGCTTCTAGCTAGCTAGGAGCAAATAGCTGGTAAGCTGCTCTCTCTCATCCACGTCATGCACTGAGCTGAGTCAGCCATCAAATAGCTAGCTCAAATAGCCTTGTTGAGGACACCCTTAGGGTACATGCCCATCCATTATATAAGCAGCTAGCAAGCTACCACCAAGTAAAAAAAGTCACGGAGAAGACATAATTATGAGAGACGTTGTGAACATGTACAATGGTCGTGTTGTTTGTTTTAAGGAAGAAGTCCATTTTTAGCCATCCAATTATGGTCACAGTTTGATTTTGATCATCAAACCACAAAACCATAAATCTTTAGCCACTCAACTCTTAAAACCGTTTATATTTAACCATCCGGTGGTTATGATGGATGGTTTTGCTGATTTGGATGCCACATGGCAGTAGGCCCACTTGTCAGACCTTCTCTCCCCTCTTTCTCTCTCTTTCTTCTCGGCTTCCCCTCTCTTTCTTCTCGCCTTTCTCCTCCGCTTACCGCCGCCAAGCCTCGAGGCCCACCTGAGGCCGAGCTCTCCCACGTCATCTGCTCCGACCGGGGGTTGAGCTCTGCCGCCGCAGAGCTCGACGGCTCCAGCTGGGGGGCGAGCTCGCCCGCGCCGCCAAGCGGAAGCTCGACGGCTCCGGGTGGGGGCCCCTGAAGGCCGAACTCCTCGCCCCGCGCCGCTGCCGCAGAGCTCGACGGCTTCGACCGGGGCCTGTCAGGGGCTGAGCTCGCCTGCTCCTGCCGCCAGTGGAATAGGCTCTGTCGATACTTGCAACCAAGCATGACGAACTCGAGGCCGCTGCAACAACACGAACTCATCAGTCTCGCAGTCGCCGTGGTGCCCTCTCAATTTTGATTCACGTGAGAAGGCCCTCAATCCATCCAGGAGAAGTCGATTTGTGCATCAATGAGCTCGATCTGAGTGTCTGTCATCTGACGCAGGTATAGAAGAGCAGCGCAGTGGACATAGGAAAGCCGATTTTGTCTGGGAGAAAGACGAGCAGATCCAGAAATCGATTTTAGGGTGGAGGCATGGAGGAGCTGACTCCTAAGCAAGCTTACCACTCCACGGCAAGAGATGGCAGGGCCCCGCGCTGCTCTCGCCGTTCGCCGCGCCCGGCATCGGAGTTCCCGCAGGGGCAGGCCCAGCCACCGGCACCGTGGAAGACGAGCAGAAGAAGAAAGAGAGAGAAGGGAGAGAGAGAGGAAGAGAAAAGATAGGGTTATGACAAGCGGCCCCATCGCCACATGGCGTCCACGTCAGCGAAACCACTCTCCAATACCACTGGATGGTCAAACGTGAACGGTTTTGATAGTTCAATGGCTAAAGATTTCTGGTTTTGAAGTTCGATGGCCAAAACCAAACTGAGGCAATAGTTTGATGGTCAAAAATAGACTTTTTCCTTGTTTTAATGTCCCAGCAGAACAAAGGACAGAGTGTTGGTGAAGACCAAATCCGCGTACGGCGGACTGACGAGTAGAGGAGGTCCTCTGCCGTGAGCACAGAAGGTCTTCTGGTGGATCAGCCGCGCAAGGACGACGCGCGAAGGACGGCGGGTACGACGCGCGGAGGACGACCAGCACGACGCGCGAGGATGAAGCACGGAAGACGGCCGGCGACGGACGATGGCGAGGAGTCGCGACAGGCGGCGGGGACGAAGGCGACGAGGCGGGGACGAAGCCGCGATTGGCGGCGGGGACGAAGGCAACAACGCGGCGGGGACGACGGCGCCAAGCCCCGACGAGGGACTGGAAGAACGACGCCGCACGAGCGGCGGCCGTAACGGGGTCGTGTCTAGATGGACATATATATAGCCAGTATGTGGGCCAATATGGGCCTAGATGATATATGGGCCTTAACAAAGAATTGGTTCAAGTTTTGAATCGTTGAAAACGGAGCACCATAGCCCGCGTTTGGCCAACTCCAGCGAACCTTCGCCGCCAACTCCGGCGAGCCGAGCCGCCTAGAGCGCTCACCACTGTCCGATCTAGATCGAACAGCTTAGATTAGATCCAATCTAGGTCAAACCGCCGCATAACGGTCAGCCATGGCCTTTTTGCAAAATAGCCCCTGCCTTTTCACAAAATCAACCCACAGTCTCGCGTTGTTCAAAAATAATTAGTAGCCTAAACCCACACTCCGATTTGAGTGATTTTCGCGCTCACGTGTTTGTAGTAAAGCGTACAATAATTCTAATGCCTTCTTTTCATCATTTGTTTATGTTTTGTGTACTGTTCTAATTAAATATCTTGTTTGCATGTATGTGTGGATGCTTGTGTGGTGATCGATGTGAGTAGTTGACGAGCCGTTCGAGTTCGCCAACGATCCCGTTCCCGAGGAGCATGTGCAGCAGCAGTTCATTGACGAAGGCAAGTATAACACAGAAAATCCTTGTTACCTATACACTATTTAATCACACATTCATATGCATGTGTCTAACTTTGTTATACATTAAGGTTGTTTCTAGTCTTTACCTTATTCCTTGTTTACAAGGGTTTGTGCATTATGGCTAGTATTTGCTATGCGCTGCAATCAATAATTATTTAAATGTTAATACTAAATTAATGGTTCACTTCAGTGATGGTTAAAAGATGCTTTTTAACAACATGGTTCAGGGAGCTAGAGCATGTGCTTTATGCTTTGTTCTAGGGACTCTATAAGGTTTGGTCCAGGGAATTAGAGTATGTGCTTCGTGTTTTGTTCTAATGTCTCTCCGTAAGGTCCGGTTCTTAAAGCGGCAACCCATGAACTTGTTCGCCGCCGTTGGAACTATAATGGCTCTGGTCTTAAATAATTAGCTTGTACGCCTCTAGCTTGCCAGTGGTTACCGAAAGGCGTATGTGTGGAGTATGGGTGAGAGTATAGTTTGATCCATCGAGGACGGATTGATCCGTTGGCTATGTCTCGTTAGGCACAGTCCCGTGTTGTAAGCGCCCAATGTATGGCAACTTCACACGTTGCGATGATTGCGCTCTCGCTCCGGACGCCATTGACCCCCTCACGTTGCGCCCTGAGCATACGTCAATCTCGATGCCTTGGGTTATGCTGCCTATGATAAACCAAAATGGCTATTGTGCTTGTTAGGGTGTTTTGTGAAAATCCTCGTAGCATAAGTTCTTTTGGATTTATGTAACCAGCGGTAAAGGGCGAAACCTCTGCAGAGTGTAAATCTATCATGATAGCCGTAAGCTCACAGTCACGAGCGTCCTGGATCCTCTTTGATTAGAAGATGATGTTAGAGGATGATGTTGGTATATTCTATGATTACTTATACATTATTATTGATGGGTTCATAATTGGGTTTTACTCACTTGTAGTAATTTGGATGAGAATAAAATGAAACAACTAAAAGTGCTAATGCAGTTTAACCGTGTCAAGCCTTTTGTTCTTGCATAACCCATGTTGTACTTGTTAAGTAAGATGGTTTACTTACACTTTGCAACTATTCAACAAAACCCGGATGTGTAACAGATGGAGAAGTGAATGATCAGTTGCTTGCTGAGTTTCCGGAGGATCTACCGTACTTCTAGTTGTGTTCAACCAGTCGGTGTCCTTGTGGACTTGAGGCTCTATTAGTTTAACATTTAATAATAATAAGACTTCTGTTGTGTTATATGTGTAAGACTATGTCTTGTGTCAAACTCTGATGTAAATTATTTTATTCAAGCATTGTGTTCTCTGTATTCCATATTTGTAATCTATATGTGTTCTGTGGACATTCTGGTACACATATGGAGGCATTCGGGGTGTTACAAGCAGCCTGAGAGGTTGCAACGCCACAACTTGTTCCAGACTTTCTTCGTCATAAAAACCAACATTCATGTGTGATTATTGATGGAGGAAGCTGCAACAACTTGGTGAGTTGAGATCTGGTCAAGAAGCTTGGCTTGACCACATGACCACATCCACATCCTTACTATATTCAATGGTTTAATGACTCTGGTAAAGCAAAGGTAGCATACACTTGCAGAGTTTCTTTTTCCATTGGTGCATATGCTGATTTTGTTGATTGTGATGTAGTACCTATGCAAGCTTGTTCACTTTTCTTGGGTCGTTCTTGGGAACATGATAATGATGCTACACACTATTGTAGAAGTAATAATTACACCTTCATGCATAAGGGAAAGAAAATTACTTTAGTTCTTTTGACCTCTGCTGAAATTGTACAAGCTGAAAAAGAAAGAGCTGCTAGTTTGAGCAAGGATGAATATAAACACCAACAAGTTGCTAAGTCCATATACCCACCTAAAAAGGAGACACCCACACATAAATCTGAGAGCGAGGGAATTAAATTAGGGGCTAGAGTTATGCTTGCAACAAAACTTGATATTGCTAAAATTTCTAAGGATGATGTTTGCTATGTTTTGCTATGCAAACAAGCGTTGTTTTCACTTGATGATATTTCTAGCCTCCTGTAGTCACTAACATTTTGCAAGAGTATAAGGATGTTTTCCCAGTTGAGATACCTCGGGGGCTGCCACCTTTGAAAGGGATAAAGCATTAAATTGATTTGATTCCAGGAGCCTCTTTGCCAAACCGTGTCGCTTACAGGACCAACCCCAGGGAAACTAAGGAGATTCTATGACAAGTCCAAGACCTTTTGGACCATGGGTATGTACGTGAGAGCCTTAGTCCTTTGTTGTGCCTGTGCTTTTGATTCCTAAAAAGGATGGTACATGGATTATGTGTGTTGATTGTAGAGCCATCAGTAATATTATTATTCGATATTGTCATCCTATTTCTAGGCTAGACGACATGCTTGATGAGTTGTGTGGCGCTATAATTTTCACAAAGATTGACTTTCGTAGTGGTTACCATCAGATAAGAATGAAACATGGAGATGAATGGAAAACCACTTTCAAAACTAAATTCGGTTGTACGAGTTGTTAGTGATGCCTTTTGGTTTAACCAATGCACCTAGTACTTTCATGTTCTTGATGAATGAGGTTTTGAGGGATTTTATTGGTTGATTTGTAGTGGTTTACTTTGATGATATATTGATTTACATCAAATCTATGGATGGACATATGGATCACTTACGTGCTGTTTTTGATGTGTTGAGAGCAGCACATTTGTATGCTAACCTTGAGAAGTGCATCTTTTGAACCAATCGAGTCTCTTTTCTTGACTATGTTGTTACGCCATTCAGAACATCACACAGGTGAGGAGTTTTCTTGGTCTTGTAGGTTTCTACCACCGCTTCATCAAGGATTTCAGCACCAATGCAACGCCACTGCATGCCTTGACAAAGAAACATGTGGTGTTTCTTTGGGGAAAAGCGCAAGAGGAGTCCTTTGCCACTTTGAAGGACAAGCTTACGCACGCGCCATGCTGTAACTTCCGAATTTTGGTAAGACTTTGGAACTTGCTTTTGATGCTAGTGGAGTTGGCATTGGTGGTCTTTTGATGCAAGATGGTAAACTCGTTACATACTTTAGCGAGAAATTGAATGGCCCTGTTCTGAATAATTCTACATATGATAAAAGAACTGTATGCTCTTATACGTTCTTTACAGACATGGGGTCATTATTTGTGACCTAGAGAATTTGTTATACACTCTGATCATGAAGTGCTTAAGTACCTTCGTTCACAAATTAATCTAAACTGTTGACATGCTAAATGGGTAGAGTTCATTGATTCTTTTCCTTACATCATTCAACATAAGAAAGGGAAGGCTAATGTGATTACCGATGCTTCGTATAGACGATATGCTTTGTTGTCCCAACTTGATTGTCCGATTTTTGCACTTGAAACAATTAAAGGACAATATGCGCTTGATCCTGATTTTAAAGATGTGATGTCGAATTGCAAAGAGGGACGTACATAGAACAAGTACGTGATTAATGATGGGATGTGTTTAGAGCTAATCGCCTATGCATCCCAGTTGGTTCCGTTCGTCATTTGTTGATGCAAGAAGCTCATGGAGGAGGTTTGATGGGACACTTTGGCGCTAAGAAGATGGAGGATGTTTTGTCCACACATTTCTTTTGGCCAAAGATGAGGAGAGACGTTGAGCAGTTCATTGCTCGCTGCACCACATGTAAAAAAGCTAAGTCTCGCCTGAATCCACATGGTTTGTACATGCCTCTCCATGTGCCTTCTATTCCTTGGGCAGATGTATCCATGGATTTTGTGTTAGGATTGCTTAGGACTAAGAGAGGGAGGGATATCATTTTTGTTGTAGTGGATCGATTTTCTAAGATGGCTCAGTTTATACCATGTCATTAAAGTGATCATGCTATTCATATTGTTGACCTCCTTTTCAAAGAGATTGTATGTTTGCATGGTATGTGAAATTCTCGAGTCATTTTTGGCGTACTTTGTGGAACAAGTTGGGAACAAAATTCTTATTTTCTATCACTTGTCATCTGCAAACTGATGGACAAACGAAGGTGGTCAACCATATGTTGGGCACCATGTTGAGGGTGTTTAGAAGAAGAATTTAAAAATGTGGGAAGAATGTTTGCCTCATGTGGAGTTTGCATACAATCGGGCAACACAATCTTCCACAAAGGTAAGTCCTTTTTAGGTAGTGTATGATTTCAACCCCGTGCTCCTATTGATATTCTACCTCTACGTACTACTAAGAGAATTCATAGTGATGTTAAGGAATGTGTTGATTTTATATTGAAAATGCATACAACAATTAAGCACAACATTGAAAAAGATGACTGAAAGGTATAGAATTGCTGGTAACAAAGGTAGGAGAGAGTTAAAACTTGAACCATGTGATCTAGTATGGTTGCACTTAAGAAAAGAACGTTTCCAAATTTGAGGAAGTCCAAGTTAATACCTAGAGCTGATGGTCCTTTCAAGATACTTGAGAAAATAAATGACAATGCATATAAACTTGAGTTGCCTCCCGAGTTCGGGATTGGCCCCACCTTTAACATTTTAGATTTGAGGCCTTACTTGGGAGAAGAAGATGCGCTTGAGTCGAGGACAACTCCACTTCAAGGGGACGAGGATGATGAGGACATCACTTTTATGGATATACACAAGGCTTCACCGCTGGACATCCAAACCATTGAAGGTCCAATTACAAGAGCCCGTGCGAGACAATTAAATTTAGAGGTGAGCTCGCTCCTAAATGTTCCTATTAATAGTGTTGACAATGATTTACTACCTTTGTTTGTAATGTGATTAGGAACCAAGGAGAAGATCAACAAACATATGGAGGAAGGCTTAGAGGCGTGGAGGCCCAGCGAGGGTCGACCAAGCTACAAGGAGGCCCATTACAACTTGAGTTCGAGTCCACCTCGGAGTCCAGGAGCTGCCTTCTGTAAAATGGACGCCCAGGCAACATACGGAGTCCGATTTTGATGGTCCACATATGGTTCGAAAGAAGATTTTAGAGAGCTTCCAATGGCATTGGTTTGAGGCCCAAATTCCTCCTGAGTCGTCGGAAATCGTCCAAACAAGATGGTGTCCAGAATCTCTCCCGGTGCTGCGTCACTGTCTTTTGGCATTTGGGCCTTGTATCGTCGTTGAGCCCACTAGGGGGCATGTCTAGGGGTCTACCACGACCCTAGAATCTATTTTGCAGCAGCCGCCGCCACCATTATGGTTTCAGTTTTGCTTTAGATCAATCTGTTTTTGAACAATCCCCGTCTTTCGGTTTGTAGAACCCCAACTTATGTGCTTAATCATTCATCCGCATATTGTCAACATTATTGAGACATGCGTTCTTTCAAGTTATTGCTTGTGTTCTTTTTTTCGCTTGTAGGGAATAGCCTTCTTGGCGAGATCAACCGGATCGTGACACGGTTGATAACCAGAGGAGTCATGGTGCTAAGATTCCAGGGTTCAAGTTGCTGACTTGAAGCCGGATAAGTGTGATACACTCTGCCCAAAATGAGAGTTATCTTTACTTGATGGAAGATCGGCCACCTAGGTCTTATCACAAGCCGTCTCCCTTCTTGACCAGCAGAACGGGCGCTGAGAACGCTGACGAACTACGGCGAATGAGACCTTGGTCCTGCAGCGCGTGGCGCTGGCGCTCCAATACATCTTTCTGCAGTTGAGGATAATGATACAGCCGAACTGTAATAGGGGCAGTACGTGGTAGAAGGCGAATGCGGTGACCACAGGAGTGTGGCGGTGGAAGTCCGGATGGGGCAGCGAAGATGTCAGGGAACTCCTCCAAGAGGAGCCCTAGAAGCTCGACGCCCATGGCGACGCAGAGCTATGGTCCCGCCGGACCAGGAACGCCCTACCAGCGCACACGCCGGTTGTAACGCCAGAAGGACATGGTGTGCAGGCCGAAATCCCAAAGGATAGGCCCCAACGCCACCAGCCAGTCGGTCCTGAGGATCATGTCGTAGCCGCCGAAGGGTAGCACAAAGATGTTGGCCTTGAACGCCTCCCCAACAATGGAGAATGGGGCATCACGGAAGACCTCAGTGCACGCCACCCTATCTCCATTAGCGACGGTGACCACAAGGTTATCAGGGGGTGGGGATGAAGCAGAGGCGAACGCTGCCACCGGGGTGTCTACAAAGTTGTGGGTCGAGACAGGGCCCAAGAGGGCGGTGAGGGAGATGCCGCCCATGTGCACGACAATCTGCATGGTGTCCCATGTGCGAATCCCCGCGATGGCGTGCAAGGAGATTTTGGAGTCGTCAGTCTCTGTCGTGGAGTCAATGGGGTCATCATCGTGGTAATTGAGCTCGAGGATGACGAGACGGGCGCAAACATGTGTGTCCGTGAACATACTTCTCGTCGCAATTGAAGCATTGGCCGTTACGGTGGCGCTCGTCGATCTCCGCCGGGGACAGGCGGCGCACAACGCGGCAAGCCACTTGGACTGTCCCGGGTACAGGCGGGGAAGATGCAGCCGTCGTTGTGTAGGTGGCGCAGCCGGTGATGCCTGGGGTGCGGTCAGGAGATCGTGTGGAGTTGACGAATGTCCGAGGCGGCGTGGAGGCATCGTCACCTGCTCGCGGTGTTCGAAGGCGCGAGCGAGACTCATGGCTGCCTCTAGGGATTGTGGCCCTTGAAGGTGGACGTCGATGCTGAGGGGCTCATGGAGCCCAGCCGTGAAGAGCTGGATCTGCTGGTCCTCGAAGGTCTCGGTCAATTGAAGCAAAGTTTAAAGTGTGTTTTGCATAAAGAACCCTAGAACATATTACATTTACTCATTCCACCACCGGTTGCGGTGGCCAACAACACGGGCCCACAGGGACAGTGATCTGACCGAGTCGTAGCGAATCCTTGCCAGTGGCGAGGACCCGATGAGCAGGGCACCCACGGCGATTGAGCTCGGGCCGAGCTGAGCTATGGTGGCAGCGCTGGGAGGAATGGGGGGTGGCTAGTGTTTGGGAAGAGGGGGCCAGAAGATTAGGGCTCACCGACTGGTGTACTGCATCAACGTATCGGCAAGGTTCTGTAGAGCCAACCAGTGGGAGAGAGAGAGAGGACCATGAGGTAGAAGAAGACATTGACAGGTGGGTCCTATGTGCTATTTGAAAATTAAGTTCAAATGTTTTCCTTCGAAAGAAATGGTTCCCTAAGTCTATAAATCGCGAATAACTACATTTTGGTTCGGTCACGGTTTAGACTCGAAACACCCAAATTTGAATTTTGCACGAATTTTTAGCCCCAGAAAACAAACTCCAAAAATCTTGGAAAATACTATAAATTCAACATTTGAAACCTATTATTTTGTAAAATGTTTACCCAACATAGTTGCAACACAAAATTTGACAATTCTTAACAAGGTGGCAATTTAAATCAATTCCAACAATTCAAAGTGCATACAAATGCTTATGTCATGATTCTCTTTTTATGTGCTAATATTGCTCATGATGCTAGTGATTACATGTTGATCATTGCTTGTTCAGGTCAAAGACATCTATGTATTGAATCTTGTCGAACTCTAGCTTTGTAACCTGCTTGGACAGTTGGACTTGTATGAAACTATGATCCACAGACAGCTAGCGCTCCGTGGTAGCGCCCACGGTCTGTCCGGTTTTACATCCACGTCCACGCGTGGCTGGGGCACCACGCTCCAAGCCTCCAACGACGATCTTGGACTAACATGGTACATCTCAACATCGCAACAGCTGCTTGGCTACTTCTCCAACAGCCACGTTCGGTAGAGTTGCAGCATGCAGGAATCTAACAAGATATCCTAGCTACATACACCTATGAAAGTGTGAGCATTATTACCGCAGTAGTCTACTCGGGTTGGTGTCAGCACCAGTAATCATTCTCCGGCAGGCACACATTGTTAATGCACGTGCATCTCTTCTAATACGTTAAAAATATATACTTTATATTTTTTTGTCATTGAAATTAATTAGTACTCTCTCTATCTAGAAAAAAAAAACGTAGTTCTCAGATTCTAACTAGAAACATGGCGCGTTGCAGTGCCTGACCAGAGTTGGCCAACACGTGTTTCTCTCGCTGATTTAACTAGCTAATGTGCCCGAGAAGGTTCAAGATATCACTACTACAAATAAGCTCCCCGGTACTGGTTGCTAGGCACTCATCGATGCCAATTATGTAACCGGTACTAGCAATCCGATACTGATGGACAGGCCCATTAGTACCGGTTGGAGGAGCCGGTACCGATGGGCGTCCATCAGTACCGGCTGTAGGAGCCGGTACCGATGGGCGCCCATCTGATTTTGGGCCTAAAAAAATGGAGAAAAAATTTGAACTCGTCGGGGGCCCGTACATGCGCAACGTCGCAAGCCACTAGTCACACAAATTTTTCACATGTAAATACGCACATGGTCTGTGGGACTCGAACTCGTGACCTCCCCCCTCATGCGATTCTTACTTAACCATCCCACCTATAGAGCACTTGTGGTTGAGAGAAGGATACTATCATTCTAATGTAACCCTGTGTGGTGCATTCAGTACCGGCTTGTAACAGCAACTGGTACTGAATGGTGGCATTCAGTACCGGTTGGTGTTACCAACCGGTACCAAATGCAGAAGGGGCCTCGGGAACCCCCTGGGACCATTTAGTACCGGCTCGTAACACCAACCGGTACTGAATGCCACCATTTAGTACCGGGTCGTGTTACGAGCCGGTACTAAATGGTCCTCGGGGGTACTGTGCTTACCAATCGGTACTAAATGGTCCTTAGTACCATGGTAAGCAACCGTTACTGATTGGAAGGGGACGAATGTGAGTTTTTCCTCTAGTGTATAGTACTTGTTTATCCTTAATTTTGTATACGGAAGTCTAACATATATTATTAGAGGCAATAACTTATATTTGCTAGACGAGTAGAATTGTACATGTAGCTTCATAGACCGTGTAGGAGCTCTTTTGATTGAAGTTAGTGGTGAAATGTGAACAATGGTTCTACATACTATGTTGTACAAATCAAAATGAGGATGTATTTTGCCGCGCCTGTTACAGCGCCAGACTTGAGTTGGCCAACCTGTGCTTCTCTCATTGATTTAACTCATGTGTTGAAGGAGGTTTTTTTTCTAAATATAGTAGTTGTTTATTTTTTTAATACAAAAGTCTAGCTTATATAACATAGAATAATTATTTTTGCTAAGTACAGTTGTACACTTACTTTCGTAGACCGTGTAAGAGCTCTCATGATTGAAGTTGGTGGTCCAGTTTTTATGTTAGTTACCGTGTTATGGATATACTTATACAAAAGGAGGACATATTTAAAGTAGTGGTGAATATTTCGTATATAGAAAATTATTTATCATTCATTGGATACTGACAGCTTTTGTATATTTTTAGTGCAATATTATGTTTATTAGGACCATTTATTTTTTAATAAAAGTGTTTATAATTTAAATTTTTGCTCTAGAGAAACATTGTATGTTTTTACATGTTTAACATCTTTCGTGTTGAACACCATTTACTTGAACATGTTTTGGTGTTCGAATTATAGATGGAATGAATAAATAACCTGTGTAAATGTCATGAGGCCATGATTTGATTTTATCAAAATCTAGGGGTTGTTTTAAAACATGTCCTGAGAGGTGGATGAATGGTGGTTATATTTTGAAGAAACCTAAGAGTTTAATTGAAACATTGGCGGTGTGAGAGAGTTTGGATGGCGGGTTAATATTTAGAGGAAGCTCGAGGGTGTTTTTGAAAGAGCCCGAGCTAGAGGGAGGGAGGGACGGTGGGTTTATTCCGTCGAAGTCTAACGGCCTTTTGCAAAATAATCAGAGAGCGCCTGATCTGGGTTATCCACGAGGCCAATTCGACGGTTGAGATTTCTTGATGACGTGCCGCAACGTGAGATGAGATAGGTGTTGGTGGTTCGTTCTTTAGAGGTATCTCAGTCTACCTCGACTTTGTTCCAACATATTAAAAATATTTATGATATCTAACATTTACCTCCTCCTAAAACACTTAAGGTTTCTGCTCTCTTTTTTCGTCTGTCGTACAGATAGGGCCCACCTGTCGGTCACGTATCGATCAGCCTTCTCCCTCTGCTTTTGACTCAACCCTCGCCCCATAGCAGTTCGCAGCGGCGTCCTCGCGCACAGGTAGAGAATCCGATGCCCAACAGGATACGGGAGTGTGACTCAAATTAAACTCAAAATCAACACCAACCAATCATGGACTAAAACTCTAAAACAAGAAAGATCCGGTCCGAGTTTTACTAGCCCAATAATCCCAACGATTTAGGTTCACAATGGCTAAAACTGTGAGCAATTACATTGCGTTCAGGGTATAGTACCAAATCGCCGGTGGAATCCCAGACATGCTTTCTATAACCAATCAACATTCCTATTGGAGCACCTTGGTACATGTGTACATGTGTGGAAAGCAAAGTAGCCTGATGCAGAGAGCAGAGAGGAACCACATGAACAGACCGAGCATCAGGAGGTGGAAGAATAATGCAGGAAAGAGAGAGAGAAAAAAATGGATCTAAAGAAAATTGTAACCGTCAGTTGCCGAGCACAGAAGTTTGGTGTTTACAAATCAGAAGAAGAAACTGCAGCAGTTCATCAGTTGACGAGCACAGAGCAGTTCTAGGAACTTCACATCTACAACTCACTCCACAACACAGGTAGATGTGTTGGAAGTATGTGTTTATTTCCACCAGATTTTAATTTGAGGTAAATTTCATGAACCAATTTAAATGCTATATGATTAAGATCTAATAGCAGGCATACTAAAAGGAGTAAAGTGCATCCATAATACGTGAAGTTTTATCATTGTTTTATTTTAGTCAAACAAGTTGTAAATGTTGCACCCGCGTACATGAACTTGCATCGTTGTATCATTTTGGTCTAACAACTTGTAAATGTTACACCCATAGTGCACTAAAGCTGTTTACGATGCACATACAATCGACTATACATTAAAAATCCATATTTTGCAGGTGTAGCACACATAAGAAGGAGTTGAATCCATATTTTATTTTCAGATGGTTTTTTTTTAATCTTGGTCTGCTTTATATTGAACATGGGAATATATCTTTTTTTCATAAATGCTCATCTACCTATTCTCTATCACAACAAATGAAACAAAAATATTGTTAGTTGATCATGGATTGCACAAAACAATATTAACACATGATCTTGGATCGTATCTCATTATATCATACAAGTTTATATGGTGTTTGACATTTGTAACTCATTACCAAAATGACACAGGGGAATTTTGTGTTTGGTCTCATGTACTCTTCTAGCAACTCCTCATCAGCATGCATGTCACGTCTATAAAATACAGATTCAAAGTGTATAGTGGACTGTATGTGCCCATTGTGAACAACTTAATTTTCAATCTTTACAACTTGTTGGAGTCAAATGATACAACCATACAACTTCATGTATGTGAGTGCTATGTTTACAACTCATTGGACTAAAATGATACAACGATGTAACTTCATGTATGTGGGATGCACTTTAAATCTAAAACATACTCATATACATGGTATATAAATCCATGTTACATACAGATCAGTGCTCCTTCCTCGTGAAGAGTCGATGAAGTGTAGATCGTAGATGAGACAGCGCAGAACGTAGTCGATCAGCTTTCGAGCGGTCGCGCAGTTGCGCTGCCCAGAAACCTTATTGCCGTACCCCATGCAGGCTTCACGACGGCAAGGGTTCGGAGATTCCGCTCACCCTTCTCCTCATGCACGCCAAGGAGAAGAGCCGGCGAGACTTAGCAGCTCAGTACCACAGCACAATCACTAGATGAAAAAATGGAATGGAGAGAGTTCGTGGGTGTTTCTCTTGTGTCTCATCCTGGACGTCTCCAGGAGCTCTTACAGGGGAGGCCACAACGACTCTTTGCTGATCAGATCCCATATCTACATACCCCACTAAATGTCAGTAGTAACCGCCCAATTATCTCGGGATAATGGCTTTGACTGCATAATTATCACCTCTGAAAACCCTTGTCAAAAGAGTAGTACGCATATGGCAAAACATTAACTCAAACTTGGCTTGACTGCTTGTTGCATGGCCGTCACGCGAAAACATCCGCGTATATACGCGCAGCGTGCGTGTGTATAGCCAGCCCCATTATTCCTTTTGTTAACTATTCAACCTGGTAAAGATGCTCTCCGATTTAAGTTGGCATGCAGCCACTCAAACTAGCAGTATGGGACTATTCTTTTGCTATACACATTTGGTTTGGAATTTCCAAAATGGGCCTCACATGACCATAATTTCCAGCAAGATGCACGAGAGATTGACCGCGCTGCGCACCATCGGCCGACGCCACCGCCGCTGCACCGCTTTCCCCTTGCCCGTCGGGGAATACTTCTTCCTGGCCGCGGCCGGCAGCGCGAAGGGCAGGGTCGACGAGGAGGCGCTGAACTGGCTCGGCGGGGAGATGCGCTCCGCGGAGCCTGGAGCGACTTCCGCTGCCGTCGTGGCCGCAGTGGCGGCGGCCCCAGCACACGGACTGAGAGAACGACGGGGCACTCGCGCCAGCCGAGGTGCGGCCGTAGCCGGGGATAAGGTTTGGATAAAAGAGTCAACTGAGGTGAGGGAATGATCGGATCAGGACCAGCTGCTTGGACAACAATGTGTGGGCTCTTATCGCTACGTTTCGCTGGGCTGTTGGGCCAAGGTGCGATAGCGAGAGAAATCAGGAGTTAAAAGGGCCCGAGTGTCCTGATCTAAAAAAAAGAGCATGCATGTGGTAGGAAGGAGCATGCCTGTGGTAGGAAGGGAGAGATATTCAGGGCTTGTTCGGCTCCATCGAATTTAATCCGGGCTACGAATGATAAATATAACAAGAAATTTATGGTAGGTACAATAAGAGAGCGGGATTTACTCCGGGTCAAGAGCTAATTTAGTCACAATAGTGACACTAAAAGACGAATCAATCCACTAGTCAAGAAGAGCGGAATCATTCTGTGTCTCTCGTTATATCCATCATAAGTAAATTAGTTTTTGACCCGGAATAAATCCCGGTTTCTAGCTTTACGTATCATGAATTTCTTGTTATATCTATCATTCCTGCCCGGATTGAATCCGATGGAACCAAACAAGGCCTCAGGTGATTTATTTAATCTTTCTAAAAAAAAAGTGATTTGATTAATCATTTTTAGTCATTGTATCTAGCCTGCTAAGATTTTAAGCCTGATTTAAAAAAATAGTTTTAAATAATCTTTTTGATAGAGTTTTAAATAATCTAAACAGGTCTAAATGAGAAAATGTTAAATTTATTGTCATCCTTACGAATAGCGGTCATTCAATTGCCACTATTAGAGTGGAATCTACATTTTTACCATTTGAGAGGGAGGAATGTTCCTACATCCGGCCCTGCGCCTCAGCCAAGAGCGGCGACGGTGGCGAGGAGGCACATATCGCTCCACCATGCATGCCAGGTCGATAAGTCCACGATCTTTACTTATTACCATTCATGATTTCATGTCTTCCTATTTTGGCTAAAGCACACGTATACCTAAACAAGCATGTTAAACTTGTCAGGCCAAGTGATTTGGAACACGAAATTCTAGCCAACTCAAAATCAAAGATTAGAACTAAAGCAATATTGCATTTTGTCCTTACACAAATATATTGTTAGTCCGTAGCAACGCACGGGCACTTGTACTAGTAATTATAATTAGAAGTATCATTAAAAAAATTCATATCATATGTATTTATAGTTACATAAAAATGATCCAATTTAAATCCAGAATTAAATTATTCCTATTTCCTAGGACGCACGATACTTAGATACTCCTTATCTGCTCTATGAAACTAATCACAACAATCAATCCTACATATATTTTTACTAGCATCATGCCCGTGCGTTGCTATGGGAAACCACGACGAACACCATGGTTGTTGGTTAGCTTGACCAATCAATAACATCCGACGTATATTTTGTTGAGAAAAAAAGAGATTATTAATAAAAAAAATGAAAAAATCTGGCCACTAACTTAATTCAACTCCATCGAGCACGAGACATTTGCTAGTAGTAAAAAGAAAATGATGAAACCAAACTATTGCATGGGCCTGGTTTAAACCAAACTATCGCATGGAGCCCCATTACCTGATTTAACGCATCCCAAATAAACCCTATCTTCTACGGCAGGCAACCAGCACTGCTTGTCCTCTCGTTTCTCTCCTCCTCGGCGCCGCCACCCACTACTCTAGCCGCCCCAATGCCGCAATATTAGGACCGGACCAGGCATCGGCGAGGCCATCGGTTCACGATTTGATTGGTTCAACCGGTTAGACCGCCGGTCCAAAACGGATCAAATAGAAGACGTTTCCTAGTAAAAGCAGCAACACAAGTGTAGCGCAGTGGTAAGTTTCTTTCCTTTGGAGGCTTGGGTCGTGGGTTCGAGGCCTGGTGGCGCCCTTTAAAGGGTATTTTTGCTACTCAGCACGCCCCAGAGTGGGTATTTTTGCTACTCAGCACGCCCCAGAGTGGATAGCAAGCGCAGCAAGCGCCAGCAGCGGTTCGATGCTGGTTTGAATGCCTGGTTTTTAATGAAAACCGCCCGTCTAACCCGGTTCGAGCGGCCCAATAGCAGTTTGATTGCAGGTCGGTCTTTTACGCGAACCGAACCGGCAGGGGCTTGTTCCCGGTCGGACCGGCAGGTCCGGTCCTAATAACTGTGGTGACATGCACAGCTCAATAGCTCCTGGGTCAAAGCTTTCGACCCCCCACTGCAGCTTCATCCTATGCTCTAGGCTGCGTCGGAGCTTCGTCCACGCAGCGGCACTCGCCCCTCTTTCACAGAACTAGACAAGGAGGCGCGCTTCGCGCGCCCTATCATTGAAGACTATTCAAGAATGGATGGACACTATTTTGAAATCAATAGAACTGAATGAACAAACACTATCCGAAATCGATAGGACATAACTACTGATCTGACAACAAATATACCATGAGACAAAGGACATATCATCTAAGACAACACCAGCAGCTTCATCCTATGCTCTAGGCTGCGTCGGAGCTTCGTCCACGCAGCGGCACTCGCCCCTCTTTCACAGAACTAGACAAGGAGGCGCGCTTCGCGCGCCCTATCATTGAAGACTATTCAAGAATGGATGGACACTATTTTGAAATCAATAGAACTGAATGAACAAACACTATCCGAAATCGATAGGACATAACTACTGATCTGACAACAAATATACCATGAGACAAAGGACATATCATCTAAGACAACACCAGCAGTATTGGATTGTTACATCTCATGTTGAATAAGATCAAAATCACCACATAATATTGAATATTATTACAATCAATAAATGTCAGTGTTCCACAACCATGGGTATTGAAGTTACACTTGTATGAAAAATACAACACAAATTGCTTCTTAAATAAAATGAATTAGAATTTAGAACAATAAATAAACAAAACTACTATCGTCTGCCCACAAGATCAACCATGACCTGTCCGATGCTACCTTTCCCTAACGAACTTGATTGTCAAAGACTCTTTTCCTTTATCTTGCTTACAACAAGTGGCTTTGAGAAAGGAAAAAAAAAATAGAATAAAACATAAGAATTGCATTTGCAGACTGCATTACTACATATCATACTATCATAGATGTGCTTATATCTAATTTTATTATTAAACTTCACTAAATTTCTAGCAGTACACATGTGCTTATAAGTTTGAATTTGCGTACACTTAAAATCCAGTCAAAACATTACGGAATTGGACAAAAAAAAAATCATCCGTGCACCTTATCCCATTCTATTATAATCCTGGTATACTTCAAGCAAAGGAAAGTAATAAGTGGCGGAATGATCCATACATGTGATGGAGCTCTCGAAGTAAACAAAATAATTAGGTGAACAGACCATTTTGACCATATGAACCGAGTCATTTCATCCTGGGACATAAACACAAATAGATTTGACATTTGAACACTCATGCCTCCTAGCCACAGCCTAGTGAGTGAAACAGGGATGGATGCATGATTTGTAGGAGCAGCAAAAAGCACAGTTTGAATGCTAAGGCATAGCAACATTTTCAGGAAATTATGAGAAGTTCTAGCATTAGAATTCCAATTTTCGGTTATATATTAATCCTAATGTATGAGTACCTCTTTGCAGGAGTCAGTACAACTATTGAGTAGATTGTATATGGAATAGTGCAAACCTTTGACTTTCCCTATAAAATTTTCTCTAAATATTAAACCAAAACGAAAAGTAAGATGTTTAAAGTACCATAGATAAAAAATCTAGTGATACCTCTATTTCTTTACTGAATATTTAAGCACACATTGTTAGTGAACAATTGAACAGTGGAAACCAAAGTTTTCAATTGGAGTGAAACAGAGATAACATGCTGCCTAAAATAGTTTATTGCCTACTATTTTCCCTCAAATGCAAGAAGTTAGCTTAAAAACAACTTGACTGGTAAATAACAGGCACCGTGTAAAGGCATTATTACTAAAAAAATGGCAGAATAGTGACCATAAGGACTATTATAATGTATTAGCTGCCAGCTAAAGATTAGCACAAGCAATAGGATAAAAGGAGATGACATTATATGAGGATTAAGATAAACCAAAGGATATAAAATGAGATTGCTCTTGCTGAAATAACAGACAAGATACATTTCTATAATGGTTTATTAAAGGATATAACCATAATTTGGAACCCATATATAATGGTTTACTAAAGCATTGCTGCCTGAAATAATAGAGACAAGATATCTTATAATCCAAGAGGTAAGTCACAATGAACTTTTCTAATTTCAAGTTTATGTTTTCTACAAAAATGTCTTATTCGGCCTATAATGCAATAAATCAAAGCATATTATATATGTAAAAAATATCTTAGTTCATATATAAACTAAATTACTGGCTTAATCCAAGATTAGTATTAAGAATTCTCAAATATAGGATAGTTAGTAAATCTTTGTATAAATGCCAAACATTTATTAAAACAGGCATTGTCAACGTGGAAAGAGCATATCTGGGCTAAAAAAGAATGCAACATACATGCATAAAGTTTTATCTCTCCCTCATAGCAGATCCTACACAGATGATACCAGAATGAGCAAGAGCAAATGCTAATTTTCAGATGTTTATGCTGGTGTAGAACACCAAATTTCACAACAGAACCTAATCAGAAAGCAATCCTCTTTTCTACACCAGAACGATTTGCTTCAGGGACTTCAAAATTAATATATACCCAATTTGTTCAAGTGCTGAGTCCTGAAACCGCAGGGGTGAACATTCAGGAGCTCCAACGCTCGGTCCTTCTGAACTTTCCCTGGCAATATGACAATGAATCAATTTTAATTTCTGTTTGACAATACAGCAATCCATCATAGATTTCCGTATAGGAAGTTTACTACCATGATTTTGGTATAGAATGAGGAAATTTTAATGCCATGATATCACCTTGCATCTATAAGGTGTATACTTCAGAACTGTCAACAATGGTTTAAGCTACATAATATACAGTTAATGTACAAGCAACAACAGATGTTCTGAATGCTGCAGCCAACTGGTGTACTTCTTTCTTCATTACACACATTAATTGAACTGATCATTCTACCAAAAGTAACAATGCACAACCAAGTTTCATCAACATTCTACGAACAGACCTACACGATTGCTTATTGGTTGCAGAACAACGCCATTAAAATATCAAGCAGCGTGAACTGATATCATTCAATAGACACAGAATTGCATCGAGCACCAGTTACCTGAGAGGAGCAGGAGGGATGAACCTTCAGGCCGTGCAAAGAAATACACTGTCTTGGCAACCTTCTCTAAGCACTCCTTACTCTGCACTAACACCCAACGAATCACCATTTAAGCCTCAGTATAACCTAGGTGTTTGGTTCGTCAAAATGTAACGTAATAGGATTACAGACGTTAAGCAATATCATTACCTGTGTTTGTTTGAAACTCCCCTGTAATTTGATTACGTGTAATTGGATACCGTCCAGTTCACGTCCCATTACGACCCTCCCTCCCTGGTAACGCCACGCGTCATGTTCCCTCGTCACTGCCCAACATTATTTAACACCATTACACTGTTCAACCAAACAATTCTCGTAAACAGCCATTCCATCTCAAGTGCCACTGTGACTCATTTACAGTCCCATTACCGTTACCAGTGGGGCAACCAAACACCTCCTAAAGGAGGAGCTATGAGAAGGGGAATTAAGAAATTAGGTGAGGGAGATAGTAAAAGGTGAAGAAAGAGATTTGTGCTACCTTGCATTTACCCTTTTCTGTCTGTTTGAACTGCAGGAGAAGATCACCCCGCCGCGTGCGTTCTGTTCATCCTGGGAGGGAAGCAGGAGCTCGAGCCTCCAACCCACCACCCTCGCACCTAAGCATCGTAGCACCTCACGGCGGTGTCACCCTAGTCAGCCGCCACCTTCTATGCAGATCTGGAGAACCAGAACATCGCAGTCAGCATGAGGGGAGCCATGTAGAGAAGGAAATCGACCTCCTCTGTAACACCGGGCTCGCAATGACCTGGGCGCCACGGATCTTATCGGAGAAAGGAGGTTTACCGGATTCGTCGCCGGCGGCCACCGGAATGGGCCGTGAATCGACCTCGGGGGCACCGGAGGGTGTCGGTCAGCGGGGAAAGCGGCACAAGAGCCTCGATCCAACTGTCGTGCACGACATCCTACTGCAGTTGCTGTTGCTCGGCTTGCGCATGGCTTGGGGAAGGGGCTGCATCTGGACGAGAGAGAGCAGCAGCACCAGATCCATGTCCGCTGGGATAGGAGGCAAGAGAGTGCCGGCGGGCGAGCTCCGGCTTGCTGCCGTGCCCTCGCGAGAAAATTGACACTCGAAACGTTAAACAACGTGCTTTGCAGTTGACGACGCTTGAAATGTTCTTGATTATTATCACATTTGAGGTATTTTCTCTCTTTTTTAATCTATCTAAATATATATTTTAGAGACCTAAAATGACTCTTTGCCCCTCCTATTTTGATTACACCAACGACGGTTTAATTTGTTTTCTTGCGACGAACCCTATTCATGTCTGGATGTCGCCGCCGCCCGCCCCTGCAGTGTCGCCTGTCTCCGCCTCCGGCAGCGGGCAAGCGTGCCTGCTGCTTTGCCCAGGCAGCCAGGCGGCGCTGCGGCAGCCAGCAGCCTGCCTGCTTCTGGCCCAGGCAGCCAGCACACGCATGTCCAGGCTTGCCCAGGCAACCAGCACACGGCGAGTGGTGCCGACACCGGCACAGCCAAGGCCTCGGACGAGGTGAAGCCCGCCGCCGTGCACATGCCTGACAAGATCGGCATGAGGAATATGAAGACGCTATCCCACATCCGTCTCCAGCGACGGCAAGGGCGTCGTGGCAGGACGAGATGCAATCAAAATAGTAGGGGTATAAGAGTCATTCTAGGTCCCTAATACATGCATTTAGATTAAAACAAAAGCAAATATCATGATAATCAAGAAGTCTATGTTTTAAGTGTCATTTTTACGTTACAATGTTTCGAGTCCCAAAACTATGAAGCGCGTTGTTTCGAGTGTCAAATATGCAATTTTCTCCGCCCTCGCACAGAGATGATGCCGCGGTCCACGCCGATGCGAAGAAGAAGGCGGGAGAGCAGCGAGTGGGGTAGAGGCAGGCACAGAACAAGATGGTGACAGGCGGCGGCGGCGTGGGGGAGCAACCGAGCAGGGACGAATGAGGTGTGGGAGCTAGGGTTTGCCGGTTGGGCTGTGGGAAAAGTTGGACGGCGGGTTTATTTCTGAAAAAAGCAGGGGTGTTTTTGCAAAACGGGAAACAAAGAGAGACGTGGCCTCGTCGTTTTTTAACACATCGACCTGTGATGCCGTGGAGAGCCCGGAGGCTTTAACCATTCCGATTCCGATTCCGATTACCGTCTCCTCCGTAGTCGAACCGTGGTGGTGTCTATTTTGCTTGGTGAATTTGGTCTGGTCCAATCCGAGTTGTTTCATGTATTTCGAATTGAATTTGAGTCATTTCTTCTTGCGTACTTCTTCTGGCTCTATGATATGGAGTTGAATTGAGTCATGCTCTGCCGTGTCTTAAGGCCTGTTCGAATGAGCTGCATTGACTGGGCTGGATGACTGGACCGACCAGTCAGCCTCCCATCCCTTGGCAAAACCAGCCGGCTGGGCTGGGAAACCAGCCAGCCGAACAGGCCCCTAATGGGCATCGGATATTGCGTGAGTAGGCATCTGTGAATTGCGATTTGCGGAAGGGAAGTCGGAGGCAGGGAGAAAAGGCGTGTCAGGACTTGGTATGTGACGTGTGGGTCCCACGAAGGCAGGTAATCCCACAAAGTAGAGAAAATATAAATTATTATTGTTTGTGATAAGAGAGGATAAGCACAGAACCTGCGGGCTCGGATAAGGGTGAGTTTAGATTGGGAGAAAAAACATTGTAGATCCAAAAAAATATTATAGGTCACGCTGAGAAGCGTGTTCTATAAGTAGAAGGAATGAGATAAATAGAGAAAAGTTAGATAAATAGTATTTTTTTTTAGGATTTGAGAAACTAAACGCACCTGAGCCTTTTGCTTTTAGACGCCGACTGTCAAGTTCGTACGGTCCGGCGTACCTCGAGAAAACGACGCATCCATCGAAACGGGTCTCCTCCTCGTCCCTGGATTGGAAAAAGAAAATTAAAAAAAAAACGTGACCCTTTGTCCGGGTCGGAGCCTGACACCTGTCGCAGAGGCTTCTTCTGGCGGCGCCCCCCGTTCGCCGCCACCGCTATTCCTCCTATCACCCGGTCGCCCCCCGCTTCTCCGACGACAGGCAGCACATCCATTCAGGCGTATTCTCCTTCCTCCGGCCAGCGGCGAGCCCCGAGCCCCCTGCCCCGGCAAGCAATCCACGAGTTTGAAGGTACGTAGCTGCTTCCCCACTTCCGCAAGTCCGAATCTTCTTCTACTCCCCCTCTCTCGGCTGATGCCCTACGCAGTTCCAGGCTCTGATCTCGCCTGCCTCAGGTCTTGGCCAGGGATTGAAATCGTTTCTAGGTAAAGGCTATCAGACTAGGTTGGATTTTCTTTTGGTTGGTTTTCGCTGGGATGGCAGATCGATTATTGAAATTTTGCCCACACATTTTAATGGCTATTTTAGGGTTTTTTTCCTAGCTGATTGTAATGTTGATGCGAGGGGATCAGGTTGATTCCATTTTTTTGTAATAATGTAAAAAAAATTATGTACATGTTCGGCATTGTTCAATGACTGTATTATCCTCTTAGTACTGATGGGTGCTAGGTAACCTGCAGTTTGGTGCAACCAATTGCTGCCGTTTGCTTGAGGCATTGGTTTGGTGAGCATGTGCAACCAGAATTTGATGAGGGGGTCGTATGGGATTTTTTTTTTCATTTTGATGGATGCCCTAAAGTCAATAAAGAAAATTCGTAGCTTATCCTCGAATCTCCTAGTTGCACATTGGCAAGGGAGTGTGATATGTAATTCACTGTCTCAAAAATAATCAGACAGTAATTCACTATGGAGATCCATGGTAATGGTAGCTGTTCTGTTTTTAAAATTGGACAATCTGAAATATCTATGGTTTCTGTTCAGGGCTTTAAAAAGACGCTACTGCTGCAACCATGAGCACCATGAAATTTTGCCGCGAGTGGTATGACCCCTCTCCTACATTGATTATCTTCCTATCTCTCTCTCGTGCGTTGATCCTTGCCTCAAATAATATAATTAACTGATTATGGCGGAGTGCAGCAACAACATCCTGTACCCCAAGGAGGACAGGGACAGACGCACCCTCTTCTTTGCATGTCGCAACTGTGAACACCAGGTACAACTCACCAGCCTGTATCTTTGATCCACCAATAAATACAATTCAACGTGCTTGCAGTACCCCTATGTTAAATTACCATCTCATCGGTCTAATAGCACTGCAATGCTCATGGGGCTTTGTTGTTCCTCTCACCCCAAATTCAAGGATAGTTCAGCCATACCAATGTATGTGTCCTTCCGTGTGATCTTAACCTTATTGACTGCATCTATGCGGGGCAAAGAACATTACAGAAAAATGTTTCTTACACGTTTACCAAAAATCCCTATTTTATTTATGGGCACACCTGTCATAAACTCATAATTACAGAAAGAATAAAACACAATGAAAAATTTCTAGTACTGCTGTTAATATTCCAGATGCAGTTCTGGTTGTGTTCTTTTTTCAATGAATGGGGAATTGAAGGATTTTCCATTCATCAAACATCCTTTCTTCCAGCTACAATTACAAATAACATCAACGATACTGGTTTGATTCAGGAGGTATCTGACAATAACTGTGTCTATCGGAATGAGGTGCACCACACTGCTGGAGAGCGAACACAGGTCTTGCAGGATGTAGCTTCTGACCCAACTCTTCCCAGAACCAAGACCGTCCGCTGCGCTCTCTGTGGGCACGGAGAGGCTGTTTTCTTCCAGGTTTTTTTTATTCTTGCTTTCCCTTTCCTCATTTTCTTGCACTGCATTCCCATGTGATGTTATCTGAATGACTTGATAAATAAAGCAGTATGCCAAACTGCTGCACCTTGCTAATGTTACAGTTAGATATTGCATCCCTAATTTGTTTTTTCCATTTATATATCATGCTGAGGTTGCATCTACATCCCTGACATCAACTAAGTGACAAGTCTGCAGTCAGATCCCTAGAAAATGTGGCCTTATTTTTGTGCTACAATAGGGTCCCCTTTTGTGCAGCAATACTCACATGACTCATGTCTCTTTCTGTATTCTTCAGAAACTATGCATCTGAAGTTAGATAACATTTGTATTTGTATTTATAGCAGCAAATTACAAATGAATGCACTTACCTGCTTAAAAGTTTTGAGAAAAATTTAACCCATTGCTGTTTTTTATTATTTGCAGGCTACGGCAAGAGGGGAGGAGGGGATGACTCTTTTCTTTGTGTGCTGCAGCCCTGATTGCGGTCATCGGTGGAGGGAATGATGTAACGGAATGCCTATTCGTTCACTTGACAGAGCATGCTCTGCAACTCAGCTTCTAATAGTTGTCCAGCTAGAGCCCGAAACTGAACTTGTTAAACTTGGTTTGTGGTTTTCTTAGGACTGAATTTTCATGTCTTCAATCACCCGAGGGATTATGAGAAAATGTTTGTCCAATATTCTTCTTCTATGGTGCACGGTGTGGTTGCATGTCTGCTGCAATATTTTGTGGTTGTACTTCGGAGTTCGGACCATTCGCTGCAGGTTGCAATCTTGCGATGCTTACCTGGATCTTTCCAAAGGAAAACAGATGGATCCTTCTAGAAAAGAAAGAAAATATGTTGGCACAAATATGACATGCTGTAGTGAGACCGTGAGAGCTGAAACTGAATTCACCACTACTTTGCCGTCCAGATATTTCATGGGGCTTTGCTAGGAGTGTTGAGCTAGCTCAAGTTTCTCTTTACGTTTTCGTTAGAATGAATTTCTGTTGGCAACGAAATTCTGTTATTAATTTTACATCCCATCCAGACAGTATTTGTTCTTGTTTTTCAAGAAAATTTGTAAACTGATACTTGACATTTCTTTTTTCAAGAGGATGCATTCCGTACAAACATGGGTTGGTGCCCACCCCATAAGCCCAGTCACTCGATGGAGAGAACGGATGAGATTAATTCTTAGAGAAACAAACTATTCTAAAGGAGACAAACATGGTTAGCTGGTCAACATGATGGGCCTGACCGCTTGAGTGAGCCCTGTACATGGTCTAGAACTGCTTAATCACCTGATCAACACAGATAAAACCGGTACAAGATTGTGTGCGGGTACAAATTGGTTTGATTTGAAAACCGGTGAACAAGTTGACCACCGCATGACACATAAATCACAGCTTTGGATTGCCTGATTGCCTTCCATCTCTTTTCGCATGGTCCCTACCCTAGAGCATCTCTAAAAGTCTCTATTTTCCCAATCCAACTACTTTATTGGGAGGTTTTTTTAGGAAAACATTACTCTAGCGGAATCACTTTACGTATCCCTTTTCCCAAAAATTATTGGGACAAACAAAAAATCCACCCAAACTCTCCTCAAATAAAGAGAGTTTTGTCTATCCCAATATGTTAGTTGCTAAGAGCATCTCCAGCAGTCTCCTAAAATCTATTTCCAAATAAAGTGTTGCATATCCCAATACTACTTTCATGGATTATTGTGAGAGATGTTTTTGCAGTCTCACAATAATCCATTCCCAATAACAACTACTATATTCGGAGAGACTCAATTCTCCCTCTTCAGGGAGAGATGAAGTTGATTATTGAGATGCCCCGGTAACTTTTTGGGAAAAGAGAAATATACTGGGAGACTGCTGGAGCATTGTTTTCCCATAACCTCTCCCAATATAGTAGTTGGATTGGGGAAATGGACTGTTGGAGATGTCTAATCGTATTGAATTATTGGGAGACCGCAAAAGTGTGGCGGACGACTCCGAAATTATTCCAAGTTAAGTACCCACGGACCACTAATCAAGTAGTCAGGCACTTAATCCAGAATAAGCTGGAGCACCGTTGGATTATACCTGATTAACCATGTTCTTTCACGATCGAAACAACACGCGCGCCCACACGAAGGTGAGTCCCAGAAATTACAACATTCCACAAGTTCAACTTAACATAAATAGTCTCATCAAGTTACTACAAACAAAGTCTGAATTTATAACTAAAAGTCGAGAGTTCAATGCAGCGGAAATAAACTAATCGATGATACATAGCAACACCATAATAAAGCCGTCCATGTTGCTACTCCTCTCGATCCTCGAAAGAAGGACGGAACCCACTCGACTTGCCAGCCAGGAGGAACCTGGGCAGGCCAAGAGACAGAATTCACCGTCTCATCCAAAGTAGTACCTGAAATAATAGCCACAAGCAAGGCTGAGTATACTAATACTCAACAAGGCTTACCCGTCGGGTGAAAACTACATCACCAACTCCTAGACATGAGAGGCTTTTGGCTGGTGGGTTTGTTTGCCAGAAAGCGACTAAGAGTGGATTCTTACTTTCATTATTTTAGCATCACGTTCTAGTAGTTTTAACCATTCTAGATGAGCAACCTTCCTAAGCATACAAGTGGTGCAATACAATTTAGTACAAACAACAAGTTCGTCATCCTCATAGTTCCACTTGTTACTCAATGTAGCACAGCGGTCAAGCAGTCTCATTAACCATGAGAAGCGGACAGTTCGAACCGAATTTCACTACCTGGCCAGGGAAAACCCAACACACACAGATAATGCTTGCTATAAAAGGCACAAGAGCTTCCCAACCTTTCCCATCAATCCACAATTCGGCGCCGGGTCCACTCCCTTAGGATACAAGGTTATTATCGGATACTCGTGGACTCATGCCGGCCGATCTCACGCATGTAACCACTTGTGTACAGCAAGGGAAATACATTTCCAAGGAAAGATGGCTATCGGTCCTAGCTGTATCAATCTGGTACCGGGCTTACCGATTCCCATAGGTCGACATGTGCGTGGTACGTTCAAAACCTTGACACACAGATACCACACGTTACGACCTTAATCCAATTATCATACACGGACGAGAGATCTACACATACCATCCCGCCCGTCCATCTTTATGATTCCAACATAAAGACAAGCAACTCATATTTCTCGCGAGTGACAGGAAATCAGTCGACTTGTAACGGTCCTAAAGCATTGCACTATCGACCCTATCAAACTAGTATTGGAAGGCATAGGTACTAGAATTATGCAACTAGGGTGTTCAAACAACTAAATGCACAAACATAGATAATTCATAGTTGGATAAACTTTAAAGTTAGGTTATGCTCTGGGGCTTGCCTTCTTGAGCTACACAGGCATCAGTCTCCGGGTCAATCATGATGACGTTCGCACCACCTTCATGAGCTTCTTCTTCGTTGGCGGGGGCAAGGTTGTAAGTACCGTCAGCGAGGGTGCCTTCTACATGAGATGCACAAGTTGAAGTGTTGCTGCAATTTTTAGGTCTAAAAGCTAAGGCACTTGAAGGCCATATTCACCTAGACACTTTAGTGTACAATTCTTTTCTTCACAAGAATAGAGAAGGGGGTGAGGTTCTAGGCTTAAGTCTATTTGATGGTGATTGTGTACATATATAAAACAATTTAAACTATTATTTCTTATGCAAGTATTCAGTTCTAGAAGTAGAACTTAACATGCACCCACATTTGCTTTAATTATTCTCAAGTGATCTACATTTTTTATTAATTCAATTTTACTCTAGTTCCTTCTCGTATTTGTTTCTCTCATTCTGTTCATCCTTTTTATCTACAAACTTTATGACAGCCACAGGAGTATAAGAGCTAAGCTCACCCCAAAATTTAGCTAAAACCGAGGTGTACAGAATTTATTAAAAATGGTACAAGTCGCTGCTCATAGATTCAAGATTAAATCATATAAAATAAAAAATACATCCAAAAGAGAAGAAATTGCTGCCAGAGATGGGCATGATCAGAAGGAGTGCTTTGGCCAAGTGGTAGGTAAAAATACCACTTGAACAGTCCTAAATAAATACCAACCCGAAAACATACATCTATTTATTTCGTAGCCTAAACAGTGTCAACAATTAAGTTTAACATTTTTATAGCATCTGCTAACAAGTTTCTAAGCATCTGCTGGAAGTTGATGATTTTTGACTGTAGGTACTATTTTTATTAAATCTAGAACTGAGCTAGAATTGAAATAACTAAACAATTGATAACAGAGGCTACCGAGCATATGTTTAGGTCCCCATTGGACACAGTGCTACTACAGGCCATAAAAACAACATATCCAAAGTTCAGCTACAGAGGAGTTCAGGATTTGAAATGGTGCACAAATCACTTAAAACTGAGTTTGGATTTTAATTCAAAAACTATTCATCAAAAGCATGCACATGCAAAATGAGATTGGAGTTTACAACCTCACGAGTCCAGGTAGTATTTATTTGCATTTTTCTGATTTTTCTATGTGTTTTAGCAGAGTTTTGAACATCTCAGCAACTTACACTAGATCTGAAGTAACGTTTTCAGATAGGCCCTAACAAGGTTTCTTTCTTCTACGTACAGGTCCTCATCATTTACACAGGGAACCCTACCAAGTTTCTAATCACTGCAAAGAGGTCCTTGGGCAGAACTGGGAGAACGGCGGCCCAAAATCCGGCGAGGGAAAGCCAGGGATGGCCGGGGAGAGGGCACGGGAGGCACTAGGGGCTCACGAGAGACTGGTTTTATGCACGAGTCGTGGTCGGTGGTAGTCCGAAGATGGTCGGCGGCGTAGCAGTGGTGGTGAGGCCGCCTCTGCTCTATTTCCGGCGAGGGTGGCAACTGTTGCTGCGATTGGAGGGGATGGGGAGTACCAGTGGGGTCTGAGGAAGGTGCTCGGCCAAGAGGTTGAAGCTGGGGATGGGCGGAGATGGTCGGCCACGTCGAGGTGGATCACGACGACGCCAATGGTGGACAACGGGATGCTGGAGGGGGCGAGGGTGGAGCTGGGTAGCTTAGGAGGCTCCCTAGGTGGAGGAGAAGCTCGGAACGGTGTTTAATCGAGTCGAGGTGGCCTGCAATGGGGGAATGGCGACGGTGGCGAGCTCCACCAGCGTCAATGGTGGTGGCTGCGCAGAGGAGGAAAATGGCTAGGGTTTGGGGGCGCCGGAGCTTGGATTAAATAGGGGAAGCGAGGCGAGGGCAGCGAGGGCATTTCGCGTGGGCAAGGGCTCGACGTCCGGTGATGGGCTGCGACGTGGAGAGCACCGGCCACCGCTTCCCAACCAGCGAGAGAGAGAATGACCAGAGGTGGAAGAAGGGCGCTGACAGGTGGGGCAAGGATGTAAGTGAGAGAAAAAGAGAAAATTTGAATTCAAACGTTTTTCTCTAAAAGAAATAGCTCCCAAGGTCCAAAAATTATGAATACATAAATTTTAGAAACCTTAGAACATTAGTATTATAATGGAGGTTTGAAAAGTTGTAAAATAGTTTTGGTTTCGACGTAGATTAAATTAAAAAAGACTTGTATTTGAATTTGGCATGAATTTTTAGCCCTACCAATTCAACTCCAAAAATAAGGGAAAACTATTGTAAATTCAATATTTAAGATCTAGTCTTTTACAACTTTTTTACCCATCAAAGTTATATTAGAAAATTTGTAGTTTCTTTACAAGTCATAATTTCAATCCAATTTCAATTTCCACAATTGGAATTGCTTACAAAGCTTTTTGGAACAAGGTGGTAACGGGAAGGTGCTTTATTTTGCATACTAATCCATCTTCGTAAGACCAAAACTCAAGTTTTAATTAACTTCCTCATTCTGTAGTGTTAGTCCAAGTTTTCACCCTTGTTTTTTTCAATAGATTGGTAAAATCATAACTTCCTTTCCATTGTTTTGCCTTATCTTCCAAATTCCTTTTATTAATTACTTTGTTTAACCTCTTCTTCCTTTCTTAAACCCTTCATTAGTGTCATTAAACATCAGAGGTATGATACTCAAAGAGAGTTCTCAATTTAAAGTCCTACCTCTTTTTATTTTGGGAGTAAAAATCTTATTTTAACTTAAAGTTAAGACATGGACACATACATGGAGGTTAAAAGCTTATTTATTTTATGTGCTCAACTTTAATTATTTCATTAACAACTTGACATATATTAAAATATTAATGAGTTCACATCCTTTGTATTTTAATTATTTGCAAGCTTAGATATAAATTTGATTTCTAAGGTTCTTTTGGCATTAGTTTAATCCTCCATTATTTTTGTGAGTTAAAAAAAATCAGAGATGTCACCTTGATGGATTTATCCTAATAAAAAAACTACAACCTTTGTATTGTATGAAAGCTCATGTTGTGAACAAAATCTCATTTTATTTCTAAAACCAGAAGATTGCCACATGAAGGCCATGATTAGAATTGCAAGCTTTATTAGTCCAAGTGTTTAACCCTAACATTAAAGCATTAACAACTATTTTACTAAAGAACATTAGGAGCACTCTAAATATTATTTTATTTATAGCCCAAGGTGAGCTCCTTTAAAAAGGGTGTGTGACCTTGTGTTTTTCATCTCATGTTTATACCTTTAAAAATTGATTGGGAGCATTTAAGTGAAATTGTTTGACATGTACAAAAGTTTTTGACATGGTGCCTTTTGTCATGACTATTAACATGTGCAAGTAGCTGGCAGCTCATATCAAGTGTATGTCAAGTACTTATGGTCTTTAAAAAGTTCTTTGGTGATGATTTCTTTTCAAGGTTCATTACGTCTTTAATTAAGTTTAAATTCCCTATCTTGATTGTCCTAAACATATTTAAACACCAGAGGTGTTATAGCCTACCCTCCTTAAAAAGAATCTCGTCCCGAGATTCACACAGGGAGGAAAGGTGGAACATTCTATTAGAAGAAAGAGGTGTTGGTCAAAGAAACACAGATACAATGCACCCAAGTTCTACAAGGTTCACAGCTCGGAGATGCTAACTGATACCAGATCTCCGATACAACATCAACGTCGCTCATGTGGGAGCGGGCGATGAATGTAGATATGGAGAGCAAAGAGCATCAAGATTTGGCATACAAGGCAAAATTAATACACTACTATTGTCCAGTGAACTCCAGGGCCAATCAGGGGAAGGAAGGGCAAGCCATGGATGGTGTCGAAAAGTCGAATCCTCCCTTACTCGTCGACTTAAATCTTGCGGAATCCTCAGGTGACTTGTGCTCGAACTCCTTCGGTGAGTTGGTGCCGTGGATCTTGGTGAAACGACAAGGTGGGTTCCTAATGTAGCAGTTAACATAAGGGGGGTAGACTTCTTAGCACACCCTATAGTCCTGAATTCTATCGGGATGGATCTGATCTTGGGAATGAGCTGACTAGAGAAGTACGATGCAGTCATACAGTGTTCCAAGCGTACAGTTTAGTTAGTGGCTCCATCAGGAGAGAAGATTGAGTACCAGGCAACCAAATCCTCAGAGCCTGGTCAGGTCAATCACGCTAAAGACATAGAGTCGAAGGACATTCGAGTGGTGAACGAGTATCCAGATGTGTTCCCAGATGAATTGCCAGGTATGCCCCCGGAACATGAAGTTGAATTTGTTATTGAACATATGCATGGAACAACACCCATAGCTAAAAGACCATATAGAATGGGGCTAAAAGAACTAGAGAAACTTAAAGAAGAATTGAGGGCTTTACTAGCTAAGGGGTATATTCGCCCTAGTTCTTCACCTTGGGGAGCCCCAGTGTTGTTTGTTGATAAGAAAGATGGGACACAAATGATGTGCATAGATTACCGAGCCCTCAATGAGGTTACTATCAAGAACAAGTATCCGCTACCAAGGATCGACGATCTCTTTGACCAGCTGAAGGGAGCTTGTGTGTTCTCCAAGATCGATCTCAGATCGGGTTATCATCAGATGAGAATTCGGGTGACTGATATTCCTAAGACTGCTTTCACTACCCGGTATGGCTTGTATGAGTTCACAGTTATGTCTTTTGGGTTGACTAATGCACCAGCCTACTTCATGTACTTGATGAACAGTGTGTTCATGAATTATCTTGACAAGTTTGTTGTGGTGTTCATTGATGATATCCTGGTCTTCTCCAAGAATGAGGAGGAACATGAGGAGCATTTGAGGCTAGTAATGCAGAGGCTCAGGGAGCACCAGTTGTATGCTAAGTTGAGCAAGTGTGAGTTCTGGCTGAAGGAGGTATCATTCTTGGGGCATGTATTGTCAGATGGAGGTGTAGCAGTTGATCCAGAGAAGGTCAGAGATGTGTTGAATTGGGTACCACCGTAGAATGTCACTGAGATCAGGAGTTTCCTCGGAATGGCAAGCTACTATCGGTGTTTTATTGAGGGATTCTCCAAGATTGCCAAGTCCATGACATCATTGCTAAAGAAAAATGCTAAGTTTGTGTGGACACCAAAGTGCCAAGCTAGCTTTGAAGAGTTGAAGAAAAGATTGACCACTGCACCAGTATTGGTATTGCCACACGTTACCAAGAACTTCTCAGCCTATTGTAATGCGTCTCGTCAAGGATTAGGATGTGTACTCATGCAGGAGGGCAGAGTTGTGGCATATGCATCCAGACAGTTGAGGAGACATGAGCTAAATTACCCGACACATGATCTGGAATTGGCAGCTGTGGTTCGCGCTTTGAAAATCTGGAGGCACTATTTGCTTGGGTATAAGTGTGACATCTATACCGATCACAAGAGCCTTAAGTATGTGTTCACGCAATCCGAGTTGAACATGAGGCAACGTCATTGGCTGGAGAAATCAATGATTTTGAGCTGGAGATTCATTACCATCCAGGGAAGGCTAACTTGGTGGTAGATGCTTTGAGCAGGAAGAGTTATGTGAATGTGCTTACAGGTCAGAATTTGCCGGAAGAGCTTAGTTGGGAATTTGAACGCTTGAACTTGGGTATGGTAGCCAATGTGACTGAGCTAGAAGTGGAGCCAACTCTTGAACAGGAGATCCGGAAAGGTCAATTGGAGGATGAAGAAATCAAGGAATTGATTAAGAAGATTGGGACAGATAAAGCGCCAGGATTCCGATTGGATGATCAAGGAACAATGTGGTTTGGTGACAGAATAGTGGTGCCAGATCAGCAGCATATCAAGGATGTTATCTTACGGGAGGCACACGAGTCAGCATATTCCATTCACCCGAGAAGTACCAAGATGATTTGGACCTCAAGGAAAGATTTTGGTGGTATGGGTTGAAGCGAGATGTTGCAACACACCTTTCGCGCTCATCCCTTGCTTCAAAACGAAAGGTTTTAGCCCTCCGTTTGCTGGTCACCAAATATGAGAGCTTCGCCTTTGGAAGCGCCAATAGCGTAGGGCGACCGGGCCAGCCAAGCCCCTCTGCTCTTTGCGATGTATGCTAGAGGGTCATGGCCGAACATTAGAGACCGGCAGGTTTGCTTCAGCCTATGAGAATACCAGAGTGCAAATGGGAAGAAGTGGGTATGGACTTCATAACATGTATGCCCCGCACCCAGATGGGTTATGACTCTGTATGGGTGATTGTGGACCGATTGACGAAGGTGGCTCACTTTATTCTGGTGAAGACTACATATTCCGGTGCCAAACTAGCAGAGTTGTACATGGAACAGATTGTATGTTTGCATGGGGTACCGGAGAAGATAGTGTCAGATCGAGGCAGTCAGTTCACATCACACTTTTGGCGCAAGTTACATGAGTCTATGGATATGTAGCTTCATTTCAGTTCAACTTATCATCCGCAGACAGACGGTCAGACCGAGCGGACAAATCAGATACTGGAAGATATGTTGAGGGCATGTGCATTACAGTATGGGAACAATTGGGAGAAGAGTTTGTGTTATGCAGAGTTCTCGTACAACAACAGCTACCAACAGAGTATCAAGACGTTACCATTCGAGGCTTTGTATGGGAGAAGGTGCAGGACACCGTTGTTCTGGAATCAGAGTGGTGAAGGAAAGGTATTCGGACCTGAGTTCTTGAAGTAGGCAGAAGAGCAAGTGCAGGTAATCAGGCAGAATCTGAGGGCAGCTCAGACACGGCAGAAAAGTTATGCAGATGTGAGACGTCGAGACCTTAGCTTCGAAGTTGGTGACTTCGTTTACCTCAAGGTGTCACCAATGAGGGGTGTGAAGTGATTCAATGGTAAAGGCAAGTTAGCACCTCAATACATTGGACCTTTCAAGATTTTGGAACGAAGAGGTGAAGTGGCTTATCAGCTAGAGTTAACAGAGAGATTGGTAGGAGTGGACGATGTGTTCCATGTGTCTCACCTAAAGAAGTGTTTACGGGTGCCAGAGGAACATATTCCGTTCGAGGAGTTGAATGTGCAAGAGGACCTTACTTATGAGGAGTATCCGGTCAAGGTTTTGGAGGAGTCTGAGAGGGTCACCAGAAATAAAGTTATACGTATGTGCAAGGTTCAGTGGAATCGTCATTCAAAGGATGAAGCAACTTGGGAAAGGGAGGATGATCTCAAGGCAGAATATCCACATCTCTTCCAATCCATGTCCGAATCTCGAGGACGAGATTTATCTTATGGGGGGTAGGTTTGTAACACCCTAAAAATGCCCTATTTAAAATTTAGTGAATAAATGACTTTTTATATTTGAGTGCTCATAAATAACGTAGGAAAAATAAATTTTTTGAAGAATTAAAAAACAAATATAAGGATCAGAATCATTATTGATGAATTCATGCTGGTGCATTTCTTTTTTTTATTGTTGAATTACAATTTGAATTTGAATTTGAATTCAAGTGATTGTTTTAAAAAAAATCTTTTCCTATTTTTCTCTTCCTTCTCTTGTTGGCCCAGCCCAATTTCTCTTCCCCTCTTCTCTTTTTCTTCTCTTTGCGCAGCTGCCCATTCCCTCTACTGTGCGGCCTAGCAAGCAGCTCGGCCTAGTTCGCCAGTGCAGCTCGTCTCCCCTCCTGAGCCACTGACAGGCGGGGCCCCCTGTCATCCCCTACCTCCATCGGCTGACGGCCGAGCCCGACCCCGAGCCGGAGTTCGCCTCACGCAAGACCCCGCGTCGCCCCTGCCAGCTTGGCACGCACGCCAAGACTCCCTCGCTCAGCCTATAAAGCCGCAGCCACAGCCCCCCCTTGAACCCCTCAGCAACCTAGCTCCCAGGCCGCAGTGCCGCTACCATCCCGAAACCCTAGCTGAGCTCCGCCATCGCCAAACCTCTACTTTGCCGCCCCATTGTCGACGAGGTCCAGTCCAGGAGCTTCGCAAGGTAGCAGGGACCACGTTGAGCCCGATCTCGCTTTCCCTCTCGCTCTGTAGCGCTCGAAATCGCTTGTCGGAGTTCCTCGTCCGCCGCCGCACGTAGCCAGCTGCCTCTGCCGCCCGACCTTCGAGCATAACCCCCAAAACGGGTTCCCCGTTGTCCCCTCTCTCTCCCAGGCCAATCGCGGCGAGATTTGGAGCTTCGTAGCCCCGGATTGGCCTAACGGAGTTGAGTTTCCGCCGTGGCCGTGGGCGGCACCGCCTCGCTCCGGCGACCAAATGCCCCCAACCACTCACAGCCGTCCGATCCGATCTGGACAGTCCAGATCGAACCCGAACCCGGTTCACCGTGGACACGTGGACCACGGACTACGGCCGGTCCATGGCACAGTAGACCATGACGTCAGCCGACATCATCCATCAGCCGCCGCCCTGACAGTTTTGCAAATAAGCCCCTGCCTTTTTCGAAAATCAACCCGCGGTCCACCACTTTTCAAAAATATTTGCAAAATAGTCCTTTTTCTATCGGTTTAGCCCCTGCGCTTTTGTAAAATAGAACCCGCCATCCTAGATGGCTGTTTTACTCCTTAGCCTTCGGGTTTTTATACGAAATTATGTTAGAGGTCCCTGGGTTCTTTCAAAAACACCCCTGGAAGCCTAAAACTCTTACCAGCAAGCCCCTAGAGCCCATTTTAACCGCAGTTTCTTCGTTTTAACTCCGATTTGAGTGATTTTCGTGCTCATGTGTTCGTAGTGAAGTGTACAATATTTCTAAAACCTTCTTTTCATCATTTGTTTATGTTTGCTGTACTGTTCTAATTAAATGTCATGTTTGCATGTATGTGTGGATGCTTGTGTGGTGATCGATGTGAGTAGTTGACGAGCCGTTCGAGTTCACCGACAATCCCATTCCTGAGGAGCAGGTGCAGCAGCACTTCGCTGAGGAAGGCAAGTATAACACAGACAATCCTTGTTGCCTATACACCTTTTAAATCATATGTTCATATGCATGTGTCTAATATTGCTATACATTAAGGTTGTTCCTAGTCTTTACCTTACTCCTTGTTTACCCGAGTTATATGCATTATGGTTAGTATTTGCTACGCGCTGCGAACAACAATTATTTAATTTTTAATATTGAATTAATGGTTCACTTTAATGATGGTTAAATGATGCTTTTTGGCAACATGGTTTTGGGGACTAGAGCATGTGCTTCGTGCTTTGTTCTAGTGTCTCCATAAGGTTGGGTCTAGGGAATTAGAGCATGTGCTTCGTTCTTTGTTCTAATGTCTCTCCGTAAGGTTCGGTTTTTAAAGCGGCAACCCAGGAACTTGTTCGCCACCGTTGGAACTATAATGGCTTTGGTCTTGGACAATTAGCTTGTACATTTCTAGCTCGCCAGTGGTTACCGAATGGCGTATGTGGGGAGCATGGGTGAGAGTATAGTTTGATCCATCGAGGACGGATTTATCCGTTGGCTATGTCTCATTAGGCAAAGTCCCGTGATGTAAGCGCCCGATGTACGGCAGCTTCACACGTTGTGATGATTGCGCTCTCGCTCTGGACGCCATTGACCCCCTCACATTGCGCCCTGAGCGTACGTCAATATCGATGCCTTGGGTGATGCTGCCTATGTTGAACCAAAATGGCTACTGTGCTTGTTAGGGTGTTTTGTGAAAGTCCTTGTAGCATAAGTTCTTTTGGATTTATGCGACCAGCGGGTAAAGGGCGAAACCTCTACAGAGTGTTGATCTATCATGATAGCCGTGCTCATGGTTATGAGCGACCTGGATCCTTTTTTATTAGAAGATGATGTTAGTGGTTGATGTTGGTGTATTCTATGATTACTTATACATTATTATTTGGGATTATAATTGGGTTTCTACTCATATGTAGTAAGTTGGATAATAATAAAATGAAGCAACTAAAAGTGCTAATGTAGTTTAACCGTGTCAAGCCTTTTGTTCTTGCATAACCCGTCTTATACTTGTTAAGTAAGATGGTTTACTTACACTTGCAACTATTCAACAAAATCCCGAATGGGTAACAGATGGAGCATTGAATGATCAGTCGCTTGCTGAGTTTCTGGAGGATCTGCCGTACTTCTAGCTGTGTTCAACCAGTCGGTGTCCCTATGGTCTTGAGGCTCTACTTAGTTGAGAAACGTTTATTTATATTAAGACTTCCGCTGTGTTATTTGTTTAAGACTATGTCTTGTGTTAAACTCTGATGTAAACTATTTTATTTCGAACATTGTGTTCTGTGTGATCCATATTTGTAATCTATATGTGTTCTGTGGACATCCTGGGTACATATATGGAAACATTCGGGTTTCTTGGAAATCTAGGTGTTACATATATACACTGACCACAAGAGCCTCTAGTATTTCTTCACTCAGGCACATTTGAACATGAGGCAGCGAAGGTGGTTGGAGTTGGCTAAGGACTATGATCTTGATGTACATTATCACCCCGGGAAGGCCAATGTGGTTGCGGATGCTTGTGGTGGACCACTCCGAAATTATTCCAAGTTAAGTACCCCGGGACCACTAACCGAGTAGTCAGGCACTTAATCCAGAATAAGCTGGAGCGCCGTCGGATTAAACCCGATTAACCACGTACTTTTCTCGATCGAAACAACAGCACGCCCACACGAAGGTGAGTTCCAGAGATTACAACATTCCACAAATTTAACATACACAAATAGGTAACATAAAGTTATTACAAACCAAGTTCGAAATTTAAATCAGAGTATCAAGTCTTGCAGCGGAAATAAAGTAGTTCATTGCAGCGGAAATAAAGTTTCATGGCAGCGGAAATAAAAGCTAACGACGATATAAGTAACACCATGATGAAGCCTGCCACGGTGCTACTCCTCTCGTTCCTCGGCAGAGGACGGAACCCACTCGATGTGCCATCCAGGGGGAACCTGGGTAGGCCAAGTCAAGGCATCGACTGCCACATCCAACATTGTACCTGTAAATCAATGCCACAAGCAAGGCTGAGTATACTAATACTCAGCAAGGCTTACCCGTCGGGTGAAAACTACATCACCGACATCTAGACATGAGAGGCTTTTGGCTGGTGGGTTTGTTTGCCAAAAAGCAACTAAGAGTAGGTCCTTGCTTTCATGTTTTAGCATCATATTCTATTAGATTTAACCATTCTAAATTTGCATCCTCTCTAAGCATACAAGTGGTGCAATACAATTTATCTCATACAACAAGTTCATCAATCTCAAAGTTCCACTTGTTACTCAATGCAGCAAGGCGGTCAAGCAGTCTCATTAACCGCGAGAAGCGGACAGTTCGAACCGAATTTTGCTACCTGGCCAGGGGAAACCCAACACACACGGATAGTGCTTGCTATAAAAGGTACAAGCACTTCCCAACCTTTCCCATCGATCCACAATTCGGAACCGGGTCCATTTCCTTAGGATAAAGGTTTACTGCTTCACTCACAGTCTCACGCATATATCCACAAGTGTACGGCAGGGGAAAACAAAGTTTCCAAGGAGAGATGGCTATCGGCCCTAGCTGCTTCAATCTGGTACCGGGCTTACCGACTCCCATATATCGGCATGCATGTGGTACGTTCGAAAACTTGACACACTCAACCACACGTTTCGACCTTAAATCCATTATCATACACGGACGGGAGATCTACATCTACCATCCCGCCCGTCAATCCTTATGATTCCAACATAAGTAAAGACAAGCAACTCCTATGTCTCGCGAGTGACAGGAAATCACTCGACTTGTAACGGACCTAAAGCAATGCCCTATCGATCCTTTCATACTAGTGTTGCAAGTCATAGGTACTAGGAAATGTGCAGCTAAGGTATTCAATCAACTCCTTGAAACGTAAATGCACAAGCATAGGGAATTCATAGATGCATAAATTTTAAAAGTTAGGTCATGCTCCGGGGCTTGCCTTCCTGCTCTAGCTGGGGGTTATCTTCCGGGTTGGCTGATCCTTCGCCGGCACCTCCCTCCGGGATTCCTTCCTCGTCGGCGGGGATGAGATGGTAGGTGCCGTCCGGAATAACGCCTTCTACATGAGATGCATGACTTATTGGCTGCCTATTGATTCCAAGATTAAGGCCTTGAATGCCATATTCACCTAGACATGCTTAAGTACTACTATTTCCTTCATAAAATAGAGTAGTGGTGTGTGAAAACTTTTATTTGTCTTTGATGGTGATTGTGTACATATATAAAAGAATTTCTATTTATCATTTTGAAGATAGGGTGCTGTTCTGAAAATTTAATCCTTTCCATGTTTTCTTTTAATTACTTATCAAAAACTTTATTCTTTTAAATAACTCAATTTCCACCTTAATTCCTTCTCATTTTTGTTTCTCTTTTTCTGTTCACCATTTTTATCTATAAATTTATGACAGCTACTGGAGTATAGGAGCTAAGCTCACTCCAAAATTTAGCTAAATCTGAGCTACACAAAATTTATTAAAATTAATACAATCTGCTGCCTGCAGAAATGAAATAAATTCATATAAAATTGAAAATGCATCCAATTCAGGAGATTTTCCTACCAAGGCTAGTCATAAGTTCAAGGAGGGCTCTGGCCAAGTGGTGGCTCAAAATAACCCTTGGACAGTCCTCAATAAATTTCTATCCAATAACACATATGTATTTATTTACTAGTCTAAGCAGAGAAAAAATTAAGTTTTGCATTTTTAACAGGTGTGCTAATAAGTTTTCAGTCCTCTAGAGAAAAATGGTGATTTTTCACTGCATGGATTATTTTTAATAATTTCTGGACTACAAAAAGACAGGAAACACATTTTAATTCATAACTGAAGCTACACTTCACATTTTTAGGTCCCCTTTGGACACAAGGTGCCCAAAGTCACTACAATCAACATATCCAAGGATAAACCCTAGCGGAGCTCTGGATTTGAAATGGTGCACAAGTTTCAAATTTTACAGTTTGAATTTTAATTCAAAAATGGTTCACCAAAAGTATATACATGCTTAAAGGAGATTGGAGTTTACAATCTCACGAATCCAGGGAGTATTTTTGTGCATTTTTCTGATTTTTGTACGATTTTTAACGGATTTTACAAGATTCGGTAAAAATTAGATCTAGGGTTAAGAATCTTTTTACGCTGGAGACCCTGGAACTTTTAAAAACCTTTCAAACGAGTCCCTGGTTTTGCGCAGAGGACCCTAGAACTAAAAGGGGAACGCGAACAAGTCCTTGGGCTCGTCGGCGTTGTCACGCCGGCGAAACGACGGCGAACTGGCTCGGGGGATGTTGGGGGAAATGGAGAGGAGCTCACCGCGAGTCGGTTGAGGTAGGTCTCGCGGTCGGAGATGAAGCAGCGCGGTTAGTTCCGGCGACGTCGCTGGCGGTCTGTGGTGGTCGAGGCGGTGCGCGGAAAGGCTCGTGAGCTTCACGGAACGATGGTGGAGCTCGTCGTGGGGTTCGTCTGCGGCGGAGATGGCCGGGGTATAGGGCTCGACGTGGAGGGGGTGTTTGCGGTGTCAATGGCCGAGCGGTGGGGAAAAGTTTTGATTCGCGGCTAGTGTGGCTCGATTCGAGCTGGGGAGTGCTCGAGCAGCTAGCGGGGTGAGTGAGCGAGCTACACGCGCGTGGGATTGGAAAGGGGTGGAGGGATTCGCGGTCGATTCGAGGTTGCGGCGGGGAAGCTCGAGCTCGGCTCAGGGCGTCCCGAGGTGGAAGACGATGGGAGCGAGCGCGGTGAGAGGGAATGGCTAAGTGTGGACTGAGGGGGAAGAGTGTGCGGTGCTCGGGGAAGCGTTTGGGTGCGCTAGCGAGCACTGGGGTGCCTCGGAGGCGTGTGTGCGCGCGCGTGGGCTGTCGCGGTCGCCATTGATGGCGCGGCGAGCTCGGGCAGAGCGCGCGCACGGGACTGGGCGTCGGAGATCGTCGCGTGGAGCAGTGGAGATCTTCTACAGGGCCTTTGGCACGGAGCGGGCAGAGAATCTGCCGCGGAGCGGCGTCGCGCGACGCGCGCGCGTGGCCACGGCGGCGCTCGACCGCCATGATGGCGTTCGCGCGGCGCGAGGCGAGGCGAGCGAACGACGGCGAGGTGACAGCTCGGGAGGGGTTGGACAAGCACAAGGCGACAAGCGCCACCCGACGCCGCGGCTCGGCCAGCTCGGCGCGGCCTCCGCCGCTCGCCGGCCACGTGGCGGCCGAGCTCCGGCCAGGCGCAGAGCGCGCCAGGGCCGAGCTGGCAGCCCCGGGGAGCTCCACTTTCCCTTTTGAATTTTCTCCAAAAATTTGAACTGAACTTGAAAAAGTGTGAAAATAAAAGTTGGATTATGAGAGGTGGGACACAACTTTCTTTTTGGGGTGAACCTGAAATTTCAAATTTTTCGAGCTCAAACAACCCAAATTTCAAAAAGGAGTTCAGAACTGTATTTTGGGTTTTTGAGGGACTAAACTGCAAAATTTTCAAAAGTCCCAAACAGTGACTAGGCCTTATTTGTGATGACAAACAACTTTTATTTTTGGATATTTTCAAGTTTAGTACAAAATTCTTGAGTTTTCAGTTGGGTGTCAAACCACCTTTGTTTTTGAATTCAAGTTTGAATTTTTGATGGATTTTTAAATTTTCAACCCATAATTCCCTTTTTAACCTGTTTCATATGTGCTTTATTCATTATTACATCAGAGATGTCACAATGCTCTAAGCCACAAGGCTCATTGTCACTGCCTTTCTGTGGGGTCCTATGCGGACACCTTATCCCATGAATTGGCGAAGCTCAACTTGGAAATTGTTCCCCACGGTTACTTCAATCATATCTCTGTCGAACCAACCATGCACGACCAAATTGTCATGGCCCAACTAAATGATGCAAGCGTTAAAATCCTCAAAATAAAGTTCGCTAAGGGAAAAGCAAAATATAAGTGCTTTCGGCTAGATGGGCAAGGAGTGATGAGGTTTGGACATCGGATAGTGGTGCCCAAGAACATCGAACTCCAAAGAAAAATTATGGATGAAGCCCATCTTTTAAAATTTTCTATCCATCCCGGAAGCACCAAAATGTACCAAGACCTTAAAAAAACTTTTGGTGGACTAGGATGAAGAGGTAGATTGCCAAATATGTGTCGGAATGTGACACGTGTTAGCGGGTAAAGGCTAGCCACTTGAAGGTAGCAGGTACTCTTCAACCTCTACATATACCCTCATGGAAGTGGGAGGATATAAGCATGGATTTCATTGTTGGACTTCTATGACATCCCTGAAATTAGCACCTTAAAAACACACTAAAAACAGGATCAAAGGGTAGCATTGGTTGTAGCACACTGGATTTGAATTTCAAAAAGGCCTTTTTGACACCCAACTGAAATCTCAAGAATTTTGTACTAAACTTAAAAATCTCAAAAAATAAAAGTTGTTTGTCATCACAAATAAGGCCTAGTCACTGTTGGGAACTTTTTCAAATTTTGCAGTTAAGCCCCTCAAAAACTCAAAAAACCATGCTCAATGCCTGTTCAAAAATGGCCTGTTTGAGCTTGAAAAATTTGAAATTTCAGGTTCACCCCAAAAAGAAAGTTGTGTCCCACATCTCAAACTCAAACTTTTATTTTTGTACATTTGAATGTTCAATTCAAATTTTTGAAGAAAATCCACAGTGAAAGGAGAGCTCCACGGGGCGCCCGACAGCTCGCCCTGGCGCGCTCTGCGCCGGCCGGCCGCGGCCGCCACGTGGCCGGCGAGTGGCGGCGGCTTCGCCTGGCCGGCCAAGCCGCGGCGACACCTTCCTTTTGTCCTCGCGCGGGCGTTTGGCTTCTCGTACGGTCACATCGCGTGCTGCGGCGCCTGTGCAGCCTCGCGCCGCGCGGAGCGCCATGATGGCGAGCAGAGCTCGGCCACTGACCGCGGCCGCGCGCGCCGCGCTGAGCTTCCCGCGGTCGATTCCCTCCTGCAACGTGCCAGGCCCCCTCTGCGGAAGATCCCTCAACGCACACGCCACGATCTCCAGCCGCCAACCCCCTCCGTTCGCGCTGCCCGAGCTGCCAGAGCCATCAATGGCGACCCCGACGGCTCGAGCACGCGCACACCCGCCCCGAGCGAGCCCAACAGCCTCTAGCTCGCTCCAAACGCTCACCAAGGGACCCTAACTCTTTTCCTCAGCCAGCAGCACAGCCAGTTCCTCTCCTCGCGCTCCCTCACACGTCTTCTTCCACCTCCGGCCGCTGCAAGCAGAGCTCGAGCTCTCGCGCCGCGAGCCAAATCCACCGCAAATCCCTCCACCATTTCCATATTCACCCAAAGCTATACCACTTCCTTAGCTTCCTTTTCCCCCACTTCTCTCGAGCTCCCCTCAACTCTCTGGTGAGAAATCGGGATTTCCCCCAAAATCCCCATTTCCGGCCGCCGGAGCACCTCCACGTCGAGCTACCCCTTCGAGCCATCCCCAACGCCAACCGAGCATCCCAACGTCTTCTCCATGTCCCACTGATGCACACGAGCCCCTCCAACCCCAGTGAAAGCCACTGACCTCGCCGGAGTTGAAGCCGCGGTGGCCGCACCGCCACTGCTCCATCGCCGGTGACCTCTGAGCCTCCTCCGGCCTCCCAACCACCACCATTCGACTCGTGGTGAGCTGCTCCTCCTTTTCCCCCACCTCTCCGACCTCCTCCCACCGTCGTTTAGCCGGCGCAACGCCGCCGACGAGCCGAGGGCATATCTTCATCTTCTTCCTTTTCGCAGGGTTCGCAGTGAAAGAATCCAAGGGCCTGTTTGTGAAGTTTCAAAAGTTTCAAGGGTCACGGTGCAAAAAGATTCTTAAGGTTTAGTTCATTTTCCCGAAATTTTGTAAAATCCACTAAAAATCGTACAAAAATCGGAAAAATGCACAAAAATACTCCCTGGACTCGTGAGGTTGTAAACTCCAATCTCATGTTAGCATGTATACACTTTTTGTGAACAGTTTTTGAATTAAAATTCAAACTTAGTTTTTAGAATCTTGTACACCATTTTAAATCCTGAGCTCTTCTGGAGCTGAACTTTGGATATGTTGTTGGTGATGCCTTTAGACGCTTTGTGTCCAAAGGAGACCTAAAAATATAGACTGTAGCTTTAGTTATGGTTTATTTTGTGATTCATGTTCTAGTTTAGTTCTGCAATTATTAAAAATAATCCATGCAGCCAAAAATCACCATCTTTCACCAGAGGTCTCGGAACATGTGGTAAAAATGCTAAATCTAATTTTGACCCTGTTTAGCCTCCCAAATAAATAGATGTTAGTTTTCGGATAGAAAATTATTAAGGGCTGTCCAAGTGTTATTTTTAGCCATCACTTGGTCAAAGCCTCTCTTTCACTCATGCATAGCTCTGGTAAAGAAATCTCCTGTTTTGGAAGTAGTTTCGATTTTATATGAATTAGTCTTGTTTTCTGAGACAGCAACTTGTTCCATTTTTAATAAATTCTGTGTAACTCAGTTTTAGCTAAATTTTGGAGTGAGCCTAACTCTTATACTCCAGTAGCTGTCATAAAGTTTGTGGATAAAAAGGATGCACAGAAACAGAGAAACAAAAATGGGAAGGAGCTAGAGTAAAATTGAGTTTTATAAAAAGAAATAGAACACTTTGGATAATTAATTAAATATGGAGCATGTGAAATCTAAATTCCAGAACTGCACACTTGTTTAAAAATAATAATTTGAAATGTTGTATATGTGTACACAATCACCATCATAAAGACATAAAAATTTGTACACACCTCCTCTAATTTCGTGAAGGAGAAAATAGTTCACTAGTATGTCTAGGTGAATATGGCTTTCAAGGCCTTGTTCTTAGATCACATAGGCAGCCGCATTAAAGTTGTGCATCTCATGTAGAAGGCGCTCTCGCTGATGGTACCTACAACCTCGTCCCCGTCAACGAAGAAGAAGTCCCCGAGGGTGGTGCCAACGCCGTCGTGATCGACCCGGAGCCTGACAGTCAGCTAGCTCAAGAAGGCAAGCCCCAGAGCATAACCTAACTTTAATTCGTGCAACTATGAATTTATTATGCTTGTGCATTTACGTTCTAGGTGTTGTATGAATACCCTAGTTGCATGATTCTAGTACCTATGACTGGAAATACTAGCATGATAGGATCGGTAGAGCAATGCCTTTAGGACCGTTACAAGTCGAGTGATTTCCTGTCACTCGCGAGATATAGGAGTTACTTGTCTTTACTTATGTTGGAATCATAAGGATGGACGGGCGGGATGGTATGTGTAGATCTCCCGTCCGTGTATGATAATTGGATTAAGGTCGAAACGTGTGGTTCTGTGTGTCAAGTTTTTGAACGTACCACATGCATGCCGACCTATGGGAATCGGTAAGCCCGGTACCAGATAGAAACAACTAGGACCGATAGCCATCTCTCCTTGGAAACATTTTGTTTCCCTTGCTGTACACATGTGGATATATGCGTGATGCCGTGAGTGAAGCGGTAAACCTTTATCCTAAGGGAATGGACAAGGCGCCGAATGGTGCATCGATGGGAAAGGTTGGGTAGTGCTTGTGCCTCTTAAAGCAAGCATTATCCATGTGTGTTGGGTTTCCCCTGGCCAGGTAGTAAAATTCGGTTCGAACTGTCCACTTCTCGCGGTTAATGAGACTGCTTGACCGCTGTGCTGCATTGAGTAACAAGTGGAACTATGAGGATGATGAACTTGTTGTATGTACTAAATTGTATTGCACCACTTGTATGCTTAGAGAGGATGCTAATCTAGAATGGTTAACCCTACTAGAATTTGACGCTAAAATCATGGAAATAAGGATTCACTTTTAGTTGCTTTTTGGCAAACAAACCCACGAGCCAAAAGCCTATCATGTCTAGATCTTGGTGATGTAGTTTTCACCCGACGGGTAAGCCTTGCTGAGTATTAGTATACTCAGCCTTGCTTGTGGCTATTATTTCAGGTACTGTTATGGATGTGGTAGTCGATTCCATCACTTGGCCTACCCAGGTTCCTCCTGGCTGGCATGTCGAGTGGGTTCCGTCCTCTTCCGAGGATCGGGAGGAGTAGCACCATGGCCGGCTTCATCGTGGTGTTGCTATGTATTGTCGTTAGATTATTTCCGCTGCAATGAACTCTCATACTCTGGTTAGAAATTCGAACTTGGTTTGTAATAACTTTATGATACTATTTATGTAAGTTGAATTTGTGGAATGTTGTAATTTTTGGGACTCACCTTCATGTGGGCGCGCGTGTTGTTTCGATCGTGAAAGTACGTGGTTAATCGGGTATAATCCAACGGCGCTCCAGCTTATTCCGGATTAAGTGCCTGACTGCTTGATTAGTGGTCCACGGGTACTTGGAATAATTTCGGAGTGGTCCGCCACAACTTCCCAGAACCCCTCAGGGGCATGATTCCATTTGGGGTTATTGTGGACCGACTCACCAAGACCGTGCATTTCATTTTGGTCAAGACAGCCTATACCACCATGAAGTATGCTGAAATCTGTCTGGAACGGATCCTTTGTTTACATGGGATACCCAAAACAATAATTTCTGATCGTGGTACACAATTTGTGGCACGATTTTGGGAGCAATTGCAACTATCCCTAGGCACCAAACTGATCTGAAGCTCAGCTTACCATCCTCAAACCGATGGACAGATGGAAAGGGTAAATCAAATCCTTGAGGATATGCTTCGAGCTTGTGTTATTCATTATGAGAAGAATTGGGAGAAATGTTTATCTCTGGCTGAATTCTCTTATAACAACAGCTACCAAGCAAGTTTAAAAATGGCACCTTTCGGGGCCTTGTATGGTAGAAGGTGTCGGACACCATTGTGTTGGTCTCAGACGGGTGAGCGCTACACATACGGCCCTGACCTTGTAAAGGAAACAGAGGAAAAGGTTAGGATCATCCGTGAAAACCTAAAGACCACACAGTCTCGACAAAAGAGTTACTTTGATCAAAGACGGAAGCCCCTTCAGTATGAAGTCGGCGATCATGTGTATCTCAAGGTCTCCCCAACCAAGGGTGTGCAAAGATTTGGGCATCAAGGAAAACTTGCACCTCGCTATATTGGTCCATATGAAATCACCCAACAATGTAGACCGGTTGCGTATCGTGTGAAGCTTCCCGAGAAGCTCTTAGCCGTTGTGGCGGACTACTCCGAAATTATTCCAAGTTAAGTACCCCTGGACCACTAATCAAGCAGTCAGGCACTTAATCCGGAATAAGCTGGAGCGCCGTCGGATTATACCCGATTAACCACGTACTTTCACGATCGAAACAACACGCGCGCCCACACGAAGGTGAGTCCCAGAAATTACAACATTCCACAATTTCAACATACATAAATAGTATCATCAAGTTATTACAAACCAAGTTCAAATTTCAAATCAAAGTACGAGAGTTCATTGCAGTGGAAATTAAACTAACAACGATCCATAGAACACCACGATGAAGCCGACCATGGTGCTACTCCCACTATACCACAGCCCCAAGATAGCAACTTCATTTTAGTCGGTATAAGTCGTTTTAGCGTTTGAACATCAGTCGGTATAGAGTTATGCCGACCTACACTATGTGTCGCTGAAAGTGGCGTCGGGATAAACTTATACCGACCGATAAGTTTATACCGACTGACCCTCAGTCGCCCTTCCACAGTTTATCCCGACTGATGATCAGACGGGATCATTGAATGGAAAACAAAAAAAATAGAAATCTAATTTAACCACATTGACCATACATATATCATCACGTCACTGAGACACCGATTATATTCATGTAGTGTAAACTCAGAATGTTACATTAAATTGTAACACAATAGATGATATGTTATATATCTACACACGTCCTAACTAAATATAACTTATGTTAGCATTAATCAGCGTCTCAGCACTTTGACTTAGCTTCTACCATGACACCTCTCCTAGAAGTTCTTGTAAACCAAAACTGACATGCAATCAGTGAAGTCCCTGTAAACCAAAACTGACATGCAATCAGTCTTCAAACTCATTCTCAAAGCAAAGAAATAAAGATACAATTAGGTGCTGGGTCTGAATCACAAATGAATATTGTACAATGTCACTCCACTGCAATTTGCAATGCATCGAAATAAATATAGTACAATGTCACTCCATTTCAGAATTCACTCACACCTTAAATTGCTAGTCTTGTTTCAGAAAGGCAATGATTATACTTCCAGAATCACTTAAATAAGTTTTAGTATGTTGTTCTAGATCTACAAATTGGGCATGGAACTGCAGCATACACTATTATTTGGGGATTCAGAACAGAAGTCACACTCCATCCCTTCAAAATGGATCTGAAGTCACACGTGGATCTGAAGGAGGAATCAAGGGGAAAGAACCTAAAGAACTACTTGTATTTTACCTCTGAACTCCCGTGAAATCTGCAGCTTCTGGGCAAGTTCGTTGCTCTCCTGGTCTTAGATCTTGCTGTGGTCAGCCTGCCGTACTGCCGTAGGACTCACACCACCACGCAATCTATCGCGGCGGACGAGGGCGATACTTCTGACCTGGTGCAGAACCCTGCGACGACGATGGGGAAGGGCTGCCTCCAGAACCCTGCGATGAGGATGCGGAGGGGGCAGCCACTAGCGACAGAGCAGCAGCGAAGGGCCCGGCGGCGAGAGCAGCAGTGAAGGGCCCCGTGGCCAGAGCAGCAGCGGAGGCTCACGGGATAGAGGCCAGGCTGCAGCGGAGGGCGTGGTGGCAAGAGCTTTGGTCGTGTGGCGGCTGGGAGATGGAGGGTGGGGGTGAGGAGGGAGGCTTAGAAGATAGGGTTCGGCAGTTACATATGTACAGGAGTGGTAACAGGCCGGGCCTTTCACGTGGGCTTTGACAAGGCCCATAGAGTTTTAGCGACCGACGGTTGGACCTTCCAAATGACTTGTACCGACTGATTTTCCAACGACACAGATAAATATATATACCGACTGATCATCAATCAGCCAATACTGAATTACCGACGGACAGTTCGTTGGAACCTTTTACCGACTGATAGTTCATCGGTGATTATGGATTTTTACCGACTCACATGTGTCTAATGCGGTGTTGTGGTATAGTATCCTCCCGATCCTCGGCAGAGGACGGAACCCACTCGACATGCCAGCCAGGAGGAACCTGGGTAGGCCAAGTGATGGAATCCACTGCCACATCCATACCAGTACCTGAAATAAATAGCCACAAGCAAGGCTGAGTATACTAATACTGAACAAGGCTTACCCGTCGGGTGAAAACTACATCACCGACTTCTAGACATGAGAGGCTTTTGGCTGGTGAATTTGTTTGCCAGAAAGCAACTAAGAGTGGATCCTTATTTTCATGATTTTAGCATCAAATTCTAGTAGTGTTAACCATTCTAGATTAGCATCCTCTCTAAGCATGCAAGTGGTGCAATACAATTTAATACATACAACATGTTCATCATCCTCATAGTTCCACTTGTTACTCAATACAGCACAACTGTCAAGCAGTCTCATTAACCGCGAGAAGCAGACAGTTCGAACCGAATTTTGCTACCTGGCCAGGGGAAACCCAACACACACGGATAATGCTTGCTATAAAAGGCACAAGCACTTCCCAACCTTTCCCATCAATCCACAATTCGGCGCCGGGTCCACTCCCTTAGGATAAAGGTTTACCGCTTCACTCACGGCATCACGCATATATCCACATGTGTACAGCAAGGGAAACAAAATGTTTCCAAGGAGAGATGGCTATCGGTCCTAGCTGCTTCTATCTGATACCGGGCTTACCGATTCCCATAGGTCGGCATGCATGTGGTACGTTCAAAAAGTTGACACACAGAACCACACGTTTCGACCTTAATCCAATTATCATACACGGACGGGAGATCTACACATACCATCCCCCCGTCCATCCTTATGATTCCAACATAAGTAAAGACAAGCAACTCCTATATCTCGCGAGTGACAGGAAATCACTCGACTTGTAACGGTCCTAAAGGCATTGCTCTACCGATCCTATCATACTAGTATTTCAAGACATAGGTACTAGAATCATGCAACTAGGGTGTTCAATCAACTCCTTGAACGTAAATGCACAAGCATAAATAATTCATAGTTGCACAATTTAAAGGTAGGATATGCTCCGGGGCTTGTCTTCTCGAGCTAAACCACGGTCAGGCTCCGGGTCGATCACAACGACGTTGGCACCACCCTCGGGGACTTCTTCGTTGATTTGGACGAGGTTGTAGGTGCCGTCAGCGAGAGCGCCTTCTACATGAGATGCACAAGTTTAATGTGGTTGCCTAAGTGATCTAAAAGCAAGGCCTTGAAGGTCTTATTCACCTAGACATACTAGTGAACTATTCTCTTCTTCACAAAATTAGAGAAGGTGTGTGGAAATTTTTATGCCTTCGTGATGATGATTGTGTACACATATACAACGATTCAAATTATTATTTTTAGGCAAGGGTGCAGTTCTAGATTTTTAGACTTTACATGCTCCACATTTACTCCAATTAACTAAGTGATCTATTTCTTTTTATAAACTCAATTCTACCCTAGTTTCTTCTCATTTTTGTTTCTCTGTTTTTGTTCATCCTTTTTATCCATAAACTTCATGACAGCTACTGGAATATAATAGTTAGGCTCACTCCAAAATTTAGCCAACACTGAGCTACACAGAATTTATTAAAAATGGAACATTTGCTGCTCAAGGAATCAAGATTAATTCATATAAAATCAAAACTACTTCCAAAACAAGAGATTTCTCTACCAGAGCTATACATGAGTGAAAGAAAGACTCTGACCAAGTGGTGGCTAAAAATAACTCTTGGACAGCCCTCAATAATTTTCTATCCGAAAACCAACATCTATTTATTTGCTAGTCTAAACAGGGTCAAAAATTAATTTTAGCATTTTTACCACATGTGCAAACAAGTTTCTAGACCTCTGGTGAAAGATGTTGATTTTTGGCTGCATGTATTATTTTTAATGATTGCAGAACTAAACTAGAACAGGAATGACAAAATAAATTATAACTGAAGCTACAGTCCATATTTTTAGGTCTTCTTTGGGCACAAAGCGTCTATAGGTATCACAAGCAACATATCCAAAGTCCAGCTCCAGAAGAGTTCAGGATTTGAAATGGTGCACAAGATTCTAAACACTGACTTTGAATTTTAATTCAAAAATTATTCATCAAAAGTGTATACATGCCAAAATGAGATTGGAGTTTACAATCTCACGAGTCCAGGGAGTAGTTTTGTGCATTTTTCTGATTTTTCTACAATTTTTAGTGGATTTTACAAGATCTCAGAAAAATGGATCTAGGTTTAAGAATCTCCTTTACGCCGGGGACCCTAAACCTTTTAAAACTTTACAAACACACCCCTGAAACTTTCACGGTGGACCCTAGAACTAAAAAGGGGAACACATCTAGGTCCTTGGCTCGTCGGCGTTGTTGCGCCGGCGAGGAGACGGCGAACTAGCGCGGGGAAAGTTGGGGGAAATGACGAGGGGCTCACGGCGAGTCGTTTGGGGTAGGTCGCGAGGCCGGTGGTTCAGTGGCGAAGCTCGTCGAGGGTGAGCGGCAGAGCAACTTGCCCCGGCGACGTCGGTAGCCGGCTGTGGGGGTCGAGACGGGGCGCGATGTGGCTTGAAAGCTTCACCGGAATGAGGCGAAGCTCATCGAGGTGCTTGGCGGCGACGGGGATGGCCGGAAAATAGGGCTCGGCATGGAGGTGGAACTCGGGGGCGGAAATGGAGGAACGACGAGAAATCTCTTCGATTCCCGGCGAGTAGTGCTCGGTTTTGGTTGGGGGTGGTTCGAGGGGCTAGCGAAGAGAGTGAGCGAGCTATAGGTGCAGTGGATTTGGGTTTCGTGGAGGGGGCGTGGGGGATTTTGGCCTGCAGCGGCACGAGCTCGAGCTCGGTTCACGGCGGCCGGAGGTGGAAGAAGGGGTGAGGGAGCACGAGGAGAAGGAGAAAGGTAGGGCGCTGGGCGAGGATGGAAATGAGAGTTGCTTGGGAGAGGTTTGGGCAGCTGGACCGGGCTGGCAGCTAGGGGAAAGCATGCACACGAGCTCGGGCCGTCGGAGCCGCCATTGATGGCTCTGACAGCTCGGGCAGAGCGCGGCCGCGGGTTGGGGGAGGAAGATCGCGGTGTGGGCGAGCGAAAGTTCTCTAGCGTTGCTGTTTGGCACGAAGCGGGCGTGAATCCGGCCATGGGAGGCTCGGCTCGGCGTGCTCCGCCACGGCCAATGGAGAGCTCGGCCGCCATGATGGCGCGCCGCGCGGCGACGTTGACAGAACGCGGGAAACGACCAGGCGTGGACGCTGGCGTGTGCCCAGGGAAGTGAGACACGGCTGCCGTGGCTTTGGCCAGCCAGGCGAGGTCGCCGCCACTCGCCGGCCACGTGGCGGCCGCTGGCGGCCACTGCCGGCCTGGACAGAGCGCTTGTCGCGAAGCCCGTGGAGCATCCCCGGTTCAATGGGTTTTACTCCGAAAATTTGAACTACACTTCAAAAAGTTCAAACACAAAAGTTGGAGTCTGAAATGTGGGACACAACTTTCTTTTTTGTGTGAATCTGAAATTTCAAATTTTTCAAGCTCAAACAAGCCATTTTCGAACAGGCATTCAGCACGTTTTTTTGAGATTTTGAGGGGCTTAACTGCAAAATTTGAAAAAGTTTCCCACAGTGACTAGGCCTTATTTGTGATGAAAAACAACTTTTATTTTTGGAGATTTTTAAGTTTAGTACAAAATTCTTGAGATTTCAGTTGGGTGTCAAAAAGGCCTTGTTTGAAATTTAAATTTCGAATTTTGGTCAAATTATGTGTGCTACCACCATTGCTACCCTTTTATCCTGTTTTAATTGTGTTTTTAAGGTACTAAAAATCAGGGATGTCACAGCCTATGCCCCTTAAAAGGAATCTCGCCCCGAGATTCGATTGTGCTTAGCGACATGGTAGGGAAAAAGGTACCTTGGTCTTAGGAAGTATGTCGGGGAAGTTCTTCGTAAGATAGTCTTCGGTTTCCCATGTGGCTTCATCCTCGGAGTGATGACTCCACTGAATTTTATACATTCTAACTTCTCTTCTTCGTGTCTTTCTCTCCTTCTCATTGAGGATCTTGATGGGATGCTCATCATAAGAAAGATCCGATTCAACCGAGAGTTCTTCTTGCTCAACAACCTCGGTCGGAACACGAAGACATTTCTTGAGTTGGGAAACATGGAATACATTGTGCATGGTGGAGAGCTTCTTGGGAAGCTTCACACGGTACACTACCGGTCCACATTGTTGAGTGATCTCATATGGACCAATATAGCGGGGTGCAAGTTTTCCTTTCAACCCAAACCTTTGCACACCCTTGGTCGGGGAGACCTTGAGATACACATGATCGCTGGCTTCGAACTGAAGGGGCTTCCGCCTTTGATCAAAGTAACTCTTTTGCCGCAATTGTGCGGTTCTCAAGTTTTCACGGATGATCCTAACCTTTTCTTCCGCTTCCTTCACAAGTCAGGGCCGTACGTGTACCTCTCGCCTGCCTGGGACCAACACAACGGTGTCCAACATCTTCTACCATACAAGGCTTCAAAAGGTGTCATTTTAAAACTTGCTTGGTAGCTGTTGTTATAAGAGAATCAGCCAGAGATAAACATTTCTCCCAATTTTTCCCATAATGGATAACACAAGCTCGAAGCATATCTTCAAGTATTTGATTTACCCTTTCCGTCTGCCCATCGGTTTGAGGGTGATATGTTGAACTACGGATCAGTTTTGTGCCTAGGGATAGTTGCAATTGTTCCCAAAAGCTTGCCACAAATTGAGTACCACGATCTGAAATTATCGTCTTGGGTACCCCATGTAGACAAACGATCCGTTCCAAATAGATTTCAGCGTACCTCCTAGCGGTATAAGCGGTATTGACCGGGATAAAATGTGCGGTCTTTGTGAGGCGGTCCACAATTACCCAAATGGAGTCATGCCCCTGAGGGGTTCTGGGAAGTCCAACAATGAAGTCCATGCGTATATCTTCCCACTTCCATGAGGGAATAGGTAGAGGTTGAAGAGTGCCTGCTACCTTCAAGTGGCTTGCCTTTACCCGCTGACACGTGTCACATTCCGACACATACGTGGCAATCTCCCGCTTCATCCTAGTCCACCAAAAGTTTTGTTTCAGATCTTGGTACATTTTGGTGCTACCGGGATGGATAGAAAATTTGGAAAGATGAGCCTCATCCATAATTTTCCTTCGGAGTTCAGTGTTCTTGGGCACCACTATCCGATGTCGAAACCACATCACTCTCTACCCATCTAGCCGGAAACATTTATATTTTGCCTTCCCTTTTGCCAATTTTCTTTTGAGCATTTTAATCTTTGCATCACTTAATTGGGCCTCAACAATCTGATCGTGCAAGGTTGGTTCAACAGAGATATGGTTGAAGTACCCGTGAGGAACAATCTCCAAGTTGAGCTTTGCCATTTCATGGCACAAGGTGCCAGCGTAGGACTCCACGGAAGGGCAGTGACAGCGAGCCTTGCGGCTTAATGCATCCGCAACCACATTGGCCTTCTCGGGGTGATAATGCACACAAAGATCATAGTCCTTTGCTAACTCCAACCATCTTCACTGCCTCATATTCAAATGTGCCTGAGTGAAGACATATTTGAGGCTTTTGTGATCGGTGTATATGTTGTATGGAACACCCATCAGGTAGTGTCTCCAAATCTTGAGAGCATGAATGACCGCTGCTAAGTTAGGATCATGCGTAGGGTAATTTTGCTCATGCGGCCGGAGTGCTCGGGAAGCATAAGCACTGACTCGGTTCTCTTGCATAAGAACACAACCAAGTCTTGTGCATGAAGCATCGCAATAGACATCATAGGGCTCGGTGCTGTCGGGTTGAGCTAAAATTGGGGCTGAAGTTAAATGTTTTCTCAAAGTGTGGAAAGCTTCTTCACATTTGTCACTCCACTCAAATTTGACTCCCTTCTTTAAGAGTTCGGTCATGGGTTTAGCAATCCGAGAGAAATCCGGAATGAAGCGGCGATTGTAACCAGCTAGACCCAGAAAACTCTGAATCTCATGGACAGATGTAGGTGGTTGCCAATCCATCACCTCCTATACCTTGGTCGGATCCATGGATATACCATCATTGGAAACCATGTGACCCAAGAATTTGGCACTTTCTATCCAGAATTCACATTTTGAGAACTTGGCGTGGAGTTGATGGTCTCTCAATCTTTGAAGAACAATGCGAAGGTGCTCGGCATGCTCTTCCTTATTCTTGGAATATATGATAATGTCATCAATGAAAACCACCACGAACTTGTCGAGCTCGGACATGAAAACCGAATTCATGAGATACATGCAGTAGGCTGGGGCATTTGTGAGCCCAAATAACATGACCAAGAATTCATAAAGTCTGTAGCGGGTAGAAAAGGCGGTCTTGGGAAAGTCACAAGGTCGAATCAATACACAACCTCAAGGAATGATCCTTCTTCTTCACAAAGATAGCTGGACAACCCCATGGTGACACACTAGGACGGATGAAACCCTTGTCTACCAGTTCTTGGAGTTGAATTTTTAATTCAGCCAATTCATTGGGTGGCATCCTATAGGGTCTCTTTGATATAGGTGCTGTGCCAGGTTGGAGTTCAATCACAAATTCAATGTCCCTATCCGGCGGCATCCCAGGTAAGTCAACCGGAAAAACATCGGCATACTCACATACCACCGGAATGTCTTTTAGTTGTGTTTCTACCATGGTGTAAGCACAAGCATTGGCACATTCCCGGTGTGGCAGATATAGTGCACTAGGGCCATGTGTAGGCGAGTTTATTTCCACAACCCTTTCAGCAACATCTAACACAACCTTATGTTGAGTCATCCAATTTGCTCCCAAAACAATATCAATCCCTTCCAACCCAAGCAGAATTAAATCAGTAGGAAACACTTTACTACCCAGCCTGATTGGTACTTTTCGAGTGACTTGGTTCGATGCTATTCTACCTCCCGCTGTTGATATCACATATGCTGATTTGGTGTGATAAGATTTTAACCCACATTTTGCATGAAATCTTGTGCTTATAAAACTATGTGTTGCCCCAGAATCAAACAATATCACAGCAGGTTGATTGTGGATAGGGAAAGTACCAGTCATGTCCAGTGCTCCCTCAGGTAGGTCAGCCAGGGTGGTGTAGTTGAGCCTTCCCTACCTGACTTGTACACGCTGCTGCTTGCCCTTGTTCTGCTGATTTCCAGGACGCTGGTTTTGTGGCTTGTTTTGTGGGCAGTCCTTGATGAAGTGACTGTTGCTGCCACACTTGAAGCATTGGTAGCCACCTCCAAGACGGAGCGGCTGCTGCAAATTTTGCCTCGGCGCCGGTTGCTGCTGCGGCGGTGGAGGGAAACAGGGCGCACCCTGCTGTGGTGGCCTGGCAACCCATCGTCCTCCCTGAGGCGCCCTTGGCTGTCCCTGTGGTGCAGTCGGGGGAACCAGGCGGAACCTCTGAGGCTGTCCACCCGGAGGTCCAGCGGGAGCCTTCATTTTCTTCTCAGCCTTATGCACCATGTTAGCATCTTCCTAGGCAATGGCAATGTTCACAATTTCACCATAGGTGGCGACTCGTGTAGTGGTCAGCTGGGCCTTGAGCTTGGTATTGAGGCCACGACAGAACCTCTCCATCTTCTTCACATCGGAGTCAGCATGATGACCCACATAAGGACATAGACCATTGAAGGCCTGGGAGTACTGTAGCACGGTGCGGGTTCCCTGAGTCAGGCCAGGAACTCAGTTAACTTCCTTTCGACCAACCCAGCAGGAATGTGGTGGGCTTTGAAGGCAGTTTTGAACTCCTCCCACTCAATAACATGGTTCTCCTGCTGAAGGGCCAGGTAGTTCTCCCACCACAGGAGAGCTGTGCGTGGAGCTGCTGCGCCGCGAAGACCACCTTGCGGTTGGGAGTTCAAGGCGTAGCCAGAGTGGAGAACTTGGATTCGATGGCTCGAATCCATGCGTCAGCCTCTAAGGGCTCCTCGGCTCTGGAGAACACCAGAGGGTGTGTAGCCAAGAAGTCTTCGTACCGGGCCACTTGAGCTGGAGGGGCACGCTGACCACCTTGCTGCTGCATCATCTGTTGCTGATGCTGCAGATTGCGGAGGATCTCCAACTGAGTGGCATACAGCTGTTGCCACGTTGGGGGTTGTTGCGGTGGCGGAGGTGGTGGTGGCTGCTGCTGCCCTTCCGGCCCCTGCTGGTTAGCGTTGGATCCGCTAGCATCGTGACCGCTGCGAGTGATAGCCATCTGCAGTAGGTACTTGTAGTAGCCACATTTCATAAGCTTGCATAAATCAATGACAAGATAGAACGTGGCAATATAATGAAGTTTACTGCGTAAGGATAACCTATCAGCAGGCAGTTTTGGAAGAAAAATCATATCTCCCAATAAGAGTCAAGTTAGATGCCCCAATTCAGTTAGTAGCTCGCAAATTTCATATTCTACAACTTTCATGTTTGGCTCAGAATCAAATTAACGCTAGAACTAGGCCGAAAAAATCGAGTTTCAGTTCTCTGTTTTGCTGTTTTTCAGTAGGCCGAGCTGTAGTGTTTTGGTTGCCATTTTTATTTCGCTTAACCAATGGGGTTGAAATTTGGTGAGCATTTCGATTGACAAATTTCAGACAACTTTGTAGTTCAAGTCATAGCCCAGAAGTGAATGGAAAACACCTTAATAGTTAAAACAAGGATAGCTGCAGAATGTTTTCTGCACAACCATTACAACCTTCATCAAGTTTTTGGGGCTCACACATCCCATGCTAATGGATTACATGTTCAAAAGCTTAAAGAAAACTCAACTCCATCTAGCCTATTACATCATAAAACCAAAATTTAGGCTATGCGGAGGATTAACTTGCTACCGCAGCTTCTAGAAGTCGTCTAGGTTGTTAGCTGTAGCCTCGCTGCATGGGAGACGGTGGAGCTGGAAGGGGTGGCATGTCATCCTCTGTGTCCATGTCTGAATCAGGGGCTTCTTTTTCCCCATTCTCTCCACCCTCCTCAAGAAGGTGCTGAGCATCGTGGGCAGCTACCATGGCATTGGCATGCTCCAAGACACCCTGCACGTTCTCAAGCTCATCCCTTACTTGGGTCAGCTCGTTGTGGACATTGTTATGTGCTATGTGGAGGTCGGTCAACTGCCTCTCCAAATCTGCAATCATGGCGTCCCTGGTGCTCACCTCTATGGACAAAGAGGTCCTCTCTACCCCAAGGTCACGGGCACGAACAGACATGTCAATGGCAAGGTTAAGTGCCTCATTTTGTGACCGCCCCAAAAGTGCCTGCAACCGGTGATAAGCCCGGATCCATCTCATCAAGAGTGCGGCTGCAGCAACGGGGTTCTCTGCCACCCTCAGAGGCGAGCTGAGATAGCGCCTCATCTAATGAGCGTCGTCAGGCTGGACCGGTGGAAACAGTCCAAGGAGCTGATGCTCCACAAGGTCCTGGTTCTGGGCACAGAAGGAGCTGATCCCATTGAGAGCAGCTATCTCACAGGTGGTCTCCATATGATGCCCATGGACTTCCATTCTCCATGTGGGAGAGCCACCAAACGCACTCGGGATCGAGTCACGCCACGGTCACGGAGGATGGTTCTCTCATATTGTGGCGGGGTTGGGTAATCAAGCGCCTGCAACACGGACCAAAGGATGCTAGGAAAACCCTCCCATCCTAGGCACTCCGAGAAAGAGACATCATTGGGGTAGCTAGCAAGGTCAGCGTGCATCTGAACAAAAAGGTCAAGTGTGAGAACCGGTTAGCGCCAAAGAAAATAAAAACAGATTCTGGACAGTGTAATAAAAATTATAAAATTCAACACCTACACACCCAAAAATTCCCACCTTTGGCCAGAACATTTTTTAAGTAATTTCAAACAAGTTTCATGTTGAAGGTTTAGCAGAAAACGTCGTTAAGAAGATGTAAAAATTCAATTTTCAACTCACTGTTCCCAGAAATTTCCAGCAGACAGGGGGTTACCATTTTAAGCATAACTCTTATTCTACTAAGCCAAATTCGTTGAAATTTCTACAGCACAAACTAGATAACATTTATGACAACTTTCATGTGGAACACTTTTTCGTTTGACAAGGTTTTCAGGTTCGAAACGATGATACAAACAGAACTGTTTTCGGCAGAGTTTCAGCATAATTTTCGGTTGTTATTCAAATTTTGATGACGGGTAGTTCAATGGTCATGCATTATGGTTCAATAGAGTTTCCGTGAATTACAATGCATGATTAGCCTATTCGTTCGCACCAACACATGTGCCAATAAACTTTTGGCCTACGAAGTTAGTGCCGGTGGCTAGGCAATATCCGTCTCTCCCTATATTAACTAGCCGAACCTTTCTAACCGTTCAACTTACGGAATCGTGGTTAGTGTACCTGCAGAAAATTCCATTCCAGAGCATTTACAATGAACCTCCCGTGCCAGCACTCACGGAAGCGTCCCCATTCATTACCACCCACTATAGTGGTGGCACCCGAACGTTCAACATTGAATGGGCAATGCTTCATATGTCACCAAGGCAACATATTCACAATTTCATACGCTCATGAAAATGGTGTATTGACTTTGTGGCGCCATCATATTTGCATATGATGCCGTGGTACGCTACAGCAATCGTCGTACCTTGCTCCCACCATGCTATTCTAGTTTCATACGCCATCACCGCGTATTGACTATGTGCCGCCACTATATTTTCATATAGTGTCGTGGTACGTTACAGCAATCGCCGTACCTTGCGCCCACCATTGCAAAAAGTAAATGATAGAATGAAATATGCTGGGAGTCAGTATAATATATAATTAGCCACCTATCATATCATGATCCCTTAACCCACATAGGCTTCACGCTCTATATATCATCCTTAGCGGTGCTATGGATAACATTCCATCGCAAGTGCGCGGCGGAAGCAAGAGTTGACAAGTTTTATTCAAAAATATTTATTTAGGGTCTGTTGCTCTCTCTGGTGCGCATGTTTCGGCTCTGATACGAGCTGTGGTGGACTTCTCCGAAATTATTCCAAGTTAAGTACCCCTGGACCACTAATCAAGCAGTCAGGCACTTAATCCGGAATAAGCTAGAGCGCCGTCTGATTATACCCGATTAACCACGTACTTTCACGATCGAAACAACACGCGCGGCCACACGAAGGTGAGTCCCAGAAATTACAACATTCCACAATTTCAACATAAATAAATAGTATCATCAAGTTATTAAAAACCAAGTTCGAATTTCAAATCAAAGTACGAGAGTTCATTGTAGCGGAAATTAAACTAACGACGATACATAGCAACACCACGATGAAGCCGACCATGGTGCTACTCCTCCCGATCCTCGGCAGAGGACGGAACCCACTCGACATGCCAGCCAGGAGGAACCTGGGTAGGCCAAGTGATGGAATCCACTGCCACATCCATAACAGTACCTAAAATAAATAGCCACAAGCAAGGCTGAGTATACTAATACTCATCAAGGCTTACCCGTCAGGTGAAAAATACGTCACCGACTTCTAGACATGAGAGGCTTTTGGCTGGTGGGTTTGTTTGTCAGAAAGCAACTAAGAGTGGATCCTTATTTTCTTGATTTTAGCATCAAATTCTAGTAGTGTTAACCATTCTAGATTAGCATCCTCTCTAAGCATGCAAGTGGTGCAATACAATTTAATACATACAACATGTTCATCATCCTGTGGCGGACCACTCCGAAATTATTTCAAGTTAAGTACCCCGGGAACACTAATCGAGGGGGCACTTAATCCGGAATAAACTGGAGCGCCGTCGGATTAAACCCGATTTAACCACGTACTTTTCTCGATCGAAACAACAGCACGCCCACACGAAGGTGAGTTCCAGAGATTACAACATTTCACAAATTTAACATACGTAAAGGGGTATCATAGAGTTATTACAAACCGAGTTTGAATTTAAATCAGAGTATCAAATTCTTGCAGCGGAAATAAAGTAGTTCATTGCAGCGGAAAGATAAACTAATGACGATACAACGTAACACCATGATGAAGCCTGCCACGGTGCTACTCCTCCCGTTCCTCGGCAGAGGACGGAACCCACTCGATGTGCCATCCAGCGGAAATAGTTTAAACTGCTGCCTGCAGAAATGAAATAAATTCATATAAAATTAAAAATACATCCAATTCAGGAAATTTTCCTACCAGAGCTAATCATGAGTGCAAGGAGGGCTCTGGCCAAGTGGTGGCTCAAAATGACCCTTGGACAGTCCTCATTAAATTTTTATTTGAAAACACATATCTATTTATTTGCTAGTCTAAACAGAGCAAAAATTAAGTTTGGCATTTTTAAAAGATGCGCTAACAAGTTTTTAGGCCTCTGGAGAAAAATGGTGATTTTTAGCTGCATGGATTATTTTTAACAATTTCTGGACTACAAAAATACAGGAAACACATTTTAATTCATAACCGAGGCTACAGTCCATATTTTTAGGTCCCCTTTGGACAAAAGGTGTCCAAAGTCACTGCAAACAACATATCCAAAGCTCAGCCCTAGCGGTGCTCTGGATTTTAAATGGTGCACAAGTTTCTAAATTCACAATTTGAATTTTAATTCAAAAATGGTTCACCAAAAGTATATACATGCTTAAATGAGATTGGATTTTACAATCTCATGAGTCCAGGGAGTATTTTTGTGCATTTTTCTGATTTTTGTACGATTTTTAGTGGATTTTACAAGATTCGGGAAAAATAGATCTAGGTTTAAGAATCTTTTTACGTTGGAGACCGTAGAACTTTTAAAACTTCGCGAACAGGTCCCTGACTTTTACACTGGGAACCCTGGAAAAACGAAGACGAAGAACATATGCCCTCGGCTCGTCGCCGGAGTTGCGTCGGCCAAACGACGGCGAGCTAGGGTCGGGGAAGTGGGGGAAAAGAACCAGGAGCTCACCACGAGTCGATTGGTGGCGGTTGGGAGGCCGGGGGAAGCTCGGAGTTCGCCGGCGACGTGCGGTGGCGGTGCGGCCGCCGCGAGATCGATTCCGGCGAGGGCAGTGGGTCTCGTCGGGGTTGGAGGGGTCCTGGAGCACCAGTGGAGCTTGGGGAAGCTGTTGGCGTGCTCGGTTGACCTCGGGGACGGCTCGGCGTAGGGTCTCGACGTGAGGGTGCTCCGGCGGCCGAAAATGGAGATTTGGGGGAAATCTCGATTTCTCGCCGGAGAAGCGATGGTAGCTCGAAAGGAGTGGGGGAAAAGGGAGCTAGGGTAGAGGTCTAGCTCTGTGCGCGAGGAATTTGGGAATGGTGGAGAATGGAGGGCGAATTTCTCTTCGAAGCACGGCTCGGTCCGCGCGGCGCGAGGTTGAAGACGACGGGAGCGAGCACGAGGAGAGGGAGAAAGGCTGAGCGCTAGCTGAGGGGAGGAATGAGGATGCTCAGTGGAGTGTTTGGAGTGCGCTAGAGGCACTGAGTTGCCTCGGAAACGCTCGCGTGCACAGCTCGGCGCGAGCAGACCGCCATGAGTGCGGTCCGAGCTCGGGCAGCGCGCGAGCGGCTCGATTGGGCGAGGGAGATCCTTGCGTGACGCTGGGGGATCTCCTACAGGGCTTCTTCGCGTGGAGCGGGACGAAATCGCGGCCTGCGGGATGGCGTAGCGCGGCGCGCGCGGCTGCGGCCAGTGGCCGAGCGAGCTCGCCATGATGGCGCTCCGCGGCGCGAGGCAAAACGCGACGTCGCTGGCGTCGTGATGGCTCGGGAAGAAGTCGGACAAGCGCGTGAGGACAAACGCCACACGCCGCCGCGGCTTGGCCCGCTCGGCGCGGCCTCCGCCGCTCGCCGGCCACGTGGCGGCCGACTCCCGGCCGGAGCAGTGGCGCGCCAGGGCCACTGTTGGGCGCCCGTGGAGCTCCTATGCCCCTTTCGAATTTTCTGCAAAAATTTGAACTGAACATGAAAAAGTGTGAAAATAAAAGTTGGAGTTTGAGAGGTGGGACACAACTTTCTTTTTGGGGTGAAGCTGAAATTTCAAATTTTTCAAGCTCAAAAACCAAAATTCAAAAAGGTGTTCAGAACTGTATTTCGAGTTTTCGAGGGGCTAAACTGCAAAATTTTCAAAAGTTCCAAACAGTGACTAGGCCTTATTTGTGATTACTAACAACTTTTATTTTTGGAGATTTTCAAGTTTAGTACAAAATTCTTGAGATTTCAGTTGGGTGTTAAACAACCTTTGTTTTTGAGTTTCAATTTGAATTTTTGATGAATTTTTGAATCCTACCACCATTATTTCCCTTTTTAATCTGTTTCAAAGGTGTTTTCATCATTGTTACATCAGAGATGTCACACATCCTCATACTTTCACTTGTTACTCAATGCAGCACAGCGGTCAAGCAGTCTGATTAACCGCGAGAAGCGGAGAGTTCGAACCAAATTTTGCTACCTGGCCAGGGGACACCCAACACACATGGATAATGCTTGCTATAAAAGGCACAAGCACTTCCCAACCTTTCCTATCAATCCACAATTCAGCGCCGGGTCCACTCCCTTAGGATAAACGTTTACCGCTTCACTCACGGCATCACGCATATATCCACATGTGTACAGCAAGGGAAACAAAATGTTTCCAAGGAGAGATGGCTATCGGTCCTAGCTGCTTCAATCTGGTGCCGGACTTACCGATTCCCATAGGTCGGCATTCGTGTGGTACGTTCAAAAACTTGACACACAAAACCACACGTTTCGACCTTAATCCAATTATCATACACGGACGGGAGATCTACACATACCATCCCGCCCGTCCATCCTTATGATTCCAACATAAGTAAAGACAAGCAACTCCTATATCTCGCGAGTGACAGGAAATCACTCGATTTGTAACGGTCCTAAAGGCATTGCTCTACCGATCCTCTCATACTAGTATTTCAAGACATAGGTACTAGAATCATGCAACTAGGGTGTTCAAACAACTCCATGAACGTAAATGCACAAGCATAAATAATTCGTAGTTACACAATTTAAAGATAGGTTATGCTTTGGGGCTTGCCTTCTTGAGCTAAACCACTGTCAGGCTCCGGGTCGATCACGACGACGTCGGCACCACCATCGGGGACTTCTTCGTTGACGGGGACGAGGTTGTAGGTGCCGTCAGCGAGAGCGCCTTCTACATGAGATGCACAACTTTAATGTGGCTGCCTAAGTGATCTAAAAGCAAGGCCTTGGAGGCTTTATTCACCTAGACATACTAGTGAACTATTCTCTTCTTCATAAAATTAGAGAAGGTATGTGGAAATTTTTATGCCTTCATGATGGTGATTGTGTACACATATACAATAATTCAAATTATTATTTTTAAGCAAGGGTGCAGTTTTGGATTTTTAGACTTTACATGCTCCACATTTACTCCAATTAACTAAGTGATCTATTTCTTTTTATAAACTCAATTCTACTCTAGTTTCTTCTCATTTTTGTTTCTCTGTTTCTGTTCATCCTTTTTATCCTTAAACTTTATGACTGCTACTGGAGTATAAGAGTCACTCCAAAATTTAGCCAAAACTGAGCTACACATAATTTATTGAAAATGGAACAAGTTGCTGCTCAAGGAATCAAGATTAATTCATATAAAATCAAAATTACTTCCAAAACAGGAGATTTCTCTACCAGAGCTATACATGAGTGAAAGAAAGGCTCTGACCAAGTGGTGGCTAAAAATAACTCTTGGACAGCCCTCAATAATTTTCTATCCGAAAACCAACATCTATTTATTTGCTAGTCTAAACAGAGTCAAAAATTAAGTTTATAATTTTTACCACATGTGCAAACAAGTTTCTAGACCTCTGGTGAAAGATGTTGATTTTTGGCTGCATGGATTATTTTTAATAATTGCAGAACTAAACTAGAATAGGAATCACAAAATAAATCATAACTGAAGCTACAGTCCATATTTTTAGGTCTCTCTTTGGACACTAAGCGTATATAGGTATCACAAGCAACATATCCAAAGTGCAGCTCCAGAAGAGTTCAGGATTTGAAATGGTGCACAAGATTCTAAAAACTAACTTTGAATTTTAATTCAAAAACTATTCATCAAAAGTGTATACATGCCAACATGAGATTGGAGTATACAATCTCACGAGTCCAGGGAGTATTTTGTGCATTTTTCTGATTTTTCTACAATGTTTAGTGGATTTTACAAGATCTCAAAAAAATAGATCTAGGTTTAAAAATCTCCTTTACGCCGGGGACCCTAAACCTTTTAAAACTTTACAAACACACCCCTGAAACTTTCACGGAGGACCCTAGAACTAAATTGGGGAACGCATCTAGGTCCTTGGCTCGTCGGCGTTGTTGCACCGGTGAGGAGACGGCGAACTAGCGCGGGGAAAGTTGGGAGAAATGACGAGGGGCTCACCACGAGTCGTTTGGGGTTGGTCTCGTGGCCGGTGGTTTAGTGGCGAGGCTCGTCGACGGTGAGCGGCGGAGCGACTTGCTCCGGCGACGTCGGTAGCCAGCTGTGGGGGTCGAGACGGGGTGCGACGTGGCTTGAATGCTTCACCGGAATGAGGCAGAGCTCGTCGAGGTGCTTGGCGGCGACGGGGATGGCCGGAGAATAGGGCTCGGCGTGGAGGTGGAACTCGGGGGCGGAAATGGAGGAACGACGAGAAATCTCTTGGATTCTAAGCGAGTAGTGCTCAGTTTTTGTTAGGGATGGTTCGAGGGGCTAGCGAAGAGAGTGAGCGAGCTATGGGTGCAGTGGATTTGGGTTTCGTGGAGGGAGTGTGGGGGATTTTGGCCTGCAGTGGCATGAGCTCGAGCTCGGTTCACGGCGGCCGGAGGTGGAAGAAGGGGTGAGGGAGCATGAGGAGAAGGAGAAAGGCATTGTGCTGGGCAAGGATGGAAATGAGAGTTGCTTGGGAGAGTATTGGGCAGCTGGAGAGGGCTGCCAGCTAGGGGAAAGCGTGCACGCGAGCTTGGGCCGTCGGAGCCGCCATTGATGGCTCTGACAGCTCGGGCAGAGCGCGGCCGCGGGTTGGGGGAGGAAGATCACGGCGTGGGCGAGCGAAAGTCCTCTGGCGTTGCTGTTTGGCACGAAGCGGGCGTGAATCCGACCGTGGGAGGCTCGGCTCGGCGTGCTCCGCCGCGGCCAATGGAGCGCTCGGCCGCCATGATGGCGCGCCACGCGGCGACGTTGACAGAACGTGGGAAACAACCGGGCGTGGACGCTGGCGTGTGCACGGGGAAGTGAGACGCGGCTGCCACGGCTTTGGCTGGCCAGGCAAGGTCATCGCCGCTCGCCAGCCATGTGGCGGCCGCTGGCGGCCACTGCCGGCCTGGACAGAGCGCTTGTCGCGACGCCCGTGGAGCATCCCCGGTTCAACGGGTTTAACTCCAAAAATTTGAACTACACCTGAAAAAGTGCAAACACAAAAGTTGGAATTTGAAATGTGGGACACAACTTTCTTTTTGGGGTGAACCCGAAATTTCAAAATTTTCAAGCTCAAACAAGCCATTTTTGAACAGGCGTTCAGCATGGTTTTTTGAGTTTTTAAGGGGCATGACTGCAAAATTTGAAAAAGTTTCCATCAGTGACTCAGCCTTATTTGTGATGACCAACAACTTTTATTTTTGGAGATTTTTAAGTTTAGTACAAAATTCTTGAGATTTCAGTTGGGTGTGAAAAAGGCCTTGTTTGAAATTTAAATTGCGAATTTTGGTCAAATTATGTCTGCTACCACCATTGCTACCCTTTTATCCTGTTTTAATTGTGTTTTTAATGTACTAAATATCAGGGATGTCACAGCCATGCACAATATTTTCCATGTCTCCCTACTTAAAAAGTGTCTTCGTGCTCCGACCGAAGTTGTTGAGCAAGAAGAACTCTCGATTGAACCGGATCTTTCTTATGACGAGCATCCCATCAAGATCCTCGATGAGAAAGAGAGAAATACCCGAAGAAAGGAAGTTAAAATATACAAAATTCAGTGGAGTCATCATACTAAAGATGAAGCAACATGGGAAACCGAATAATATCTTAAAAAGAACTTTCCTGATTTCCTCCCTAAGACCAAGGTATCTTTTTCCCACATTGTCCTTAAGCACAATCGAATCTCGAGACGAGATTCTTTTTAAGGGGGTTAGATTGTGACATCTCTGATGTTAAATTTTAAAAGTTCACTAAAAACAAGTATGAAAACAGGGTTAGAGCAAAAGAATGGAAATAAACTCAAATTGGGTTTCAAAATTCAAAGTTTGAATTCAAAAAAGGTTGAAATTGACACCAGCTGAGATCTCACAAACTTTCTACTAAACTTGAAAATCTCCAAAAAAAGCAAAGTTTTTTGCCATCCCAAATAAAGCCTAGTTACTGTTTGGAACTTTTTCAAATTTTGTAGTTAAGCCCCTCAAAAACCCTGAAAACCGTGTTGAACACCTTTTCAAACCTAGCTTGTTTGAGCTTGAAAAATTCATATTTTCACGTTCCTTGAAAGTTGTGTCCCATCTTTCAAACTCGAACTTTAGTTTTTGCACTTTTGAAACTTCAGCTCAAATATTTGGAGAAGACGAGATGGGAGCAGGGGAGCCCCTGGGGCGTTCCGACCAGAGCCCTGGCTCGCTCTGCCCTAGGCCGTGGTTGGCCGCCACGTGGCCGGCGAGCGGCGGTGACCTCGCCTGACTGGCCAAACCCTCGGCAGCCGTGTCCTGGCTTCCCACGCACACGCCTGACCCCCTGAGCCGTCCCGCCACACACCACGCACGCCACCTCATCGCGTCACGCGGACACGCCATCATGGCGAGCGGAGCTCTGCCAATGGCCGCAGCTCGCCCGCGCCGGAGAGAAGTCGTGCGACCCGGCTTTGCACCCCGCTATGCGCCACAGCTCGCGCTAAGTATCCCTTGCTTGCAGCGCGCAATCTCTGCCCGCCAACCCCCTCCGCTCGCTCTACCCGAGCTGTGAGATCCATCAATGGAGACTCCGATGAACAGAGCACGCGCGCGTGCACCCCAAGCAACCCCAGCCGGTTCTAGCTCGCTCCAAGGCTCCACCAAGTGACCCTTGCCTCCTTGCTCAGCTAGCGACACCGCCATTCCCTTTCCCCCCGTGCTCCCACACATCTTCTTCCACCTTCGGCCACGAGGAGCCGAACTGAAGAAGCTCGCAGCCGCCGGCCAAATCCCCTAGGGTCCCCGACGTAAAAAGATTCTTTAGATCTAGTAAAAATTTTGGAGATCTTCTAAAATCCGTTTAAAATCGTAGAAAAATCAGAAAAATGCATAAAAATACTCCCTGGACTCGTGAGATTATAAACTCCAATCTCATGTTTGCATCATAGTTATTCGGACCGGACCAGCCGGTTCGACCGGTCCAACCGGGAACCGGAGCCCCTACCGGTTCGGTTCACGTAAAAGACCGACCTACAATCAAACCGCTATTGGGCCGCTCGAACCGGGTTAGACCGGGCGGGTTTCCTTAAAAACCAGGCATTCAAACCGGCATCGAACCGCTGCTGGCGCTCGTATCCACTCTGGGGCGTGCTGAGTAGCAAAAATACCCTTTAAAGGGCGCCACCAGGCCTCGTACCCACGACCCAAGCCTCCAAAAGGGAAGAAACTTACCACTGCGCTACACTTGTGTTGCTGATTTTACTAGGAAACGTCTTCTATTTGAACCGTTTTGGACCGGCGGTCTAACCGGTTGAACCAATCAAACCATGAACTCATGGCCTCGCAGGTTCGATGCCCGGTCCGGTCCTAATAACTATGGTTTGCATGCATATGCTTTTGGTGAATGGGTTTTGAATTAAAATTTAAACTCAGTTTTAAGGGATTTATGCACCATTTCAAATCCGGAACTCCATTGTAGCTGAATTTAGGGTATGTTGTATGCTTAGCCTGTAGTAGCATTGTGTCCAAAGGGGACCTAAAAATATTGTCTGTAGCCTCTGTTATTAATTGTTTAGTTATTTCTATTCTAGCTCAGTTCTAGATTTATATAAAATTTTTTCCTACAGTAAAAAATCATCAACATCCACGAGAGGTCTAGAAACTTGTTAGCACATGCTAGAGGAATGCTAAACTTAATTGTTGACTCTGTTTAGGCTATCAAATAAATATATATATGTTTTCGGTTTGGTATTTGTTTAGGACTGTTCAAGTGGTATTTTTAGCTGCCACTTGGCCAAATCACTTCTTTTGATCATGCCTAGCACTGGTAGCAAAATCTACTGTTTTGGAAGTACCTTTGATTTTATATGATTTAATCTTGAATCTCCGGTCAGTGACTTGTACTATTTTTAATAAATTCTGTACAACTCGGTTTTAGCTAAATTTTGGGGTGATCTTAGCTCTTATACTCCAGTAGCTGTCATAAAGTTTGTAGATTAAAAGGATGAACAGAAACAGAGAAACAAAAATGCGAAGGAACAAGAGTAAAAATTGGAATTAATAAAAGGATATAGATCACTTGTGAATGACCAAATCAAATGTGGGTGCATGTTGGTTTTAATTCCAGAACTAAATAGTTGCATAAGACATAATAGTTTAAATTGTTTTATATATGTACACAATCACCATCAAATAAACTTAAGCCTAGCACCCCCCCGCCTTCTCTATTCTTGTGAAGAAAAGAATTGTACACTAAAGTGTCTAGGTGAATATGGCTTTCAAGTGCCTTAGCTTTCAGACCTAAAAAAAATTGCAGCCACACTTAAACTTGTGCATCTCATGTAGAAGGCGTCCTCGCTGACGGTACTTACAACCTCCTCCCCGCCAACAAAGAAGAAGCTCCCGAAGGTGGTGCCAACGTCATCGTGATTGACCCGGAGATTGACGCCTGTGTAGCTCAAGAAGGCAAGCTCTGGAGCATAACCTAACTTTAAAGTTTATACAACTATGAATTATCTATGTTTTTACATTTACATTCAAGGAGTTGTTTGAACACCCTAGCCCGGTACCCGATTGATACAGCTAGGACCGATAGCCATTTTTCATTGGAAATGTTTTTCCCTTGCTGTACACAAGTGGTTACATGCGTGAGATCAGCTGGCGTTAGTACGTGAGTATCCGATAACCTTGTATCCTAAGGGAATGGACCCGGCGCCAAACTGTGGATTGAAGGGAAAGGTTGGATAGTGTTTGTGCCTTTTATAGCAAGCATTATCCGTGTGTGTTGGGTTTCCCTGGTCAGGTAGTTAAATTCGTTTCTAAGTATCTGTTTCTTGCGGTTAATGAGACTGCTTGACCGCTGTGCTACATTGAGTAACAAGTGGAACTATGAGATGATGAACTTGTTGTTTGTACTAAATTGTATTGCACCACTTGTATGCTTAGAAAGGTTGCTCATCTAGAATGGCTAAAACTACTAGAACCTGATGCTAAAATAATGAAAGTAAGGATCCACTCTTAGTCACTTTCTGGCAAAACAAACCCACCAGCCAAAAGCCCTCTCATGTCTAGGAGTCGGTGATGTAGTTTTCACCCGATGGGTAAGCCTTGCCGAGTACTAGTATACTCAGCCTTTTATTTCAGGTACTACTTTGGATGAGACGGTGAATGCTGTCACTTGGCCTGCCTAGGTTCCTCCTGGCTGGCACGTCGAGTGGGTTCTGTCCTCTTCCGAGGATCGGGAAGAGTAGCACCATGGATGGCTTCATTGTGGTGTTGCTATGTATCGTCAATTAGTTTATTTCCGCTGCTTTGAACTCTCGACTTTTATTTATGTAACACCCTAAAATTAGCCCCATTTGAAATTTAGTAATTAAATAGCTTTTTATATCCAAGTGCTCATGAAAATGTAGGGAAAATAAAATTTTGAATAATTAAAAGCAAATATAAGAAATAGAAACATTATTGTTGCATTCATTCTGGTGCATTAATTTTTAATTGTTGAATTCAAATTTGAATTTGAATTTGAATTCAAAAGAAAGTTTGAATAAACGAAAACCAATTCTTTTCCTATTCCTATTCCTTTCCCCATTTCAGCCTAGCCGTACTCCCCTCCGCGCGGCCCAGCAACGGCCCAACACCGCAGCCCGCTCCGCCCAGCCGCGCGCGCACCCTCTCTCCGCTTTGAGTCGCCGACACCGTGGTCCCACATGTCATCTCCTCCTTCTACCTCGTGTCCGAGCAGGACTCCTCTGCGCCGCCGCTTCCGCGTCGAATCCCAACAAAATCCCGAGCTTCGCACGCACGCCAAGGCACCCTTGGGCCCCTATAAAACCGCCGCAACCCCCTGTGCGCAAACCCCTAGCCCTAGCCGCCTCAAGCTCGCGCCGCCGAACCCTAGCCACCGCCGTCGCCTTGAGCTTGCTCCACCGCCCCATTGCCGTCAAAATCAAGCCTAGGAGCTTCGCAAGGTAAAGAGGAAGCCGCCAAGACCTTTCTCCCTTCCTCTCTCGCTTTGTAGCGCTCAAAATTGCTCGTCGGACTTCCTTCCCTGCTGCCGCTCGTCGCCGGACGTTTCCGACACCCGAGCTTCGAGCATGACCCCAAAACGAGTTCTCCATCTTCCCCTCTCTCTTTTGACCTAGGCGCGACGAGATTTGGAGCCCCCAAGCTCCGAGCAGAGTCAACTCCGGCGAGGCCGCTGCCGCGCACCGCCGCCAGCCGCCGTGTTTCCAGTGACCCTTGAGCTCGATCTAACCGTGGCCGCTGGATTCAAATCCGACGGTTAGATCTCAATCCCGATCTAAACCAAGCCGGTTCACCGTGAACCCGTGGACCGCGGTTCATGGCCGGTCCACGCACAGTTGACCGTGACGTCAGCTGACGTTAGCCCTCCACCGCCACCGTGGCAGTTTTGCATTTTAGCCCCTGCCTTTTCGCGAAATCAACCCGCAGTCCAAGCTAGTTCAAAAGATATTTATAGATTAGTCCTTTTTCTTTTGGTTTCGCCCCTGCGCTTTTGAAAAATAGTGCCTGCCGTCCTGTCTGGTCTTTTTACTCAAAAGTCCTTTGGTTTTTTATAAAATTATGTTTTAGGTCCCTGGTTTCTTTCAAAAACACCCCTAGAAGCCTAAAAGTCTTACCAGCAAGCCCCTAGAGCCTGTTTTAAGCGTACTTTCTTCGTTTTAACTCCGATTTGACTGATTTTCACGTTCATGTGTTCGTAGTGGAGCGTACAATAACTCTAAAGCCTTCTTTTCATCTTTTGTTTATGTTTGGTGTACTGTTATAATTAAATACCTTGCTTGCATGTATGTGTGGATGCTTGTGTGGTGATCGATGTGAGTAGCTGACGAGCCGTTTGAGTTCGCCGACGATCCCGTTCCCAAAGAGCAGGTGCAGCAGCAGTTCGCTGAGGAAGGAAAGTATAACACGGGCAATCCTTGATTACCTATACACCATTTAATCTTATATTCATATGCATGTGTCTAATATTGTTATACATTAAGGATGTTCCTAGTCTTTACCTTATTCCTTGTTTACCTGGGTTATATGCATTATGGTTAGCATTTGCTATGCGCTGCAACCAACATTTATTTTAATGTCAATATTGAATTAATGGTTCACTTCAATGATGATTAAAAGATGCTTTTTAGCAACATGGTTCGGGGAACTAGAGCATGTGCTTCGTGCTTTGTTCTAGTGTCTCTATAAGGTTTGGTCTAGGGAATTAGAGCATGTGCTTCGTGCTTTGTTCCAATGTCTCTCCGTAAGGTCTGGTTCTTAAAGTGGCAACCCAGGAACTTGTTTGCCATCGTTGGAACTATAATGGCTCTGGTCTTGGATAATTAGCTTATACGTCTCTAGCTCGCCAGTGGTTACCAAAAGGCGTATGTGGGGAGCATGGGTGAGAGTATAGTTTGATCCATCGAGGACGGATTTATCCGTTGGCTATGTCTCGTTAGGCAAAGTCCCGTGATGTAAGCGCCCGATGTACGGCAGCTTCACACGTTGCGATGATTGCGCTCTCGCTCTGGACGCCATTGACCCCCTTAGGTTGCGCCCTGAGCGTATGTGAATCTCGATGCCTTGGTTTATGCTGCCTATGTTGAACCAAAACGGCTATTGTGCTTGTTAGGGTGTTTTGTGAAAGTCCTTGTAGCATAAGTTCTTTTGGAATTATGCGACCGGCGGGTAAAGGGCGAAACCTCTTCAAAGTGTTGATCTATCATGATAGCCGTGCTCACGGATATGAGCGGCCTGGATCCTTTTTGATTAGAAGATGATGTTGAGGTTGATGTTGGAATATTCTATGATTATTTATACATTATTATTAATGGGTTTATACTTGGGTTTCTACTCTTTTGTAGTAATTTGGATGATAATAAAATGAAACTACTAAAGATGCTATCGCAGTTTAACCGTGTCCAGCCTTTTGTTCTTGCATAACCCGTGTTATACTTGTTAAGTAAGATGGTTTACTTACACTTGCAACTATTCAACAAAATCCCGGATGGGTAACAGATGGAGTAGTGGATGAGCAGTCGCTTGCTGAATTTCCGGAGGATCTGCCATACTTCTAGCTGTGTTCAACCAGTCGGTGTCGCTGTGGACTTGAGGCTCTACTAGTTATGAAACGTTTGCTATTATTAAGACTTCCTCTGTATTATTTGTTTAAGACTATGTCTTGTGTTAAACTCTGATGTAAACTATTTTATTCAAGCATTGTGTTCTTTGAGATTCAATATTTGTAATCTATATGTGTTCTGTGGACATCCTGGGCACACATATGGAAGCATTCGGATTTCTCGGAAATCTGGGTGTTACAAAGTTGTTATCAGAGCCGTGCTGACTGTAGGATCACAGCCTAGATAGAACGGTCGATTAGATTTTGCTTAATCCTTGCTCTTTTGTTATCTTCTACCTTGGATTGAGTTTCTATTGAAAAATGGTGTTCTATCCTACCTCTGTCCATTGTGAAAAAGTTTCTAACTTTTTGATTACTCTTTCATCTCGATGCTATAGATGGCTCGCACGAAACAGACACCCCGTAAGAGTACCTGTGGCTACCTTCCACCCCGCATCGCTGAATACCCGTTGGTGGCACGGAACCTAGATGCCTACCAGGATTGGGAAGATGTAACACCCAGATTCCCAAGAAATCCGAATGCTTCCATATACAACTCTGCTAGTTTGGCATCAGAATATGTAGTCTTCACCGGAATAAAGTGAGCCACCTTCGTCAATCGGTCCACTATCACCCATATAGAGTCATAACCTTTCTGTGTGCGGGGCAGTCCTGTTATAAAATCCATACCCACTTCTTCCCACTTCCACTCTGGTATCTTCATAGGCTGAAGCAAACCTGCCGGTCTCTGGTGTTCGGCCTTGACTCTCTGACATACATCGCAAAGAGCTACGTGTGCTGCAACATCGCGCTTCAAACCATACCACCAAAATCTTTCCTTGAGGTCCAAGTACATCTTGTACTTCCCGGGTGAATGGAATATGCTGACTCGTGCGCTTCCCGTAAGATAACATCCTTGATATGCTGCTGATCTGGCACCACTATTCTGTTACCATACCACACTGTTCCTTGATCATCCAATCGGAATCCTGGCGCTTTATCTGTCCCTACCTTCTTAATCAACTCCTTGATTTCCTCATCCTCCAATTGACCTTTTCGGATTTCCTGTTCAAGAGTTGGCTCCACTTCTAGCTTGGTCACGTTGGCTACCATACCCAAGTTCGAGCGTTCGAATTCCCAACTAAGCTCTTCCGGCAAATTCTGACTCGTCAACACATTCGCATAACTCTTTCTACTCAAAGCATCGGCCACCAAATTAGCCTTCCCTGGATGGTAATGAATTTCCAGTTCAAAGTCATTGATCTTCTCAAGCCATCGACGTTGCCTCATATTCAACTCGGATTGCGTGAACACATACTTAAGGCTCTTGTGGTCGGTATAGATGTCGCACTTGTGCCCAATCAAATAATGCCTCCAGATCTTCAACGCGTGTACCACGGCTGCCAATTCCAGATCATGTGTCGGATAGTTCAGCTCATGTCTCCTCAACTGTCTGGATGCATATGCCACAACTCTACCCTCCTGCATGAGTACACATCCCAATCCTTGACGAGACGCATCACAATACACTGAAAAACTCTTAGTAACATCTGGCAGTACCAATACTGGTGCAGTGGTCAGCCTTTTCTTCAACTCCTCGAAGCTAGCTTGGTACTGCGGCGTCCACACGAACTTAGCATTCTTCTCTAGCAATGATGTCAAGGGCTTGGCAATCTTGGAGAATCCCTCAATAAAACGCCGATAGTAGCCTGCCATTCCGAGAAAACTCCTGATCTCACTGACATTCTGCGGTGGGATCCAATTGAGAATGTCTCTAACCTTCTTCGGATCAACTGCGACACCTCCATTTGACAACACATGGCCCAAGAATGATACCTCCTTCAACCAGAATTCACATTTGCTCAACTTAGCATACAACCGGTGCTCCCTGAGCCTCTGCATTACTAACCTCAAGTGTTCCTCGTGTTCCTCCTCATTCTTGGAGAAAACCAGAATATCATCAATGAACACCACAACGAACTTGTCGAGATAATCCATGAACACGCTGTTCATCAAATACATGAAGTAGGCCGGTGCATTAGTCAATCCAAAGGACATAACTGTGAACTCATACAAACCATACCGGGTAGTGAAAGCTGTCTTAGGGATGTCTGTCACCCGAATCCTCATCTGATGATAGCCCGATCTAAGTTCGATCTTCGAGAACACACAAGCTCCCCTTAATTGGTCAAAGAGATCATCGATCCTTGGTAGTGGGTACTTGTTCTTGATGGTGACCTCATTGAGGGCTCGATAGTCTATGCACATCCTCTGCGTCCCGTCTTTCTTATCAACAAACAACACTGGAGCTCCCCAAGGCGAAGAACTAGGACGAATATACCCCTTAGCTAGTAAGGCCCTCAATTCTTCTTTAAGTTTCTTTAATTCTTTTACCCCCATTCTATATGGTCTATTAGCTATGGGTGTTGTGCCAGGCATAAGTTCAACAACAAATTCAACTTCACGTTCCGGAGGCATACCTGGCAATTCATCTGGGAACACCTCTGGATACTCGTTCACCACTCGAATGTCCTTCAACTCTGTGCCTTCAGCCTGATTGACCTGACCGTGCTCTGTGGATTTGGTTGCTTGATACTCAATCTTCTCCCCTGATGGAGCCACTAACTGAACTGCACGCTTAGAACACTGTATGACGGCATCGTACTTCGCTAGCCAGCTCATTCCCAAAATTAGATCCATCCCGATAGAGTATAGGACTATAGGGTGTGCTAAGAAGTCTACCCCCCTTATGTTAACTGCTATATTAGGACAACGTAATGTGGCCCGAAGTTCTCCCCCCGGTGAGTTAACTAGCATGGTGTTCCCCATAGGTTTCATAAGCATCAAGTTCTTTTTCATAAATTCAGCAGATATAAAAGCATGCGAAGCTCCAGAATCGAACAAAACTGTAGCAGGTTGTGAGTTGACCGGAAAAGTACCGACTACCACATCTGTGGCTCCTTCTGCAGTTTCTGCTCCCACATGGTTGAGCCTGCCCTTGGCGTAGTTCTGCTGGCCATGGTTCCCCTGTGCCTGCTGCTGATTTCCATTCTGAGCTGGTTGTGGTCCTGCCTTCTGGTTGTTATTCTGACCGGTGGAGTTCTGGACCCTCCGGGGACAAGAGTTAGCATAATGTCCCTGTTCACCACAGTGGTAGCACGCCCTTGGGCCGACAGGAATGGTGTTAGCCTGGGTGGTGCGCAAAGCCTGAGTGTTCTGCTGCACGTTCTGGTAGCGCTGCTGTTGCTGCTGGGGTGGTGCATACTGGGGACGTTGCTGGTTCTGGCCACGGTTCTGAAGGCTTGACTGTCCCTGAGTGCGCTGCTGATTCACCTGCTGGAGGTTGTAGCGGGAGCGGACATTGCTGCCAGATTGCTGGTTCATGAACTTCCTCTTCTTGTCCTCAATCTCACGACGCTTGTGCTCCACCATCAGAGCACCATCGACCAGCCCGCCGAAGGTTGGAAAGGTGATGCACATCAACTGCAATTGTAAAACATCCTGGAGTCCATTCCGGAAGCGAGTTTGCCTCTTCTCGTCTGTCAACACTATGACATCTCTGATGTAAACATGAAGAAAACACCTTTACCACAGGTTAAAAAGGGAAAAAGTGGTGATGGAATTCAAAAAAATTCATCAAAAATTCAAATTAAATTCAAAAACAAAGGTTGTTTGACACCCAACTGAAAACTCAAGAATTTTGTACTAAACTTGAAAATCTCCAGAAATAAAAGTTGTTTGTCATCACAAATAAGGCCTAGTCACTGTTTGGAACTTTTGAAAATTTTGCAGTTTAGTCCCTCAAAAACTCAAAAAACAGTTCTGAACACCTTTTTGAAGTTGGGTTGTTTGAGCTTGAAAAATTTGAAATTTCAGGTTCACCCCAAAAAGAAAGTTGTGTCCCACCTCTCAAACTCCAACTTTTATTTTTACGCTTTTTCATGTTCAGTTCAAATTTTTGGAGAAAATTCAAAAGTGGCAAAGGAGCTCCACGGAGCTGCCAGCTCGGCCCTGGCGCGCTCTGCGCCTGGCCGGAGCTCGGCCGCCACGTGGCCGGCGAGCGGCGGAGGCTGCGCCGAGCTGGCCAAGCCACGGCGGCCGCTGGCGCTTGTCGTCACGCGCTTGTCCAGCCCTTCCCGAGCCATCACGTCGCGCTCGACGCGCCGTCTTGCCTCGCGCCGCGCGAGCGCCATCATGGCGGTCGGAGCGCCACCGTGGCCGCGCGCGTCGCGCTGTGCTGCTTCGCGCTAGATTCCTCTCCGCTCTGCGCCAAGACGCTCTGCAGAGGATCTTCCACTCCCTCACGCGATGATCTCCGACGCCCAACCATCGCGCGCGCTCTGCCTGAGCTCACAGCGCCATCAATGGCGACCTCGACAGCCCGCACACGCGCACACACGCCACCGAGGCCGCTCAGTGCCTTCTGGCTCGCCCAAACACTCCACCGAGCAGTCTCACACCTTCACTCAGCCCGCACTCAGCCTTTCTCCCTCTCCTCGCGCTCGCTCCCGTCCTCTTCAACCTCCAGCCGCCCGGTCCGAGCCGAGCTTCGAAGCGAAATTCGCCCTGCACTCTCCACCATTCCCAAATTCCTTGCGCACGGAGCTAGACCCCTTCACTAGCCTCCCATTCCCCCACTCCTCTCGAGCTGTCATCAATTCTCCGGCGAGAAATCGAGATTTCCCCCAAATCTCCATTTTTCGGCCGCCAGAGCACCCTCACGACGAGCCCCTACTTCGAGCTATCCCCGAGGTCAACCGAGCATGCCAATAGCTTTCCCGAGCTCCACTGATGCTCTAGAGCCCCTTCAACCTCGGAGAGCGCTACCGACCTCACCGGCGTAGAAGCCGCGGTGGCCGCGCCGCCACTGCATCGCCGTCGGCCGTTTCCCGAGCTTCCCCCGGCCTCCCAACCACCACCAATCGACTCGTGGTGAGCCCCTGGTTCTTTTCCCCCACTTCCCCGACCCTAGCTCGCCGTCGTTTGGCCGGCGCAACCCCGGCGACGAGCCGAGGGCATTTGTTCATCGTTTTCGTTTTTATCCAGGGTTCCCAGTGTAAAAGTCAGGGACCTGTTCGCGAAGTTTTAAAAGTTCTAGGGTCTCCAGCGTAAAAAGATTCTTAAACCTAGATCTATTTTGCTGAGATGTTGTAAAATCCACCAAAAATCATACAAAAATCAGACAAATGCACAAAAATACTCCCTGGATTCGTGAGATTGTAAACTCCAATCTCATGTTAGCATGTATATACTTTTGGTGAACCCATTTTGAATTAAAATTCAAACTGTGAATTTAGAAACTTGTGCACCATTTTAAATCCAAAGCTCCGCTAGGGCTGAGCTTTGGATATGTTGTTTGCAGTGACTTTGGACACTTTCTGTCCAAAGGGGACCTTAAAATATGGTCTGTAGCTTCAGTTGTGAATTAATTTGTGATTCCTATCTTTTTGTAGTCCTGAAATTATTAAAAATAATCCATGCAGCTAAAAATCACCATTTTTCTCCAGAGGCCTAAAAACTTGTTAGCACATCTGTTAAAAATGCAAAACTTAATTTTTGCTCTGTTTAGACTAGCAAATAAATAGATATGTGTTTTCGGATAGAAATTTATTGAGGACTGTCCAAGGATTATTTTGAGCCACCACTTGGCCAGAGCCCTCCTTGCACTCATGACTAGCTCTGGTAGGAAAATTTCCTGATTTGGATGGATTGTCGATTTTATATGAATTTATCTTGTTTTTGTAGGCAGCAGTTTGTACTATTTTTAATAAATTTTGTGTAGCTCAGTTTTAGCTAAATTTTGGAGTGAGCCTAACTCTTATACTCCAGTAGCTATCATAATGTTTATAGATAAAAAGGATGAACAGAAACTGAAAAACAAAAATGAGAAGAAATTAAGGTGGAATTGAGTTATATAAAAGAATAGACCTTTTTGATAATTAATTAAAATAAAACATGGAAAAGTCTAAAATTCCAGAATAGCACCCTAACTTCAAAATAATAAATGGAAATTCTTTTATATATGTACACAATCACCATCAAAAATGCGTAAAATTTTTCCACACCCCTCCTCTAATTTTGTGAAGGAGAAAGTAGTACTTTAGCATGTCTAGGTGAATATGGCCTTCAAGGCCTGAGTCTTGGAATCACTAGGCAGCCACTATAAGTTATGCATCTCATGTAGAAGGCGCTATTCCGGACGGCTTCTACCATCTCATCCCCGCCGACGGAGAAGGCACCCCAGAGAACGGTGCCGGCGAAGGAACAATCGACCCGGAGGCTAACCCCCAGCTAGAGCAAGAAGGCAAGCCCCGGAGCATAACCTAACCTTTAAAGTTTATGCATCTATGAATTCCCTATGCTTGTGCATTTACGTTTCAAGGAGTTGATTGAATACCTTAGCTGCACATTTCTAGTACCTATGACTTGCAACACTAGTATGAAAGGATCGATAGGGCATTGCTTTAGGTCCGTTACAAGTCGAGTGATGTCCTGTCACTCGCGAGACATAGGAGTTGCTTGTCTTTACTTATGTTGGAATCATAAGGATTGATGGGCGGGATGGTAGATGTAGATCTCCCGTCCGTGTATGATAATTGATTTAAGGTCGAAACGTGTGGTTGAGTGTGTCAAGTTTTTGAACGTACCACATGCATGCCGATATATGGGAATCGGTAAGCCCGGTACCAGATTGAAGCAGCTAGGGCCGATAGCCATCTCTCCTTGGAAACTTTTGTTTCCCCTGCCGTACACTTGTGGATATATGCGTGAGACTGTGAGTGAAGCAGTAAACCTTTATCCTAAGGAAGGTGGATTCGGTTCCGAATTGTGGATCGATGGGAAAGGTTGGGAAGTGCTTGTACCTTTTATAGCAAGCATTATCCATGTGTGTTGGGTTTCCCCTGGCCAGGTAGCAAAATTCGGTTCGAACTATCCGCTTCTCACGGTTAATGAGACTGCTTGACCGCCTTGCTGCATTGAGTAACAAGTGGAACTATGAGATTGATGAAATTGTTGTATGAATTAAATTGTACTGCACCACTTGTATGCTTAGAGAGGATGCTAATCTAGAATGGTTAAATCTACTAGAATATGATGCTAAAACTATGAAAGCAAGGATCTACTTTTAGTTGCTTTTTGGCAAACAAACCCACCAGCCAAAAGCCTCTCATGTCTAGATGTCGGTGATGTAGTTTTCACCCGACGGGTAAGCCTTGCTGAGTATTAGTATACTCAGCCTTGCTTGTGGCTTTTATTTACAGGTACAGTGTTGGATGTGGCAGTCGATGCCCTTACTTGGCCTAACCAGGTTCCCCCTGGATGGCACATCGAGTGGGTTCCTTCCTCTGCCGAGGAACGGGAGGAGTAGCACCGTGGCAGGCTTCATCATGGTGTTACTTGTATCGTCGTTAGTTATCTTTCCGCTGCAATGAACTATTTATTTCCGCTGCTTGAATTGATACTCTGATTTAAATTTCGAACTTGGTTTGTAATAACTTTGAGATACTATTTATGTATGTTAAATTTGTGCAATGTTGTAATCTCTGGAACTCACCTTCGTGTGGGCGTGCCTGTTGTTTCGATCGAGAAAAGTACATGGTTAAATCGGGTTTAATCCAACGGCGCTCCAGCTTATTCCGGATTAAGTGCCTGACTACTCGATTAGTGGTCCCGGGGTACTTAACTTGGAATAATTTCGGAGTGGTCCACCACAGCTGGCATCAGAGCCGAAACAACGCACCGGAGAGAGCAACAAACCTTAAATAAACATTTTGAAATAAAACTTGCCAACTCGTACTTCCGCCGCGCTTTGCGATGGAAGGTTATTCTTAGGACCGCTAAGGATGTTACCTAGAACGTGAAGCCTATGTAGGTTAAGGGATCATGATATGATAGGTGGCAAATAATATATTATACTAACTTCCAGCACATTTCATTCTGTCATTTACTTTACGCAATGGTGGGCGCAAGGTACGGCGATTGCTGTAACGTACGACGGCACTATATGAAAATATAGTGGCGGCACATAGTCAATACGTTGTGATGGCGTATGAAAATAGAATAGTATGGTGGGCGCAAGGTACGGCGATTGCTGTAGCGTACCACGGCATCATATGCAAATATGATGGCGGCACAAAGTCAATACGCTATTTCATGAGCGTATGAAATTGTCAATATGTTGCCTTGGTGACATATGAACATTGCCCGTTCAATGTTAAACGTTTGGGTGCCACCTCTATAATGGGTGGTAATGTATGGAGACGCTTTCATGAGTGCTGGCACGAAAGGTTGATTATATATGCTCTGGAATGGAATTTTCTGCAGGTACACTAACCACGATTCCGTATGTTGAACGGTTAGAAAAGTTCGGATAGATAATATAGGGATAGACGGATATTGCCTAGCCACCGGCACTAACTTCGTAGGCCAAAAGTTTATTGGCATGTGTGTTGGCGAGAACGAATAGGTCGCTCATGCATTGCATTTCACTGAAATAATATTGAACCTTAATACGTGACCAATCGAAACCGCCGTCGAAATTCAAATCGCAACCCAAAATTCTGCTGAAACCAGTCTGTTGCACCATTAATTCGAAACTGAAAACGTTGTCAAACGAAAAAGTGTTCAACATGAAAGTTGTCATAAATGTTATGAAGTTTATGCTGTAGAAATTTCAACGAAAATGGTTCAGTAGAACTAGAGCTATGCTTAAAATGGTAACCCCCTGTCTGCTGGAAATTTCTGGGGACAGTGAGATAAAAATAGAATTTTACACCATCTTAATGACAGTTTCTGCTCAAACCTCCAACATGAAACTTGTTTGGAATTACTTAAACAGTGCCCTGGCCAAATGTGGGATTTTTTGAGCTGGTGGATGTCGAGTTTTATAATTTTTACTACACTGTCCAGAATCTGTTTTGTTTTCTTTGGCGCTAACCGGTTCTCACCCTTGCCCTTTCTTTTTGGTTCAGAATGGATGCTCACGCTGACTTGACCAGCTACCCAGCGAGGTTTCCTTTTCAGACTGCCTGGGATGAGAAGGTTTCCCTAGCATTCTGTGGTCAGTTTTGCAGGCGCTCAATTACCCTACCCCGCCACAATATGAGAGAACCCTCATCCAAGACCGAGGCGTGACCCGATCTCGTGTGCGTTTGGTGGTATATCGCCATCCACCGTGTCCTAGCTCTCCCACTTGGAGTGTGGAAGTTCATGGACACCACATGGAGACTACTTGTGAGCTAGCTGCCTTGAATGACATCAGTTCTTTTTGTGCTCAGAACCATAACTTGGTAGAGCATCAGCTGCTTGGGTTGTTCCCACCGACCCAGCCGGATGATCCCCATTGGATGAGACGCTATCTTAGCTCCCCTTTGAGGATGGCGGAGAATCCCGTCGCTGCAGCTGCACTCATGATGAGGTGGATCCGAGCTTACCACCGCTTGCAGGCACTTTTAGGACGGTCACAGACCAAGGTGCTCAATCTTGCCATGGACATGTCCGCCCGTGCCCGTGACATTGGGGTTGAGAGGACCTCATTGTCCATTGAGGTGAGCACCAGAGACGCCATGATTGCTGATTTGGAGAGGCAATTGAATGACCTCCACAATGCGCACAACAATGTCCAAAATGAGCTAGCCCAAACTAGAGAAGAGCTTGAGGAAGTACACGGTACTTTGGAGCATGCTAATGCCATGTTAGCCGCCCATGATGCTCAGCACCTTCTTGAGCAGGAGGGAGAGCATGGGGAAGGAGAGGCCCCCGACTCCGACATGGATACCGAGGATGACATGCCACCCCTTCCAGCTCCACCATCACCTATGGGCAGCGAGGCTACCGCTAACAACCTAGATGACTTTTAGAAGTGGTAGTAGCAAGATTACTCCTCCGCTTAGCCTAAATTTTGGCTTCATTTTGTAATAGGCTAGATGGAGTTGAGCTCCCCTTTAATCTTTTGGGACAATGTAATTTAATGGTGTGGTGGTGATCCAAAACATTCTGCAGCTAACTTTGTTCTAATTATTGATGGGTTTTCCATTCATTTCTGGGCTATGAGGTGAACTACAAAGTTGTTTGAAATTTGTCAAACGAAATGTTCACCATTGGTTAAGTGAAATAAAAATGGCAACCAAAATACTACAGCTCGGCCTGCTGTAAAACAACAAACGCAGAGAGCTAAAGATTGAATTTTTTCGGCTTAGTTCCAGCCCGAATTTGATTCTGAGCCAAACATGAAAGTTGTAGAGCATGAAATTTTCGAGCTACTGACCGAATTGGAGCATTTGACTTGCTTCCTGTCGGGAGATATGATTTTTCTTCCGAACTGCTTGTTGATATGTCATTCCTACGCAGTAAAACTTCATTATATTGTCACGTTCAAGTACCTACTGCAGATGGCAATCACTCGCAGCGGTCATGACGCTAGTGGCGCCAATGCTAACCAGCAAGGGCCAGAGGGGCAGCAACAGCCGCCACCACCTCCGCCACCGCAGCAACCTCCGACGTGGCAGCAATTGTATGCTACGCAAACGGAAATCCTACGGAACCTGCAGCATCAGCAACAAATGATGCAACAGCAGATGCTACAGCAGGGAGGTCAACGGGCCCCTCAGCCTCAAGTGGCCCGATATGAGGATTTTCTGGCTACACACCCGCCGATATTCTCAAGAGCCGATGAGCCCCTGGAGGCCGATACGTGGATTCGAGCCATCGAATCCAAGTTCACCATCTTGGCCACGCCTTGCACTTCCAACCGCAAGGTGGTTTTCGCGGCGCAGCAGCTCCGCGGCCCAGCTCTCCTATGGTGGGAGAATTACTTGGCCCTGCAGCAGGAGGGTCATGTGGTTGAGTGGGATGAGTTCAAGACTGCATTCAAGGCTCATCATATTCCTGCCGGCTTGGTAGAGCGAAAGTTGAACGAATTTCTGGCTCTGACCCAGGGAACCCGCACGGTGCTCCAATACGCCCAGGCCTTCAATGGTCTGTGCCCCTACGCGGGTCATCACGCCGACTCTGACGAGAAGAAATTGGAGAGGTTCCAACGTGGCATCAATACCAAGTTGAAAGCTCAATTGGCTACCACCCGTGCTGCCACATATGGCGATCTTGTGAACCTCGCCATCGCCCAAGAAGACGCTAACGTGGTGCACAAGGCGGAGAAGAAGAGGAAAGCTCCCGCTGGACCCTCGAGCGCGCAGCCGCAGAGATTCCGCTTGGTTCCCCCGGCTGCACCGCAAGGACAGTCCAGGGCACCTCAGGGAGGTGGATGGGTTGCTAGGCCACCACAGCCTAATGCGCCCCGTTTCCCTCCACCGCCGCAGCAGCAACCGGCGCCAAGGCAGAACGCACAACAGCCAGCTCGCCCTGGAGCCGGCTATCAGTGCTTCAAGTGTGGCAGCAACAGTCACTTTATCAAGGATTGCCCGCAGAACAAGCAACAGAACCAGCGCCCAGGAAATCAGCAAAACAAGGGCAAACAGCAGCAGCGTGTGCAGGTCCGACAAGGAAGGCTTAACTACACCACCTTGGCCGACCTACCCGAGGGAGCCCCAGATATGACTGGTACCTTCCCTATCCACACTCAACCTGTTGTGATATTGTTTGATTCCGGGGCAACACATAGTTTTATAAGCACAAGATTTCATGCAAAATGTGGGCTAAAATCTTACCATACCAAATCATCATATGTGATATCAACTGCGGAGGTAAAATAGCATCCAACCAAGTCTCCCTAAGACTTCCAATCAGGCTGGGAAGTAAAATATTTCCTACTGATTTGATTCTGCTTGGTATGGAAGGGATTGACATTGTTTTGGGAGCCAATTGGATGACTCCACATAAGGTTGTGCTAGATGTTGCGGAACGAGTTGTCGAAATAAACTCGCCTACACATGGCCCTAGTGTGCTATATCTGCCACAACGGAATTGTGTCAATGCTTGCGCTTATATAATGGTAAAAACACAACTAAAGGACATTCCGGTGGTATGTGAGTATGCCGATGTTTTTCCGGACGACTTACCTGGGATGCCGCCGGATAGGGACATTGAATTTGTGATTGATCTCCAACCTAGCACGGCACCTATATCAAAGAGACCATATAGAATGCCACCCAATGAATTGACTGAATTAAAAATTCAACTCCAAGAACTGCTAGACAAGGGTTTCATACGTCCTAGTGTATCCCCTTGGGGATGTCCTACTATCTTTGTGAAGAAGAAGGACCATTCTTTGAGGTTGTGTATCGATTACCGACCTCTCAATGCGGTGACTATTAAAAACAAGTACCCACTCCCCTGCATTGATGTCCTGTTTGACCAACTAGCTGGCGCCAGAGTGTTCTCCAAGATTGATCTTCGCTCTGGCTATCACCAGATAAAAATCCGACCTTGTGACATTCCAAAGACTACCTTTTCTACTCGTTACGGGCTTTATGAATTCTTGGTCATGTCTTTTGGACTCACCAATGCCCCAGCCTACTTCATGTACCTCATGAATTCGGTTTTCATGTCAGAACTAGACAAGTTCGTGGTGGTTTTCATTGACGACATTCTTATATATTCCAAGAATGAGGAAGAGCATGCCGAGCATCTTCGCATTGTTCTTCAAAGATTGAGAGACCATCAGCTCTACGCCAAGTTCTCCAAATGTGAATTCTGGCTAGAGAGCGTGAAATTCTTAGGTCACACGGTTTCCAAGGATGGTATATCCGTGGATCCAACCAAGGTGCAAGAGGTGCTGGATTGGCAACCACCTACCTCTGTCCATGAGATTCGGAGTTTTCTGGGTTTAGCCAGTTATTATCGCCGTTTTATTCCGGACTTCTCTCGGATTGCTAAACCCATGACCGAACTCTTAAAGAAGGGAGTCAAATTTGAGTGGAATGACAATTGTGATGAAGTTTTCCACACTTTGAGAAAACATTTAACTTCAGCCCCAGTTTTAGCTCAACCCGATTGCACCAAGCCCTACGATGTCTATTGCAATGCTTCAGGCACCGGACTTGGTTGCGTCCTCATGCAAGATAACCGAGTCATTGCTTATGCTTCTCGAGCACTTCGGCCTCATGAGCAAAACTACCCCACGCATGATCTTGAGTTAGCAGCGGTTATTCATGCTCTCAAGATGTGGCGACACTATCTGATGGGTGTTCCATGCAATATATACACCGACCACAAGAGCCTCAAATATGTCTTCACACAGGCACATTTGAACATGAGGCAGCGAAGATGGTTGGAGTTAGCAAAGGACTATGACCTTAGTATCCATTATCACCCCGGTAAGGCTAATGTGGTTGCGGATGCACTAAGCCGCAAGGCTCATTGTCATTGCCTTTCCGTGGAGCCCTACGCTCACACCTTGTGCCATGAAATGGCAAAGCTCAACTTAGAGATTGTTCCACACGGGTACTTCAACCATATTTCCGTTGAACCAACCTTGCACGATCAGATTGTTGAAGCCCAATTAAAGGACGCAAAGATTAAAATCCTTAAAAGAAATTGGCAAAAGAGAGGGTGAAGGAAAAATACAAGTGTTTCCGGCTAGATGGGCAGGGAGTGATGTGGTTTGGACATCGCATCGTGGTGCCCAAAAACACGGAACTCCGGAGGAAGATTATGGATGAGGCCCATCTCTCTAAATTTTCTATCCATCCCGGTAGCACCAAAATGTACCAAGATTTGAAACAAAACTTTTGGTGGACTCGGCTGAAGCGAGAAATTGCCGCGTATGTGTCGGAATGTGACACGTGTCAGCGGGTTAAGGCTAGCCACTTGAAGGTAGCAGTCACGCTTCAACCTCTACCTATTCCCTCATGGAAGTGGGAAGATATAAGCATGGACTTCATTGTTGGACTTCCCAGAACCCCTCAGGGGCATGACTCCATTTGGGTAATTGTGGACCGCCTTACAAAGACCGCACATTTTATTCCTGTCAATACCATTTATACCGCCAAGAGGTACGCTGAGATTTATTTGGAACGGATCGTTTGTCTACATGGGGTACCCAAGACGATAATTTTAGATCGTGGTACTCAATTTGTAGCACGCTTTTGGGAACAATTGCAACTATCCCTAGGCACATAACTGATCCGTAGTTCAGCATATCACCCTCAAACCGATGGGCAGACGGAAAGGGTAAATCAAATACTTGAGGATATGCTTCGAGCTTGTGTTATCCATTACGGGAAGAATTGGGAGAAATGTTTATCTCTGGCCGAATTCTCCTATAACAACAGCTACCAAGCGAGTCTTAAAATGGCACCTTTCGAAGCCTTATATGGTAGAAGATGTCGGACCCCGTTGTGTTGGACCCAGGCAGGCGAGAGGTATACCTATGGCCCTGACCTTGTAAAGGAAGCGGAAGAAAAGGTTAGGATCATCCGTGAAAATTTGAGAACCGCCCAGTCACGGCAAAAGAGTTACTTTGATCAACGGCGGAAGCCACTTCAATTCGAAGTTGGCGATCACGTGTATCTCAAGGTCTCCCCGACCAAGGGTGTGCAAAGATTTGGATTAAAGGGAAAACTCGCACCTCGCTACATCGGCCCATATGAAATTACTCAACAATGTGGACCGGTAGCCTACCGTGTGAAGCTTCCCGAGAAGCTCTCAGCCGTGCACGACGTATTCCACGTCTCCCAACTCAAGAGGTGCTTACATGTTCCGACCGAAGTTGTTGAACAAGAAGAACTCTCGGTTGAACCGGATCTCTCCTATGATGAGTATCCCATTAAAATCCTCGATGAGAAAGAGAGACAAACACGAAGGAAAGGAGTTAAAATGTACAAAATACAGTGGAGTCATCACTCCGAAGATGAAGCCACGTGGGAAACCGAAGACTATCTTAAGAAGAAATTCCCCGACATCCTTTCGTAAGCCAAAGGTACTTTTCCCACCTTGTTCCTAAGTTTAATCGAATCTCGGGACGAGATTCCTTTTAAGGGGGGCAGGCTGTGACATCTCTGATGTAAACATGAAGAAAACACCTTTACCATAGGTTAAAAAGGGAAAAAGTGGTGATGGAATTCAAAAAAATTCATCAAAAATTCAAATTAAATTCAAAAACAAAGGTTGTTTGACACCCAACTGAAAACTCAAGAATTTTGTACTAAACTTGAAAATCTCCAGAAATAAAAGTTGTTTGTCATCACAAATAAGGCCTAGTCACTGTTTGGAACTTTTGAAAATTTTGCAGTTTAGTCCCTCAAAAACTCGAAAAACAGTTCTGAACACCTTTCTGAAGTTGGGTTGTTTGAGCTTGAAAAAATTGAAATTTCAGGTTCACCCCAAAAAGAAAGTTGTGTCCCACCTCCCAAACTCCAACTTTTATTTTTACGCTTTTTCATGTTTAGTTCAAATGTTTGGAGAAAATTCAAAAGGGGCAAAGGAGCTCCACGGAGCTGCCAGCTCGGCCCTGGCGCGCTCTGCGCCTGGCCGGAGCTCGGCCGCCACGTGGCCGGCGAGCGGCGGAGGCCGCGCCGAGCTGGCCAAGCCGTGGCGGCCGCTGGCGCTTGTCATCACGCGCTTGTCCAGCCCTTCCTGAGCCATCACGTCGCGCTCGACGTGCCGTCTTGCCTCGCGCCGTGCGAGCGCCATCATGGCGGTCGGAGCGCCGCCGTGGCCGCGCGCGCGCGCGTCGCGCTGAGCCGCTTCGCGCTAGATTCCTCTCCGCTCCGCGCCAAGACGCTCTGCAGAGGATCTTCCACTCCCTCACACGACGATCTCTGACGCCCAACCATCGCGCGCGCTCTGCCAGAGCTTACAGCGCCATCAATGGCGACCTCGACAGCCCGCACATGCGCACACACGCCACCGAGGCCGCTCAGTGCCTTCTGGCTCACCCAAACACTCCACCGAGCAGTCTCACACCTTCACTCAGCCCACACTCAGCCTTTCTCCCTCTCCTCGCGCTCGCTCCCGTCGTCTTCATCCTCCAGCCGCCCGGTCCGAGCCGAGCTTCGAAGCGAAATTCGCCCTGCACTCTCCACCATTCCCAAATTCCTTGCGCACGGAGCTAGACCCCTTCACTAGCCTCCCATTCCAACACTCCTCTCGAGCTGTCATCAATTCTCCGGCGAGAAATCGAGATTTCCCCCAAATCTCCATTTTTCGGCCGAGGTCAACTTTGAGCTATCCCTCACGACGAGCCCCTACTTTGAGCTATCCCCGAGGTCAACCGAGCACGCCAATAGCTTCCCCGAGCTCCACTGATGCTCTAGAGCCCCTTCAACCTCGGAGAGCGCTACCGACCTCACCGGCGTAGAAGCCGCGGCGGCCGCGCCGCCACTGCATCGCCGCCGGCCATTTCCCGAGCTTCCCCCGGCCTCCCAACCACCACCAATCGACTCGTGGTGAGCCCCTGGTTCTTTTCCCCCACTTCCCCGACCCTAGCTCGCCGTCGTTTGGTCGGCGCAACTCCGGCGACGAGCCGAGGGCATTTGTTAATCGTTTTCGTTTTTTCCAGGGTTCCCAGTGTAAAAGTCAGGGACCTGTTCGTGAAGTTTTAAAAGTTCTAGGGTCTCCAGCGTAAAAAGATTCTTAAACCTAGATCTATTTTGCTGAGATTTTTAAAATCCACCAAAAATCATAAAAAATCAGAAAAATGCACAAAAATACTCCCTGGGTTCGTGAGATTGTAAACTCCAATCTCATGTTAGCCTGTATATACTTTTGGTGAACCAATTTTGAATTAAAATTCAAACTGTGAATTTAGAAACTTGTGGACCATTTTAAATCCAGAGCTCCGCTAGAGCTGAGCTTTGGATATGTTGTTTGCAGTGACTTTGGACGCTTTGTGTCCAAAGGGGACCTAAAAATATGGACTGTAGCTTCAGTTGTGAATTAATTTGTGATTCCTGTCTTTTTGTAGTCCTGAAATTATTAAAAATAATCCATGCAGCTAAAAATCACCATTTTTCTCCAGAGGCCTAAAAACTTGTTATCACATCTGTTAAAAATGCAAAACTTAATTTTTGCTCTGTTTAGACAAGCAAATAAATAGATATGTGTTTTTGGATAGAAATTTATTGAGGACTGTCCAAGGATTATTTTGAGCCACCACTTGGCCAGAGCCCTCCTTGCACTCATGACTAGCTCTGGTAGGAAAATTTCCTGATTTGGATGTATTTTCGATTTTATATGAATTTATCTTGTTTTTGTAGGCAGCAGTTTGTACTATTTTTAATAAATTCTGTGTAGCTCAGTTTTAGCAAAATTTTGGAGTGAGCCTAACTCTTATACTCCAGTAGCTGTCATAAAGTTTATAGATAAAAAGGATGAACAGAAACTGAAAAACAAAAATGAGAAGAAATTAAGGTGGAATTGAGTTATATAAAAGAATAGACCTTTTTGATAATTAATTAAAATAAAACATGGAAAAGTCTAAAATTCCAGAACAGCACCCTAACTTCAAAATAATAAATGGAAATTCTTTTATATATGTACACAATCACCATCAAAAATGCGTAAATTTTTTCCACGCCCCTCCTCTAATTTTGTGAAGGAGAAAGTAGTACTTTAGCATGTCTAGGTGAATATGGCATTCAAGGCCTGAGTCTTAGAATCACTAGGCAGCCACTATAAGTTATGCAACAAGCAAGGATCTACTTTTAGTTGCTTTTTGGCAAACAAACCCACCAGCCAAAAGCCTCTCATGTCTAGATGTCGGTGATGTAGTTTTCACCCGACGGGTAAGCCTTGCTGAGTATTAGTATACTCAGCCTTGCTTGTTGCTTTTATTTATAGGTACAGTGTTGGATGTGGCAGTCGATGCCCTTACTTGGCCTACCCAGGTTCCCCCTGGATGGCACATCGAGTGGGTTACGTCCTCTGCCGAGGAACAGGAGGAGTAGCACCGTGGCAGGCTTCATCATGGTGTTACTTGTATCGTCGTTAGTTATCTTTCCGCTGCAATGAACTATTTATTTCCGCTGCTTGAATTGATACTCTGATTTAAATTTCGAACTTGGTTTGTAATAACTTTGAGATACTATTTATGTATGTTAAATTTGTGCAATGTTGTAATCTCTGGAACTCACCTTCGTGTGGGCGTGCCTGTTGTTTCGATCGAGAAAAGTACGTGGTTAAATCGGGTTTAATCCGATGGCGCTCCAGCTTATTCCGGATTAAGTGCCTGACTACTCGATTAGTGGTCCCGGGGTACTTAACTTGGAATAATTTCGGAGTGGTCCGCCACAGACACCTCATCTGGTGCGTAGCGGGCCAGCTCGAGGAAGGTGGCACGGTAGGCAGTGACACTCATTCCTTCCTGCGTCAGGGCTAGGAACTCCTTCTTCTTCAGGACCGTCAGTCCCTCAGGCACATGGTGAGCACGGAAGTCGTCACTGAACCGCTGCCAGGTGATCTGGTTGCGATCGGGTTGCATATATTTGTATGCCACCCACCAGTCGAGAGCGGCTCCTTCAAACTGTCCAGAGGCGTAGAGCACCTTCTCCCTGTCAGCACACTGAGCAATGTCGAGCTGTCTCTCCACTGCCTTGATCCAGTCTTCTGCTTCCATCGGGTCCTCGGCGCGGGAGAACTTTGGCGGGCGCCCCTTCAAGAATTCTCCCCTCTTGTCCCGGATGGGCTGGGGAGGTGGCTGAACAGGTGGATTCTGCAGGTTCTGCTGCATCAAAGCTATAGCCTGGGTCAACTGTTGCATCGTCTGTGTCTACAAGCGTACCAGATCCTCCATGGTGGGCGGCTGGTTCTGGTTCTGATTTTGATTGCCACCACCCGAAGATCCTCTTGTCCCAGCCATCTGTCACAGATCAAAATCCCGACATTCACAATCACAGTCATGTCTGAACCAGTGTCAAGAACAGAAGCAATCCATTGACAAGATAAGGTACTCGGGCGATAGGAAAGAGAAAAGATGATGTGCAAAGGAGAGGTTAGGAACCCAACTATCTATCCATTAAATACCTTATACCTTAGTCCAATACTAGATGATTGCAGACTTTCATCCACGCTCATCACAATCATTACAAAGATCCAAATCACACATAAGCATAATGGCAATTCATTCAAGCATTCAAAGACATGGTTCACACAAGACCCGACACTCTTAGTCTAGTTTTGGACCCGAAAACGTTCTATTTGATCTCTATTACAACTTATGGTAGCATTTAGGGTCGATGGTGGTGCGGTAAGCTAGGGTGCTATATCTAGTCCTTCTGTGTGGTGGCGACTGTGCACCGAACTCTGGACTGCGTGGCGCAGGTCCTCCCAACTGGTGCTGTAGCTCCTCATTCTTCTGTTGTTATTGCTCTAACTCCACGGACTTGGTCTCTAGCTCCTCGGGGTCCCCTTCTTCGGCCTACTGCCTAAGAAGCTCCTTGTAGGCATCCGGGTTGCGTGCCACCAATGGGTACTCAACGATGCGGGGTGGGAGGTAGCCATCAGTGCTCTTGCGGACTGTCTATTTCTGTCGAGCCATCTATGGAAGTGAAAACTAGAGGAGGGCCTTAGATTAAAGCTTAGAAAATTTTCAAAAAGGACAGAGGCAGAATAGAACACCATTTTTCAACAGAAACTCAACTCTAGGATGTAAAATAATTTTTAGAGCAAGGATTAAGCAGGTTCTAATCGACCGTTCTATCTAGGCTGTGGTCCTACAGTCACCACGGCTCTGATACCAACTTTGTAACACCCAGATTCCCAAGAAATCCGAATGCTTCCATATGTGCGCCCAGGATGTCCACAGAACACATATAGAGTACAAATATTGAATCACAGAGAACACAATGCTCGAATAAAATAGTTTATATCAGAGTTTAACACAAGATTTAGTCTTAAACAAATAACACAGCGGAAGTCTTAATATTATTAAACGTCTTAAGTAGGTAGAGCCTCAAGACCACAGGGACACCGACTGGTTGAACACAGCTAGAAGTACGGCAGATCCTCCAGAAACTCAGCAAGCGACTGATCATTCACTGCTCCATCTGTTACCCATCCGGGATTTTGTTGAATAGTAGCAAGTGTAAGTAAACCATCTTACTTAACAAGTATAACACGGGTTATGCAAGAACAAAAGGCTTGACACAGTTATACTGCAGTAGCACTTTTAGTGGTTTCGTTTTATTATCATCCAAATTACTACCAATGAGTAGAACCCAAGTATAAACCCATTAATAAGGTATAAGTGATTACGGAAAATACCAACATCATCCACTAACATCATCTTCTAATCAAAAAGGATCCAGGCCGCTCGTATCCGTGAGCACGGCTATCATGATAGATCAACACTCTGCAGAGGTTTCGCCCTTTACCCGCCGATCACATAAATCCAAAAGAACTTATGTTACGAGGACTTTCACAAAACACCCTAACAAGCATAGTAGCCGTTTTGGTTCAACATAGGCAGCATAACCCGAGGCATCGAGATTGACGTACGCTCAGGGCGCAATCATCGCAACGTGTGAAGCTGCCGTACATCGGGCGCTTACATCACGGGACTTTGCCTAACGAGACATAGCCAACGGATAAAACCGTCCTCGATGGATCAAACTATACTCTCACCCATGCTCCCCACATACGCCTTTCGGTAACCACTGGCGAGCTAGAGACGTACAAGCTAGTTATCCAAGACCAAAGCCATTATAGTTCCAACGGCGGCGAACAGGTTCCTCGGTTGTCGCTTTAAGAACCAGACCTTACGGAGAGACATTAGAACAAAGCACGAAGCACATGCTCTAATTCCCTAGACCAAACCTTATAGAGACACTAGAACAAAGCACACAGCACATGCTCTAGTTCCCCGAACCATGTTGCTAAAAAGCATCTTTTAACCATCATTGAAGTGAACCATTAATTCAATATTGCCATTAAAAATAAATGTCGGTTGCAGCGCGTAGCATAGACTAACCACAATGCATATAACCCGGGTAATCAAGGAATAAGGTAAAGACTAGAAACATCCTTAATGGTTAACAGTATTAGACACATGCATATGATTTATGTGATTAATCGGTGTATAGGTAACAAGGATGGTCCGTGTTATACTTGCCTTCCTCAGTGAACTGCTGCTGCAACTGCTCTTCGAGAACGAGATCGTCGGCGAACTCGAACGGCTCGTCAACTACTCACATTGATCACCACACAAGCATCCACACATACATGCAAACAAGATATTTAATTAGAACAATACACCAAACATAAACAAAGCATAAAAAGAAGGCTTTAGAGTTACTGTACGCTTCACTACGAACACATGAGCGCAAAAATCACTCAAATCGGAGTTAAAACGGAGAAACTACGCTTAAAACGGGCTCTAGGGGCAAGGTTTTAGGCTTTCAGGGGTGTTTTTGAAAGAAACCAGGGACCTAAAACATAATTTCGTATAGAAACCCGAGGGCTGCAGGGTAAAACTGCCATCTAGGACGGCGGGCACTATTTTTCAAAAGGACAGGGGCTAAACCGAAAGAAAAAGGACCTAGACCTAATTATTTTTGAACTGGCTTGGACTGCGGATTGATTTCCAAAAAACAGAGGGGCTCTTTTGAAAAAACGCCACGGCTGACTCGGGGTGACCGGTTTGACTCGGATTGGATCTAACGGGAGCCGTTGGATTTAGATCTGACGGCTAGGGTTCAGTAGAGGTTCTGGGTCGCCGGCATCCGCGGCAAACGTGGCGGCGCTTCGCCAAAACTCACCGGAGTTGGCTCGGGAAGGCGCTACGGTGCTCCAAAACTCGCCGCAGATAGCTTGGGAGAGAGAGGAGACAACGGGGAATCTAATTTGGGGGTTGTGGACGAGGATTGAGCGGTGATGGCGGCTAGCAACGTGCGGCGGCGGCTCGCTCACTCCGGTGAGCTTGCGCGGACGGAATCGAGGGAGAGAGCGGGCAATAACCAACCATGGAGCTTCCTCACCTCCACGCGAATCTCCTAGACAGGCTCTCGGCGACAATGGGGTGGCGAGGCGGCGGGTTAGCGACGGCGGCTCAAGCTCTAGGGTTTGAGCGACGGCGGCGCTACGCAGCTCGATTGGCGGCTAGGGTTTGAGGCAAAGGGATCACGGGGCTTGGCGGCGGCTTATATAGGGGCTAGGTGGCCTCGGCGTGCGTGCCAAGCAAGGAAGGAGGCGGCGCGGCGTCGTGTCGGAGGCGGACTCGAGCTCGGCTTGGGTTCGGCCTGGCGCGCGGAGGAAGGGGATGACAAGTGGGTCCTCTGTGTCAGCGACAGAGAGGAGAGAAGGCGTGGGCTGGCACTGGGCCCTTGCTGGGCTGCGCAGGAGAAAAGAAAAAGGGTTGGGCCGCGGGGAAGAAAAGAGAGAAAAAGTGGGCCGGCTGGGCTGAAAAGGAGAAGGAAAAAGAGAGAGAAAAAGAAAAGGTTTTTCTTTTATTCAAACACACATTTGAATTCAAATTTGAATTCAACAATCAAAAACAAATGCACCAGCATGAATGCAACAATAATGTTTCTATTTCCTATATTTTCTTTTATTTTCCTCAAAATTTTATTTCCCCTATATTAATTATGAGCACTTTAATATAAATAGTAATTTAATTACTAAATTTTAAATAAGGCCATTTTTAGGGTGTTACAGAAGACAAGCGTGAGGAAGAGGAGCTTTTGAGGCAGCAGGCCGAAGAGGAGCAGCAGGAGTCTGAAGAGGAGGATCCCGAGGAGCGAGAGCTTGAGTCCTCGGAGTTGGAACAACAGCAAGAGGAGCCAGCAGACCAGCAGATGGACACCGCAGGATGTGGCGCTGAGGAAGATGCCAACGCTAATGCGGGAGATCCATCATATGATGAGGAAGAGCCCCGGACTCCTCCACCTCCATCACCACCTCAATTAGCTCTAGGAGCGGCCCAGCGCATTGTCTATGACTTCGTCCGAGATGGGGGCGACAACTTCTACCACCGCAGGCTTCTCGAGTACCGCAGTGGATGGTGGATGCATCTCTTCTACCCCAACTTCTGGAGGACCTCGGTGCATGTGAGGGTGACCGATCAGTGGGTGAGGGCAGCTCGCGAGATATCGGTTCACTTTGCTATTACTGACTGGGATTCTCAAAAGGTAGGGATCGCCGATGCTGCTCGTCAAGCCTACTACGTCTACCACCATAAGTTCTTTGCAGAGATCGAGGATGATCCAGAGAGGTGGTACCCACGCCAAAGGAGTGGTGCAACAGCTTGCACCATCGCATCTACTGCTGACGTCCAGGATCCCCAGCTAGCTTCTATAGTGGCACTTGTAGCTACCCTCAACACGGAACTGGATGTTGCATCAGAAGAAAGCCTCATGCTAAGGAGGGAGCTTTCCGCCTTGCAAGAGAAGAATGAAGCATTGAAGCATCTCATGGGAGGACCCGCACCATGCAGTCTAGAGTTCGGTGCACAGTCGCCACCACGCAGAAGGACTCAATACAGCACCCTGGCTTGCCGCACCACCATCAACCCCTAGAGCTTCCCATAAATTTGTAATAGAGATCGAGTAGCACACGTTTTTGAGTCAAAATTGGTCTAATAGTGTTGAGTCTTGTGTGAACCATGTCTTTGAATGCTTGAATGAATTGTCATTATGCTTATGAGTGATTTGGATCTTTTGTAATGATTGTGATGAGCGTAGATGAAAATCTGCAATCATCTAGTATTGGATTAAGGTATAAGGATTTATGAATAAATAGTTGGGTTCCCTATCTCTTGTGCACACCATCTACCTTTCCTCTATTATCTGGGTTCCTTACCTTGTCAGTTCAGTGGATCTTATTCGGTTTATCAGGACTAGCTCTGAGTTTTTGTGAGGAGTATGGTAGGGACCATAAGGGGGGTAGACTTATAGCGCATCCAATAGTTCTGAGTTCCATTGGAAAGGATCCAATCTGATCTCAGGAATGGGCTAGTTGATGAAGTACGATACTGTCATACAGTGTGTCAAGAAGGCAGTTCAGTAAGTGGCACCATCAGGGGAGAAGATTGAGTATCAGGCAGCCAAATCCTCAAAGCATGGTCAAGTCAATCAGGCTGAAGCCACAGAATTGAAGGACATTCAGGTGGTGAATGGGTATCCAGATGTGTTCCCAGATGAATTGTCAGGTATGCCCCCAGAACGAGAAGTTGAATTTGTTATTGAACTTATGCCTGGAAGAGCACCCATAGCTAAAAGACCATATAGAATGGGGGTAAAAGAATTGGAGAAGCTTAAAGATGAATTAAGGGCCTTGTTTGCTAAAGGGTACATTGATCCTAGTTCCTCACCTTGGGGAGCCCCAGTGCTGTTTGTTGATAAGAAGGATGGGACATAGAGAATGTGCATAGATTACCGAGCTCTCAACGAGGTTTCCATCAAGAACAAGTACCCACTGCCCAGAATCGATGATCTCTTTGACCAGTTGAAGGGAGCTTATGTGTTCTCGTAGATCGATCTCAGATCAGGTTATCATCAGATGAGAATTCGGGTGACCGACATACCCAAGAAAGCTTTCACTACTCGGTATGGTTTATATGAGTTCACGGTTATGGCTTTTGGGTTGACTAATTGTGGCGTACCACTCCAAAATTATTCCAAGTTAAGTACCCATGGACCACTAACCAAGCAGTCAGGCACTTAATCCGGAATAAGCTGGAGCCCCGTCGGATTATACCCGAATAACCACGTACTTTCACGATCGAAACAACAAGCGCGCCCACACGAAGGTGAGTCCCAGAAATTACAACATTCCACCAATTCAACATACATAAATAGTATCATAAAGTTATTACAAACCAAGTTTGAATTTTAAATCAGAGTACGAGAGTTCATTGCAGCAGAATATTAAAACTAGCAACGATACATAGCAACACCACGATGAAGCCAGCCATGGTGCTACTCCTCCCGATCCTCGGAAGAGGATAGAACCCACTCGACGTGCCAGCCAGGAGGAACCTGGGTAGGCCAAGTGATGGAATCGACTGCCACATCCATAACATTACCTGAAATAATAGCCACAAGCAAGGCTGAGTATACTAATACTCAACAAGGCTTACCCATCGGGTGAAACTAAATCACCGACATCTAGACATGAGAGGCTTTTGGCTAATGGGTTTGTTTGCCAAAAAGCTACTAAGAGTGGATCCTTATTTTCATGATTTTAGCATCAAATTCTAGTAGAGTTAACCATTCTAGATTAGCATCCTCTCTAAGCATACAAGTGGTGCAATACAATTTAGTACATACAACAAGTTCGTCATCCTCATAGTTCAACTTGTTACTCAATGCAGCACAGCGGTCAAGCAGTCTCATTAACCGCGAGAAGCGGACAGTTCGAACCGAATTTTGATACCTGGCCAGGGGAAACCCAACACACACGGATAATGCTTGCTATAAAAGGTACAAGCACTTCCCAACCTTTCCCATCTATCCACAATTCGACGCCGGGTCCATTCCTTTATGATAAAGGTTTACCGCTTCACTCACGGCATCACGCATATATCCACATGTGTATGGCAAGGGAAACAAAATGTTTCCAAGGAGAGATGGCTATCGGTCTTAGCTGCTTCAATCAGGTACCGGGCTTACTGATTCCCATAGGTCGGCATGCGTGTGGTACGTTCAAAAACATGACACACAGAACCACACGTTTCGACCTTAATCCAATTATCATACACGGACGGGAGATCTACACATACCATCCCGCCCGTCCATCCTTATGATTCCAACAGAAGTAAAGACAAGCAACTCCTATATCTCGCGAGTGACAGGAAATCACTCGACTTGTAACGGTCCTAAAGGCATTGCTCTACCGATCTTATCATACTAGTATTTCAAGTCATAGGTACTAGAATCATGCAACTAAGGTATTCAAACAACACCTAGAACGTAAATGCACAAGCATAAATAAATACATAGTTGCTCGAATTAAAAGTTAGGTCATGCTCCGGGGCTTGCCTTCTTGTGCTAGCTGACTGTCAGGCTCCGGGTCGATCACGACGACGTTGGCACCACCCTCGGGGACTTCTTCTTCGTTGACGGGGACGAGGTTGTAGGTGCCGTCAGCGAGAGCGCCTTCTACATGAGATGCACAACTTTATTATGGCTGCCTAAGTGGTCTAAAGGCAAGGCCTTGAAGGCCATATTCACCTAGACATACTATTGGGCGATACTTTTCTTCACAAAATTGGAGAAGGTGTGTGGTGGAAATTTTTATGCCTTTATAATGGGGATTGTGTGCACATATAAAACAATTCAAACCATTATTTTTAAACAAGAGTGCAGTTCTGGAATTTTAACTTTACATGCTCCACATTTGATTAATTATCATAAGTGACCTATTTCTTTTTATGCAACTCATTTCTACTCTAGTTCCTTCTCATTTTTGTTTCTCTGTTTCTGTTCATCCTTTTTATCCACAAACTTTATGACAGCTACTGGAGTATAAGAGTTAGGCTCACTCCAAATTTTAGCTAAAACTGAGCTACACAGAATTTATTAAAAATAGAACAAGTTGCTGTTCTAGAAAACAAGATTAATTCATATAAAATCGAAACTACTTCCAAAACAGGAGATTTCTTTACCAGAGCTAGACATGAGTGAAAGAAAGGCTCTGACCAAGTGGTGGCTAAAAATAACACTTGGACAGCCCTCAATAATTTTCTATCCGAAAGCCAACATCTATTTATTTGCTAGCCTAAACAGGGTCAAAAATTAAGTTTAGCATTTTTAACACATGTGCTAACAAGTTCCTAGACCACTGGTGAAAAATGGTGATTTTTGGCTGCATGGATTATTTTTAATAATTGCAGGACTTAACTAAAACAGGAATAACAAAATAAATCATAACTGAAGCTACAATCCATATTTTTGGATCTCCTTTGGACACAAGGCGTCTAAAGCCATTATAAACAACATATCCAAAGTGCAGCTCCAGAAGAGCTCGGGATTTGAAATGGTGCACAAGATTCTAAAAACTGAGTTTGAATTGTAATTCAAAAGCTGTTCACAAAAAGTGTATACATGCTAACATGAGATTGGAGTTCACAGCCTCACGAGTCCAGGGAGTATTTTTGTTCATTTTTCCGATTTTTGTACGATTTTTAGTGGATTTTACAAGATTTAGGGAAAATGAACTAAACCTTAAGAATCTTTTTACGCCGCGAACCTCGGAACTTTTGAAAACCTCGCGAACAGGTCCCTGACTTCTTTCACGGGGAACCCAGCGAAAAGGAAGAAGATGACGATACGCCCTCGGCTCGTCGACGGCGTTGCGCCGGCCAAACGACGGTGGGAGGAGGTCGGAGAGGTGGGGGTAAAAGAATGCGCAGCTCACCACGAGTCGAATGGTGGCGGTTGGGAGGCCAGAGGAGGCTCGGAGGTCGCCGGCTGCGGAGCAGTGGCGGTGCGGCCGTCGCGGCTTCAACTCCGGCGAGGTCGGTGGCTTTCACCGGGGTTGGAGGGGCTCGTGAGCACCAGTGGAACTTGGCGAAGACGTTGGGATGCTCGGTTGGCCTTGGGGATGGCTCGAAGGGGTCGCTCGACGTGGAGGTGCTCCGGCGGCCGAAAATGGGGATTTTGGGGGAAATCCCGATTTCTCACCGGAGAGTTGAGGGGAGCTCGAGAGAAGTGGGGGAAAAGGAAACTAAGGAAGTGGTCTAGCTCTATGTGTGGGGAATTTGGGAATGGTGGAGGGACGGGGACGAATTTGCTCCGGCGCTCGAGCTCGGTTCTCGCGGCTGGAGGTTGAAGACGAAGTGCGCGAGCGCGGAGGAGGGGAAATGGCAGTGCGCTGGCTGAGGGAATGGTGCAAGGCTGCTCGGTGAAGTGTTGGAGCATGCTAGAGTGGGCTGAGCTGCCTCGGGGTCACTCACGGGCATGGCTCGGACACGCAGGCCGCCATGAGTGCGCCTACGAGCTCGAGCAGCGTGCGCGAAGCGGTTGGGTGTCGTGGATCGTGGCATGGGCGAGGGAAGATACACCGCAGAGGCTTTGGCGCGTTGCGAGCGAGAATCCCGGCCGCGGAACGGCTCTGCGCGGCCGCGGCCAGTGGCCGAGCTCGGCTCTCCATCATGGCGCTCCGCGCGACGCGAGGCGGCCAGCGCGCTGTAGCGCGCGAGGTGATGGAACGGCAAGCCCGACGCCCGCGCGAGGACAAAAGCAAGACGCCGCCGCGGCTTGGCTGGCCTGGCGAGGCCTCTGCCGCTCGCAGGCCACGTGGCGGCCGGTCTCCGGCTGGAGCAGGGCGCGCCAGGGCGAGCTGGCAGGCACCCGTGGAGCTCGTTTGTTCTCTGTGAATTTTCTCCAAAAATTTGAACTGAACATTCAAATGTGCAAAAATAAAAGTTGGAGTTTGAGATGTGGGACATAACTTTCTTTTTGGTGTGAACCTGAAATTTCAAATTTTTCAAGCTCAAACAGGCCATTTTCTAACAGGCGTTCAGTGCTGTTTTTCGGTTTGAGGGGCTTAACTGCAAAATTTGAAAAAGTTCCCAACAGTGACTAGGAATTATTTGTGATGAAAAACAACTTTTTTTTTGGAGATTTTCAAGTTTAGTATAAAATTCTTGAGATTTCAGTTGGGTGTCAAAAAGGCCTTATTGAAATTCAAATTCGAATTTAAATTCAAATCAAGTGTGCTACAACCAATGCTACCATTTGATCCTGTTTTTAGTGTGTTCTTAAGGTGCTAACTTCAGGGATGTCACACTAATGCACCATCCTACTTCATGTATTTGATGAACAGCGTGCTCATGGATTATCTCGACAAGTTCGTTGTGGTGTTCATTGATAATATTCTGGTTTTCTCCAAGAATGAGGAAGAGCATGAGGAACATTTGAGGTTAGTGATGCAGAGACTCCGGGAGCATCAGCTATATGCCAAGTTGAGCAAGTGTGAATTCTGGCAGAAGGAAGTGTTATTCTTGGGCCACGTGTTGTCAAATGGAGGTGTAGCAGTTGATCCGAAGAAGGTCAGAGATGTTCTCAACTGGATCCCACCGCAGAATGTCAGTGAGATCAGGAGTTTTCTCGGAATGGTAGGTTACTATTGTCGTTTTATTGAGGGATTCTCCAAGATTGCCAAGCCTCTTACATCACTACTAGAGAAGGATGCTAAGTTTGTCTGGACAGAGAATTGTCAAGCAAGTTTTGAGGAGTTGAAGAAGAGTTTGACCACTGCACCAGTGTTAGTACTACCTGATGTCACCAAGTAGTTTTCGGTCTATTGTGATGCGTCTCGTCAAGGATTAGGATGTGTACTCATGCAGGAAGGTAGAGTTGTGGCATATGCATCAAGGCAGTTGAGGAAGCATGAGCTGAATTACCCGACACATGATCTGGAATTGGCAGTTGTGGTTCACGCGTTGAAGATCTGGAGGCACTACTTGATTGGGCACAAGTGTGATATCTATACCGATCACAAGAGCATGAAGTATGTGTTCACGCAGTCCGAGTTGAAAATGAGGCAACGCCGATGGCTAGAGAAGATCAATGATTTCGACCTGGAGGGCCAACTTGGTGGCAGATGCCTTGAGCAGGAAGAGTCACGTGAATGTATTGACCGATATGCATTTGCCAGAAGAGCTTTGTCAGGATTTCGAACGACTGAGTCTGGGTATGGTGGCCAGCGTGACTGAGTTAGAAGTGGAGCCGACACTGGAACATGAGATCAGGAAAGGTCAGCTAGAGGATGAGGAGATCAAGGAGTTGGTCAAGAAAGTGGGGACAAACAAAGCACCAGGGTTCCGATTGGATGATCAAGGGACAGTGTGGTTTGGTGACAGGATAGTGGTGCTAGATCAGCAGCATATCAAGGATATCATCTTACGAGGGGCACATGAGTCAGCTTACTCCATTCACCCGGGAAGTACCAAGATGTACTTGGATATTAAGGAGAAATTTTGGTGGTATGGTTTAAAGCGAGATGTCGCAACGTACGTAGCTCTTTGCGATGTATGCCAGAGAGTCAAGGCCGAACACCAGAGACCGGTAGGTTTGCTTCAGCCTATGAGAATACCAGAGTGGAAATGGGAAGAAGTGGGTATGGACTTCATGACTGGTCTGCCCCGCACCCAGAGAGGTTACGACTCCATATGGGTGATTGTCGATCGATTGACGAAGGTGGCTCATTTCATTCCGGTGAAGACCACATATTCCGGTGCCAAACTAGTAGAGTTGTATATGGAGTGGATTGTATGTTTGCTTGGGGTACCGAAGAAGATAGTGTCAGACCGAGGCAGTCAGTTTACATCACACTTTTGGTGCAAGTTACATGAGTCCATGGATACTAAGCTTCACTTCAGTTCCGCTTACCATCCGCAGACAGACGGTCAGACCAAGAGGACAAATCAGATACTTGAGGATATGTTGAGGGCATGTGCATTACAATATGGGAATAGTTGGGAGAAGAGTTTGTGTTATGAAGAGTTCTCGTACAACAACAGCTACCAGCAGAGTCTCAAGATGTCACCGCTTGAGGCGTTGTATGGAAGGAAGTGCAGGACACCGTTGTTTTGGAATCAGACCGGAGAAGGTAAAGTATTTGGACCTGAAGTCTTGAAGTAGGCAGAAGAGCAAGTGCAGGTTATCAGGCAGAATCTAAGAGCAGCTCAGACACGACAGAAAAGTTATGCAGATGTAAGGTGTCGAGATCTCAACTTTGAAATTGGCGACTTCGTCTATCTCAAGGTGTCACCAATGAGGGGTGTGAAAAGGTTCAATGTCAAAGGCAAGTTAGCACCTCGATACATTGGACCATTCAAGATTTTGGAACGGAGAGGTAAAGTGGCTTATCAGTTAGAGTTACCAGAGAGATTGGCAGGAGTGCATGATGTGTTCCATGTGTCCCAGCTGAAGAAGTGTTTACGAATGCCAGAGGAACAGATTCCATTGGAGGAGTTGAATGTGCAGGAGGACCTTACCTATGAGGAGTATCCGATCAAGATCTTGGAGGAGTCTGAGAGGGTCACCAGGAACAAAGTCTTACGTATGTGCAAGGTTCAGTGGAATCGTCATACAGAGGACGAAGCAACATGGGAACGGAGGATGATCTCAAGGCAGAATATCCACATCTCTTCTAATCCACTTCCGAAGAGCTTTTTATATCCAAGTGCTCATGAAAATGTAGGGAAAATAAAATTTTGAATAATTAAAAGCAAATATAAGGAATAGAAACATTATTGTTGCATTCATTCTGGTGCATTTATTTTTGATTGTTGAGTTCAACTTTGAATTTGATTTTGAATTCAAAAGAAAGTTTGAATAAAAGAAAAACCAATTCTTTTCCTATTCCTATTCCTTTCCCCATTTCAGCCCAGCCGAACTCCCCTCCGCGTGGCCCAGCAATGGCCCAACACCGCAGCCCGCTCCGCCCAGCTGCGCGCGCGCCCTCTGTCCGCTCTGAGTCGCCGACACCCTGGTCCCACATGTCATCTCCTCCTTCTACCTCGTGTCCGAGCTAGACTCCTCCGCGCCGCCGCTTCCGCGTCGAATCCCAACAAAATCCCAAGCTTCGCATGCACGCCAAGGTACCCTTGGGCCCCTATAAAACCACCGCAACCCCCTGCACGCAAACCCCTAGCCCTAGCCGCCTCAAGCTCGCGCCGCCGAACCCTAGCCGCCGCCAAGTCCGAGCCACCGCAGTCGCCTTGATCTTGCTCCACCGCCCCATTGCCGTCAAAATCAAGCCCAGGAGCTTCGCAAGGTAAAGAGGAAGCCGCTAAGACCTTTCTCCCTTCCTCTCTCACTTTGCAGCGCTCAAAATTGCTCGTCGGAGTTCCTTCCCTGCTGCCGCTCGTCGCCGGCCGTTTCCGACACCCGAGCTTCGAGCAGGACCCCCAAACGAGTTCTCCATCTTCCCCTCTCTCTTTTGAGCCAGCCGCGGCGATATTTGGAGCCCCCTAGCTCCGAGCAGAGTCAACTCCGGCGAGGGCGCCGCCGCGCGCCGCCGCCAGCCGCCGTGTTTCCGGTGACCCTTGAGGTCGATCTAACCGTGGCCGCTCAATTCAAATCCGACGGTTAGATCTGAAACCCGATCTAAACCGAGCCGGTTCACCGTGAACCCGTGGACCGCGGTTCATGGCTGGTCCATGCACAATTGACCATGACGTCAGCTAACGTTAGCCCTCCACTGCCACCATGGCAGTTTTGCATTTTAGCCCCTGCCTTTTCGCGAAATCAACCCGCAGTCCAAGCTAGTTCAAAAAATATTTATAGATTAGTCCTTTTTCTTTCGGTTTAGGCCCTGCGCTTTTGAAAAATAGTGCCCGCCATCCTGTCTGGTCTTTTTACTCAAAAGTCCATCGGTTTTTTATAAAATTATGTTTTAGGTCCCTGGTTTTTTCAAAAACACCCCTGGAAGCCTAAAAGTGTTACCAGCAAGCCCCTAGAGCCTGTTTTAAGCGTAGTTTCTTCGTTTTAACTCCGATTTGACTGATTTTCACGTTCACGTGTTCGTAGTGGAGCGTACAGTAACTCTAAAGCCTTCTTTTCATCTTTTGTTTATGTTTGGTGTATTGTTCTAATTAAATACCTTGTTTGCATGTATGTGTGGATGCTTGTGTGGTGATCGATGTGAGTAGCTGACGAGCCGTTCGAGTACGCCGATGATCCCGTTCCCGAAGAGCAGGTGCAGCAGCAGTTCGCTGAGGAAGGCAAGTATAACACGGACAATCCTTGATTACCAATACACCATTTAATCTTATATTCATATGCATGTGTCTAATATTGTTATACATTAAGGATGTTCCTAGTCTTTACCTTATTTCTTGTTAACCTGGGTTATATGCATTATGGTTAGCATTTGCTACACGCTGCAACCAACATTTATTTTAATGTCGATATTGAATTAATGGTTCACTTCAATAATGATTAAAAGATGCTTTTTAGCAACATGGTTCGGGGAGCTAGAGCATGTGCTTCGTGCTTTGTTCTAGTGTCTCTATAAGGTTTGGTCTAGGGAATTTGAGCATGTACTTCGTGCTTTGTTCTAATGTCTCTCCGTAAGGTCCGGTTCTTAATGCGGCAACCCAGGAACTTGTTTGCCACCGTTGAAACTATAATGGCTCTGGTCTTGGATAATTAGCTTATACGTCTCTAGCTCACCAGTGGTTACCGAAAGGCGTATGTGGGGAGCATGGGTGAGAGTATAGTTTGATCCATCGAGGACGGATTTATCCATTGGCTATGTCTCGTTAGGCAAAGTCCCGTGATGTAAGCGCCCAATGTACGACAGCTTCACACGTTGCGATGATTGCGCTCTTTCTCTGGACGCCTTTGACCCCCTCACGTTGCGCCCTGAGCGTACGTCAATCTCGATGCCTTGGGTTATGCTGCCTATGTTGAACCAAAACGGCTACTGTGCTTGTTAGGGTGTTTTGTGAAAGTCCTCGTAGCATAAGTTCTTTTGGAATTATGCGACCAACGGGTAAAGGGCGAAACCTCTGCAGAGTGTTGATCTATCATGATAGCCGTGCGCACGGATACGAGCGGCCTGGATCCTTTTTTATTAGAAGATGATGTTGAGGTTGATGTTGGAATATTCTATGATTATTTATACATTATTATTAATGGGTTTATACTTGGGTTTCTACTCATTTGTAGTAATTTGGATGATAATAAAATGAAACTACTAAAGATGCTATCATAGTTTAACCGTGTCCAGCCTTTTGTTCTTGCATAACCCGTGTTATACTTGTTAAGTAAGATGGTTTACTTACACATGCAACTATTCAACAAAATCCCGGATGGGTAACAGATGGAGTAGTGGATGAGCAGTCGCTTGCTGAATTTCCGAAGGATCTGCCATACTTCTAGCTGTGTTCAACCAGTCGGTGTCCCTGTGGACTTGAGGCTCTACTAGTTATGAAACATTTGCTATTATTAAGACTTCCTCTGTATTATTTGTTGAAGACTATGTCTTGTGTTAAACTCTGATGTAAACTATTTTATTCGAGCATTGTGTTCGCTGAGATTCAATATTTGTAATCTATATGTGTTCTGTAGACATCCTAGGCACACATATGGAAGCATTTGGATTTCTCGGAAATCTGGGTGTTACAATTTAAAAATTCAGACTTGGTTTGTAATAACTTGATGGAACTATTTATGTTAAGTTGAACTTGTGGAATGTTGTAATTTCTGGGACTCACCTTCGTGTGGGCGCGGGTAGGGATGAAAGTGGTATGGATATTTCCTGTCCGACCGACCGACCGATGGCCCTCAAGCCTTAAATGGTACAGACCGTATCCGGAACTGGAAAATCAATATCCGACCGTATCCGTATCCACGTAATAAAATTTGAATGTCTATTGCAGCTATGTAATGTATATCAATATCCTATACACATCCGACATATTTTGCACTGTCCGTATTCGAATCCGATCTGGCAAAAAAATTAATATTTGTATTCGTGTTCGGGCATATCCATCCGTATCCAATCTGTTTTCATCCGTAGGCGCACGTGTTGTTTCGATCTTGAAAGAACGTGGTTAATCAGGTATAATCCGACGGCGCTCTAGTTTATTTCGGATTAAGTGCCTGGCTACTTAATTAGTGGTTCGTGGATACTTAACTTGGAATAATTTCAGAGTGGTCCACCACAGCTGGCATCAGAGCCGAAACATGCGCACCAGAGAGAGCAACAGTCCCTAAACAAACATTTTTGTAATAAAACTTACCAACCCTTGCTTCCGCCGCGCTTGCGATGGACGCTAAGGATTATGTATAGAGCGTGAAGCCTATGTGGGTTAAGGGATCATGATATGCTAGGTGGCTAATTATGTATTATACTGATTTCCAGCACATTACATTCTGTCATTTACTTTTCGCAATGGTGGGTGCAAGGTACGGCGATTGCTGTAACATACCACGACACTATATGAAAATATAGTGGCGGCACATAGTCAATACGCTATTGGATGGCATATGAAACTAGAGTAGCATGGTGGCCGCAAGGTACGGCGATTGCTGTAGCGCACCATGGCATCATATGCAAATATGATGGCGGCACAAAGTCAATACGCTATTTCATGAGCGTATGAAATTGTCAATATGTTGCCTTGGTGATATATGAAGCATTGCCCGTTCAATGTTGAACGTTCGGGTGCCACCACTATAGTGGGTGGTAATGAATGGGAACGCTTCCGTGAGTGTTGGCACGAAGGTTCGTTGTAAAATGCTCTGGAATGGAATTTTTCTGCAGGTACACTAACCACTATTCCGTAAGATGAACGGTTAGAAGAGTTCGGCTAGTTAATATAGGGAGAGACGAATATTGCCAAGCCACCGGCACTGACTCCGTAGGCCAAAGTTTATTGGCACGTGTGTTTGGTGAGAACGAGTAGGCCGCTCATGCATCTATAATTCGCGGGAACCCCTTTTATTAATGTTGCATGCTCACTAAATGATCCATCTCAAAAATCCAAAAAATATCTAGTGTAGTGTGCTTTACCACTTTTTCTACACTATCCAGAATCTGTTTTTAATATCTTTTGCCTTATCGGTTCTCACACAAACTTTTGTTTAGATGGACGGTCGCACTAACCTCGCTAGCTATGCCGACAGCTACTCCAGCTTGGACTGCCTGGGTTGGGAAGGATTTCCCTGCATCTTTTGGTCCGCGTTGCAGTCTATTGGCTACCCCAACCCTCCCTAATATGAGAGAAGGATGATCCACGACCGGGCTGTGACTCGGTATAGGGTGCGTTTGGTTGTGTACCACCACCCACCGCGCCCCCTCTCTCAAACACGAGGTGTTGAAGTCCATGGGATCAGTTTGTTTTGCTCCCAAAACCCTGAGCTCGTGGAGAACCAACTTTTTGGGCTCTTTCCTCCAGCTCCAGCTGAAGATGCCCACTGGATGAGGCGTTACCTCACATCACCTTTAGTGGTAGCTGAGAACCCCAGTGGGGCAGCCTGCCTCTTGCTGAGGTGGATCCGGGCATACCACAGGCTGCAGTCACTGCTTGGCCAATCTCAGATTGCTATGCTCAACTTTGCAACTGAAACTTCTGCTCGTGCTCGTGACCTTGGGATAGAGGGAACCTCCTTATTCATAGAGGTGACTACCAGGGATGCTATGATTGCAAACTTGGAGAGACAGTTAGCTGACCTCCACTTGGGGCACCACAATGCCAACAATGAGCTAGCTCAAGTCAGAGATGAGCTCGAAAACGTGTAGTTTGACATAGACCATGCCAATGCCATGCTAGCTGCCCATGATGCTTAGCATCTTCTAAATGAGGGTGGACACAATGGGGAAGAAGGAGCACCTGATTCAGATGTGGACACGGAGGAGGACATGCTTCCTCTTGAGGCTCCACCGTCTCCCATGGGCAGCCAAGCGACGGTGAACATCCTAGACGACTTCTAGGGATATTAGTGCCTAGCATACTCCTGAATGTAGCCTAAATTTTTGTCCCATGATGTAATAGGCTAATTGAAGTAGAGTATTCTTTTGAAGATCATGTCTTGTAACCCTTTAGCACGGGATTGGTGACCCAAAAACTTGGATGGATGTAACGATGTGCTGAAAACTTGCTGCAGCTGCCTTGTTTAATGTATGAATGTGTTTTCCTTTCTTTTATGGGTTGTGGCTTGAATAACAAACTTGTTTGAAATTTGTTAAACTAAATGCTCACCAAATTTCAACCACAATGGTTAAGCAAAACCAAAATGGCGAACAAAACACTACAGCTCGGCCTCCTGAAAAACAGAAAAAACAGAGAACCAAACTTGAATTTTTAGGCCCAGATCAACTTGATTTTGCCTCTGAGTTGAATACGAAAGTTGTAGAACATGGAATTTCATAGCTGCTGACCAAATTGGAGCATCTAACTCGCATCCTACACGGAGATATGATTTTTCTCCCAAAACTGCTTTCTAAGATGTTGTCTTTATGCAGTAAACTTAATTATAATGCCACGTTCTGTCCTGTCGTTGTTCATACAAGCTTATGAATTGTGGCTAATGAAAGTTCTCTACTACAGATGGTTATCACTCGCAGTGGGCAAGATGCTAGTGCTTCCAATGCAAATCAGCAACGACAAGAGGGTCAGCAACCACCACCACCGCCACCACCGCAGCCACCTTCTTGGCAGCAGGTGTACGCCACCCAAACGGAGATCCTCCGTAATTTGCAGCAGCAACAGAAGATGATGCAACAGAAAATGGCTCCTCCACCTCCAGTGGCTCGGCCCCAGGATTTCTTGGCTACTCACCCTCCGTTGTTTTCAAGAGCCAAGGAGCCCTTAGAAGCTGATCCTTGGATTCGGGCCATCAAATCCAAATTCTCCATCCTGGCCATACCTTGTACTCCCAGTCGTAAGATGGTTTTTGCAGCGCAGCAGCTCCGTGGCACAGCTCTCCTGTTGTGGGAGAACTATCATGCTCTTCACCAGGAGAACCATGTCATTGAGTGGGAAGAGTTCAAGACTGCCTTTAAGGCACACCATATTCCTGCTGGTCTTGTTGAGAGGAAGCTAAAAGAGTTCCTGGCTCTGACTCAAGGAACCCGCACCATGATCCAGTACTCTCAGGCCTTCAATGGTCTGTGTCCTTATGCGGGCCGTCATGCTAATTCCAATGACAAAAAGATCGAAAGGTTCCGTCGTGGCCTTAATTCCAAGCTCAAGGCACAGCTGGCCACTACACGAGTTGCCACTTGTGGTGAGCTTGTGAACATTGCAATTGCACAAGAAGACACCAACATGGCTCATAAGGCTGAGAAAAAAATGCTCCTGCTGCCCCTTCAAGTGGGCAAACTCAGAGGTTCCGCTTAGTTCCGCCGGCTGCACCGCAGGGACAGCAGAGGACACCTCAGTGCGGGCGTTGGGTTTCTAGGCCACCGCAGTAGGGTGCAACTCGTTTCCCTCCACTGCCGCAGCAACAGCAGGTGCCAAGGCAAAATGTGCAGCAACCGCTTTGTCCTAGAGGTGGCTACTCATGCTTGTGCCTATACAATGGTGGAAACACAACTAAAAGACATTCCAGTGGTATGTGAGTATGCCGATGTTTTTTCGGATGACTTACCTGTGATGCCGCCGGATAGGGACATTGAATTTGTGATTGAACTTCAACGTGGCACAACACCTATATCAAAGAGACCCTATAGAATGCCACCCAATGAGTTGGTTGAATTTAAAATTCAACTTCAAGAATTATTAGACAAGGGTTTCATTCGTCCTAGTGTGTCACCATGGGGTTGTCCGGCTATTTTTGTGAAGAAGGACCACTCCTTGAGGTTGTGTATTGACTACCGGCTTCTTAATGCGGTGACCATTAAAGACAAGTATTCACTTCCCTGCACTGATGTCCTTTTTTATCAACTAGCTGGCGCCAAAGTGTTTTCTATGATTGATCTTCGCTCTGGCTACCACCAAATAAAAATTCGTCCTTGTGACTTTCCCAAGACTGTTTTTTCTAGCCGCTTTGGACTTTATGAATACTTGGTCATGTCATTTGGGCTCACAAATGCCCCTGCCTACTTCCTGTACCTCATGAATTTGGTTTTCATGTCCGAGCTTGACAAGTTTGTTTCTGGTTTCCTTCTCTGACTCCTCCAAGATCTTGACCGGATACTCCTCATGAGAAAGGTCCTCCTGCACATTCAACTCTTCTAACGGAATCTGTTCCTCTGGCACCCGTAAACACTTCTTTAGTTGGGACACATGGAACACATCGTGTACTCCTGCCAATCTCTCTGGTAACTCTAGCTGATAAGCCACTTCACCTCTTCGTTCCAAAATCTTGAAGGGTCCAATGTATCGAGGCGCTAACTTGCCTTTGACATTGAATCTCTTCACACCTCTCATTGGTGACAACTTGAGGTAAACAAAGTCACCAATTTCGAAGCTAAGGTCTTGACGTCTCACATCTGCATAACTTTTCTGCCGTGTCTGAGCTGCCCTCAGATTCTGCCCTCCTACATGAGTACATATCCTAATTCTTGACGAGACGCATCACAATAGACTGAGAAGTTCTTAGTAACATATGACAATACCAATACCGGTGCAGTGGTCAACCTTTTCTTCAACTACTCAAAGCTAGCTTGGCACTCCTGTGTCCAAATAAACTTGGCATTTTTCTCTAACAATGATGTCATAGCTTGACAATCTTAGAGAATCCCTTAATAAAACGCCGATAGTAGCCTGCCATTCTGAGGAAACTCCTGATCTCACTGACATTCTGTGGCGGTACCCAATTCAACACATCTCTGACCTTCTTCGAATCAACTGCTACACCTCCGTTTGACAACACATGACCCAAGAGTGATACTTCCTTCAGCCAGAACTCACATTTGCTCCACTGAACTTTCAACCGATCAACCATTGCTTCGGGAGTCATCCATTGATACTCAGCACTACGAGGTGTGATAGAAAGTCTACCCCCCTTATTGTCCCCAACGAAACTTCTCAGAAAAACTCAAGGCTAGTCCGAAAGAACTAAGAAAGATCCACTGATCTAACAAGATAAGGAACCCAGATAACAGAGAAGAAGGTAGATGGTGTACACAAGAGATAAGGAACCCAACTATTTATTCATTAAAATCCTTATACCTTAATCCAATACTAGATGATTGCAGACTTTCATCCACGCTCATCACAATCATTACAAAGATCCAAATCACACATAAGCATAATAATATATCATCCAAGCATTTAAAGACATGGTTCACACATGACTCGACACACTAAGACTCGACTCATTCAGACTAGTTTTGGACTCGAAAACGTTCTATTCGATCCCTATTACAACTTGTGGTAGCATCTACGGGTCAACGGTGGTGTGGGCAGCGGGAGAGTTGTAGCGTGGCCTCCTGCGCGGTGGTGACTTTCCACGGTACTCCGGGTTGCGGGGCACAGGTCCTCCCAACTGGTGCTACAACTCCTCATTCTTCTGTTGCATAGCGGAGAGCTTCCTCCTTAGCATGAGGTTTTCATCTGACACAACATCCAGTTGTGTGTTGAGACTAGCCACAAGCGCCACTGTAGAAGCAAGCTGGGGGTCCTGAACCTCAGCAGTAGATGCAATGGTGCAAGTTGTTGCACCACTCCTCCGGCGTGGGTACCACCTTTCTGGCTCATCCTCGATCTCTGCGATGAACTTCTGGCGGTAGACGAAGTAGGCTTGGTGAGTGGCATCAACGATCTCTGCCTCTTGAGAATCCTGGTCAGTAATAGGAAAATGAACCGATATCTCGCGAGCTGCCCTCGCCCACTGATCAGTCACCCTCACATGTACCGAGGTCCTCCAGAAGTTGTGGTAGAAGAGATGCGTCCACCACCCACTGCGGTACTCGACTCCGACATTGCCGAAGCCGTAGTGATTACAAAGCACTCTGAGAAGCCTGTGGTGGTAGAAATGGTCGCCCCCATCTCTGACGAAGTCGTAGACAATCCACCGGCCGCTCCTGGAGCTAGTTGAGGTGGTGATGGAGGTGAGGGAGTTTGGGGCTCTTCCTCATCATCCGACGTGGCCTCAACACCAAGCTCAAGGCCCAACTGACCACCACCCGAGTTGCCACTTACGGCGAACTTGTGAACATCGCCATCACCCAGGAAGATGCCAACATGGTACATAAGGCTGAGAAGAAGAGGAAGGCTCCTGCTGGACCCTCGAGCGCACAGCCACAGAGGTTCCGCTTGGTTCCCCCGGCTGCACCACAGGGGCAGCCAAGGGCGCCCCAGGGAGGACGATGGGTTGCTAGGCCACCACAGCAGGGTGCGCCCCGCTTCCCTCCACCGCCGCAGCAGCAACCGGCGCCGAGGCAGAACATGCAGCAGCCATCCCGTCCTGGAGCTGGCTACCAGTGCTTCAAGTGTGGCAGCAGCAGTCACTTCATCAAGGACTGCCCACAAAACAAGCCACAGAACCAGCGCCCGGGAAATCAGCAAAACAAGGGCAAGCAGCAGCGTGTGCAAGTCAAGCAAGGAAGGCTTAACTACACCACCTTGGCTGACCTACCTGAGTCAGCACCAGATATGACTCGTACTTTTCCTATCCACAACCAACCTGCTGTGATATTGTTTGATTCCGGGGCAACACATAGTTTTATAAGCACAAGATTTCATGCAAAATGTGGGTTAAAATCTTACCATACCAAATCAGTATGTGATATCAACTGCGGGAGGTAAAATAGCATCCAACCAAGTCACTCGAAAAGTACCGATCAGACTGGGTAGTAAAGTATTTCCCACTGATTTAATTCTGCTTGGGATGGAAGGGATTGATATTGTTCTGGGGGTAAATTGGATGACTCAACATAAGGTTGTCCTAGATGTTGCTGAACGAGTTGTGGAAATAAACTCACCCACACATGGCCCTAGTGCACTATATCTGCCACAGCGGAATTGTGCCATTGCTTGTGCTTACACAATGATAGAAACGCAACTAAAGGACATTTCGGTGGTATGTGAGTATGCCGATGTCTTTCCGGATGACTTACCGGGGATGCCGCCGGATAGGGACATTGAATTTGTGATTGAACTCCAACCTGGCACGGCACCTATATATATCAAAGAGACCCTATAGAATGCCACCCAATGAATTGGCTGAATTAAAAATTCAACTCCAAGAACTGCTAGACAAAGGTTTCATCCGTCCTAGCGTGTCACCTTGGGGTTGCCCAGCTATCTTTTTGAAGAAGAAGGATCATTCCTTAAGGTTGTGTATTGATTACCGGCCTCTCAATGCGGTGACCATCAAAAACAAGTACCTACTCCCCCACATTGATGTCTTTTTTGACCAACTAGCTGGCGCCAGAGTGTTCTCCAAGATTGATCTTCGCTCTGGCTATCACCAAATAAAAATTCGACCTTGTGACATTCCAAAGACTGCCTTTTCTACCCGCTACGGACTTTATGAATTCTTGGTCATGTCATTTGGGCTCACTAATGCCCCAGCGTACTTCATGTATCTCATGAATTCAGTATTCATGTCCGAACATGACAAGTTCGTGGTGGTTTTCATTGATGACATCCTGATATATTCCAAGAATGAGAAAGAGCATGCCGAGCACCTTGCATTGTTGTTCAAAGATTGAGAGACCATCAACTCTACGCCAAGTTCTCAAAATGTGAATTTTGGCTAGAAAGTGTGAAATTCCTTGGCCACACGGTTTCCAAGGATGGTATATCCGCGGATCCAACCAAGGTACAAGAGGTGATGGATTGGCAGCCACCTACCGCTGTCCATGAGATTCGGAGTTTTCTGGGCCTAGCAGGCTATTATCGCCGCTTCATTCCAGACTTCTCTCGGATTGCTAAACCCATGACCGAACACTTAAAGAAGGGAGCCAAATTTGAGTGGAATGACAAATGTGACAAAGCTTTCCACACTTTGAGAAAACATTTAACTTCAGCCCCAGTTTTAGCTCGACCCGACAGCACCAAGCCCTATGATGTCTATTGCTATGCTTCAGGCACCAGACTTGGCTGCGTACTTATGCAAGAGAACTGAGTCATTGCTTATGCTTCTCGAGCACTCCGGCCTCATGAGCAAAACTACCCCATGCATGATCTTGAGTTAGCAACGGTTATTCATGCTCTCAAGATATGGAGGCACTATCTGATGGGTGTTCCATGCAACGTATACACCGACCACAAGAGCCTCAAATATGTCTTCACTCAGGCACATTTGAATATGAGGTAGTGAAGATGGTTGGAGTTAGCAAAGGACTATGACCTTAGTATGCATTATCACCCGGGAAGGCTAATGTGGTTGCGGATGCACTGAATCGCAAGGCTCGCTGTCACTGTCTTTCCGTGGAGTCCTACGCTGACATCTTGTGCCATGAACTGGCAAAGCTCAACTTGGAGATTGTTTCTCACGGGTACTTCAACCATATTTCTGTTGAACCAACCTTGCACGATCAGATTGTTGAAGCCCAATTGAATGACGCAAAGATTAAAATCCTTAAAAGGAAATTGGCAAATGAGAAGGTGAAGGAAAAATACAAATGTTTCCGGCTAGATGGGCAGGGAGTGATGTGGTTTGGATATCGTATAGTGGTGCCCAAGAACACTGAACTCTGGAGGAAGATTATGGATGAGGCCCATCTCTCTAAGTTTTCTATCCATCCCGGTAGCACCAAAATGTACCAAGATTGTGACATCTCTGATGTAATAATGAATAAAACACATATGAAACAGGTTAAAAAGGGGGTTATGGGTTAAAAATTTAAAAACCCTTCAAAAATTCGAATTAAAATTCAAAAACAAGGGTTGTTTGACACCCAACTGAAAACCCGAGATTTTTGTACTAAACTTGAAAATCTCCAAAAATAAAAGTTGTTTGTCATCACAAATAAGGCCTAGTCACTGTTTGGAACTTTTGAAAATTTTGCAGTTTAGTCCCTCAAAAACTCGAAATACAGTTCTGGGCACCTTTATGTATTTGGGTTGTTTGAGCTCGAAAAATTTGAAATTTCAGGTTCACACCAAAAAGAAAGTTGTGTCCCACCTCTCAAACTCCAACTTTTATTTTCATACTTTTTCAAGTTCAGTTCAACTTTTTGGAGAAAATTCAAATGTAGCAGTGGAGCTCCCCGGGGCTGCCAGCTCGGCCCTGGCGCGCTCTGCGCCTGGCCGGAGCTCGGCCGCCACGTGGCCGGCGAGCGGTGGAGGCCGCGCCGAGCTGGCCGAGCCACGGCGTCGGGTGGCGCTTGTCGCCTTGTACTTGTCCAACCCCTCCCGAGCTGTCACCTCGCCGTCGTTCGCCCGCTTTGCCTCGCGCCGCGGAGTGCCATCATGGCGGTCGGACGCCGCCGTGGCCACGCGCTCGCGCGCGCGTCGCGCAGCGCCTCCCCGCGGTTCATTCCGTCCCGCTCCGCGCCAAGGGCCCTGTTGGAGATCTCCCACTGCTCCACGCGATGATCTTTGACGCCCTATCCCGTGCGTGCGCACTGCCCGAGCTCGCCGCGCCATCAATGGCGACCGTGACGGCCCGTGCACGCGCTCACACACCCCCGAGCCCGCTCAGTGCCCCTAGCGCATTCCAAACCCTTCTCTGAGCACCGCACACTCTTCCCCTCAGTTCTCACTTAGCCATTTCCTCTCCTCGTGCCTCGCTCCGTCGTCTTCCACCTCACGCCGCACGGACCGAGCCGAGCTTCGAGGCAAAATTCGCCCTCCACTCTCCACCATTCCCAAATTCCTCGCGCACGAAGCTAGAACCCTCCTCTGGCCTCCCATTCCCCCACTTCTCTCGAGCTATTGTCGCTTCTCCGGCGAGAAATCAAGATTTCCCCCAAATCTCGATTTTCGGCCGCCGGAGCACCCTCACGTCGAGACCCCACTCCGAGCCGTCCCCGAGGTCAACCGAGCACGCCATTAGCTTCCTCGAGCTCCACTGGTGCTCTAGGACCCTTCAAACCTCGACGAACGCCCCCGACCTCACCGGCGTAGAAGCCGCGGCGGCCGCGCCGCCACTGCATCGCCGCCGGCCATCTTCCGAGCATCCCCCGGCCTTCCAACCGTCACCAACCGACTCGTGGTGAGCCCCTAGTGCTTTTCCCCCACTTCCCCGACCCTAACTCGCCGTCGTTTGGCCGGCGTAGCAACGCCAACGAGCCAAGGACCTTTCTTCATCGTCTTCGTTTTTCCAGGGTTCCCAGTGTAAAAGTCAGGGACCTGTTCGTGAAGTTTTGAAAGTTCTAGGGTCCCCGGCGTAAAAAGATTCTTAAACCTAGATCTAATTTTCCCGAATCTTGTAAAATCCGTTAAAAAACGTACAAAAATCAGAAAAATGCACAAAAATACTCCCTGGATTCGTGAGATTGTAAACTCCAATCTCCTTTAAGCATGTATATACTTTTGGTGAACCATTTGTGAATTAAAATTCAAACTGTAAAATTTGAAACTTGTGCACCATTTCAAATCCAGAGCTCCGCTAGGGTTGATCTTTGGATATGTTGCTTGTAGTGACTTTGGGCACCTTGTGTCCAAAGGGGACCTAAAAATATGGACTGTAGCTCCAGTTATGAATTAAAATGTGTTTCGTGTCTTTTTGCAGTCCAGAAATTATTAAAAATAATCTATGCAGTGAAAAATCACCATTTTGCTCCAGACGACTAAAAACTTGTTAGCACACCTGTTAAAAATACAAAACTTGATTTTTGCTCTGTTTAGACTAGCAAATAAATAGATATGTGTTTTTGGATAGAAATTTATTGAGGACTGTCCAAGGGTTATTTTGAGCCACCACTTGGCCAGAGCCCTCCTTGCACTTATAACTAGCTTTGGTAGGAAAATTTCCTGATTTGGATTAATTTTCAATTTTATATGAATTTATTTCATTTCTGCAGGCAGCAGTTTGATATATTTTTAATAAATTCTATGTAGCTCAGATTTAGCTAAATTTTGGAGTGAGCTTAGCTCTTATACTCCAGTAGCTGTCATAAAGTTTATAGATACAAATGATGAACAGAAATGGAGAAACAAAAATGAGAATTAATCTAGGTGGAAATTGATTTATATAAAAGAATAAACCTTTTTGTTAGTTATTTAGAATAAAATAAAGGGAATCTGAAATTCCAGAACAGCACCCTAATTTGTGAGTAATAAATAGAATTCTTTTATATATGTACACAATCACCATCGAAGTCAAATAAAATTTTTCCACACCTCTACTCAGTTTTGGTGAAGAAAATAGTAGTACTTAAGCATGTCTAGGTGAATATGGCCTTCAAGGCCTTAATCTTAGAATCAATAGGCAGCCACCATAAGATATGCATCTCATGTAGAAGGCGTTATTCCGGACGGCAACTACCATCTCATCCCCGCCGACGAGGAAGGAATCCCGGAGGGAGGTGCCGGCGAAGGATCGACCAACCCGGAGGCTAACCCCCAGCTAGAGCAAGAAGGCAAGCCCCGGAGCATAACCTAACCTTTAAAATTATGCAGCTTTGAATTCTCTATGTTCGTGCATTTACGTTTCAAGGAGTTGATTGAATACCTTAGCTGCACATTTCCTAGTACCTATGACTTGCAACACTAGTATGAGAGGATCGATAAGGCATTGCTATAGGACCGTTACAAGTCGAGTGATTTCCTGTCACTCGCGAGACATAGGAGTTGCTTGTCTTTACTTATGTTGGAATCATAAGGATTGACGGGCGGGGTGATAGATGTAGATCTCCCGTCCGTGTATGATAATTGATTTAAGGTCGAAACGTGTGGTTGAGTGTGTCAAGTTTTTGAACGTACCACATGCATGCCGATATATGGGAGTCGGTAAGCCCGGTACCAGATTGAAGCAGCTAGGGCCGATAGCCATCTCTCCTTGGAAACTTTGTTTTCCCCTGCCGTACACTTGTGGATATATGCGTGAGACTGTGAGTGAAGCAGTAAACCTTTATCCTAAGGAAATGGACCCGGTTCCGAATTGTGGATCGATGGGAAAGGTTGGGAAGTGCTTGTACCTTTTATAGCAAGGATTATCCGTGTGTGTTGGGTTTCCCCTGGCCAGGTAGCAAAATTCGGTTCGAACTGTCCGCTTCTCGCAGTTAATGAGACTACTTGACCGCCGTGTTGCATTGAGTAACAAGTGGAACTTTGAGATTGATGAACTTGTTCTATGAAATAAATTGTATTGCACCACTTGTATGCTTAGAGAGGATGCTAATCTAGAATGGTTAAATCTACTAGAATATGATGCTAAAACATGAAAGCAAGGACCTACTCTTAGTTGCTTTTTGGCAAACAAACCCACCAGCCAAAAGCCTCTCATGTCTAGATGTCGGTGATGTAGTTTTCACCCGACGGGTAAGCCTTGCTGAGTATTAGTATACTCAGCCTTGCTTGTGGCATTGATTTACAGGTACCATGTTGGATGTGGCAGTCGATGCTTTGACTTGGCCTACCCAGGTTCCCCCTGGATGGCACATCGAGTGGGTTCCGTCCTCTGCCGAGGAACGGGAGGAGTAGCACCGTGGCAGGCTTCAGCATGGTGTTATTTGTATCGTCGTTAGATTATCTTCCGCTGCAATGAACCTTTTTAATTCCGCTGCAATGAACTACTTTAATTCCGCTGCAAGACTTTAATACTCTGATTAAATTTGAACTTGGTTTGTAATAACTTTGAGATTCTATTGTGTATGTCAATTTGTGGAATGTTGTAATCTCTGGAACTCACCTTCGTGTGGGCGTGCTGTTGTTTCGATCGAAAAAAAAAAGTACGTGGTTAATCGGGTTTAATCCGACGGCGCTCCAGCTTATTCCGGATTAAGTGCCTGACTACTCGGTTTGTGGTCCCCGGGGTACTTAACTTGGAATAATTTCGGAGTGGTCCGCCACAATTTACAGGTGCAATGTTGGATGTGGCAGTCGATGCTTTGACTTGGCCTACCCAGGTTCCCCCTGGATGGCACATTGAGTGGGTTCCGTCCTCTGCCGAGGATCGGGAGGAGTAGCACCGTGGCAGGCTTCAGCATGGTGTTACTTGTATCGTCGTTAGTTTGTTTTCCGCTGCAATGAACTACTTTTATTCCGCTGCAAGACTTTGATACTCTGATTTAAATTTGAACTCGGTTTGTGATAGCTTGTGATACTATTTATGTATGTTAAATTTGTGGAATGTTGTAATCTCTGGAACTCACCTTCGTGTGGGCGTGCTGTTGTTTCGATCAAGAAAAGTACGTGGTTAATCGGGTTTAATCCGACGGCGCTCCAGCTTATTCCAGATTAAGTGCCTGACTACTCGGTTAGTGGTCCCGGGGGTAGTTAACTTGGAATAATTTCGGAGTGGTCCGCCACAGCGCGCGACGCGCAGAGCTCCTCCGCGGGGGATTCCTTCCCACTACGCACCACGGAGCACTGTGGGAGATCCCTGCAGCATATCCCAGCGCCCATGCCACGATCCTCCTCGCCCAACCCCGTAGCGCGCTCTGTTCGAGCTCGGGCGAGCTTCAATAGCGCGTCGCGTCGCTGTCGCTCCGCGCGCACGCTCCCGAGGCAGCACGTCCCGTCTCTTGCGTGCCAAAGCACTCCACCGAGCCACTCAGACTCTCCCCTAGCTCGCGCACTTCACCGGTTCACTCCCTCGCGCTCGCTCCCGTCGTCTTCAACCTCGCGCCGCACGGACCGAGACGAGCTTCGAAGTGAAATTCGTCCTCGTCCCTCCACCATTCCCAAATCCCTCGCGCACAGAGCTAGACCACTTCCCGAGCTTCCATTTCCCCCACTTCTCGCGAACTGTCCCCATCTCTCCGGCGAGAAATCGGATTTTCCCCCAAATCCACATTTCCGGCCGCCGGAGCACACGCACGTCGAGCCCCTACTTCGAGCCCTCCCCGAGGTCAACCGAGCCCTCCACTAGCTTCGCCGGGTCCCACTGGTGCTCTAGGACCCCTCCAACCCCGACGAGATCCACCACCCTCGCCGGAATCGAGCTCGTGGCGGCCGCACCGCCACCGCACGTCGCCGGCGAACTCCGAGCTTCCCCCGGCCTCCCAACCGCCACCAATCGACTCGTGGTGAGCCCCTGGTTCTTTTCCCCCACTTCCCCGACCCTATCTCGCCATCGTTTGGCCGGCGCAACTCCGGCGACGAGCCGAGGGCCTTTGTTCATCGTCCTCGTTTTTCCAGGGTTCCCAGTGAAAAAGTCAGGGACCTGTTCGTGAAGTTTCAAAAGATCCAAGGGCCGGCGCGTAAAAAGATTCTTAAGGTTTAACCCTTTTTCCCGAAATATTATAAAATCCACCAAAAATCGTACAAAATTCTGAAAAATGCACAAAAATACTCCCTGAATTCGCGAGGTTGTAAACTCCAATCTCATATTAGCATATATATACTTTTGGTGAACCAATTTTGAATTAAAATTCAAACTGTGAATTTAGAAACTTGTGCACCATTTCAAATCCAGAGCTCCGCTAGGACTGAGCTTTGGATATGTTGTTTGCAGTGACTTTGGACACCTTGTGTCCAAAGGGGACCTAAAAATATGGACTGTAGCTTCAGTTATGAATTCATTTGTGATTCCTGTCTTTTTGCAGTCCTGAAATTATTAAAAATAATCCATCCAGCTAAAAATCACCATTTTTCTCTAGAGGCCTAGGAACTTGTTAGCACATCTGCTAAAAATGCAAAACTTAATTTTTGCTTTGAGTAGACTAGCAAATAAATATATATGTGTTTTTGGATAGAAATTTGTTGAGGACTGTCCAAGGGTTATTTCGAGCCACCACTTGGCCAGAGCCCTCCTTGCACTCATGACTAGCTCTGGTAGGAAAATTTCCTGATTTGGATATATTTTCGATTTTATATGAATTTATCTTGATTCTTTAGGCAGCAGTTTGTACTATTTTTAATAAATTCTGTGTAGCTCAGTTTTAGCTAAATTTTGAAGTGAGCCTAACTCTTATACTCCAGTAGCTGTCATAAAGTTTATAGATAAAAAGGATGAACAGAAATTGAAAAACAAAAATGAGAAGAAATTAAGGTGGAATTGAGTTATATAAAAGAATAGACCTTTTTGATAATTAGTTAAAATAAAATAAGGAAAGCCTAAAATTCCAGAACAGCACCCAATCTTCAAAATAATAAATAGAAATTCTTTTATATATGTACACAATCACCATCAAAGATGCGTAAAATTTTTTCCACCCCTCCTCTAATTTTGTGAAGGAGAAAGTAGTACTTTAGCATGTCTAGGTGAATATGGCCTTCAAGGCCTTAGTTTTGAAAGCACTAGGCAGCCACTATAAAGTTATGCATCTCATGTAGAAGGCGCTATTCCGGACGGCTTCTACCATCTCATCCCGCCGACGGAGAAGGCACCCCGGAGAACGGTGCCGGCGAAGGAACGGTCGACCCGGAGGCTAACCCCCAGCTAGAGCAAGAAGGCAAGCCCCGGAGCATAACCTAACCTTTAAAGTTTATGCATCTATGCATTCCCTATGCTTGTGCATTTACGTTTCAAGGAGTTGATTGAATACCTTAGCTGCACATTTCTAGTACCTATGACTTGCAACACTAGTATGAAAGGATCGATAGGGCATTGCTTTAGGTCCGTTACAAGTCGAGTGATTTCCTGTCACTCGCGAGACATAGGAGTTGCTTGTCTTTACTTATGTTGGAATCATAAGGATGGACGGGCGGGATGGTAGATGTAGATCTCCCGTCCGTGTATGATAATTGATTTAAGGTCGAAACGTGTGGTTGAGTGTGTCAAGTTTTTGAACGTACCACATGCATGCCGATATATGGGAATCGGTAAGCCCGGTACCAGATTGAAGCAACTAGGGCCGATAGCCATCTCTCCTTGGAAACTTTTGTTTCCCCTGCCGTACACTTGTGGATATATGCGTGAGACTGTGAGTGAAGCAGTAAACCTTTATCCTAAGGAAGTGGATTCGGTTCCGAATTGTGGATCGATGGGAAAGGTTGGGAAGTGCTTGTACCTTTTATAACAAGCATTATCCGTGTGTGTTGGGTTTCCCCTGGCCAGGTAGCAAAATTCGGTTCGAACTGTCCGCTTCTCGCGGTTAATGAGACTGCTTGACCGCCTTGCTGCATTGAGTAACAAGTGAAACTATGAGATTGATGAACTTGTTGTATGAATTAAATTGTATTGCACCACCTGTATGCTTAGAGAGGATGCTAATCTAGAATGGTTAAAGCTACTAGAAAATAATGCTAAAACTATGAAAGCAAGGATCTACTCTTAGTTGCTTTTTGGCAAACAAACCCACCAGCCAAAAGCCTTTCATGTCTAGATGTCGGTGATGTAGTTTTCACCCGACGGGTAAGCCTTGCTGAGTATTAGAATACTCAGCCTTGCTTGTGGCTTTTTTTACAGGTACAATGTTGGATGTGGCAGTCGATGCCCTTACTTGGCCGACCCAGGTTCCCCCTGGATTGCACATCGAGTGGGTTCCGTCCTCTGCCGAGGAACGGGAGGAGTAGCACCGTGGCAGGCTTCATCATGGTGTTACTTGTATCGTCGTTAGTTTATTTTTCCGCTGCAATGAACTTGATACTCTGATTTAAATTTCGAACTTGGTTTGTAATAACTTTGAGATACTATTTATGCATGTTAAATTTGTGGAATGTTGTAATCTCTGGAACTCACCTTCGTGTGGGCGTGCCTGTTGTTTCGATCGACAAAAGTACGTGGTTAAATCGGGTTTAATCCGACGGCGCTGCAGCTTATTCCGGATTAAGTGCCTGACTACTCGATTAGTGGTCCCGGGGTACTTAACTTGGAATAATTTCGGAGTGGTCCGCCACAGTCATGTTGGCCGCGGGTCCCCCCAAGATGAAGAACACGTGCTCTACCTCGGGGTACCCATCGCCGTCCTTGTCGCCGCCATCCTTTCGTGGGCCGCCATCCTTTTGAGGGATGCAGTTGTAGTGTTTCTGTAGCATCTCGCACTGCTCGAGGGTGTGGGCGACCTCGGTCTTGTGGTACGGGCATGGCTTCTTGAGGAGGTCATCGAAGACACCCCCTCCCCGTGGGGGGCCTCGAGGTCCCTTGTGATTGGGATCCATAGCGAGGGCCTCATCATCATTGTCGTCCTTCTCGCGGGGGCTCGAGACTTCTTCCTCTCTTTGCCTTGCTTTTGCTTCTTCGAGGGGTTCCTTGGCTTGCTACCCTCCGCGGGCGCTTCCTCGGGGCGTTTCCCTTTCTTGCCGTGGAAGATGGCGTTGGCCGCTTCCTCCCCCGAAGCGAATTTGGAGGCCATCTCCAATAGCCGGTTGACGATGGACAGAGGGTTCCTCCCCAACTTGCGCACCAAATCATAGCAGGTGGTACCCTCGAGGAAGGTGTGGATGATCTGGTGCTCGCTGATGTTGGGGAGCTCGGTGCAGCGCTCAGAGAATCAGGGATTCACCAGGCTGTTGATGGCACCCTTGAAGGTCCCACGTGTTCCCAGGATGCACGTAGGTGCCCTGGAAATTCCCCACGAAGGTGTCGGCCAGGTCTTCCCAGTCGAAGATCTGGTTCGGGGGGCAAGTGTTTGAGCCATGTACGCGCGGAGTCCGCTAGATGGAGCGGCAGGTTGCGGATGATCATGGCGTCGTCCGTCCCACCACCTAGTTTGCATGCAAGGTGGTAATCGTTCAGCCATACCCTGGGGTCCGTCTCCCCGGAGTACTTGGTGATGGTGGTAGGTTGTCAGAACCGTGGGGGAATCGGAGCCGTGTGGATACTATGGCTGAACACTCGTCTCCCCGCTAGTTCCGGCGTCAGATCCCAGTCCCGCTCGCCATCGTGGCGGTAGTCGTGTCGTGGCTGATGAGCCCTGACTTCCTCCTGCTGCCTCATCTGGTTCAGGATGTTGCGGGCGTCGCCATCGTCCACGGCGCCACGGGTATCCCGGAGCCGGAACCCTTATGGCGTGCGTCTCCGTCGCGGGAGTGCGTGCTTTGTTGGTGTGGCGCCGTAGGTTTTCTGGGCATAGGCCGCCCTCGGGCGGGGCCTACGCCTCATTGCTCTGACGGGGTGAGCGCACCGAGGACTCTCCTCTCCGCTCGCACCTCGAGACTGAGGGATGACACAAGTGGGAGGCCGAGCTCTTGGCCTGTTGGCGCGGCGTTCTCGACTAACTTTTGCACCTCAAGGTGCAACTTCCGCCCTTCGGGGGTTGCTGGCTCTGGTATGGCCCGGAGTAACGCGGCCGCCGCGATGAGCTTTTGGCTCGTCCTCGGGGAGTACGACAGGATCGTCATTGTTGCCATCGGCGCGGATGCAGGCACGGGCCAAGCGCCCTGCCTACCGCGCGCTCACGTCAAGCCGGTTGTTTCCGTCAGGCAGGACGTGGTCGGAACGAGAAAGTGGTAGGGCCTACCCGTCCCTGAGGTCGACCTCATGGGTTTGGGCAGCTTGTGCTTGGTGGTGTGAGCGCAGCTCCTCCCCTTGGGATGAGTGAACCTGTAGGTCAGGTGGTTGCACGCCCACCGGGTTTGCGTCGTCGTCATCGTCATCGGTCGTATGCCTGTCACTGACTCGCTCGTCGTCAATGACGAAGCATTCCCGTACGAGGTCGTAGTCGTTGTCGGAGTCATCGGAGCATGTGAGGCAGTAGTATGCCGCAGCCTGGAACGCCACGAGAGCGTTGTGATCCCGAAGCCCAGAGTAATCCCACTCAGGATGCTTCTGCCCAAAAGCGAACTCCTCCTCTGATTCCGGATAGGAGTGGTCAGGCGTGCAGGTGATGAGGTTACAAATTGAGACCAGGTGATGGCCGGGCAGATCGTCGTACGCGCTCATGTTAGTGCTAACCGATGAGGCGTAGGCGGCCGCACTGTTGCGAAGTTCGTAGAGGAGGGACGGCGCTGGAGCATCATGCTACTCAGGGGGTACAGTGGTTGCTGCGTTCACCGGGGGCGAAGGGACGGCCTCCACCCTCGTCGGTGTAGATGACCGCGGAACACCTCCAGCCCTCGCGGGAGGGGCGTTGTTGGCGTCGGCGACGCGCCTAGTGGCGCGCGCATGCCGCGTGCGTGGTCCTCGGCACCTCCTCCGTCGGGGGGCCGCCGGTGGCAGCGGTGGAGCTTCCGGACGGTTGCCCGATCCCCTCGAGAGGATGCGCATGTGGTAGCCATTGCTGGTCGCCTGGAACTGCAAGCTCCCGAACCAGATCTCGTATCCCGCTGGGAGCGGATTGAATTCTCCCATCAGGAATCGTCGACGGTCGAAGATCGCTGTCAGGAGCGGAGTGAAAGTTGTGCAATGCAGGCCCCTACCTGGCGCGCCAACTGTCATTGTCTGGTTTGGTCACACCAGCACCAACAAGTGATTGCGTTGCCAACCACTCACTCCGACGGTGGGTTTTGGGTCGAACTCGGGACGCAAGGGTTTATCCTGGTTCCGGCCTAGCGGCCGTACGTCCAGCAGGACGGTGTATGGTGAAATATTCTTAAAAAAATTCTAGACACAAAGGAAATCTAGACGCTGGAAATCTAACAAAAAGTAAAAATCCTAGCAATCTAGACGCTGGAAATCTAACAAAAAGTAAAAATCCTAGCAATCTAGACGCTGGAAATCTAACAAAAAGTAAAAATCCTAGCAATGCTAGGGAACCGCGACCACCGTGATCAAATTCTTGATGGGGAGGATGGGACTCGAACACCTGTCTACGAGCTCCACATGCAGAACAACAACCGCCAGGCCACATCCTTGCTCGTGTCTAGTGGATTACTTATATTTACTTATTTGATAAAACAGCTACGACTGATTCATTCGGCAAAATCAATGGCATAGGATGGGTTGAACCAAGGGATCGAAACCGAGACCTCCATGATGTTAAGAATGACGAGAACCACTGCACCACCTCTTCGGTTGTGATTTGTAGTATGTATCCTCGTTGTGATTTCACCACGCCTTCACCATGGTATGTCGCCTTCACCTATTACGCTGTCCGCACTCGGCGTCGTAAATCGCTCGCTCCCTGATCGCCTTTCATCGTGCCATGATTGACTTCCAAAATCCTCTCCGCGTCCTCCTCCTCGCCCGTCGCCCCTCCTCCTCTCCCCGAGCGCCACCTCCGTGCGCGGTCTGCGATAGCCCTACGCCGCCTCCCGCGACCTCCTCGAGGGCCACCTCCCTGCGCGAGACGCCTACAATCCCGCTCCTTCCTTCCATCGACCACTCGCCTCCCATCGCGTCGCTCGACGTCGCCCGCCGCCGTTGCACGTATCCTCCATGGAACACCGCTCCGATCGCTCCCGTCCGCAAACCATCCGTCCCCTCCGGATCACTTCTTGCACGCCAACACCGCATCCGTCCCGGTCGCAGCCGCCACGCCTAAAAAATGGATCGGATCAAGAAGCCACGGTGCCGCCGTACGTCACAAAGCCATACGAGGCGCTGGAGTCGGAGATCACGATGTGGATCAAGGCGAGCACCGGCGGCCGCTGGGCCATGGCCACGAGCGCCTCAGGCGCAGCATCTTCGCGTCGCGCAACGCACCATGCTGAAGATGCTCAACTTCACGGAGGTTGTCGTGGACTCGTGGGCGAAGGGCACCGCGGAGAAGCTGTACATGATAGAGGTCACGGAGAAGCTGTACACCCGCCAGCGACAAGGACGGTGGAGGTGCAGCCCCGCCATGGCCGACCTCAAGAACGAGCTGGGCTCGGTGCGTTCCCGGCTGATGAGCAAGTCGGCGGCGGCCATCTTCTTCGATCGGGAGAGTTCGATCCGCGCCGCCATAGGTCGAGGCAAGGACGCGAGTGAGATCCCTGTTGGCTCCTCTCTCTTTTTGTTTTTGTGTTTTCCTTCGAAATCTATCGCTTGTACGTTGTACTTGCTTCTCTGCGACAAAGCTCCGGCCATGCACAGCCCTGACATGCATATTCTACATGCTCAAAAGTACAGATAAAATGACCTGAGTATTTTTCTCTATCTTCACAACAGAACATATGACACAATTCCTGTTCTCTTGACATTGCACGTACATTGCAGGTGGCTGATCCTTCTTCTCGCCGTTCATAGACAGTGTGAATCTTGGTTCTGGATGTGGAGGGATGGAAGGGTTTTTATCAGATCATCAGGCCGACACAGATGGATTGACCGTAGGTCAGACACTCAGACTTCTTCTGAACTTTTATTATCTGTCATCTATGGTGTATCCTAAACGCAGCTAATGTATTCTACACGCAACTAATCATATCGGAGCAAGGTAATTTTAAGTAAATTTATTTTCTTGTGATCACTTCTGCACACATAATGTGATGCCTGCAGTTGTTCTGATGCACAAATCATCCCTGGATTATTGCTGCAATCTGAAAATAAAGTCACCGAAGAACGTAAACATACTGTCATATTCGTGCATCTCATTGTGATTACTAAAGGCATATGATTGCCCTGAGTGGCGTAGCATGTATTTTGGTTGCTTGCACACTCTCTAATGTGCTCCATTTTAGATTTTGCGGTTCATTGCATCTGAATTAATTCTGTATTTGCTTCTTCAGGTTGAATAATAAGAAAGGCTTTCAGATATAATCTCCATTAGGCCCAAAGCAAAATAGTTAACTTTGTGATTAGGGAACCAAACCTTCTAACCACGTTATGCTTGGGTGATCTTGCTCTCTATGTATCTGTGGCCCATATTATCTATACTGGGCTTCAGGGACATCAGATCACATATATGCCTTGTAGCATTGAATATTGAGCTAACATCTAGCTCTATCGGTGTATTTCTCTGCATCTATGCTATAAAGGAATGAACAAATTGAAGACACTTTCCACCAAAATACACACCCCTTTACCCCTCACAGCGGACCCACCTACCAGGGCTGAACTGTGGGCCTAGGACGACTAAGAGGGAGGAGATTGATTTGGTAGTCCTCACCCAGTTAAAAAACTCCAATCCGACTCCCCCACCATAATTCTTTTTGCACCAAGAATTCACCCCTACCCTCCCACCTGCCACACGAAGCTTCTTTCCTGATGTTCACGTAATAGAAATAGAAAAAAAAAGGAAAGCAAAAAGGAAATCATTTAATTCTTTCCTTCCTGATCCCTTCTCTTCTATGGAAAGTAGAAAAGAAAAGCAAATTGAAAAAAAGAAATAAAAATACAATGTCATCACGCCCACCTAATGGAAATGGAAAAAAAGAAAGTCATTTAATTCTTTCCTTCCTGATCCCTTCTCTTCTATAGAAAGTAGAAAAGGAAAGAAATTGAAAAAAGAAGGAAATAAAAATACAATGTCATCACGCCCCATCTATATATGTATGTTCTAGACACACCCTCTATGCCATCACACACCTCACCTACCAGTACACACCTTGCCTCAAATTCTTTGAGATTTTTTTTTACGAGAAGAAGAAGAGAAGCTGTTCAGCGACAATGGTTTATTCAACGTTTTTTGTGACTCTGGCTGAGGGTCTTGAGATGGCTCTTGGATCCGAGGTAGATCTATTTACTGTAGTAGCTAGCGTTGGCCCAGTGACCCACAATTGCTTAATGCATCCATACACCACTAGGGAGATATGTTTGCAGGACAAAAGGTTCGTGTGTATATCATCATTACTCTTGTTTTATAATTTTGTTTGCTCTCACTGTGCTCTAAACAATTTAATGGATCTTGATGTAGCTGCATCGCATTCTTTCGAATGATTACGAATTACTGCCAGGTTACTGGTGGCAGGCTGATCGATGCCGAGCATCAGAACAGCTACATGATGGCGACGAGGGTTCGCGTGAACCGTGACAGAGGTGCGTTGCAAAATTTTCTCGCTCTTTATATGATAGATCTTTATAGGATAGAATAGATATATATAATGTTTCTAATTTTTAACTTTAACTTTTTGCAGGGTGGTTTGAGGAGACCGCTAACACTTCAATTACATTGATTGAAAGTGGGGTATATCTTAGGATTCCGGATCTCGAAGGATGAACATGGAGATTGGCTGCATCTGAACGATGCATTCACATGGAGAAGGGCAGCAGCTGGAAATAATTGTGATACAACATCGAATTTTGAGACCCCGGTAACAACAGCAGGTGATTAGCGCCCCCACAGTTCCTTTCAGATATCAAAATCCTACAATCTTATGTTCATGCATTATGATATTTATTCTATTCCATAGGTGTCATTGAATTGTCTTCAGAAGAACGTCAGAAGGAAAAGGACCGACAAAAGAAGAAAAGAAAGTATTCAAGATTGTCAGAAGAAGAGAGACTATCTAAATTGGCAAAACAAAGGGAAAATTACCAAACTAAGAATGCACAGAGTTCTAAAATTGATTGCCAAACACCAGATATATATTATAAAAAATATTAATAAGGACCATGCCCTACTGATGTGTGTCAACTTTGTAGCCTCTATTCCTTTGAAAATTCAATTACAGGGGCCTCGGTCTTGCAACCATGCGCAACGCCTAATTTTACTTCAGGTTTGTTGCTTCATATATCATTTCATACTTTTAATGTGTCTGTTTTAAATCACTTGTATTTGAATGCATGTTCACTAACTGCAGTGATCGTGTAATATAGGTGGCATTGTCGAGAGGCGTTTCTCGAGAGACGACATGGGTTCTTGCAAAAAAAGAAATAAGGATATCGATCCCACTGTAAAAGAAACAAAGAATATTGTCTATAGGGACATCTTGGAATATTGAGTTGTGTTGTATTTAAAATTTATTATGTGCATTATAATTATCATTCAATGTACATATGCTTTATTCATGTATGTTTGGCAATGCTTCTCATTAGAATCCGTTATTTTTTAATCTAATTTGTTTTAATAGCACGTGCATGTCGCACGTGCCAAAAGACTAGTGTTTTTATAAGGTTGAAAGCATAATAAGTTTATTGTATATTCAATTCAATTTTGTGTTTTTTTTCTTTCAATAAATTTTCAGTGCAAACAATTTTTGAGCTATGCTACAGTGAAATGAAATGTCATATTATTCTTGAGCATGTTGAATTATTGTCCTTTGTAATGTTCTATATCGTTCGTTGTATATTATTTGTTGCCCATAGCAACGCACGGGTACGATGCTAGTTCTGTTAATATCTGTCGTTGCTGCAGCACAGACGAGTGCACCACGAGGGCCAATAATAGTATGCCACGTGGTGGCACTGAGCTAGCTGCCCAAACAAAGAACACATGTATTGTGCATATTTCTCTTTTTGATCTAAAATTAAAATTTCTAACTAGTATTTCTCCCTCATAATAACTCCAAATTTGATGAAATTTTTGTTCTACTTACTTATAAAATCATGCTACTTCATTTAAGTCCATTTATTTGGATGATAATTGCTATTTCTTGGTTCGTTTTCCATATGACTTGGTTTCTTTCTCCTAAGTAAAAATAGAAAATAAACTTTTTTTTGCATAGCAAGTAGCAAAGTAACATCGCACTTATGAACAGGAAGGTAAAAGTAAGGTTGTGTCTAATTTTCAGGTTCATACGAGCTCACAAATATGAAGAGGTGTTTAATTCCCAAAGTTTAACTTGAGTTGTATGAAACTATGTGAGAGATGTATCCTTTTGTGAACAATGTATGGTTTTCTTTTACGAAAACTACTTTAGATTTTTATGGAAACCTTATGGATCAAAAATATATTATTGTGTCAATTTTTAGAATTTCTTAACCATATTTAGATACTATTGTAATTATTATGTTGTAATTTGGTGAAACAAAATTGAACTATCTATAGAAGATAATTACATCTCTCAGATATCTCCATCAAATAGACTACAATGGAACATATGATGCTAAATACAATTTGTTTGGAATTTTTTCATATTTTTGTATCATATGTAGTTCAATTTGGCATTATTGGATAATCGTGTAGAAATTCATTTAAATGATAAAAAATAGTAAATAAACTAAAAAATTTACGAAATGTATTGATATGTTTACGAAAATTATTTTAGTAAGTTCTATCACAATGATGCACTAATTAGCTGAAAATAGAAAAATAATATCAAACGAGCCATAAACATGGCTATGGGCCATTGCCTACACGGCCCAACAATTTGCGTTCGTCTATTTATGATCTGACGGCTGAACTGTCTCCATAGTGCAACCATAGTCCCTAGGTATATAAACTCCCTCGTCCCAACCCCTCCCCTCCCCTCCCCGCCTGCTGCCTTCCATCGCTGGCGGCCGCTCGGCGCTTGCCCGACACCCTCGGCTTCCCACCTATAACTCGTTCTCTGCCTCCACTTCCCGACCCCAGGCTGCCGCCGCTCATCCTCCGTTGGCAGCCGATCCACCTGCTCGTCCACTCGCTCTCCATCGACCCTGTCTTCCTCGCGATGGCCGCCTCCACTCCACATCAGATCCAGTGCGTAGGCGGCGAGCGGAGGTCCGGTACGGCAGGGCCCAACGGCGTGCGTGGCCTGGCTCCTAGGAGCGGGCACGCGGAGTTTGCTGAGGCCTAGCTCTGGCCCGGCGGGCGCTGCGACGCGAGTGGCTTGGCTCCCGTGGGTTGGCGCGCGGAACACGCATACGGAGAGAAGGGTGCCGAGATCCACGCCGCTCCAGTTCGTCTCCGCCGCCCACGTTGCTTCCTCCAATCCTCCTATATATCTTGGCCCACCAAGATGGGCCGCGAGGAGGAATTCCTGCTCCACGAGTGGCACTGGTAAGCTTCCTCCTCCGCTGCTCAGATCCAGGCCTGCTGTGAGGCTTGTTTAGTGCTTTATATGTAGCCATTCAATTCATTGCTTGGCCGTGCAGTAATCAGTCTGTGAACGAGGGAGGTCTGGAACTGCATAATTTGCCTCGTTAATTCACTGAGTCAAGAACCTTACACCTTAATTGTAACTTCTCTTACCGTTCTAGCTGCTCTAGCTAGTTGAGTCCATTTGCACATGGAGGAAGAATTGTGTGAGCACGCTTAAAAAAGCTATATTGTGAGAGTTGATGTACACATTGTGAGAGTTGATGTACACAGAGCATTGTGTCAACACTTTACCAGCCTTCTGAATGTGTCAACTCTGAATCTGATTAACCCATTTAATTACCTCTACAGGTTTATGCCGAGTGAGTTGCATAGGGTTCAACTTCCCCGGCCACTGCTGTACAGGTATATCCGTATATGCATGTCTTGCACTTAATAAACCAATCAGTGGGCATGCAAGTTTATAGCTAATGCTTTCCTTTTGAGCCACCGTAGATCCTTTTGTTAATTCAATTAGCTTCTGTTACTTCTGTTGGAGTACAGTGATCAATCATTGTTAGTCTATTCTTTGCTACATTAATCTCAATGCCAAGTGTTAATTTAATCTATGTTTAGACCTTTTTTTAGTGGTACTACAGCATAGTTCTTTTTTATTTCATTCGTACTCACACTGGAGTACATCTGCTTTTGTGATCCCTCTTGTGTCATTATTGACAGCGTGACAGTTGGGTGAGTTCAGTTTTTTTCTTTCCAGTACAAAGTAGACGTCATTATTTTGGTTTTGCAAGGAGTATATAAAATTGTGCAGATAAGTACACCTGCAGTCCGGGCACTAGCAATTCTATGTTCTATATAGATGAATGTAAGCCTAAATCTGCCTTTTTCCACGCAATACTGCTCTGAACAATTCAGAGATATTAAGTTCAGTGGCCAATGATTTTCTGGTCATTGATTGATGATTTATTGATGTGTTTTGCTGCTTACTGTTTAGTACTATGTACCCATGCTATTTTGAGTTGTAGAAGTATCTTATGAATGGGTTCCAGTATAGTTCACTGATTTCTGTCTCTATTGAAGCAGTGTGACGGCGACCTCATCCATGTTCAAGTATCATGAGTAAGTTCTTGACATTGTTGCTCTGTCTAGTTGAACTGTAGCCTTGTTATTAAATTATCTAGACAGTCAAACAACTATGATGATATCTTGTGCCATCTAAGTGTACAGTCCATCCATTCTAACCCCATTGATGTTGTGTATATTTTTTTTTGCTTGTATTTCAACTGATCAAATGATATTTTCTTTTTGTTCGGAAACAGAGCAGGGGAAGATCAGAGAGATGAACAAGAACCAAGCTGAGCATGAAAACTTGTATGATCTGTTGTTGGTTGTGTGATGTGATACTGGAAATCTTGAGATGTATCTAGTTTTTGATGTATTATGTATCAACATTCTAATTTTGAAGCGGATTCTTGTTTTCTGTTGTGCTAAAAAATTAGCGTTTTTATGTGAACTTTATAGCTTCTGATTGGCTGGGCGTGAATAATTGATAAAATGGGCCTTTTATAAAAAAAAATAAATTGGCAAAAAGAAAATTAAAAAATTGGTTGGGCCGACACGCAGCAACCTAAATAAAATTGGAAACAATAAATATAATTGAAATAATGGGCCGGCCAGTTAGAGCCCAAAAAATTATTTATAGCCCAAGTAGAAACTGAATGCAACATGGGTTTTAGTGGGCCAAACTTTATTTTGTGACGTTTTTTTACTCTGCCACGTCAGCTTTAGATCCTACGTATTTCCACATGATCCGATTTAGCTGAGGCTAATTTGTAAGAAAAACTCAAATCTCAAATGAAAATGAGCCTCTGTCTAAATAGAGGGAGAGAGGTGGGGGCGCATGCCAAGGTAGCACCCAATCCTAGTTGGGCCAGCATCGGCGACCAGGAGGGGGGCGCATGCCCCTGGTGGCACCTAACCCTAGTCGGCCCAGCATTAGGCCCAACATCTTGTGTGCTGAGCCTCTGTCTAGTATTCTGGGCCTCCATCTTGGTGACTCGAATCGAATTAATCTTATGCCTCCTTCATTACTTGGACAACCTTGTTTGACTCCTCCTTAAAGATTGCATGACCTAATTTTAATTGGATTTGCTAATATTAGTTCTATCTACATATCCTAGTTCTGATTCTCAACTGACAAACGTTTTTAATCTTCGAGTGTTCACGATTTCAACAACAGCTGGATAAAATCTCCTTTAGTACGCACTTTGGTCCTAGCTATCTGTCAAGCATGCACGTGTGGTTCCAAAGAAGAAAGTACATGTGAAGGTGAAAGAAACAAGATCTTTGCTTCCATGAAGCTCCGTTAACATGGCAAGAGAGGCTTGTATGTTGCAAGTTGTAGCCAGATACGCTTTTTATTAAAGGTATATCTTGGTCTGGGTGATGTTTGGTGTGTACATCAAAGCGGCATGGTTTATATTTCGTGCATCGTCATTTTCTTTAGGAGGAAAGCAATGGGGCCTCGTGGAAACATGACACGTTGTGTAGTCATTCGCTTCGCTACCTTGTTGTATCTCTTTATTGCTTTCACATTTTCTAACACTTGTTTAAAGCCCTATAGGCTATACAAGAAGAGACCCAATGCACATTCGCCATGCCCAGCTGCACAAGATGTTGTAATTCTGTAGCATATGCCTTACGCATTACTCGGCATATTGGGGACCTGGGTCATCTGGCTACATAGATGAGCCCTCTTCCATAATTTGTAAATCACTTATTCGTTCGGAAACTAGCTCAACCACATGTGCTGGAATAAAAGGCACACGAGTTAATCTAAAAACAATAGCATCACACTAGTTACTAGAGAAGACTTTCTATCCATGACCTTTAGCATCTGGGACTAAACCCTTTTAGTTCTTGATAGAGCTAGAGTGCCCGATCAACAGCCACTGTAAGTTTAATCGTACAACGCATCACCAAGGCGTTTTATTGAGTCAAACATATTTTTAATACCGCTAATTGTAACAGAATGGACAATCACCCCATGACAGAGGATTATTTGAGCCGCCAATCCATGCGAAGAAGGGAACCACATCTAAAGGCAATGTAAGTATTTTGTTGGTCATACGCAAGGAGTCTTCTTTATCATTCTCTCTCATGTTAGTAATTGCAGAAATTCGCTCTCTTCTGCCACCTACATGATTACAAAAATGGCAGATTCAGAGCAAATTAACAGATTGCAGTTGACCAAATAGATTGCAGTTGTTCAAACTAGGCTACAAATTAGCAGATTGCAGTCGTGCAAATTAATAGATTTGGAGAATTAGATGGCACAAATTCACAGAGTACTCATATTAACTACCATACATTGCTTTGTTTAAATAGTGTTGTATAAAACTGACCTCATTGACAGGAATTACTTTTTCCATTCAGGGAACATGTAAATGCTCACCGATCCAACTCGTACAGAAAATGAACCACTTCTCAGAGGAACACAAGGCGGCTGTAGAGAAAGCAGGATTAGGTGTGACATCTCTGATGTTAGTACTCTGAAAACACAATCAAACCATAATTAAAGGGGTAACAATGGTGTTAGTACACAAAAATTTGATCAAAAATTCAAATTAAATTCAAAACAAAGGCCTTTTTGACACCCAACTGAAATCTCAAGAATTTTATACTAAACTTGAAAATCTCCAAAAATAAAAGTTGTTTGTCATAACAAATAAGGCCTAGTCACTGCTGGGAACGTTTTCAAATTTTGCAGTTAAGCCCCTCAAAAACTCGAAAAACAGTGCTGAACGCCTGTTTGAAAATAGCCTGTTTGAGCTTGAAAAATTTGAAATTTCAGGTTCACACCAAAAATAAAGTTGTGTCCCACATCTCAAACTCCAACTTTTATTTTTGCACATTTGAATGTTCAGTTCAAATTTTTGGAGAAAATTCGCAGAGAACAAAGGAGCTCCACGAGTGCGTGCCAGCTCGCCCTGACGCGCCCTGCTCCGGCCACTGACCGGCCGCCACGTGGCCGGCGAGCGGCGGAGGCCTCGCCAGGCCGGCCAAGCCGCGGCGGCGTCTTGCTTTTGTCCTCGCGCGGGCGTCGGGCTTGCCGTTCCATCACCTCGCGCGCTACAGCGCGCTGGCAGCCTCGCGCCGCGCGGAGCGCCATGATGGCGAGCGGAGCTCGGCCACTGGCCGCGGCCGCGCGCGCGCCGCGCAGAGCCGTTCCACGGTCGGGATTCTCGCTCGCAACGCGCCAAAGCCTCTGCGGCGTATCTCCCCTCGCCCACGCCACAATCCGCGACGCCGAACCGCTTCGCGCGCGCTGCCCGAGCTTGCAGGCGCACTCATGGCGGCCTGCGTGCCCGAGCCGTGCCCGCGAGCGACCCCGAGGCAGCTCAACCCACTCTAGCGTGCTCCAACACTTCACCGAGCAGCCTTGCACCATTCCCTCAGCCAGCGCACTGCCATTTCTCCTCCTCCGCGCTCGCGCACTTCATCTTCAACCTCCAGCCGCGAGAACCGAGCTCGAGTGTCGGAGCAAATTCGCCCTCGTCCCTCCACCATTCCCAAATTCCTCACACACAGAGCTAGACCACTTCCTTAGCTTCCTTTTCCCCCACTTCTCTCGAGCTCCCCTCAACTCTCAGGCGAGAAATCGGGATTTCCCCCAAAATCCCCATTTCCGGCCACCGGAGCACCCCCACGTCGAGCGACCCCTTTGAGCCATCCCCAAGGCCAACCGAGCATCCCAACGACTTCGCCAAGTCCCAGTGGTGCTCACGAGCCCCTCCAACCCCGGTGAAAGCCACCGACCTCGCCGGAGTTGAAGCCGCGGCGGCCGCACCGCCACTGCTCCATCGCCGGCGACCTCCGAGCCTCCTCCGGCCTCCCAACCGCCACCATTCGACTCGTGGTGAGCTGCTCGTTCTTTTCCCCCACCTCTCCGACCTCCTCCCACCGTCGTTTGGCCGGCGCAACGCCGTCGACGAGCCGAGGGCATATCTTCATCTTCTTCCTTTTCGCAGGGTTCCCAGTGAAAGAAGTCAGGGACCTGTTCACGAGGTTTTCAAAAGTTCCGAGGGTCACGGCGTAAAAAGATTCTTAAGGTTTAGTTCATTTTCCCGAAATCTTGTAAAATCCACTAAAAATTATACAAAAATTGAAAAAATGCACAAAAATACTCCCTGGACTCGTGAGGTTCTAAACTCCAATCTCATGTTAGCATGTATACACTTTTTGTGAACAGTTTCTGAATTAAAATTCAAACTCAGGTTTTAGAATCTTGTGCACCATTTCAAATCCTGAGCTCTTCTGGAGCTGAACTTTGGATATGTTCTTTGTGATGGCTTCAGATGCCTTGTGTCCAAAAGAGATCTAAAAATATGGACTGTAGCTTCGGTTATGATTTATTTTCTGATTCCTATTTAAGTTTAGTCCTGCAATTATTAAAAATAATCCATGCAGCCAAAAATCGCCATTTTTCACCAGAGATCTAGGAACTCGTTAGCACATGTGCTAAAAATGCTAAACTTAATTGTTGACCCTGTTTAGGCTAGCAAATAAATAGATGTTGGCTTTCGGATAGAAAATTATTGAGGCTGTCCAAGTGTTATTTTTAGCCACCACTTGGTCAGAGCCTTTATTTCACTCATGAGTAGCTCTGGTAAAGAGATCTCCTGTTTTGGAAGTAGTTTCAATTTTATATGAATTAATCTTGTTTTCTGGGACAGGAACTTGTTCTATTTTTAATAAATTCTGTGTAGCTCAGTTTTAGCTAAATTTTGGAGTGAGCCTAACTCTTATACTCCAGTAGCTGTCATAAAGTTTATGGATAAAAAGGATGAACAGAAACAGAGAAACAAAAATGAGAAGGAACTAGAGTAGAAATGAATTGTATAAAAAGAAATAGGTCACTTATGATAATTAATCAAATATGAAGCATGTAAAGTTAAAATTCCAGAACTACACTCTTGTTTAAAAATAATGGTTTGAATTGTTTTATATGTGCACACAATCCCCATTATAAAGGCATAAAAATTTCCACCACACACCTTCTCCAATTTTGTGAAGAAAAGTATCGCCCAATAGTATGTCTAGGTGAATATGGCCTTCAAGGCCTTGCTTTTAGACCACTTAGGCAGCCACAATAAAGTTGTGCATCTCATGTAGAAGGTGCTCTCGCTGACGGCACCTACAACCTCGTCCCCGTCAACGAAGAAGAAGTCCCCGAGGGTGGTGCCGACATCGTCGTGACCGACCAGGAGCCTGACAGTGTTTTAGCTCAAGAAGGCAAGCCCCGGGGCATGACCTAACTTTTAATTCGTGCAACTATGTATTTATTTATGCTTGTGCATTTACGTTCTAGGTGTTGTTTGAATACCTTAGTTGCATGATTCTAGTACCTATGACTTGAAAGACTAGTATGATAAGATCGATAAAGCAATGCCTTTAGGTCTGTTATAAGTCGAGTGATTTCCTGTCACTCGCGAGACATAGGAGTTGCTTGTCTTTACTTATGTTGGAATCATAAGGATGGACGGGCGGGATGGTATGTGTAGATCTCCCGTCCGTGTATGATAATTGGATTAAGGTCGAAACGTGTGGTTCTGTGTGTCAAGTTTTTGAACGTACAACACGCATGCCGACCTATGGGAATCGGTAAGCCCGGTACCAGATTGAAGCAGCTAGGACCGATAGCCATCTCTCCTTGGAAACATTTTGTTTCCCTTGCCGTACACATGTGGATATATGCGTGATGCCGTGAGTGAAGCGGTAAACCTTTATCCTAAGGGAATGGACCCGGCGCCGAATTGTGGATTGATGGGAAAGGTTGGGAAGTGCTTGTACCTTTAATAGCTCCGTGTGTGTTGGGTTTCCCCTGGCCAGGTAGCAAAATTCGGTTCGAACTGTCCGCTTCTCGCGGTTAATGAGACTGCTTGACCGCTGTGCTGCATTGAGTAACAAGTGGAACTATGAGAATGATGAACCTGTTTTATGTACTAAATTGTATTGCACCACTTGTATGCTTAGAGAGGATGCTAATCTAGAATGATTAACTCTACTAGAATTTGATGCTAAAATCATGAAAGTAAGGATCCACTCTTAGTAGCTTTTTGGCAAACAAACCCAATAGCCAAAAGCCTCTCATGTCTAGATGTCGGCGATGTAGTTTTCACCCGACGGGTAAGCCTTGCTGAGTATTAGTATACTCAGCCTTGCTTGTGGCTATTTATTTCAGGTACTGTTATGGATGTGGCAGCCGATTCCATCACTTGGCCTACCCAGGTTCCTCCTGGCTGGCATGTCGAGTGGGTTCCGTCCTCTGCCGAGGATCGGGAGGAGTAGCACCATGGCTGGCTTCATCGTGGTGTTGCTATGTATCGTCGCTAGTTTTAATATTCCGCTGCAATGAACTCTCATACTCTGATTTGAAATTCGAACTTGGTTTGTAATAACTTTATGATACTATTTATGTATGTTGAATTAGTGGAATGTTGTAATTTCTGGGACTCACCTTCGTGTGGGCGCGCGTGTTGTTTCGATCGTGAAAGTACGTGGTTAATCGGGTATAATCCGACGACGCTCCAGCTTATTCCGGATTAAGTGCCTGACTGCTTGATTAGTGGTCCATGGGTACTTAACTTGGAATAATTTTGGAGTGGTCCGCCACATTAGGTGCTTTACTTACACTAAAGCAAATAAAGATTCAGCGAGAATTATGCAAGCAAATTGCAGATTGTTTTGACCTTGAAACTAGAGAGTTCATATTCCGTGGAATCAGAATTAATAACCATGAAAGAAGTAGAATAAATACTGGGTCTTCCAGCCCAAGGTGAAGAAATAAAGGGCCACCAAAAATACATGTACCTAGTTTGTTTGATAAGTACAAGTGCAAGGTGGGTAGTAATATTACTCACAAAACGCTTAAGGATTACTTGATGAGTAACGAGACCTATGGTGATGATTTCATTCGGAATTTTGTCCTCTACACCATTGGCTTCTACCTATGCCCAACACTTCAGCCACATGTGAAATCTGAATATCTTGGCCTCATTGATAACATTGAGAATATTAAGAACCTAAACTGGACCAGCCTAGTTCTTAATTTCTTGATTGCAAGCATAAGGGAATACAAGGAGACAAAGGCAGCTAATCTTAAAGGGAATGTAGCTCTTTTGCAGGTATTTCCATTGTACCCTCTGAACAGATAATATTACACTACAATTATCATTATATTTTCAAATATTACATTTGTTTTTTTTACTTAGGTCTGGTACTGGGAAAAGATTTCTCTGTCTCATATACACCCTTCACTAGAACACCATGCATACGAAAAGCCACTCATGCAGTATTGGGACGACACTAGAGCTACAGAACGGTGCTAGATAGGTCGGAAGCATCAATTTGGTGAAGGAAAGGTAAATGTAGACTAACCATTACTAAATATTACATCACTATGAAAAACAATCCCTGTTGCTCCTACTAAAAAGCAAGTTGTCTCTTTTATATCAGATTATTGTTGACATCACAAGACGTATATATAGCAACCCATGCACAACTACAGAAAACTGCAATGCACCAGTCCAGCCTGACAAGGAGCACTTGGAAAACCCATCACTCAAGGTGCATATAGCTAGCGTTAATAACTCTACATATTCAGATTTATCTCACATACATTGAAAATATGCAGGAAATGCAAGTCAATATTCAGGAGCTTCAAGTTAATATTCAAGAACTTCAAGTTAATAATCAGCAGCTTCAAGTTAATATACAGGAACTTCAAGTTTTAGGTAAAAATCAATACTTGGCAACAAATCAGTGACGGCTTGGCTGCACTTAACAAGCGCTTCGATGATTTCATTGACGACAAAAATGTAAGTCTATTACTATGTAATTTCCCATACATTCACTACTTTCCTAGTTACCTGACGATATAAAACAGACGATATAAAATCCTATCACCTTGTAGAAGTCAAGGCTGGAGCAGTCAGTTTGTGCCCTGCATGGCAAGTCCAATGCAAAGAAAACCAGAGCAGCTAAAAACAAAAATGAGGACAAGGCAAAATCTAGCCACCAGAAACCATCAACGAATCCATCAAAACGTCAAAGAAAACCCATACAGCAAAGCAACGCAGACTTTGTATATAGCACAGACACGAAACGAAAGCGATCCAAAATGAGCAGCCCCGAAGAGGATACCCCAGTCATTGAGGTGAATCATGGACCACTAACAAATGACAGCACATCAAATGGTATGTAATTCATAAGTTTGACTTGTCTTAGTCTATACATGCATAATATATGTTGGCTGACTACTTGTTGCAGGGTATCTAATTACTCCAGAGGAACATGAGACTGTCCTGTACATCACTTCATCATCACAAGATACAGAATTGGTCCGTATTGGTTTGTACTGGGCAACAAAAGTGAATCTAGACTGCCTGCTTGAGTCTCATGCTCACTTAAACGATGAGGCAAGTACAACTCTGTATATACACATTTCTATTTCAATTTCCACATCTAACGCTGTGTAACATCCAACTAAAGGTTATTAATGCATACATCCGGCTCCTAAAAGCACGAACCAATATCCAGCAAAGGGAAGATGGAGGTGCTTACCTAGAGACGTCATATGATGCCAACATGATAGGCGGGGATACCGTAGCTTCACTAAGAGTCAAAGATGCACACAGCTTCCGTATGAGGCGGACATTAACTTATCTCTGTCATGATATGGTACAATGTACTTCCAACTTATGCTTACTACTTACTAAGTATCTGTTCACATGAAAAGATTACAATAACCTTCATTACTAACGCTTTCAGGTCTTCTTTCCCGTCAATGTTAACAAAAGTCATTGGTATTTGGTGGTCATCAATGCTACAAAATGCGTCATATAGGTGCTAGACTCAAAGGGGCATGCCACTCATCCGCCGGAACTAGTAAAATTGGTGATCAACTAATATGCAACATAAACTTGTACATTACATATGAAACATATCTATACCTACCAACTAATTGATTATATTGAACTCAGATGTCAGGGTTGCAGAACCGTGTGTGTAACATCCCTGATGATTAATTGCTCTAACAACACTTCAAAACAGGATTTAGGGTATCAATGGTGGTAGCACACGAAATTTTATAAAAATTCAAAATCTAAACTTAATTAAAAGCTTTTTGGCACCCAACTGAAATCTCAAGATTTTGGTACTAAACTTTAAAAATCTCCAAAGATAAGAGTTGTTGTCATCACAAATACAGCCCTTCATGACAAACCTCGCCACGGCGTTCGTTCTGCTTGATGACCCTCGAGCGGGGATGTCCGTGACGATCGAGCCTAGCCGAGCTCGAGGGGGACTTGAAGACCTCGAGCCTCAGCAGCCAAGCTCGAGGGGGGCATTCACCCTCGAGCGGGCGTTTCCGTCACGTTCGAGGCTCGGCAAGCTCGAGCTTGCAGTCCAAGCTCGGAGCGTCGGGTCATTATTGGGAACTTGAAAGGAGGAACTACACGGGCGCCTGCCAACTCGCCCTGGTGCACTCTGCGCTGGCCGGCAGTAGCCGCCACGTGGCCGGCGAGCGGCGGCGGTTTCGCCTGGCCGGTCCAGTCGCAGCGGCGCTCTCCTTTTGTCCTCACGCGGGTGTCGCGCCCGGCCTCCCGTACGGTCACATCGCGTGCCGCGGCGCCCTTGCTGCCTCGCGCTGCGCGACGAGCATGATGACGAGCAGAGCTCGGCCACTGGTCGTAGCCGCGCGCGCGCCGCGCTGAGCTGACCCGCGAGCGATTCCTTTCCGCTACGCGCCAGGCCTCTCTGCGGGAGATCTCTCAACGCGCACGCCACGATGTCCAGCCCCCAACCCCCTCCGTTCGCGCTGCCTGAGCTGGCAGGGCCATCAATGGCGACCCCGACGGCTCAAGCATGCGCGCACACGTTCCGAGCGAGCCAGCAGCCCTCAACTTGCTCCAAACGCTCGCCAAGGGAACCTAGCTCATTTCTTCAGCCAGCAGCACAGCCACTTTTCTCCTCCTCCATGCTCGCGCACCTCGTCTTCAACCTTTGGCTGCGAGAACCGAGCTCAAGCGCTGGAGTGATTTCGTCCCCGTCCTTCCATCATTCCAAGTTCCCCGCACACAGAGCTAGACCACTTCCTTAGTTCCTTTTTCCCCCACTTCTCACAAATTCCCCTCAACTCTCCGGCGAAGAACTCGGGATTTCTCCCAAATCCCCATTTCCGGCCACCGGAGCACCTCCACGTCGAGCTACCTCTTCGAGCCATCCCCGACGCCAACCGAGCATCCCCACGTCTTTGTCAAGTCCCACTGACGCTCACGAGCCTCTCCAACCCGGCGAAAGCCACTGACCTCGCCGGAGTTGAAGCCGCGACGGCCGCACCGCCACTGCTTCGTCCTCGGCCACCTTCGAGCCTCCAGCCTCCCCACCGCCATCGTTCGACTCGTGGTGAGCCACTCGTTCTTTTCCCCACCTCTCTGACCTCCTTCCTCCATCGTTGGCCGGCGCAACGCCACCGACGAGCCGAGGGCACATCTTCATCTTCTTTTCCTACTCGAGCGGGGTTCTTTTTCGATAAGAACCCAGACTACGAGAACCAGTAGTGTTCTTTTCCTATTCGAGCAGGGTTCTCTCTCGATGAGAACCCAGCCAACGCGAGCCAGTAGTGTTCTTTTCAAGTATCAGGGTTCTTTTTTGATGTGTTCTTTTCGAGCAACAGGGTTCTTTTTCGATAAGAACCCAGACCACGGGAACCAGCAGGGTTCTTACTGTCGAAAGGAACTCGGTCCTCGATGACCAGCCGAGTTCTTTTTCTTGAAAGCATGAGCTCGGCACCGCACGCCTTGCTTAACTGATAGAGAAAAGAGAAGTTTGTTAAAATGTCAAGATGAAGATAACCTAGTCCAGTAACCTCGAAACATGAAATAGCAGCAACGCTTAACTTGTGCATCTCATGTAGAGGGCGTTCTCGCTGACGGCTTCTACGACCTCATCCCCATCGACGAAGAGGAGAACCTCGAGGGCGGAGCCAACATCGACGTAAACAACCCGGAGCCTGACTTTCAGCTAGCCCAAGAAGGCAAGCCCTGGAGCATAACCTAACTTTTAAACTTTATGCAACTATAAATTATCTATGTTTGTGCATTTATGTTTCAAGGAGTTGATTGAATACCTTAGTTGCATAATTCTAGTACCTATGTCTTGCAATACTAGTATGATAAGGTCGATAGTGCAATGCTTTAGGACCGTTACAAGTCGAGTGATTTCCTGTCACTCGCGAGATATAGGAGTTGTTTGTCTTTACTTATGTTGGAATCATAAGGATTGACGGGCGGGATGGTATGTGTAGATCTCCCGTCCGTGTATGATAATTGGATTAAGGTCGAAACGTGTGGTACTGCGTGAGTCAAGTTTTTGAACGTACCACATACATGCCGACATATGGGAACCGATAAGCCCGGTACCAGATTGAAGCCGCTAGGGCCCATAGCCATCTCTCCTTGGAAACTTGTTTCCCTTGCCGTACACTTGTGGATATATGCGTGATGCTGTGAGTGAAGCAGTAAACCTTTATCCTAAGGGAGTGGACCCGGCTGCGAATGGTGGATTGATGGGAAAGGTTGGGAAGTGCTTGTGCCTTTTATAGCAAGCACTAGCCGTGTGTGTTGGGTTTTCCCTGGCCAGGTAGCAAAAATTCGGTTCGAACTGTCCGCTTCTCGCGGTTAATGAGACTGCTTGACCCCTGTGCCGCATTGAGTAACAAGTGGAACTATGAGGATGATGAACTTGTTGTATGCACTAAATTGTATTGCACCACTTGTATGACTAGAGAGGATGCTAATCTAGAATGGTTAATTCTACTAGAATTTGATGCTAAAATCATGAAAGTAAGGATCCACTCTTAGTAGCTTTCTGGCAAAACAAACCCACCAGCCAAAAGCCTTTCATGTCTAGAAGTCGGTGATGTAGTTTTCACCCGACGGGTAAGTCTTGCTGAGTATTAGTATACTCAGCCTTGCTTGTGACTATTTATTTCAGGCACAGTCATGGATATGGCAGTCGACTCTATCACGTGGCCTTCCTAGGTCCCTCCTGGTTGGCACGTTGAGTGGGTTCCGTCCTTCTCTGAGGACCGGGAGGAGTAGCATCATGGTTGGCTTCAGCATGGTGTTGCTTGTATCGTCGTTAATTTTATTTCCGCTGCAACGAAATTTTCGTACTCTGATCTAAATTCAAAACTCGGTTTGTAATAACTTGATGACACTATTTATGTATGTTGAAATTGTGGAATGTTGTAATTTCTGGGACTCACCTTCGTGTGGGCGCGCGTGTTGTTTCGATCGTGAAAGTACGTGGTTAATCGGGTATAATCCGACGGCGCTCCAGCTTATTCCGGATTAAGTGCCTGACTACTTGATTAGTGGTCCAGGGGTACTTAACTTGGAATAATTTCAGAGTGGTCCGCTACAGTGTGCAGCGCCTAAAAGACCTAAAATTACTCAAACAACACAAGTGGAAGGATGCTAAAGTCAATAAATGGCCTGTCGTCGAGTGCTTTCAAAATAGCATGCAAACTGACATGTACAATGCTAATTGCAGAACACTTCCCATTGTACCTGGCTTCATTGCTATTTTTACTAACTATACATTGATACTAATCTCTCAGGTCATCTTGTGGACTATTCATGTTGAAATATATAGAGCTTTGGACAGGAAATACCCTATCTACCTTTTTCACACAGGTACTTTGAACTTTCCAAAAAATCCTATATCAACCCATCAGCATCGTACACTATAGCTGATAAATATTTCAACTTTTGATGTGCAGAAGGATATGACTAGTTTGAAGCTCAAACTAGCCGTCATATTGGTTAACTATCCGTGGAATGAAGTGAAGGCAAGTCCTGGCTACAAACCTAGCAATGTTGTAGAGACCTGTACGCTGGAAGATGACAAAGAATAGATCAAATGACATCAAATAATATGTGTTTCTGTGCACTTTGTCATATAGAAAGTATATTATTCATTTCCAGAACCTCAATTGAGACACTAGTTATCTATGTAATCAAGTGAACCAGCGTTGTTTAAGTTTTAAGGTAAATTGGTGATCCAAGGCAAATTGCATTTGTGCAATCTGGCTCATTCAAAACTTCAGTAGTTACATGTCAAAAGGTATAAATATCATTCCAAAGATAACATGGCATAATCCTACTACACCGATCAGGGAAGTAAATCCTACTGTACTGATTCAGATTCCTTCCATTAAACTTCCATCCAATAGAAAAATCCAAGAACCTTGCCACCAATATTCTTCCTTCTGGCCTATTCATGATCCATGATGCCAGCAGATGTTGTCAAGACAATGGAACCAAACTACACATGAAAGCGAGGGTATATTGAAGGGTGGAATGCTAGGCTGCCAGGGTATATTGGTGATTCAAACATTCTCCTACAGTCATTCTACCATACGGTACTAGTGAATCAACTAAGACAATCACACTTAATTCGAAACATGATTAAGCACTTGCGCAAACTAAATCCAATTGTGTCAAAGCAGAATTCTACAATTGTGGGATCTTGTACCTGACATGGGGTGCACGGAACAGGGGCGCCTGGCATCTCCATCGAATGGATACGGCCGCCCTTGCATCTCCGGCGAACCGAAATGGAGCACCCTGGCCGGATCCCACAGCCACGCGCGCCCGTTGCCCTTCCAACCTCCAGCTCCGCCGCATCGGCTCCGTTCCCACGCCGGGGAATACGCTCCTCCGTCGCCCGTCGGCATCTCCGGCACCCTGTCTCGGGACCCACCGCCGTAACGCGCCGCGCCTCCGCCTGACGCCTGCCTCGGGACGCGCCGCCGTCACACACGTCGTTGCTATTCGACTGCCTCGGGACGCGCCGCCGCCAGTCGACTTCCATGGTCGACCAAGCACACTTCCAGGCGAGAAAGAGGCGACGGTGACGCGCCTACCTTCCCTCTGTGCGCCTGCGTTCTTGCGCCACCCTTCCCGCCGGCCGCGCCTCCGCCTGACGCCTGCCTTCGCCGCCGGCCACGCCTCCGCCTGACGCCTGCCTTTGCCGCCGGCCGCCACAGTTGACCGGAGTGAGTGAACGAGAGAGGAGAGGATAAGACAGAACGAAGTGAAGAGTGAGGACCGGAGTGAGCGAACGAGAGAGGAGTGAAATAAAAACAAAAAAGAGAAAAAATGTGCAGTCAAATAATACAAAGTGCCTTTTTTTCTTTTTATCTAGGATACCCATAGTGTTACTTAAATATTACAAAATTGCCATTATAATTTTTGCCCGTACTATCCCTATACTACCCATACTTACTGGGCATACTACCCATACTACCAGTCAAATTTCTAGTAGTATACAATTATTCTGGACCTCCTTTACTACCCATACTACCAGTCAAATTTCTAGTAGTATACAATAATTCTGGACCTCCTTAGATCCTTTCATACTAGTCCTTTTTAGATGCTAGTATGCCCTAGCATGAGGCACCGTAAAAGAGCTCAAAAACAAAGCAAAAAAGGAGTAGTATCTCACATCAGCTAATCAGATTTGTTTTTCTGATTTGATACCCTGGACTGCCTTCTATCTGTTTTTTTTCACATTCAGTCACTTACAGTACATTTATTTTTTCATATTCAGTCACTGTTTTTTCACTTTTGTTTTTTACATTAAGTCCTGTAGCCAGGATGATTGTTCTGTCTATACAGAATAGTCTTGCCACAGAACTTCAGCTGCTTTAACTTTGCCATGTGTCTTGTCATTTCCTTTTAACTATATTGACTGAATTTTTCTTTGGAACAATGTAGGATGGACGATTTCTTTCCAGATCTCAACGATGAAGCACCACACCCAGCAGCACAGGGTGTTGATGCAGCACAGCTCGAACCACCACACCCATCAACACAGGGTGTTGCATCTGGAGCAGTCTCTGAATCTTCGATGAGCGGTTCTAGTTCCAAGGTGGGGGCAACAAGAAACAAGCTGACCAACTTCTCAGCTTATGAAGACAATGTGCTCTGCAAAGTATGGGTGGAAATTACCACTGATCCTGTTACCAACGCAGGCCAGAGGAACACATCAAGGCCGAAGTCAGCAAGTTCTCGTTTGCATGACAGATACAACACCAAATGCGGCAGCTATCCACAGAGGACCCACATCAAGGCCGAAGTCAGCAAGTCCTCGGGATACATGGCTGATATGATCTGATCCAATCCTAGTGGCATGTCCGATGCAGATAAGTCAGTGGCCGCGGCGGCTAATTTCACTGGTGTGGAGAAGCACAACTTCACCCTTATGCACTGCTGGCAGGTTCTGAAAGATGAGCCTAAATGGTGGAAGCTTAAAAGAAAAATGGACGCCCCTCAAAATAGTGCTTCTAGGAAAAGTGTCCCCTCCAGACTATCGCGAGACATTTCGGATCTTGATCCCAACAAGTCATCATCAACTAGTCCATCAAAAAAAACGTCCCATGGGGAGAGATGCAACAAAAGAAGCAACCAAGAAAGCTGCTTTGGTGTCATCTGAATGCATGTCCAAGATGCATGACTTATCTGTTCAGAGGATTGAGTTGTTTAAGGAGACGGAGGGTGAGCGCAAGGCTCAGCTCGATGAAATGGTTGCTCTGGAGAAAGCGAAGGCAGAGGAAGCCCGTGAGCACCGCAAGATGATGTTGGAGATAGAGAGAGAAAGATTGGCTTTGGATAAGCAAAGACTTCGCATGGACGATGAAAAGGAGGAGGAGGAAGAGGATGAGTGCATTTTAGCTATTAACCTTGATCAGTGCCAACCAATGCAACGCATGTATTACCAAGCGCTAAAAGAAGATATCATTCAGAGGATGATGTCTCGACGCCATGGACCAAATCAGTGAGGAAGTCTAAAGAAGAAGGTCAGCTAGGAGGCTGCTAAGGTCAAGGCTGCTGAAAGTAGTTTATCATAATTAGATGTTGAATCTAGAATTTCAGTGGGAGTTTCAGTTGTAATAATTATAGTTTAATGTAGAATTTCAGTAATCATTATGACATGTTTCTGGTGCTTGCATGGACATGTAATAATCTGAATATTCAGTGCAATCTGTCATTTTTCATTTCTGCTCTCTGTACCTAGCCTAACTGAATTCAGAATTCAGTCAGGTTCTTTCAAGTTGTCTCATTTCAGTGACCATGTTGTGATGAAATAGCTGTAACTGAAGGCATCCTGTGCCTGTTCAGATTAGTTGGTGGATCTATTTTATTTTCTGATTTGTTTCAGACTTTATACAACTATCACTTTGATGTTTTGTGCCTACTGGGTTCATTCAGTTTGCTCTGGTTTGTGCCTTGGTTGATCAGGTACAAATAAAATGCATGGTACTACTCATTTTTTTTGGTTATATAGATATGATGCTGCATGGTGCCAATTCTGAATTTTGGTTCTGCTGCATTTTGATGTGGGCTACAGTGGCTTGTAGAGAATCTTTACTCATGGTATTAAGATTACTCCATTCCTGAAGTGAATAATTTAGACACAGTTATTAAGTAAATCTTGCTGCTGGAACTAACACAGTTATTAAAGAAAAAGGTGAAATTACAGGTAGAGGAATGCATATGGAAGGCATATGGCTTCGCTATGGCCATGGAACTTTGCTAGCAATGCCTTTGCTAGACCAGCCTGCTGCAGTGTACTACTAGCTCATCATGGAAGATGTGAGATGAAAATTTTGGATGATTATATGTCATCTCCTTTATCAGTGTACTACTAGCTCGTACTTTGTAACCTTGATCATTGTATTGCGCATACAAACCAAACATTATGTGTAGGATTTTTTCTGCAGTGTACTACCAAACATCAAATGGCATGCGCCTATTCATCAAATTGAAGGAAAAAAAAATACTTGAAATCTGAACTGAACCTCTGCACTATTTCTGTTTCCATAGGTTCAGTTATGTAAAGAACATCACAGATCAGTAGATCACAATAAAATGATACTGCTCTCGAACGTGACTTAGGATATATTCAGTTACCATCTACGGTAAAAATAAACATCTGGGTCAAAAAAAAATACAAAAACCATTGACTTTGAACTCACAATCTTATTTCCAATTAGTATCTTGCGTCAACACAGAATGTGATACTACCTGCTTCCTCAGAAACTAACACTTCAGCAGGAACTAACACACCAGAATAAAATGACAACACTTCAGCAGGAACTAACACACCAGAATGATGCATTACTGCATCAAAAGTTGTTCTGGGAAGCTTAAAGAAACACTAGAGAAATGTAATTAGTCTGAACATCTAATTATTACATTCAGATTGAGAGTATCAAGCTCAGTAGCTGAACCTCAGTACTTGGTTGAGAGTATCAAGCTCACAGATAAATAAAAGACTGAACATCTAATTATTACATTCAGATTGAACCATACATCTTTCAGACAGTAGCAGACACAAGCTCATCCAACAAAACTACAGTTGAACTTTGCACCAGAAGATCATTGTGTAACACCAAGCCACTTGAATAAGTTCTCAAACTCCTTTACAACAGCCTTCACCTTAGCAGCCTCCTCCTGCAAGGAAATTTCGAACACAAATTCAGGAAACCAACACTACAGGAGCTGATGAAGCTAACATGCTAGAAAACAGTGGTTCAGTCTTCTAGGATATGACTTGCAACATAGATGGAACAATCAGCATGGTTAGAACTTTAGAATTTGTTCCATTTTAGGATCCTATCCATAATCTCCACATGTAGATGGCCTTAACCAATCTAAAGGCAGAAGACAGCTTGAGGGAAAAGAAAACTGCAATAAAGAACTCACTCTAAAGAAAAAGAGAAAGGTGATACCGCTGGAAATAGGTTCTGTGCTCCCTCTAAAGGCACTGTTTTCTCTATTCAGTGCATTCTCATTGGTAATCCTCTACTACAGTACAACAAGACACTGATGTGAGAACAGTGATTCTGAATAAATTATATTATATTATGAATAAATTTCATTACAATAGTAACCAGCTCATGTGAGTTCTCAAAGGACAAAAAATGCTTCCTACACAATACAACTAGACTGAACCATATCGCAACCAGTTGTGCTCGATGAGATCCTTCTGAAGTTGGATATGGCAAACTTTGTCACACAACCTGTGATGTGCTGCTACAAAAGCTTCATGTTCCATTAAGTTTCCATTTGATGGGTTGACTTGTCTGCTAATGTTCTCGAAGTTGGTATTTGTGACCTCAGACTTCTCATCCTCGACAATCATGTTGTGCATGATAATACAAGCGGTCATAATATCAGAAAGACTCTCCCTGTCCCATCCATAAGCTGGCCCACGGATTACTCCCCACCTAGCTTGAAGAACTCCAAAACCTCTCTCAATATCCTTACGTGCACCCTCTTGCACAGCAGCAAAACGTTGTGTCTTCCTGTCCGAGGGCTTGCGAACACTCTTGACAAATGCAGGCCAATAAGGGTATATACCATCTACAAGGTAATATCCCATGTCATAGGTATGTCCGTTAACAGTGAAGTCAACAGGTGGTGACTCTCCTCGGACATATGCAGAGAAGATAGGTGACCTTTGCAGTACATTGATATCGTTGCAGCTACCTGGAAGTCCAAAGTAGGCATGCCATATCCAAAGGTCATGAGATGCTACAGCCTCCAAGATCATGGTTGGGTCTTTCCCACGTCCAGTAACACATGCCTTTCCAAGCAGCAGGGCAGTTCCGCCATTTACAATGCATGCAATCTATGCTACCAAGCATACATGGGAAACCTCGTCTCTCACCCTCTTGCAGTAGATGAGCCACATCGTCAGGGGTTGGAGAACGCAGGTATTCCTCCCCAAACGCAGCTATAACAGCACTGCAGAAATGGTTAAGAGCCTCACAAGCAGTTGACGTGCCAATTTGCACACACTCATCAACTGCGTCTAACGTCAAACCATATGCAAGTATGCGCATTGCGGCTACCACCTTCTGCAAAGCACTCAATCCTAAAAGCCCAGTTCAATCCTCACGCTGCTGGAAGTAGCTATCCACAGACTGAACTGCATGAAGAATGCGGACGAAGACATGACACTTCATGCGGAACTAACAAGATAGACAATGTAAGCAACATGCGCATATTAAGACAAAAGACAATAATTGAACATGCCATGTTCTATACCTTTCACGAAACTTTTCAGGGGTGTAAATAGGATTGGCACCAAAGTATTGGCGTTTGATCCTTGCATTTCCATCAACACGTTCTCTAGGGACAAGTCGTCTCACATGTATTGAGCGACGGAAGGACCTCTCTGCATCCATAGCTGATACCAGAGTGTGTATCTCTTCTTCATCATCGAGAAACTCATAATTCGGCTTATCATCAGCAATCAAGTAACGGAGAAGGGTACTATCTTCATCCTCCACTGTTTGGTGCAGCCCCAAAGATGGCCGAGAAAGATCCATGGTGAAGCCTGTGAGGAAGAAAGAACATTACTGCAAAATCAACAATAGTCATTTACAAGCATGAAAGGACTAGCCAGTAAAATGCTGAATAAGCTACAAATAAAATGTCTTTAACTGGCTACTGGTCAATGGAATTTTCAGTCCGTGCATAATTTCAACTTCTATTTAGATAAACGGCATCTTGGTTGATCACTCTGGAACTACAGATTCTGGATAATCAAAAGGTTCATTGTAGTAGCATAAAAAAAATCAGCTAACTTAATTGTGAATTCAGTTTTCATTGACTGAAATCTACCATATTCAGCTAACACAAATTGAACAAGCTTTACGGAGATTGAAATTCCAGGATTCGCTTGACCTTGCATAGTTCAAGCTTCCAGCTAGGTGCAAAAATGTTCACTACTTTTATTCTAAACATCAGTTTCAGAACACAGCATATACTCAATGATTATAGAACACCAAAGTCCACCCTGCAGTGAATATGTGGTAAAGAGGTGTTTGATTCTAAGAGAATGTCGAAGTTGAAGAACAGATGGCATATATTCATCGAACAAGTGTTGCCAAAAAACACATCTACTCTGTACTACCATACAAGTGCCAGGTAACAGGCATTGGCAATTCATCGAACACCTACTGTTCTTGTTCCATAGAGAAGCATTCAGGAACAAAGAGAGCAACACCATAGAGAGAGAGAGACGAAGGGAATACGAGCAGCATTCGCCAAGACGTTCCGGTGGAGGAAGACGGAGTGCAGCGCACCTCGGCGGCGATGCGTGTCTGCTCCGGTCATAGTAGATCGGCGAGGCAGCGATGCATGTCTGCTTCGGTCACAGCAGATCGGCGAGGCACATGTCGATGGCGGAGGCGAGGGCACGGGCGGCAGTGGCGGCGGCAGCGGCAGCGGGGGCAAGCACGGGACGGCGGCGGCAGTGGTGCGTGGTGGCCGTGGGCAAATAGATACGGATGGATGGGTAGATAGAGGAGGAGAACAGAGGTTACTGTTGCAGCAACAACCAATTTAGGTGGTAAAATTTTTTAGAGGAACCCCCAAATATTCATTTAGGGGATGGAAAATAGAGGACACTGCTGCAAACAGTCTCAGCGTGCGACCAACAAGCGATTCAGTGCGTTAATATAGCGCGAGTTTCCAGGTCGTCCTTTCCTTTTTTTTCTTTTTTTTGGCAACTAACTTTTTGTTGGTTTTGACTTTCCAACAAAAACAAAACAAGGCAGGGAAGGGGTGGCGTGCGTTGGAGAAGCGTCTGGTGGGCAAGGGCGCGTCAGGCGCGATCCCGGGAGGAGAGAAATTCGGCGCTGCTTTCTGTTTTTTTTTTCTGTTTTGGTTTCCTCTTTTCTTTCCTTTTTTTTTTGACGTTTCAAAGGGATACATGGCAGGCGAAAAAGGAAGGGAGAAGTCGTTGCGCGATCCAGGGAATTGGGATCGGCACCTGGTGGCGGCGAGCAGGGGAAAAAATGATGTCGCGGCGCGGAAGGGTTTGAAGGAGATGAAAAAAAATTGCGATAGAACACAAAGTAACCAGCAATAATCGAACGCGTAAAGCACACAAGTTCAAGAATGCAAATTATTGAAAGAAGGTGCAAGGCTCAAAAAGGTGCTGGGACAAAAAGATCTAACCTGAAAATATAAATTTTTGTTTTGATTATGTGGACGGTAGGATAGGGAAAAACACTCGATAAACTCACCGATCAACCTGAAATCCTGATATCACTTGATAGCTGGAGTGTCCGATCTTTCGGTCAGTGGGGGATAACTGCGCCAATGCAATTGCTGAACCAACTCCCTGTGGTTACCGATCCTGCAGAAGAAATCAGCCTAATCACGAAGATCAATTCCTGTTACGTAATAAAAAACGAACAAGAATAAGAGGCGAGCAATCTATGTATCACTCGAAGGTGGAGTCCTGAACTACACGAGGTCAGTGCGTATTTGCACGTGATCCAATTTAGTAGAGGCTAACTTGTAAAACAAAACTCAAATCACAAATGAAAATGAGCCTCTATTTCAAATCACAAATGAAAATGAGCCTCTATCTAAATAGAGGGAGAGAGCGCCCCCCTGGCGGCCAGGAGGGGGGCGCATGCCCCTGGCGGCCAGGAGGGGGGCGCATGCCCCTGGCGGCACCCAACCCTAGTTGGGCCAATATCTTGTCTGTTGAGCCTCTGTCTACTATTCTAGGCCTCCATCTTGGTGACTCGAATCGAATTAGCCTTGTGCCTCCTTTATGACTTGGACAACTTTGTTGGACTCCTCCTTCAAGATTGCATGACCCAATTTTAATTGGTTTTGCTAATATTTGTTCCATCTACATATCCTTGTTCAAAAGTTTTCATGTTCGAGTGTTCATGATTTCAACAGCAGCTAGATAAAATCTCCTTTAGTACTGTACGCACTTTGGTCCTAGCTATCTGTCAAGCATGCAGGTGTTGTTCCAAAGAAGAAAGTACATGTGAAGGTGAAAGGAACAAGATCTTTGCTTTCATGAAGCTCCGTTAACATGGGCAAGAGAGGCTTGTATGTTGCAAGTTGCAGCCAGATGCCTATCCTTTCTGCTTTTTATTAAAGATATATCTTGATCTGAGTGATGTTTGGTGTGTACATCAAACCGGCATGGTTTATATTTTGTGCATCGTCATTTCCTTTAGGAGGAAAGCAATTGGGCCTCGTGGAAACATGACACGGTGTGTAGTCATTCGCTTCGCTACCTTGTTGTATCTCTTTATTGCTTTCACATTTTCTCACACCTATTTAGGCTATACAAGAAGAGACCCAATACACATTCGCCATGCCCAGCTGCACAAGATGTTGTAATTCTGTAGCATATGCCTTACGCATTACTCGGCATATTGGGGACCTAGGTCATCGGGCTACATAGATGAGCCCTCTTCCATAATTTGTAAATCACTTATTCGTTCGGAAACTAGCTCAACCACATGTGCACGAATAAAAGGCACACGAGTTAATCTAAAAACAATAGCATCACACTAGTTACTAGAGAAGACTTTCTATCCATGACCTTTAGCATCTGGGACTAAACCCTTTTAGTTCTTGACAGAGCTAGAGTGCCCGATCTTTCGGTGAGTGGGGGATAACTTCGATTGGTGGGAGGTGAACCTCACGATCCGACTACGACGAGCGAACCCGAATCACCAATGCAATCGCTGAACCAACTCCCTGTGGTTACCGATCCTGCGGAAGCAAAATCAACCTGATCACGAAGATCAATTCCTGTTACGTAATCGAAAAACGAATAAGAATAAGAGGCGAGCAATCTATGTATCACTCGAAGGCGGAGTCCTGAATTACACGAGGTCAGTGCGTATTTGTATGTGATCCGATTTAGCAGAGGCTAACTTGTAAAACAAAACTCAAATCTCAAATGAAAATGAGCCTTTATCTAAATAGAGGGAGAGAGGTGGGGGCGCATGGCCCTGGTGGCACCCAACCCTAGTTGGGCCAGCACCTTGTCTGCTGAGCCTGTGTCTAGTATTCTGAGCCTCCATCTTAGTGACTCGAATCGAATTAGCCTTGTGCCTCCTTCATGACTTGGACAAACTTGTTGGACTACTCTTTTAAGATTGCATGACCCAATCAAGGTCGTATGCATGTGCGTCATATTCGTATCAATTCTGGTTTAAAAATTCACCAATGGGGGAATATATAGTTCGAGTTAGTAACATCACTCTCGATTGTGACAGTCGGCTATTATAATATTCTTATGTGTCGGAACCAATCTAAATATTCGAGCTTTAACATTGATTGCCGGAGCAGACAAAACGTAGTTTGATAAATTACCTTTAGTCTCGATTGTGACAGTCGGTCATTATAATATTCTTATGTGTGGGAACCAATCTAAAATATTTGAGTTTTAACATTGATCACCCATGCACACAAAACATAGTTTGCTAAATTTCATGTGTTCAACATGAAGTCCGTTTAGCTACAACGACCTGTTAAAACCAACGTGGCAAACCGATCACAACATCATGAGTATGCAGATATACATTTTGTCACATCTTTTACACGAGTACACCGATGGAATTTTAGCATGAGGCAAATATTTAATTTTTACGACACCATTGTTCGAACTACAACATAAAACTTTTAAATACAACTTAGTTTAATATCTTAATCGAAAAACCTTCTATGCGCATATGGGCAGGTGCACCCCCGCCAGCACTGTAAGTCCCGTTAGTAACTTTCCGTCAATGCAGTCATACTATTTTGTCTTCTTGTTTCTGTCCTTTCTCGTACTCATATTAATTTAAAAATCCAACAGATAGATATAGGATTTGGAGATGAGATAGAAGAGGATCAGTACAAACTGTTTCATGCTTGAATCGATAATCTGACAAAAATCACTTTGACTATATTTTTATAATGAATATAAAAGCTGTTAAAAGTGATTGAAAGTTTATTTTTTTCTGTAGGATGAAATACGAAAATCAGACGAAGTACTTCTTCCAAAAAAGAACAATCAAAGTTTGTACGTCTTAATTTGAAGCTCGAATATCAGTCAATCTGATAAGAAAGAAAAGGAGAAAAATCATGAATCAATCTGACAAGATTGGAAGCTAAAATCCCCACTTCCTGCAACCATGGCAGCTAAAATCCCCACTTTGTTCAGACGGATGATGGCTTGCCTCTGGCAGCCTCCCGCTGCTCCTGGTGTTTCGGTTCGTTCCCTGCAATGTTGCCATGTCCTTGTCCTCTGGGCAACGACAGTCGGCAGGGCATCTCATCTTCTTTCTTGCTCTCGTGATCCATCTGCATCGTTCCTGGCTTCCTCCTGTCACCATGGCCCCTCCATGCGAGAGCTCCATGGCTGCCCTGAATTGACAGCCCATCGAATTAACAACGAGCGGACGTCCAGACCCCAGGCTACGGAATTAGCGGGGAAGGAAGTCACGTGGAGGGAGCAACCTCACCCGCAGAGCTCCCCCCGCAGCTCACCGCCGCGCCGCCGGGTCGTCGCGGCTCGCGCAAGCTCGCCGCCATGGCCGCCGCTCGCGCAAGCTCGCTGCCTGCCCCACCGCGCATCCGCTTATGCCGCCAGCCACCATGCCAATGGACTGCCGTGCCGTCGGCCCCTCGCGGCGCCGGGGCCCTGCTCGGTGTGGATATGGGGAGCGGAGGAATGAAGGAGAGAGATGGGAACTAGGGGAAAAGAATCGGAGTTCTTAAAAGGAGGTGCCTCCTCCTGGCCTCTCCGCAATTCACGGCTCCTCGAGAGTGCTGACCTGCACGGCCGCTCAAGCGCCGCTGTGCCGTGCCGTGCTCTGCACCAGCTCCAGCACGAACCAGTTGGGGAAGCCCCCTGTGCATGAGCTGCAACTGCAAAGCTTTCGTGAAGACGAACTGAAGAATCTGAATGTCATGTTGCACAGAGGTTGAATGGCAGAAACTAAAAGATGCTAGTAAATTTGGAAAGTGCTAGCATACGACAAATTCTGATTATATAGAAAAGAAACTCAACAAATTGCAGAAGGGGATACCTAGAAGGTGCTGTAAAACGCTGAAAATCTGAGTACAAAGAAGAAAGAACACGTGAAGAAAAAGGAGTGCAGATGTTTTCCGCAGCTCTTTCCGTGGCAGGACGTGCTTTGTGGGCTGAGGGCCTGAGGCCCAGCGCGAGGAAGGGGTGGACAGCGTGGGAGCTGCTGGCCGTCGTCGGATTGCAGCGGACGGTGGAGATGCAGCGACTGCAGACAACCATCCAAACACTTGATGGTAGAGGATCTCGATCCCTGTTCCGGCTGGCGAGCCTTTGGCATGCGAAAGCTCTCCAGGCCCAGCTGTTTCTACCGCAACGCACGCCCAAAAAGGCATACCGGCGTGATTCGCTCGTGACGTGCGTGCCTCGCCAGGACACTGAGCCTCGCCAGGACACTGGGAAGGAAAATGATGGTTGTGGTCCTCACGAGCGAATCACGCCGGTATGCCTTTTTGGGCGGCATTTGACCACAACCATCATTTTCCTTCTTGGCTGAGGACCGGAACCTAGAAATTAGAAGAGAGAACGAGAGAAGAGAGGAAGGAGAGGGAAAGAGAGACTGACATGTGGGGCCCACCGTCGAAAACCACTCCGGGGGTAGTTTGCCCGGTTTTGAAGAGTTGAGGGGGTAGTTTGTCCGGTTTTAGAGTTCAGGGGGTAATCCGGACTCCTTGATAAGTTCAGGGGGGTGAAATGGACTTATTTCTTATTATTATTTACTCTTATTATTCTAAGCTACCTACTAAAATATGTGATAGTTACCAAATGTAATACATGGCTTGACGGAACCCTTAGGCCGCAGATCCAATTCAGCAGCAATATAACAGCTCTCAAGATATTTGAATCAGAGATTATTGTGACATCCCTGATGTAAAAATATTGAGAGTACCTTTAAAACAGGTTCAAAGGGGGAACAATGGGGTTAGAATTCAAAAATTGACCAAAAATTCAAATTGAAATTCAAAAACAAAGGTCTTTTGACACCCAACTGAAATCTTAAGAATTTTGTGCTAAACTTGAAAATCTCCAAAAATAAAAGTTGTTTGTCATAAAAAATAAGGCCTAGTCACTGTTTGGAACTTTTGAAAATTTTGCAGTTTAGCCCCTCAAAAACTCAAAAAACAGTTCTGAACGCCTTTTTGAAATCGGGTTGTTTGAGCTTGAAAAATTTGAAATTTCTGGTTGACCCCAAAAAGAAAGTTGTGTCCCACATCTCAAACTCCAACTTTTATTTTTACACTTTTCAAAGTTCAGTTCAAATGTTTGGAGAAAAATTTAAAAGGGGCAAAGGAGCTCCACGGAGCGCCCGACAGGCCCCTGGCGCACTCTGCTCCGGCCGGAGTCCGGGCGCCACGTGGCCGGCGTGCGGCGGAGGCAGCGCCAGGCCGGCCGAGCTGCGGCGGCAGCTGGCTCTTGTCCTCGCGCGGTTGTCCGGCCTTCCGTGCGGTCACGTCGAGCGCTGTAGCGCCGCTTTGCCTCGCGCCGCGCTGAACGCCATCATGGCGGGCGGAGCGCCGCCGTTGGCCGTCGCGCGCGCGCGCCGCGCAGAGCAAAGCCGCGGCGGATTCTCTCCCCCGCTACGCGCCAAGTCTCCTCTGCAGCGTATCTCACTCCCTCACGCGACAATCCCCCTCGCCCAACCCCTCGCGCGCGCTCTGTTCGAGCTCAGGGCGCAGCAATGGCGCGTCGCGTCACCCGTCGTCCCTCGCGCGCTCTCCTGAGGCTGCTCATTACTCTCTAGCGTGACAAAGCCTTCCACCGAGCCCCTCACCACTTCTCTCAGCTCGCACTCAACCATTCCCCTCCTCCCCGCGCTCGAGCACGTCGTCTTCAACCTCCAGCCGCGTGGACCGAGCCGAGCTTCGAAGCAAAATTCGTCCTCATCCCTCCACCATCCCCAAATTCCTCGCGCACAGAGCTAGACCACTTCCCTAGCTTCCATTTCCCCCACTTCTCCCGAGCTATCCCCAACTCTCCGGCGAGAAATCGGATTTTCCCCCAAATCCGCATTTCCGGACGCCGGAGCACCCGCACCTCGAGCACCCACTTCGAGCCCTCCTCGAGGTCAACCAAGCATCCCAATAGCTTCCCTGAGTCCCACTGGTGCTCACGGACCCCTCCAACCCCGGTGACAACCTCCACCCTCGCCGGAATCGAGCCCGCGGCGGCCGCACCGCCACCGCACGTCGCCGGCGAGCTCCGAGCCTCCTCCGGCCTCCCAACCGCCACCATTCGACTCGTGGTGAGCCACTGGTTCTTTTCTCCTACTTCCCCGACCCTCTCCCGCCGTCGTTTGGCCGGCGCAACGCCTTCGACGAGCCAAGGACTGAAGTTCATCTTCTTCCTTTTTCTAGGGTTCCCAGTGAAAAAGGCAGGGACCTGTTCGCGAAGTTTCAAAAGGTTCAAGGGTCGGCGCGTAAAAAGATTCTTAAGGTTTAAACCTTTTTCTCGAAATCTTGTAAAATCCACCAAACATCATACAAAAATCAGAAAAATGCACAAAAATACTCCCTGGACTCGTGAGATTGTAAACTCCAATCTCATGTTAGCATGTATGCACTTTTGGTGAACCGTTTTTGAATTAAAATTCAAACTGTGAATTTAGAAACTTGTGCACCATTTCAAATCCTGAGCTCCGCTAGGGCTGAGCTTTGGATATGTTGTTTGCAGTGACATTAGACACCTTGTGTCCAAAGGGGACCTAAAAATATGGACAATAGCTTTAGTTATGAATTAATTTGTGATTCATGTCTTGTTGTAGTCCTGAAATTATTAAAAATAATCCATGCAGCTAAAAATCACCATTTTTCTCCAGAGGCCTAAGAACTTGATAGCACATGTGCTAAAAATTCTAAACTTAATTTTTGACCCTGTTTAGACTAGCAAATAAATGGATGTGTGTTTTCGGATAGAAAATTGTTAAGGACTGTCCAAGGATTATTTTGAGCCACCACTTGGCCAGAGCCCTCCTTACTCTCATGACTAGCTCTGGTAGAAAAATTACCTGATTTGGAAGTAATTTCATTTTTATATGAATTAATTCAGTTTTCTGGGGCAGCAAATGGATCCATTTTTAATAAATTCTGTGTAGCTCAGTTTTAGCTAAATTTTGGAGTGAGCCTAACTCTTATACTCCAGTAGCTGTCATAAAGTTTGTAGATAAAAAGGATGAACAGAAACAGAGAAACAAAAATGAGAAGAAACTAGGGTAGAATTGAGTTATAAAAAGGAAATAGATCACTTTGGTTAAATAATTAAATATGGAACATGTGAAATCTAAATTTCAGAACAGCACCCTAGTTTCAAAATAATAAATTGGTTTATTTAATATGTGTACACAATCACCATCATAGCTGCGTAAAATTTTCCCACACCCTTCTCTAATTTTGTGAAGTAGAAAGTGGTACACTAGCATGTCTAGGTGAATATGGCCTTCGAGGCCTTGCTTTTAGATCAATTAGGCAGCCACTATAAAGTTATGCATCTCATGTAGAAGGCGCTCCTGCGGACGGCATCTATCACCTCGTCCCCGCCGACGAAGAAGGAATTCCCGAGAGCGGCGCCAACGAAGTAGCAGTCGACCCGGAGTCTAACAATCAGCCAGCGCAAGAAAGCAAGCCCCGGAGCATGACCTAACTTTCAATTCGTGCAACTATGTATTTATTTATGCTTGTGCATTTACGTATTAGGTATTGTTTGAATACCTTAGTTGCATGATCCTAGTACCTATGACTTGAAATACTAGTATGAAAGGATCGATAGAGTAATGCCTTTAGGTCCGTTACAAGTCGAGTGATTTCCCGTCACTCGCGAGACATAGGAATTGCTTGTCTTTACTTATGTTGGAATCATAAGGATGGACGGGCGGGATGGTATGTGTAGATCTCCCGTTCGTGTATGATAATGGATTTAAGGTCGAAACATGTGGTTTTGTGTGTCAAGTTTTTGAACGTACCACATGCATGCCGACATATGGGAATCGGTAAGCCCGGTACCAGATTGAAGCAGCTAGGGCCGATACCCATCTCTCCTTGGAAACTTTTGTTTCCCTTGCCGTACACTTGTGGGTATATGCGTGATGCTGTGAGTGAAGCAGTAAACCTTTATGCTAAGGAAGTGGACCCGGTTCCGAATTGTGGATCAATGGGAAAGGTTGGGAAGTGCTTGTACCTTTTATAGCAAGCATTATCCGTGTGTGTTGGGTTTCCCCTGGCCAGGTAGCAAAATTCGGTTCGAACTGTCCACTTCTCGCGGTTAATGAGACTGCTTGACCGCTGTGCTGCATTGAGTAACAAGTGGAACTATGAGGATGATGAACTTGTTGATTGAATTAAATTGTATTGCACCACTTGTATGCTTAGAGAGGATGCTAATCTAGGATGGTTAATTCTAATAGAATATGATGCTAAAATCATGAAAGTAAGGATCCACTCTTAGTTGCTTTTGGGCAAACAAACCCACCAGCCAAAAGCTTTTCATGTCTAGAAGTCGGTGATGTAGTTTTCACCCGACGGGTAAGCCTTGCTGAGTATTAGTATACTCAGCCTTACTTGTGGCTATTATTTCAGGTACTGTGATGGATGTGGCAGTTGATGCCATCACTTGGCCTACCCAGGTTCCCCCTGGATGGCACGTCGAGTGGGTTCCGTCCTCTGCCGAGGATCGGGAGGAGTAGCATTATGGCAGGCTTCATCATGGTGTTACTACGCATCATCGCTAGTTTATTCCGCTGCAATGAACTTTTATACTCTGATTTGAATTTCAAACTTGGTTTGTAATAACTGTATAATATTATTATGTATGATGAATTTGTGGAATGTTGTAATCTCTGGAACTCACCTTCGTGTGGGCGCGCGTTTTGTTTCGATCGAGAAAGTACGTGGTTAATCGGGTTTAATCCGACGGCGCTCCAGCTTATTCCGGATTAAGTGCCTGACTGCTTGATTAGCGGTCCAGGGATACTTAACTTAGAATAATTTTGGAGTGGTCCGCCACAGTTATCATAAGTGAGAGACCGGGGAAGAGAGGGCTGCTTTCCTCGATCGTGGCTCGTGACTCGTGAGGCTCGAAAGTCACCCGTGACTGAGAAAAGATGCTTAGTTGCCGTTAGCCCCTGTCAGTTTGTCTAGATCATTGTGCAGCGCTACTTTTTCATCCGATGGTGACTACAAAGGGTGGGCAGCTGCCGCTACGCGCATAAAAGCCAGTCTCTATCTTAGGGTGTGTTTAGATTGGGAAAAGATTTCCCGAAAATACACTGTTCACAAAAAAACACTGTAGATGAATAGTGATATGTGAGTAGAAGAGGTGGGATGAATAGGGAAAAGTTGAATGAATAGTAGATTTTTGGGGAATCCTTTTGAATCTAAACGGGGCCTTAATCAAAAAACCAGTCTCATTTGGGAAAGGTGCAGGTGGGCGGGATGTCTCTGCAGCCTAGGAGATGACATTGACGACACCCCACTCACGGTCTACCAACAGTAACGTTATACTGTAGTGCTTAATGGAATGGCATGGAGGGGAACAAAGACCAAAACAGAACTCAAAGGATAGCTATATTTTTTATGGCACCCAAAGAATTGATATAAATTTTAAGAGAAATTTTAAGATGGTTGGAACAAATGAGAGCCGTTCATCAGGTTGAATCCAACGGTGGAGACATATAAAGTACCTAGAAGTACCAAGAGTAAAGTACCAATATTAATTAAAATGGTGGGACCAGTACTAGATATGGTGAGACCAGTCAATTTTACTTTAATTCTTTCGATTATTGAAATTAATAAACGGTCAGGATGATTTCTAAAAAAAAAAGGTACCTAGAAGTACCGGTAGTACTTTACAACCATAGTAACAAGCCTCAAATTTTAATGCTATACAGAGAATTTTCTAACAATTCATACTGCTTAAATTGGATTGTTGTGTAAGAACTAAGTGAGGTGGGAGTTTGAGTGATTATGCTAGATATTATTTTTTTTCACCGCTTCGGTTTCTTACCGGCCAGTTATTATACCACTCTTTGTATCATGTGTGTGTCGCATGTGTGTCTTACTAGTACTATAGAAGAAGCACTGTTGACGCGCTTCTGGTCAACACACGAAAGCATAACTCTTAATTCCAGCAGACAGGGGGTTACCGATTTAAGCATAACTCTTAATTTACTGAACCAAATTCGTTGAAATTTCTACAGCATAAACTAGACAACATTTATGACAAGTTTCATATTGAACACTTTTTCATTCGACTGGGTTTTCAGGCTCGAAACGACAATGCAAACAGAACTGTTTTTGACTTAGACTCAGCGCACTTCACTAGATAGGTTTCGGATTTTTGAGACGGGTAATTTAGTGAACATGCACATTATTTATAAGAGTTTCAGTAAATTATATATGCATCAGCGGCCTATTCGTTCTCACCAACACACGTGCCAATAAACTTTTGGCCTACGAAGTTAGTGCCGGTGGCTAGGCAATATCCGTCTCTCCCTATGTTAACTAGCTGAACTTTTCTAACCGTTCAACTTATGGAATCGTGGTTAGCGTACCCGCAGAAGAATTCCATTCTAGAGCATCTACAATGAACCTCCCGTGCCAGCACTCACGGAAGCGTCCCCATTCATTACCACCCACTATAGTGGTGGCACCCGAACGTTCAACATTGAACGGGCAATGCTTCATATGTTACCAAGGCAACATATTGACAATTTCATACGCTCATGAAATAGCGTATTGACTTTGTGCCGCTATCATATTTGCATATGATGCCGTGGTACGCTACAGCAATCGCCATACCTTGCACCCACCATGCTATCCTAGTTTCATACACCATCCAATAGCGTATTGACTATGTGCCGCCACTGTATTTTCATATAGTGTCGTGGTACGTTACAACAATCGCCGTACCTTGCGCCCACCATTTGCAAAAAGTAAATGACAGAATGAAATGTGCTGGAGTCAGTATAATATATAATTAGCCACCTATCATATCGTGATCCCTTACTCCACATAGGCTTCACGTTCTATACATAATCCTTAGCGGTCCTATGAACAACATTGCATCGCAAGTGCGCGGCGGAAGCAAGGGTTGGCATATTTTATTTCAAAAGCTGTTTATTTAGGGTCTGTTGCTCTCTGGTGCGCATGTTTCGGCTCTGATGCCAGCTGTGGCGGACCACTCCGAAATTATTCCAAGTTAAGTACCCACGGACCACTAATCAAGTAGTCAAGCACTTAATCCGGAATAAGCAGGAGCGCCCCCACCTCTCAAGTAGTCTAGCACAACCTTATGTTAAGTCATCCAATTTGCCCCTAAAACAATATCAATTCCTTCCAATCCAAGCAGAATCAGATCAGTAGGAAAGACTTTACTACCCAGCTTGATTGGTACTTTTCGAGTGACTTGGTTGGATGCTATTTTACCTCCCGCTGTTGATATCAAATATGCTGATTTGGTGTGATATGATTTTAATCCACATTTTGAATTAAACCCCGTGCTTATAAAACTATGTGTTGCCCCCGAATCAAACAATATCACAGCAGGTTGGTTGTGGATAGGAAAGATACCAGTCATGTCCGGTGCTCCCTCAGGTAGGTCAGCCAGGGTGGTGTAGTTGAGCCTTCCCTGCCTGACTTGGACTCGCTGTTGCTTGCCCTTGTTCTGCTGGTTCTCAGGATGCTGATTCTAAGGCTTGTTCTGTGGGCAGTCCTTGATGAAATGGCTGCTACTGCCACACTTGAAGCATGAGTAGCCACCTCCAGGACGAAGCGGCTGCTGCACGCTTTGCCTTGGCGCCTGTTGCTGCTGCGGCGGTGGAGGGAAACGAGGTGCACCCTGCTGTGGTGGCCTGGCAACCCAACGCCCACCCTGAGGTGCCCTCTGTTGTCCCTGCAGTGCAGCCGGTGGAACCAAGCGGAACCTTTGAGGTTGCCCAATCGAAGGTGCAGTAGGAGCCTTTTTTTTCTTCTCGGCCTATTGAACCAAGTTGGCGTCTTCTTGGGCAATGGCAATGTTCACAAGTTCACCATAAGTGGCAACTCGTGTAGTGGTCAATTGGGCCTTGAGCTTGGAATTGAGGCCACGACGGAACCTTTCCATCTTCTTTTCATTGGAATCTACATGATGACCCGCATAAGGACACAGACCATTGAAGGCCTGGGAGTACTGGAGCACAGTGTGGGTTCCCTGAGTCAGAGCCAGGAACTCGTTCAGCTTCCTCTCAACCAGTCAAGCAGGAATATGGTGGGCTTTGAAGGCAGTCTTGAATTCCTCCCACTCAATGACATGGTTCTCCTGCTGAAGAGTCAGATAGTTCTCCCACCACAGGAGAGCTGTGCCACGGAGCTGTTGTGCCGTAAAGACCACCTTGCGGTTTGAAGTACAAGGTGTAGCCAGGATGGAGAACTTGGATTCGATGGCCCGAATCCACGCATCTGCTTCCAAGGGCTCCTCGGCTCGAGAACACCGGAGGGTGAGTAGCCAAGAAGTCCTCGTACCCGGCCACCTGAGGTGGAGGAGCACGATGACCACCCTGTTGCTGTTGCATTTGCTGCTGCATCATCTGTTGCTGCTGCTGCACGTTACAGAGGATCTCCGTTTGGGTGGCATACAACTGCTGCCACGTTGGGGGTTGTTGCGGTGGCGGTGGTGGTGGTTGTTGCCCTTCCTGCCCTTGCGGGTTGGCATTGGAACCGCTAGCATCATGACCGCTGCAAGTGATAGCCATCTGCAGTAGGTACTTGTATTAGCCACAATTCATAAGCTTGCATAAATCAATGACAAGATAGAACGTGGCAATGTAATGAAGTTTACTGCGTAAGGATAACATATCAGCAAGCAGTTTTGGAAGAAAATCATATCTCCCAACAGGAGTCAAGTTAGATGCTCCAATTCGGTTAGTAGCTTGAAAATTTTGTACCCTACAACTTTCGTGTTTGGCTCAGAACCAAAATCAAGCTAGAACTAGGCCGCAAAATTCAAATTTCAGTTCTCTATTTTTGCTGTTTTTCAGGAGGCCGAGCTGTAGTGTTTTGGTCGCCATTTTAAATTCGATTAATCAACGAGGATGAATTTTGGTGAGCGTTTCATTTGACAAATTTCAGACAACTTTGTAGTTCATGTCGCAGCCCAAATGTGAAGGGAAAATACATTAATAACTAAAACGAGAGTAGCTGCAGAAAGTTTTCAGCACAACCGTTACAACCATACTCAAGTTCTTGGGGACTCCAAATCCCACGCCAAATGAATTACATGTTCAAAAGCTAAAAGGGAAACACAACTCCAACAAGCCTATTACATCATGAAACTAAAATTTAGGCTCCGCAGAGTAGTAACTTGCTACCGAACGCCCCTAGTAGTCGTCTAGGTTGTTAACTGTAGCTTGGCTGCCCATGGGAGATGGTGGAGCTTCAAGAGGTGGCATGTCATCCTCGGTGTCCGTATCTGAATCAGGGGCTTCTCCTTCCCCATTCTCTCCACCCTCATTAAGAAGGTGCTGAGCATCATGGGCGGCTAGCATGGCATTGGCATGCTCCAAGTCAGCCTGCACGTTCTCTAGCTCATCTCTCACTTGAGTTAGATCATTGTTGGCATTATTGTGCTCTAAGTGGAGGTCGGCCAACTGTCTCTCCAAGTCTGCAATCATAGCATCCCTGTTAGTCACCTCTATGGATAAAGAGGTTCTCTCTACCCCAAGGTCACGAGCACGAGCAGACAGGTCAATAGCAAGGTTGAGTGCTGCATTTTGAGACCGCCCCAAGAGTGACTGCAGGCAGTGACACCTCATCAAGAGTGCGGCTGGTGCAGTGGGGTTCTCTGCCACCCTCAGAGGTGAGCTGAGATAGCGTCTCATCCAGTGAGCATCGTCCGCTTGGACTGGTGGAAAGAGTCCAAGGAGCTGGTCCTCCACAAGCTCCGTGTTCTGGGCGCAAAACGAGCTGATCCCATTGAGAGCAGCCATCTCACAAGTTGCTTCCAAAGCCATCTCACAAGTTGCTTCCAAATGATGCCCATGGACTTCCACACCCCATGTTGGAGAGCTTGGACATGGTGGGTGGCGGTGCACCACCAAACACACTCTGCACCAAGTCACACCACGGTCACGGAGGATGGTTCTCTCATATTGAGGCGGGTTGCGGTAGTCAAGAGCCTGCGATACGGACCAAAAGATGCTGGGAAACCCCTCCCAACCAAGGCAGTCCGAGACGGAGAAGTCATTGGGGTAGCTAGCAATGTCAGTACGGCCGTCCATCTGAACAAAATGTCAAGTGTGAGAACCAGTTAGAGCCATGGAAAAATAAAAACAGATTCTGGATAGTGTAGTAAAAGCGGTAAAGCTCAAAATCTACAGACCAAAAAATTCCCAAACTTGGCCAGAACATTGTTTAGCTAATTTCAAACAAGTTTCATGTTGAAGTCTTGAGCAGAAACAGTAGTTAAGAAGATGCAAAAATTCAATTTCCAGGTCACTGTTCCCAGAAAATTCCAGCAGACAGGGGGTTACCAATTTAAGCATAACTCTTAATTTACTAAACCAAATTCGTTGAAATTTCTACAGCATAAAGTAGACAACATATATGACAACTTTCATATGGAACTCGTTTTCATTCGACTGGGTTTTCAGGCTCCAAATGACAATGCAAACAGAACTGTTTTTGACTTAGACTCAGCGCACTTCACTAGATAGGTTTCGGATTTTTGAGACGGGTAATTTAGTGAACATCCACATTATTTATAAGAGTTTCAGTGAATTATATATGCATGAGCGGCCTATTCGTTCTCACCAACACATGTGCCAATAAACTTTTGGCCTACGAAGTTAGTGCCGTTGGCTAGGCAATATTCGTCTCTCACTATATTAACTAGCCGAACTTTTCTAACCGTTCAACTTACGGAATCGTGGTTAGCGTACCTGCAGAAGAATTCTATTCGAAAGCATTTACAATGAACCTCCCGTGCCAGCACTCACGGAAGCATCCCCATTCATTACCACCCACTATAGTGGTGGCACCCGAACGTTTAACATTGAACGGGCAATGCTTCATATGTTACCAAGGCAACATATTGACAATTTCATACGCTCATGAAATAGCGTATTGACTTTGTGCCACCATCATATTTGCATATGATGCCGTGGTATGCTATAGCAATCGCCGTACCTTGCGCCCACCATGCTATCCTAGTTTCATACGCCATCCAATAGCGTATTGACTATGTGCCGCCACTATATTTTCATATAGTGCCGTGGTACGTTATAGCAATCACCGTACCTTGCGCCCACCATGCTATCCTAGTTTCATACGCCATCCAATAGCGTATTGACTAGTCACCTGGCTCTCTCTGGTGCGCATGTTTCGGCTCTGATGCCAGCTGTGGCGGACCACTCCGAAATTATTCCGAGTTAAGTACTCACGGACCACTAATCAACTAGTCAGGCACTTAATCCGAAATAAGCTGGAGCGCCGTTGGATTATACCCGATTAACCACGTACTTTCACGATCAAAACAACACACGTGCCCACACGAAGGTGAGTCCCAGAAATTACAACATTCCGCAAGTTCAACTTACATAAATAGTCTCATCAAGTTATTACAAACCAAGTCTGAATTTCAAATGGAAGTACGAGAGTTCATTGCAGCGGAAAACAAACTAACGACGATGCATAGCAACACCATAATGAAGCCATCCATGGTGCAACTCCTCCCGATCCTCGGAAGAGTACGGAACCCACTCGACGTGCCAGCCAGGAGGAAACTGGGCAGGCCAAGCGACGGAATTCACCGCCTCATCCAAAGCAGTACCTGAAATAATAGCCACAAGCAAGGCGGAGTATACTAATACTCAGCAAGGCTTACCCGTCGGGTGAAAGCTACATCACCGACTCTTAGACATGAGAGGCTTTTGGCTGGTGGGTTTGTTTTACCAGAAAGCAACTAAGAGTGGATCCTTATTTTCATGATTTTAGCATCAAATTCTAATAGTGTTAACCATTCTAGATTAGCAACCTTTCTCAGCATACAAGTGGTGCAATACAATTTAGTACAAACAAAAAATTCATCATCCTCATAGTTTCACTTGTTACTCAATGCGGCACAATGGTCAAGCAGTCTCATTAACCGCGAGAAGCGGACAGTTCGAACCGAATTTCACTACCTGGCCAGGGAAAACGCAACACACACGGATAATGCCTGCTAAAAGGCACAAACACCATCTAACCTTTCCCTTCAATCCACAGTTTGGCGCCGGGTCCATTCCCTTAGGATACAAGGTTATCGGATACTCGCGGACTTACGCTGGCCGATATCACGCATGTAACCACTTGTGTACTGCAAGGGAAAAATATTTCCAAGAAAAAATGGCTATCGGTCCTAGCTGCATCAATCGGGTACCAGGCTTACCGGTTCCCATAGGTCGGCATGTGCGTGGTACGTTCAAAAACTTGACACACAGATATCACACGTTACGACCTTAATCCAATTATCATATACCGACGGGAGATCTACACATACCATCCCGCCCGTCCATCCTTATGATTTCAACGTAAGTAAAGACAAGCAACTCCTATATCTCGCGAGTGACAGGAAATCACTCGACTTGTAACGGTCCTAAGGCATTGCTCTACCGACCCTATCATACTGGTATTTCAAGACATAGGTACTAGAATCATGCAACTAGGGTGTTTAAACAACTCCTTGAAACGTAAATGGACAAGTATAAATGATTCATAGTTGCACAATTTAAAAGTTACAGTATGCTCCGGGGCTTGCCTTCTTGAGCTAAGCCGGTGTCAGACTCCGGGTCAATCACGATGACGTCGGCACCATCTTCGGGAGCCTCTTCTTCGTTGGCGGGGACGAGATTGTACGTGCCGTCAGCGAGAGCGCCTTCTACAAGAGATGCATAAGTTTAAGGTTTGCTGCCATTTTTAGGTCTAAAGGTTTAAGGCACTTGAAGGCCATATTCACCTAGACACCAAGGTATACCATTCTTTTCTTCACAAGAAAAGAAAAAGGGATGCTAGGTTTAAAACTTTACTTGATGGTGATTGTGTACACACATAAAACAATTCAAACCATTATTTCTATGCAAGCGTTTAGTTCTGGTATTTAAACTTCACATGCACCCTATTTGCTTCAATTATCAAAAGGGATCTATATCCTTTTATGAAATCAAATTTTACTCTAGTTTCTACTCATTTTTGTTTCTCTGTTTCTGTTCATCCTTTTTATCCACCAACTTTATGACAGCTTCTGGAGTATAAAAGCTAAGCTCACCCCAAAATTTAGCTAAAACTGAGTTGTACAGAATTTATTAAAATTAGTACAAGTTGCTGCTCGAAGAAACAAGATTAAATCATATAAAATCAAAATTACTTCCAAAACAGAAGATTTCTCTACCAGAGCTAGTCATGAGTAAAAGAAAGGCTTTGGCTAAGTGGTAGCTAAAAATATCACTTGGACGGTCCTAAATAATTACCTAACCGAAAACCAATACATATTTATTTGATAGCCTAAACAGGGTCTAAAATTAAGTTTGGTATTTTTCCAACATGTGCCAACAAGTTTCTAGACCTCTAGTGAAAACTGGTGATTTTTTACTGCATAAACTATTTTTAATAAATGTAGAACTGAGCTAGAAAAGAAATCACTAATTAATTCATAACTGAAGTTACATGCCATTTTTTTAGGTCTCCTTTCGACACAATGCTTCTACAGACCACACAAGCAACATATCCAAAATTCCCCTACAAAGGAGCTCAGGATTTGAAATGGTGTACAAAACTCTAAAAACTGAGTTTGAATTTTAATTCAAAAACCATTCATCAAAAGTGTATACATGCGAAAAGGACATTGGATTTTACAATCTCACGAGTCCAGTGAGTATTTTTGTGCATTTTATGATTTTTCTACAAGTTTGAACAGATTTTACAAGATCTCAGAAAATAGAACTAGATCTAAAGAATCTTTTTACGTCGGGAAACCTAGACCTTTTAAAGTCTCGCAAAGAAGTCCTTGAATCTTACACGGAGGACCCTAGAACTAAAAAGGGGAACGCGACGGGGTCCAAGTTTCGCCGGCGATCGGATTCAGGCGAGGAGGCGGCGAACCAGCGTGGGAAAGGAGGGGTAACGCGGAGAGGAGCTCACCGCGAGTCGGTTGAAGCGGTCTCGTGGACGGAGGTGGAGCGACGCGGCTTGTCGACGGTGTGCAGCGGAGCGGCTTGCTCCAGCAACGTTGGGAGCTGGCTACTGGGGTCGAGACGAGACGCGGCGTGGCTTGAGATCTTCACCGGGATGAGGCGGAGCTTGTCGAGGGTCTTGGCGGCGACGGGGATGGCCGGAAGATAGGGCTCGACGTTGAGGTGGAGCTCTGTGGCGGAAATGGCGGAACGGCGAGGGAAAGCTGCGATTCCCGGTGAGGGCATCACGACTCTCGCTGGGGTTTGCTCGAGGGGCTAGCTAAGAGAGTGGGCGAGCTACGGGTGCAGTGGATTGGAGAGCCATGGAGAGGAGGGCGGTTGATTTGGCGTGCGGCTGCGAGTGTCCAAGCTCTGCTCCTCGTGGCCAGAGGTGGAAGAAGGTGCGCGGGAGCGTGGAGGAGAGGGGAAAATGGTGCCAGCAGCTGGGAAAGGATGTGAGGTCGCTCGGTGGAGTCTTGGGGCAAGCTAGAGAGGGCTGGGCAGCTCGGGGACGCGTGCGGTTGATGGGCGACGGGGCAGCGTCATTGATAGCCTGGCGAGCTTGGGCAGGGCGCGGCTATGGGTTGGCGGTCAAAGATCATGGCGTGGGTGATGGAGGATACTCTGATGACGCTGTTGGCGCGAAGCGAGGGCAAAGCCGGGCTGCAAGGAGTCCCTGCCCGGCGTGCGCGAGCTGCGGCCAATGGCGGAGCTCGGTTTGCCATGATGGCAGCCCGCGTGGCGAGGCTTGCTAGGTCGCAGCAGGGCTTGACCTGTCTGGTCGGGGGCACTGGCGTGTGCGCGGGGAGGAGAGGCATGGCTGTCGTGTCTTTTGCTGGCTTGACCGGGTCGCCGCCGCTCGCCGGCCACGTGGCGGCTGCTGGCGGCCTCGGGCAGAGGATGGCCGTGCCGGCTGTCGGGCGCCCGTGGAGCTCCCTGGTTCAACAGTGCAAAACTCTGAAAATTTGAACTAAACTTTCAAAAGTGCAAACACAAAAGTTGGAGTTTGAAAGGTGGGACACAACTTTTTTTTTGGAGTGAACCTGAAATTACGAATTGTTCAAGCTCAAACAAGCCATGTTTGAAAAGGTGTTTTGCATGGGTTTTAGGGTTTTTGAGGGGCTTAACTGCAAAATTTGAAAAAGTTCCCAACAGTAACTAGGCTTCATTTGTGATGAAAAACAACTTTTATTTTTGGAGATTGTCAAGTTTAGTAAGAAATTTTTGAGATCTTGGTTGGGTGTCAAAATAGCACTATTGAATTCTAAATTTGCATTTAAAAGCCAATTTAAGCGTGTTTTTACCCTTGCTGCCTTTTATCCTGTTTTTAGTGTACTTTTAAAGTTTTAAACATCAGGGATGTCACAACCTACCCTCCTTAAAAGGAATCTCGCCCCGAGATTCGATTGCACTCAAGGACTAGGTAGGGAAAAGGATACTTGGTCTTAGGAAGGATGTCGGGGAAGTTCTTTTTAAGATACTCTTTGGTTTCCCATGTGGCTTCATCTTCGGTGTGATGACTCCACTGAATTTTGTACATTTTAACTTCTTTTCTTTGGGTCTTTCTCTCCTTCTCATCGAGGATCTTGATAGGATGCTCATCGTAAGAAAGATCCGGCTCAACCAAGAGTTCTTCTTGCTCAACAACCTCGGTCGGAACACGAAGACACTTTTTGAGTTGGGAAACATGGAAAACGTTGTGCACGGCGGAGAGCTTCTTGGGAAGCCTCACACGGTACGCAACCGGTCCACATTGCTGAGTGATTTCATATGGACCAATATAACAAGGTGCAAGTTTTCCTTTCAACCCAAACCTTTGTACACCGTTGATCGGGGAGACCTTGAGATACACTTGATCGCCGACTTCAAACTGAAGGGGCTTCCGTCTTTGATCAAAGTAACTCTTCTACCGAGATCGTGCGGTTCTTAAGTTTTCACGGATGATCCTAACCTTTTCCTCTGCTTCTTTTACAAGGTCAGGGCCGTATGTGTATCTCTCGCCTGCCTGAGACCAACACAACGGTATCCGACATCTTCTACCATACAAGGCTTTGAAAGGTGCCATTTTTAAACTTGCTTGGTAGCTATTGTTATAAGAGAATTCGGCCAGAGATAAACATTTCTCCCAATTTTTCCCATAATAGATAACACAAGCTCGAAGCATATCCTCTAGGATTTGATTTACCCTTTCCGTCTGCCCATCTATTTGAGGGTGGTACGCTGTACTACGGATCAGTTTTGTGCCCAGGGATAGCTGCAAATGTTCCCAAAATCGTGCCACAAATTGAGTACCCCGATCTGAAATTATCATCTTAGGTACCCCATGTAAACAAACGATCCGCTCCAAATAGATTTCAGCATACTTCATAGCGGTATAGGTGGTATTGACCGGAATAAAATGCGCAGTCTTTGTGAGGCGGTCCACAATTACCCAAATGCAGTCATGCCCCTAAGGGGTCCTGGGAAGTCCAACAATGAAATCTATGCTGATATCCTCCCACTTCCATGAGGGAATAGGTAGAGGTTGTAGAGTACCTGCTACCTTCAAGTGGCTAGCCTTTACCCGCTGACACGTGTCACATTTCGACACATATTTGGCAATCTCCCATTTCATCCTAGTCCACCAAAAGTTTTGTTTAAGGTCTTGGTACATTTTGGTGCTACCGGGATGGATAGAAAATTTGGAAAGATGAGCTTCATCCATGATTTTCCTTCGGAGCTCGGCATTTTTGGGCACCGCTATCCGATGTCCAAACCACATCACTCCCTGCCCATCTAACCGGAAGCATTTATATTTTGCCTTTCCCTTTGCCAATTTTCTTTTGAGGATTTTAATGCTTGCATCATTTAATTGGGCCACAACAATCTGGTCGTGCAAGGTTGGTTCGACAGAGATATGGTTGAAGTACCCGTGGGGAACAATCTCCAAGTTGAGCTTCGCCATTTCATGGCACAAGGTGTCAGCATAGGACTCCACGGAAAGGCAGTGACAGCGGGCTTTGCGGCTTAGAGCATCCGCAACCACATTAGCCTTCCCGGGGTGATAATGCACACTAAGATCATAGTCCTTAGCCAACTCCAACCATCTTCGTTGCCTCATATTCAAATGTGCCTGAGTGAAGACATATTTGAGGCTTTTGTGATCGGTGTATATATTGCATGGAACACCCATCAGGTAATGTCTCCAAATCTTGAGAGCATGAATAACTGCTGCCAACTCAAGATCATGTGTAGGGTAATTTTGCTCATGCGGTCGGAGTGCTCGGGAAGCATAAGCAATGACCCGGTTCTCTTGCATAAGGACACAACCAAGTCTGGTGCCTGAAGCATCACAATAGACATCATAGGGCTTGGTGCTGTCGGGTTGAGCTAAGACTGGGGCTAATGTTAGATGTTTTCTCAAGGTGTGGAAAGCTTCTTCACATTTGTCACTCCACTCAAATTTGACTCCCTTCTTTAAGAGTTCGGTCATGGGTTTAGCAATTCGAGAGAAATCCGGAATGAAGTGGCGATAGTAACCGGCTAGACCTAGAAAACTCCGAATCTCATGGATAGAGGTAGGTGGCTGCCAATCCATCACCTCTTGTACCTTGGTTGGATCCACGGATATACCATCCTTGGAAACCGTATGACCCAAGAACTTCACACTTTCTAGCCAGAACTCACATTTGGAGAACTTGGCATAGAGTTGATGGTCTCTCAACCTTTGAAGAACAATGCGAAGGTGTTCGGCATGCTCCTCCTCATTTTTGGAATATATGAGGATGTCATCAATAAAGACTACCACAAACTTGTCAAGATCGGACATGAAAACCGAATTCATGAGGTACATGAAGTAAGCCGGGGCATTCGTGAGCCCAAATGACATGACCAAAAATTCATAAAGTCCGTAGCAGGTGGAAAAGGCAATCTTAGGAATGTCACAAGGACGAATTTTTATTTGGTGATAGCCAGAGCGAAGATCAATCTTTGAAAATACTCTGGCTCCAGCAAGTTGATCAAAAAGGACATCAATGCGGGGAAGTGAATACTTGTTCTTGATGGTCACTGCATTAAGAGGCCGGTAGTCAGTACACAACCTCAAAGAATGATCCTTCTTCTTCACAAAGATAGCTGGACAACCCCATGGTGACACACTAGGACGGATAAAACCCTTGTCTAACAATTCTTTGAGTTGACTTTTTAATTCAGCCAATTCATAGGGTGGCATTCTATAGGGTCTTTTTGATATAGGTGCTGTGCCAGGTTGAAGTTCAATTACAAATTCAATGTCCCTGTTCGGCGGCATCCCAGGTAAGTCATCCGGAAAAACATCGGCATACTCACCTACCACCGGAATGTCCTTTAGTTGTGTTTCTACCATGGTGTAAGCACAAGCATTGGCGCATTTTCAGTGTGGCAGATAAAGTGCACTAGGGCCATGTGAAGGCGAGGTTATGTCCACAACCCGTTCAGCAACATCTAGCACAACCTTATGTTGAGTCATCCAATTTTCCCCGAAAACAATATCAATTCCTTCCAATCCAAGCAGAATCAGATCAGTAAGAAAGACTTTACTACCCAGCTTGATTGGTACTTTTCGAGTGACTTGGTTGGATGCTATTTTACCTCCCGCTGTTGACATAACATATGCTGATTTGGTGTGATATGATTTTAATCCACATTTTGTATTAAACCCCATGCTTATAAAACTATGTGTTGCCCCCGAATCAAACAATATCACAGCATGTTAGTTGTGGATAGGAAAGATACCAGTCATGTCCGGTGCTCCCTCAGGTAGGTCAGCCAGGGTGGTGTAGTTGAGCCTTCCCTGCCTGACTTGGACTTGTTGTTGCTTGCCCTTGTTCTGCTGGTTCCCAGGACGCTGATTCTGAGGCTTGTTCTGTGGGCAGTCCTTGATGAAATGGCTGCTACTGCCACACTTGAAGCATGACTAGCCACCTCCAGGACGAAGGGGCTGCTGCACGTTTTGCCTTGGCGCCTGTTGCTGCTGCGGCGGTGGAGGGAAACGAGATGCATTCTGCAGGAGCCTTTCTTTTCTTCTCAGCGTTATGAACCAAGTTGGCGTCTTCTTGGGCAATGGCAATGTTCACAAGTTCACCATAAGTGGCAACTCGTGTAGTGGTCAATTGGGCCTTGAGCTTGGAATTGAGGCCACGACGGAACCTTTCCATCTTCTTTTCATTGGAATCTACATGATGAACCGCATAAGGACACAGACCATTGAAGGCCTGGGAGTACTGGAGCACAGTGCGGGTTCCCTGAGTTAGAGCCAGGAACTCGTTCAGCTTCCTCTCAACCAGTCAAGCAGGAATATGGTGGGCTTTGAAGGCAGTCAAATGGATTACATGTTCAAAAGCTAAAAGGGAAACTCAACTCCAACTAGCTTATTACATCATGAAACCAAAATTTAGGCTACGCGGAGGACTAACTTGTTACCGAACGCCCCTAGTAGTCGTCTAGGTTGTTAACTGTAGCTTGGCTGTCCATGGGAGACGGTGGAGCTTCAAGAGGTGGCATGTTATCCTCGGTGTCCGTATCTGAATCAGGGGCTTCTCCTTCCCCATTCTCTCCACTCTCATTAAGAAGGTGCTGAGCATCATGGGCGGCTAGCATGGCATTGGCATGCTCCAAGTCAGCCTGCACGTTCTCTAGCTCATCTCTCACTTGAGTTAGCTCATTGTTGGCATTATTGTGCTCTAAGTGGAGGTCGGCCAACTGTCTCTCCATGTCTGCAATTATAGCATCCCTGTTAGTCACCTCAATGGATAAAGAGGTTCTCTCTACCCCAAGGTCACGAGCACGAGCAGATAGGTCAATAGCAAGGATGAGTGCTGCATTTTGAGACCGCCCCAAGAGTGACTGTAGGCAGTGACACCTCATCAAGAGCGCGGATGCTGCAGTGGGGTTCTCTGCCACCCTCAGAGGTGAGCTGAGATAGCGTCTCATCCTGTGAGCATTGTCTGCTTGGACTCGTGGAAAGAGTCCAAGGAACTGGTCCTCCACAAGCTCCGTGTTCTGGGCGCAAAACGAGCTGATCCCATTGAGAGCAGCCATCTCACAAGTTGCTGCCAAATGATGCCCATGGACTTCCACACCCCATGTTGGAGAGCTTGGACACGGTGGGTGGTGGTGCACCACCAAACGCACTCTGCATCGAGTCACACCACGGTTACGGAGGCTGGTTCTCTCATATTGAGGCGGGTTGGGGTAGTCAAGAGCCTGCGACACGGACCAAAAGATGCTGGGGAACCCCTCCCAACCAAGGCAGTCCGAGATGGAGAAGTCATTGGGGTAGCTAGCAATTTCAGTACGGCCATCCATCTGAACAAAAGGTCAAGTGTGAGAACCAGTTAGAGCCATGGAAAAATAAAAACAGATTCTGGACATTGTAGTAAAAGCGGTAAAACACAAAATCTACAAACCCAAAAATTCCCAAACTTGGCCAGAACATTATTTAGGTAATTTCAAACAAGTTTCATGTTGAAGTCTTGAGCAGAAACAGTTGTTAAGAAGATGCAAAAATTCAATTTCCAACTCACTGTTCCCAGAAAATTCCAGCAGACAGGGGGTTACCAATTTAAGCATAACGCATAATTTACTGAACCAAATTCATTGAACTTTCTACAGCATAAACTAGACAACATTTATGACAACTTTCATATTGAACACTTTTTTATCCGACTGGGTTTTCAGGCTCGAAACGACAAATGCAAACAGAAATGTTTTTGACTTAGACTCAGCGCACTTCACTAGATAGGTTTCGGATTTTTGAGACGGGTAATTTAGTGAACATCCACATTATTTATAAGAGTTTCAGTGAATTATATATGCATGAGCGGCCTATTCGTTCTCACCAACACACGTGCCAATAAACTTTTGGCCTACGAAGTTAGTGCCGGTGGCTAGGCAATATTCGTCTCTCCCTATATTAACTAGCCGAACTTTTCTAACCGTTCAACTTATGGAATCATGGTTAGCGTACCTGCAGAAGAATTCCAGTCCAGAGCATTTACAATGAACCTCCCGTGCCAGCACTCACGGAAGTGTCCCCATTCATTACCATCCACTATAGTGGTGGCACCCGAACGTTCAACATTGAACGGACAATGCTTCATATGTTACCAAGGCAACATATTGACAATTTCATATGCTCATGAAATAGCGTATTGACTTTGTGCCGCCATCATATTTGCATATGATGCCGTGGTACGCTACAGCAATCGCCGTACCTGCGCCCACCATGCTATCCTAGTTTCATACGCCATCCAATAGCGTATTGACTATGTGCCGCCACTATATTTTCATATAGTGCCGTGGTACGTTACAGCAATCGCCGTACCTTGCGCCCACCATCCTATTCTAGTTTCATACGCCATCCAATAGCGTATTGACTATGTGCCGCCACTTTATTTTCATATAGTGCCGTGGTACGTTACAGCAATCGCCGTGCCTTGCGCCCACCATTTGCGAAAAGTAAATGACAGAATGAAATGTGCTGGGAGTCAGTATAATATATAATTAGCCACCTATCATATCGTGATCTCTTAACCCACATAGGCTTCACGTTCAATACATAATCCTTAGCAGTCCTATGAACAACATTCTATCGCAAGTGCGCGGCGGAAGCAAGGGTTGGCATATTTTATTTCAAAAACTGTTTATTTAGGGTTTGTTGCTCTCTCTGGTGCGCACGTTTCGGCTCTGATGCCAGCTGTGGCGGACCACTCCGAAATTATTCCAAGTTAAGTACCCATGGACCACTAATCAAGTAGTCAGGCACTTAACCCGGAATAAGCTGGAGCGCCGTCGGATTATACCCAATTAACCACGTACTTTCACGATCGAAACAACACGCACACCCACACAAAGGTGAGTCCCACAAATTACAACATTCCACAAGTTCAACTTACATAAATAGTCACATAAAGTTAGTACAAACCAAGTCTGAATTTCAAATGGAAGTACGAGAGTTCATTGCAGCGGAAACAAACTAACGATGATACATAGCAACACCATAATGAAGCCGTCCATGGTGCTTCTCCTCCCGATCCTCGGAAGAGGATGGAACCCACTCGATGTGCCAGCCAGGAGGAAACTGGGCAGGCCAAGCGACAGAATTCACCGCCTCATCCAAAGCAGTACCTGAAATAATAGCCACAAGGAAGGCTGAGTATACTAATACTCAGCATGGCTTACCCGTCAGGTGAAAGCTACATCACCGACTCTTAGACATGAGAGGCTTTTGGCTGGTGGGTTTGTTTTGCCAGAAAGCAACTAAGAGTGGATCCTTATTTTCATGATTTTGGCATCAAATTCTAGTAGTGTTAACCATTCTAGATTAGCAACCTTTCTAAGCATACAAGTGGTGCAATACAATTTAGTACAAACAACAAATTTCATGATTATTTTTATTCTGGTCTCAACTAGAAAATAAATTTCATGATTATTTTTATTCTGGAGAAACTGAGTTGAGGCTATCACATTTAACATCGGTTAAACAAAAGCATAATGAGTCAGTTGTTGAATATATTAGGAGGTTTACAGATACTAAAAACCGATGTTTTAGTTTGGTGCTTTCTGAAAAAGATCTTGCCGAGCAAGCTTATTCTGGTCTACTTTCACACCTTAAAGAAAAGCTAGAAAGTTTTGATTTCCGAGATGTCAGTCAAGTGCTACAAAAAGCTCTGGATCAAGAAAGCCGAGCTAAAGAATCTAGGAATTTTCAAAGGTCTAGTAATGGAAATAAAACTGATCGTCAAGGTATTAATATGCTAGGATATGATTGTGAGCTATCGGACGATGAGGATAAAGACATTTGCATGGCCCAATGGTCTTGGTCATCAAAATCTAAACCATTCGTTTGTCCAATATTAAAGCCGGCTCCGAAGACTCGACATGATGAAATTAAGTACACTTTTGATATCACTAAATGTGATAGGATATTTGATTATTTGCTGCAAGAAAAAATGATTAAATTACCTGAGGGTCATGTTATACCATCCATGGAAGAATTAAGAAGGCGTGCTTATTGTAAATATCATAATTCTTATTCTCATGCCACTAATGACTGCAATGTTTTTCGGACGCATATTCAATCAGCCATCAATGAAGGACGATTAAAATTTTCAGAAAAAAATCAGGTGGATACTCATCCTTTTCTTGTAAATATGGTTGAGTTAGGAGCCAAAAAGGTGTTGATTCGGCCCTCTCAGATTGAATCCGCAGCAAGCGAGAATGTGATTATTGGTGAGCAACGTCCACACCTTTTGGGAAATATTAAAGATCTTGTCAGGAAGGCACAAATGGATGGTAATCCTAAAGGAATTCTGGAGAACAATATAAAGCCGACATTATTTATAGTGGATGGACGTGGATCGGTTGGTTCATTTGTTGTCGGAAGTATTACAGTGCCGGTGGAAGCATTAGCAGGGGACCTATTATTATTGGAGCAGGTACAAATAGGCCGGGTGTGAGTGAGGCAAGGCCAGAGAAGATTTGTGCGTGCAGCAAAAGAGCTGATTCATGTAGTTCTATCGGCCGAAACAAGACGCTAGCCGATAAATTTGCCTTGCAGCCTGGGACACGACCACAGCCGAGATGGTGTCCAATCGGCTTATCCCGTGCGCAAAAACGAAGATCGCAGCGGTTTCGTGCACAAGATCAGTTGAAAGGAGCTCAAGCTGATAAGCTGCAAGGGGAAGCGCTTAAGGACATTAAACCTGTGGTGATCGTTTCAAAGGTAAGGTTTGGAAACCCAAACGAATTGGAGCGCCGATCCAACTACCAAGTGACGATGAAGATAATATACTTTGATTACAAGGGATCGGTGGTATAGAAAGATTATCCTTAAAATCATAAAGATACGGGTGTTAATGTAGCTCCTGCAATTTTTTTTTACACGATTGAGTTTAAAAATTATGGCCAATATTGTTATTATCGCCCTTAGTAAAATATAAAGGCCGATGTTTTGATCATCATCCTAAGAAACGAGCTAAAACTGATTCGTATAATCATATTGACAAGGACTTAATGCATATTTATTTTTGGGCATGCAAGCTTTGCCAAAAAACAGGGGGGCATGTGTTGATAACAAAAATTGACTTTATTGGCCGAGTAGTTAATCATTTTTATTTGAAAGATATATATGTGTTTTACTCGGCTTGTTGTTTATTATATTGGTAAGCTAAGCTGATTAGCCAGTTCATTAGAGAAAACAAAAAGGGAAAGGGATGCCGACAAGTGCAGCATAATCACCACAGAGTTTTACATGGTCGGTCAATCTTTCTGATCAGGCTAAGGCTATCGTGTAGGTGTAGGATTGTCTGGCTGACAAAGATGACGTACGCACGTGAGCAACTATTTTATTCGGCCAAGGGAATTATATGAATATTTTTTTTTATATTTGGCCGGATATCTAGAGGAGTATCTGATTAAGGCATGTAGGATTACTCTGCAAAGGTTTAATTGATTGAGTCCAAAGATATGAAGGCGTGTTACGTACAATCTTAACTGCAAGTCCAGCTCCTTCGTGAATAAAAAGAGGTCATTGCCGATTGGAAAACCCCCCTCAATCGAAAAACACATGTACAATTTCTCGTTCTTGCTTTTTGCCTAGGTTTAGCTACTCTTTGCTGATTAGCTTGTAAATCGGTCGTCCGCTTCCACGTAACTGAAGTAATCTTTGTTGGTTTGCTTGGAAACCCTCCGTCGTCGCCTTGTCGTAATCAAGGCCGTATCCCTTTGGTGATTTGCTCGGAAATCACTCATCGTCGCTTCGCTGTAATCGAAGCCCTATCGTCATCGGCGGCTCTCATCGCGAAGGATCGTCTGCTCACGTAGCCGGTGCTTGCTGCTGGATCACAAGGTGCACAGGCTGTCGTGGTATGCATCTGATCAATTTGCTACTACTTGGCTTGTACTTTGGTTGTAGACCTATTCCAGTTACTATATCATTAGAATATTTTAATCTCTTATCTGATTATCGCACTGCGTTACTGCTTGGACATTAATCAAGGATCAGATTATTATTTCAAGCTCTTGCTGTGTAATATATTCTGTGTGTTGGCTCGTGCTACTATTTTTTGTGCCAACACATTTTGGCGACTCCGCTAGGGACGAGAATTTCGGCTGCATTAACGGCCGAATAATTCGTACTGGACATGGGCTCTCGAGCCGAAATCAACAAGGACAATATCATTGATATCACTGTTGATGAGTTGCCGGAAGAGGATCGACAAGCCTACATAGCAATGTGCAAGGCCGACGAGGAAGAACGTCGGCGAGTAGAGGAGGAGCGCCGGCGAGCGTTTCTGTCTTGCTTCACTAAGACGAAGCAGGGCGTTACAAAGAGAGGAGGCGCTGTACTCCCTACTGGGGCTACAATTCAGGTAAACACATGTGTAAGTGAACCCCCGCTTTCTCAAGATGACATTGCAAATATGATTGACCAGTCTCTTAGTTCTAAGATTGCTAATTCTGTTGAGGGCATGATGAAAAATATGTTTGATATCTTAGACCAGCTTTACTGCGCATTCAAGATGAGCAACTTTTAAAACGGCCTGTAGATGCTAATAGTAATAATTCGGTCGCAAATACCACTCCTATTGTTAATACTATTCCTAGTGCGCCCAATGTATATTTAAGTAACACTCAGGATGACCGAATTTACATGGGTTCGGCTATTACTAATTCGCCAATAGTTGCTCCAATTAGAACGCCGAATGATAGCACACTTAATGTTTCTGCTTCGGTTCCACATAGCCGAATTTCTGAAACTTCGGCGAATTTGCAAACGCCTTATTATCAAACTGTTGCATATAGTGTGCCACCTATACCTCCACAAGGAACAGGAATTCCCCATGGACCAGTTCCTAATGCCTATTTTAATATGCCAAAGCCGAGTGCATATTTGCCTCCAATTCAGCCTGAACTGATTCGGCCTATGGCCAATCCAGTGCTAAGTTTACAAGATCAGGTGAGGGAAATTTTGAGAGACCAACTCGGCTTAGATCCTCGGGGGGCAGCGCGTACGTATAAGAAACCATACCCCGAGAATTATGATACTGTTCCATATGCTCCTGGTTTTAGAGTTCCTGATTTTGTCAAATTTACTGGGGATGATAACAGGACTACACGGGAGCATATAGGTCAATTCCTTGCACAACTAGGTGAAGTTAGTTCCAATGATATTTTGAAGATTAGATTATTTCCTTTGTCTTTGTCTGGAACTGCTTTTACTTGGTTTACTTCTCTTGCGCCAAATTCTATTTACATATGGTCTCAACTAGAAGAAAAATTTCATGATTATTTTTATTCTGGAGAGACTGAGTTGAGGCTATCACATTTAACATCGGTTAAACAAAAGCATAATGAGTCAGTTGTTGAATATATTAGGAGGTTTAGAGATACTAAAAACCGATGTTTTAGTTTGGTGCTTTCTGAAAAAGATCTTGCCGAGCAAGCTTATTCTGGTTTACTTTCACACCTTAAAGAAAAGCTAGAAAGTTTTGTTTTCCTATATGTTAGTCAAGTGCTACAAAAAGCTCTGGATCAAGAAAGCCGAGCTAAAGAATCTAGGAATTTTCAAAGGTCTAGTAATGAAAATAAAACTGATCGTCCAAGTATTAATATGCTAGGATATGATTGTGAGCTATCGGACGATGAGGATAAAGACGTTTGCATGGCCGAATGGTCTTGGTCATCAAGATCTAAACCATTCGTTTGTCCAATATTAAAGCCGGCTCCGAAGACTCGGCATGATGAAATTAAGTACACTTTTGATATCACTAAATGTGATAGGATATTTGATTATTTGCTGCAAGAAAAAATGATTAAATTACCTGAGGGTCATGTTATACCATCCATGCAAGAATTAAGAAGGCATGCTTATTGTAAATATCATAATTCTTATTCGCATGCTACTAATGACTGCAATGTTTTTCGGAGGCATATTCAATCGGCCATCAATGAAGGATGATTAAAATTTTCAGAAAAAATGCAGGTGGATACTCATCATTTTCCTGTAAATATGGTTGAGTTAGGAGCCAAAAAGGTGTTGATTCGGCCCTCTCAGATTGAATCCGCTTGCAGATTGAATCCGCAGCAAGCGAGAATGTGATTATTGGTGAGCAACGTCCACATCTTTTAGGAAATATTAAAGATCTTGTCAGGAAGGCACAAATGGATGGTAATCCTAAAGGAATTCTGGAGAACAATATAAAGCCGACATTATTTATAGTGGATGGACGTGGATCGGTTGGTTCATTTGTTGTCGGAAGTATTACAGTGCCGGTGGAAGCATCTAGCAGGGGACCTATTATTATTGGAGCAGGTACAAATAGGCCGGGTGTGAGTGAGGCAAGGCCAGAGAAGATTTGTGCGTGCAGCAAAAGAGCTGATTCATGTAGTTCTATCGGCCGAAACAAGACGCTAGCCGATAAATTTGCCTTGCAGCCTGGGACACGACCACAGCCGAGATGGTGTCCAATCGGCTTATCCCATGCGCAAAAATAAAGATCGCAGCGGCTTCGTGCACAAGATCAGTTGAAAGGAGCTCAAGCTGATAAGCTGCAAGGGGAAGCGCTTAAGGACATTAAACCTGTGGTGATCGTTTCAAAGGTAAGGTTTGGAAACCCAAACGAATTGGAGCGCCGATCCAATTACAAGGGATCGGTGGCATAGAAAGATTATCCTTGAAATCATAAAGATACGGGTGTTAGTGTAGCTCCTGCATTTTTTTTTACACGATTGAGTTAAAAATTATGGGCCATAAAGTTATTATCGCCCTTAGTAAAATATAAAGGCCGATGTTTGGATCATGGTCCTAAGAAACGAGTTAAAACTGATTCGTATAATCATATTGACAAGGACTTAATGCATATTTATTTTTTGGCATGCAAGGTTTGCCAAAAAACAGGGGAGCATGTGTTGATAACAAAAATTGACTTTATTGGCCGAGTAGTTAATCATTTTTATTTGAAAGATATATATGTGTTTTACTCGGCTTGTTGTTTATTATATTGGTAAGCTAAGCTGATTAGCCGGTTCACTAGAGAAAACAAAAAGGGAAAGGGATGCCGACAAGTGCAGCATAATCACCACAGAGTTTTACATGGCCGGTCAATCTTTCTGATCAGGCTAAGGCTATCGTGTTTGTCTAGGATTGTCTGGCTGACAAAGATGACGTACGCACGTGAGCAACTATTTTATTCGGCCAAGGGAATTATATGAATATTTTTTTTTATATTTGGCCGGATATCTAGAGGAGTATCTGATTAAGGCATGCAGGATTACTCTGCAAAGGTTTAATTGATTGAGTCCAAAGATATGAAGGCGTGTTACGAAAATCTTAACTGCACATGGCCGATTGGAAAACCCCCCACAATCGAAAAACACATCTACAATTTCTCGTTCTTGCTTTTTCCTAGGTTTAGCTACTCTTTGCCGATTAGCTTGTAAATCGGTCGTCCGCTTCCACGTAACTGAAGTAATCTTTGTTGGTTTGCTTGGAAACCCTCCGTCGTCGCCTTGTCGTAATCAAGGCCGTATCCCTTTGGTGATTTGCTCGGAAATCACTCATCGTCGCTTCGCCGTAATCGAAGCCCTATCGTCATCGGCGGGTCTCATCGCCAAGGATGGTCTGCTCACGTAGCCGGTGGTTGCTGCTGGATCACAAGGTGCACAGGCTGTCGTGGTGTGCATCTGATCAATTTGCTACTACTTGGCTCGTACTTTGGTTGTAGACCTATTCCAGTTACTATATCCTTAGAATATTTTAATCTCTTATCTTGGATTATCGCACTGCGTTACTGCTTGGACATTAATCAAGAATCAGATTATTATTTCAGGCTCTTGCTGTGCAATATATTCTGTGTGTTGGCTCGCGCTACTATTTTTTTGCCAACAATAACCACTTGTGTACTGCAAGGGAAAAACATTTCCAAGGAGAAATGGCTATCAGTCCTAGCTGCATCAATCGGGTATCGGGCTTACCGGTTCCCATAGGTCGGCATGTGCTTGGTACGTTCAAAAACTTGACACACAGATACCACACATTACGACCTTAATCCAATTATCATACACGGACGGGAGATCTACACACCATCCTGCCCGGTCCATCCCTATGATTTCAACGTAAGTAAAGACAAGCAACTCCTATATCTCGCGAGTGACCGGAAATCACTCGACTTGTAACGGTCCTAAGGCATTGCTCTACCGACCCTATCATACTAGTATTTCAAGACATAAGTACTAGAATCATGCAACTAGGGTGTTCAAACAACTCCTTGAAACGTAAATGCACAAGCATAAATGATTCATAGTTGCACAATTTAAAAGTTTTTATCAAAAGGGATCTATATCCTTTTATGAAATCAAATTTTACTCTAGTTCGTACTCATTTTTGTTTCTTTGTTTCCGTTCATCCTTTTTATCCACCAACTTTATGACACTATTGGAGTATAAGAGCCAAGCTCACCCCAAAATTTAGCTAAAATCGAGTTGTACATAATTTATTAAAATTAGTACAAGTTGGTGCTCAAAGAAACAAGATTAAATCATATAAAATCAAAATTACTTCCAAAACAGAAGATTTCTCTACCAGAGCTAGTCATGTGTAAAAGAAAGGCTTTGGCCAAGTGGTAGCTAAAAATATCACTTGGACGGTCCTAATTAATTACCTAACCGAAAACCAACACATATTTATTTGATAGCCTAAACAGGGTCTAAAATTATGTTTGGCATTTTTCCAACATGTGCCAACAAGTTTCTAGACCTCTGGTGAAAACTGGTGATTTTTGAGTGCATGAACTATGTTTAATAAATGTAGAACTGAGCTAGAACAGAAATCACTAAATAATTCATAACTCAAGTTACAGGCCATATTTTTAGGTCTCCATTGGACACAATGCTTCTACAGACCACACAAGTAACATATCCAAAATTCAGCTACAAAGGAGCTCAGGATTTGAAATGGTTCACAAAACTCTAAAACCTGAGTTTGAATTTTAGTTCAAAAACCATTCATCAAAGTGTATACATGCAAGCAGGAGATTGGAGTTTACAATCTCATGAGTCCAGGGAGAATTTTTGTGCATTTTTCTGATTTTTCTATGATTTTTAAAGGATTTTACAAGATCTCAGAAAATAAAACTAGATCTAAAGAATCTTTTTACGCCGGGAACCCTAGACCTTTTAAAGTCTCGCAAAGAAGTCCTTGAATCTTACATGGAGGACCCTAGAACTAAAAAGGGGAACGTGATGGGGTCCAAGTTTCGCCGGCGACTGGATTCCGGCATGGAGGCGGCGAACCGGCGTGGGAAAGGAGGAGTAACGCGGAGAGGAGCTCACCACGAGTCGGTTGGGAGCGGTCTCGTGGATGGAAGTGGAGTGGCGCGGCTTGTCGACGGTGTGCGGCACAGCGGCTTGCTCCGGCGACGTCGGCAGCCGGCTGCTGGGGTCGAGACGAGACTCGGCGTGGCTTGAGAGCTTCACAGGGATGAGGCGAAGCTCGTCGAGGGTCTTGGCGGCGACGGGATGGCCGGAAGATAGGGCTCGACGTTGAGGTGGAGCTCGGTGGCAGAAATGGCGGAACGGCGAGGCAAAGCTGCGATTCTCGGCGAGGGCTTCACGACTCTCGCTGGGCTTTGCTCGAGGGGCTAGCTAAGAGAGTGGGCGAGCTACGGGTGCAGTGGATTGGAGAGCCATGGAGAGGAGGGCGGTTGATTTGGCGTGCGGCTGCGAGCGTCCAAGCTCTGCTCCTCGTGGCCAGAGGTGGAAGAAGGTGCGCGGGAGCATGGAGGAGAGGGGAAAATGGTGCCAGCAGCTAGGAAAGGATGTGAGGTCGCTCGGTGGAGTCTTGGGGCAAGCTAGAGAGGGCTGGGCAGCTCGGGGACGCGTTCGGTGGATGGGCGACGTGGCAGCGCCATTGATGGCCTGGCGAGCTCGGGCAGGGGGCGGCTACGGGTTGACGGTGAAAGATCGTGGCATGGGTGATGGAGGATACTCTGGCTATGATGCTGGCGTGAAGCAAGGGCAAAGCCGGGCTGCAAGGAGTCCCTGCCTGGCGTGCGCGAGCTGCGGCCAATGGCGGAGCTCGGCTTGCCATGATGGCAGCCCGCGTGGCGAGGCTTGCCAAGGCGCAACAGGGCTTGACCTGACCGGTCGAGGGCGCTGGCGTGTGCACGGGGATGAGAGGCGCGGCCTGACGGGGTCGCCGCCGCTCGCCGGCCACGTGGCGGCCGCTGGCGGCCTCGGGCAGAGGATGGCCGTGCCGGCTGTCGGGCGCCCGTGGAGCTCCCTGGTTCAACAGTGCAAAACTCCAAAAATTTGAACTAAACCTTCAAAAGTGAAACTACAAAAGTTGGAGTTTGAAAGGTGGGACACAACTTTCTTATTGGGGTAAACCTGAAATTACAAATTTTTCAATCTCAAACAAGCCATGTTTGAAAAGGTGTTCTGCATGGTTTTTAGGGTTTTTGAGGGGCTTAACTGCAAAATTTGAAAAAGTTCCCAACAGTAACTAGGCTTCATTTGTGATGACAAACAATTTTTGTTTTTGGATATTTTCATGTATATTAAGAAATTTTTGAGATCTCGGTTGGGTGTCAAAATAGCCCTATTCAATTCTAAATTTGAATTTAAAAGCCAATTTAAGGTGTTTTTACCCTTGCTGCCTTTTTCCCTGTTTTTAGTGTACTTTTAAAGTTTTAAACATCAGGGATGTCATATGAGTGCAACCGGTCAGACCGCCTGTAGGGACCTGTCAGACCGCATGTAGCAAAAGCGCCGCGAAAGCCTACGATCACAACCTCGGGAGGGACCCCGTCAGAGGCTGCGAACCTAAGGTTGTTCTAAGGTCGGCAAGGCCACTTAGAACGTCCTATAACATCGTGGAGACGAAGAAGGAAAGCAAATGGGTTGGAAAAGCTAGGGTTTGGAGATAAAAAGTAAGATAATGATTTGTACGATTGGGTAAAGGTCCTCAATCGGCCACGGCCCTTTATATTTATAGGGTGGAGAGGTCTTGCCCCGCAACAAAGCTCTTGTACAGATCTAAAAACGTGGAAAAATCTAGTTCTACTCGGACTCGGGGACAGGCGGTTAGACCGCCTGGCACATTGCCAGATCGGCTACAGGGACCAGCCGGTCTAACCGCGTGTACAGGCGGTCTAGACCGGCTGTCCCAGCCTGATCGGCTTCAAGCCATTTTCTGCCATCAATATATGCCCCTATTTTTTGGTAAAGCTTTGCTTACCACAAAACATTTAATTAGACTAAGAGCGACTCTCTATTGTCGGCCATTTTTTCTCTAAGGCCGATATCACATATCGGCCACATCTCTTCAAGCATGTTGCCAAACACTCGGATAAAATTTCTTGAAATACTTCCCATTGAGTGCTCTTGACAACTGAAATCCTTGCAAAGTCTCCACCATATAGGAATTCCCAGAACAAACCTTCACAATATGATATGGTCCTTCCCAATTCGATGACCATTTGCCAAATTTGTTGCTCTTCGTTCCTATAGGTAAAATAGTCTTCCAAATCAAATCATCAACTTGAAACGATTTAAGTTTCACCTTCTTATTATATGCTCGAGCTACCCTTCTTTTATCCTTTTCAATTTCCTCCAAGGCCTCCAAACGTTTGTCGGTCACTTCATCAATATTATTCATCATCAAAGTACAATATGTACTAACATCAAGATCATTTTGCTTAGCCAATCTATAAGCAGCTAGATTTACCTCAACGGGCAAAACGGCCTCTTGACCATAGACAAGCTCAAATGGAGTAACCTTAGTAGCACCATGTCTAGATGTACGATGCGCCCACAATGCCTCAGATAATACCTCGTGCCACCGCTTAGGATGATCTTCAATCTTCTTCTTTATGAGCTTGATTAGAATCTTATTGCTAGACTCGACTTGACCATTAGCTTGAGCATAATATGGAGATGAATTGAGCAACTTAATACCATAGGATTCAACAAATTCACGTACCTCTTTAGAAATAAATGACGTCCCTTGATCCGTTGTCAAAGTCTGAGGAATCCCAAATCTATGAATAATATGCTCAGTGATAAACTCAATCACCTCTCTATATGTCATGTTCTTGAGGGGAATTGTTTCAGTCCACTTGGTAAAATAATCAGTAGCCACAATCACAAAACAATGACCCTTAGACGACGAAGGATGAATCTTACCAACAAAATCTAAACCCTATCCTCTAAAAGGCCATTGTTTAATGATCGGATGCATCAACGCAGCTGGTGCTAACTGAATATCCCCGAACTTTTGGCACTCTTCACATCCTTTGTAGTAACGAAAACAACCGACTATCATTTTAGGCCAATAAAAGCAAGCCCGCCTAAGGAGCCACTTCATCATCCAAGCCGATTGATGTGTACCACAAATTCCTTCATGAACCTCTGCCATAGCCAATCTAGCTTGATCAGGATCTAAAAAATTCAAAAGCAATCCATCCATGGTCCGACGATATAGTTCACCATCAATCAAAGTAAACTTGAAAGCCCATCGTCGGACTTTTCGATCTACTGACCTGCTGGTACCCTGCAAATACTCCACCAGAGGCTTCCTCCAATCACCAGCATCGGCCTCAATAGATTGAAAATCATTAACAACCGAATTGGTGTTTCCAGAGGCGCAGGCGGTCAGACCTCCTGTACTGGCGGTTAGACCGGCCGTACCGGTCGGACCGGCTGTAACAGGCGGTCGAACCGCCTGTTCCAGAGCAGAAACATCGGCTTTACAAAACATCGTCCGCTTTTCATGAAAATATATTTTCTAAACATTATAGCCTAATGCTTGCTGAGCCACGTATTAGCTCTAGGATTCTCTTCTCTTGTTACATGATAAATGACAAATTCGTCAAAGCAAGATATAATATCTAAACACTTATCAAGATAAGCATTCAGAAATGCATCTAAGCATTGACAAATCTTAGATACTTGCTGCACCACCAATAAAGAATCACCATATGCTTTCCACATGCTTTATCCCCATATCATGTAACATCTCACACCCGAATAATAAAGCTTCATATTCGGTTTGATTGTTAGTGCATTTATGATCTAATCGGTTAAGAGCTTCAAAAACAACATCATTTGGTGATATAAGAATAACACCAACTCCACAACCACTTTTGCAAACTGATCCATCAAAATGCAATCTCCATGGGGTAAAAGTAATATAGCCGACATTTAAATCAAGATGTTCACTAATCCTATGCTCAATAATAAAATCGGCAACGATTTGTCCTTTCATAGATTTCAATGGCTCAAAGACTAAATTATATTCAATCAAAGCATAAGCCCATTTGCCAATTCTACCACTTAGTATAGGTCTATGCAACATGTACTTAATTATGTCGGCTGGACTAGCAACTATGCAAGTATTCAATAATAAATAATGCCTCAACTTTGTACAAGCATTATATAATGACAAGCATAACTTTTCAATAAAAGTGTACCTTGTTTCGGCGTCCAATAATCTTCTACTTGCATAAGCAATAATACATTCCTTTCCTTCGGTCTCTTGAATCAAAACAGTCCCAATAATAGTTTCTTCGGCCGCGATATATAATTTTAAAGGAACCCCTCTCCTAGGTGCCCGAAGAACCAGAGGCGAAGATAAATAATGTTTGATCTCATCAAATGCCTCTTGCTGTTTTGCCCCCCAAGTAAATTCAACATCATCTTTTAACCGAAGCAAAGGAGTAAAAGCATTCACCTTTCCCGACAAATTGCAAATAAATCTCCTCAAATAATTTACCTTGCCTAAGAATTTCTGCAACTCTTTCTTAGAGCTAGGCACCTACAACTTGTCAATAGTATCGGTCTTTTTCGGATCAATCTCTATGCCATGCTCATGAACTATAAAGCCCAAAAACTTACCGGCCGATACACCAAAAGCACATTTGAGTGGGTTCATCTTCAAACCATACCGGCGCATTCTTTCAAATGCAAGTCTTAAATCGGCCAAATGAGAAACACTTCCAGCCGATTTGACTACAATGTCATCAATATAAACTTCGAAGATAATACCAAGCAAATCATGGAAAATCAAATTCATTGTTCTTTGATACATAGCACCAGCATTTTTCAAACCAAAAGTCATAACAACCCACTCAAATAAACCAATAAAGCCTGGACATACAAAAGCCGTTTTGGATATATCCTCTTCGGCCATGAATATTTGATTGTAACCAGCATTACCATCAAGAAAGCTAATCATTCTATGTCCAGAAGCAGCATCAATAAGCATATTGGTTATCGGCATAGGATATTCATCTTTAGGAGTAGCATGATAATGATTTCTAAAATCAATAAATACTCTAATCTTGCCCGTTCCTTTCTTTTCCATGGGCACAATATTAGAAATCCAATCGGCATATCAACAAGGTCTAATAAACTTTGCTTCTAACAACCGATTAATTTCTTCTTTAACTCAGTCATAAATTTCAGGATTAGAACACCTAGTTGGTTGTTTATAAGGCCTAAAACCAGATTTAATAGGCAACCGATGCTCAACAAGCTCTCGGCTTAAACCAGGCATTTCATGATAATTCCAAGCAAAGCAATCGACATACTCCTTTAACAACTTTATTAATTCAGATTTAAAAGCAGGATCTAAATTCTTATTTACAAACATCGGCCTGGGTATAGAACCATCACCAATGTCTACCTCCTCAAGAGGATCGGCCGACGTAAAACCACATCCTATCTTGTTTATATCATCAAAGTCTTCAATGGCTTCACACATATCATTCTGATGCGACCGATAGTGCTCAAATCTCTGCTGTAACCACTCTCGATTATCCATTGAATCATATGAGATGATTTAGTCGATTGTGCATCGGCTTTATGACAGCAGGGATGAAGCCATTCTTAGTACAGCTGCTAAACTCAAATTCAGAAAGATCTAATCCTGACAAACATCTAACATCATCATGAATGCCAATCAAAGAGCTATCAGCTAAAGCAACACAAGCAGAAGTATCACCATGCACAACCTCTACATCATCATCTATCCATTGAATCAAGCATTGATGCAAAGTAGAAGGAATGTATTGATTTGCATGAATCCAATTACGACCCAAGATTAAACTAAAGTTACCTTGAGTCTCAGCGACGAAGAAGGCAGTGGCCAAGGTCTTGCTTCCAACAGTAAGCTCCATGGAAATCACCCCGTTGGCACTAATGGGCTCTCCTCCAATGTCGCTGACGGTTATGTTGGTCTTGATCAGCTTCGAATCTGAACCACCAAGCTTCTTGTACATAGAATAAGGCATTAAGTTCACAATAGCCCCTCCATCGACCAGCATCCGTGAGATTGGCTTCCCGTTGATATGTCCCTTCAAATACAAAGCCTTCAAGTGATTGTCTTCAGCTTTAGCCTTCTGAAATATAGCTTCCTTGGGACCAAAATCAAGATGAGCAACTTCTTCTTCCGAAAGCATGCCTCCATTCATAGATATATGAAGCACATTCACATCAAGATTCATGCGCTCTGGAGAAGAAATGTAATCAACAAGCTCTTCATCATCCTCAATAGTGGGAACCGATGGTAACTTGCTGTCACAAGCCGAAGAACCAGAAGAAGAAACACCGGACGCTCCTATGTCACCCGGTCTGACCGCCTGGGCCGCTGACTCTGAATGATAGGCGGTCTGGACCGCCTGAACAGCCGATTGGACCGCCTGTGGATCTTCCTTCGGCTTCCACTCTTTCTTCTAGAGAATCATGGGCTTGACGTGGTTGAAGAAGTCATCTCTCTGCTTCTCCAACTCTTGCTCTTGTCTTTCCCGAAAACAAAGTCTCTAAAGCTTCCTCTTCTGCGTGCGAGTCAACCCTTCCGGACACCACTTCGGAAGAAAGCGCTGTTGAGTCTTGCTAGCACTAGATCCCTGGTCTTCCACCATCTTTTTCACTGGAAGTTGGCTTCATAGCCAGACTTTTCTTAATAGGAACACCCATAGTTCCAACTTGAATAATATCGAACTCAGTAGTCCTCTCTAAGTCCACATCCATGCTCTGCACCTCCTCCTTCCTCTTAGGTCGATAAACCTACCTCGGAGGAACTCTTGGCGGTGGACCTTGACGGGCGGTCTGACCGCCAGTAACAAGCGGTCTAACCGCCTGTGTCCAGCACTCTTGACCGGATTGGTGGAAAGCCAATCGGTCTCTCCTGAGATAAACAATCATGTCTGCACACGCCTTCTTGGACCTTCCCAGCCAGGATGAAACGAAGGCTACACGTTTGAATGATATGACACCCACATCACTCCATTGTCATCCCACACCGGATCCAACTTCATAGAGGAGGTGAAGGAACCCTCTCGTTCTGAATCGGTGATCTCATTCTTTCTTTTAACGGCCGATTGCTCGGAACGGCCTTTTGTTTGGTGTACTTGTCATAAAGCATATCAAACGTTACTTTGGGCTTCTGAACACCCTGCTCCTTCGCCACGTTCATCTTTCAAGTACCAACCTCTGGACGCTTCGGAATCAGCATCTTTGGGCGTCCATGGGGACAGGCGGTCTGACCGCCTGGTGCAGCCAGTCTGACCGCCTGTAGCAGACCAGACTCGAGCGCTCGTGGTCCAGGAACAACGACCGATCCTTGCCCCCCTTGCCCAGAGGGCTTCACATTAACTTTGAACGACTCTTTGCCATCAGCCGTCTTCTCATAAGTCACCTTTCTAACCGACTCTTTTGAAGACGGTCTTTCTTCTCCAATCACCACGTTCTTCCCTTTGGTAGATTCGGCTTGATGCGGCCGAACCAAGACCTTGGGCTGCTGCAACTCCATGGTGTTGACCGGAAAAGGAATCTCATCAATTTGCATCTCATGAAACTTCAAACGGCCCTCATTAATAGCTGATTGAACCTGCCGACGGAAAACATTGCAATCATTAGTAGCATGCAAAAAGAATTATAAAACTTACAGTAAGCATGCTTCCTCAATTCTTCCGTAGGTGGTATAACATGAGAAATCTTGATGTAGCCAAATTTGTGCAATTCATCAAATATACGATCACATTTGGACACGTCAAAAGTAAACTTTATGTATTCTTGCCGATTTTTATGAATCGTCTTAAGAGATGAGCACGACACAGTTTTCTTATTAGCAGGCCATACAAATTCTGCTAAATAAACATCATTATCATCGTCGATCGAATTATCGGATTCATAATCAACTAGATGAACGTTAGCCCGACGTGTCTTAAAACTCTCCTTTTCTTTATTCATTCGGTTTTCAGCTACCTCAGCTCTAATATGGACTTGTGCAACCGAATAATAATCACAATTATCTATTTTTTCTGTAATACAGGATTTTAAACCTCTAAATCATAAACCAGCAAGATCAACTTCAGAAATAGACAAATTAAAACAATGGTTTTTAACATCTTTAAATCTTCTCGTAAATTGAGAGACGGTTTCATCCCGACCCTGTCTAACCGATGCCAAATCTGCCAATTTCATTTCATGATTGCCACTATAAAAATAATCATGAAACTTATAGTCCAGTTGATCCCAACTCATAATAGAACTAGGGGCTAATGAAGAAAACCAAGCAAAAGCAGTATCAGTAAGTGATAATGAAAACAAACGTACTCTAATTGCTTGTAAATTCCCAACCTCCCCTAGTTGAGCAACATACTGACTAATGTGTTCCCAAGTAGTGCGCTCATCATCTCCACTAAATTTCACAAAATCAGGCAAGCGCCACCCGTTGTGAAAAGGAACAGTATCAAAGCTATCATGATATGGTTTCTGATATATTCTAGTATTACCAAAATCAACACCTAGCTTATTGCTCATCACATCAAACAATTCATCCCTAAATCTAGTAAATTTGGCCCACTAGGGGTTTTGCTGAGCCGAACATTGCATAGCATTCATATAATTCAGGTGAGGTGTATGTCTATTTTGCATATTCCTATGCGCATCAAAAACTTCATCGAGACCAGCACGGCCAGGAGAGACCGAGCTTAGAACAGTAGACAGTGGCAAAGGTTGCTCCGGTGTGAACACCATAGCATTAGTAGAATTGATCTATCCACCAAAACCAGCGGTCTGACCGCCTGTACACGCGGTCTGACCGCCTGTAGCGGTTGGACCGGCCGTGCTGGCGATCTGACCGGCTGTAAAACCAGCCGCCACCGACCCATCTGCATCGACCGTTTTCGGTCTGAGCATGTTAGGTGGTGGTGGGATCTGTCCAGCAAAGTAATTCGTTGGCATGCCATAAAAGATATTATGCTCAGGTAATTCACGAGTATCTAAAAATTTTCCCTCTAGTTTTTTGAGTCGTTCTAGCAATTCAACTAACGAATCACGATCCGAAAAACTTGGACCCACAGGAGTAGAGGTAGGGGGCAAAGGTGTAGAAGTGATTACATTGTCAATTACCTCAATTTGCCCCTTACTAATCTTGAAAGAAGGCATCACGAAGTCTCGAACACTTTTCACCGAACGATCTTCGCGACCTTTCCGAAACGTCTTCAAGAACTCTGCCTCGAGATGCTTCTGGAGCGCCATAAATTTCTCATGATCTTCAGCGCTAAGATCTTCAAGCGAAACTGTCACGATGTTGTCTTGTCCAACGTCGAGGACCATAGTGCTAGGGATAGTAGATCGGTCTTCAAAAACTAGATTTCTGTCCCCAGCGGAGTCGCCAAAATATGTTGACGCGCTTCTGGTCAACACACCAAAGCGCTAGATCGCGCGGTCATCGGATTCTCCTCGCCGGAGCTCCTGAGTGCAACCGGTCAGACCACCTGTAGCAGAGGCGCAGCAAAAGCCTACGATCACAACCTCGGGAGGGACCCCGTTAGAGGCTGCGAACCTAGGGTTGTTCTAAGGTCGGCAAGGCCACTTAGAACGTCCTAAAACGTCGTGGAGACGAAGAAGGAAAGCAAAGGGGTTGAAAAAGCTAGAGTTTGGAGATAAAAAGTAAGACAATGATTTGTACGATTGGGTAGAGGTCCTCAATCGGCCATGGCCCTTTATGTTTATAGGGTGGGGAGGTCTTGCCCCGCAAGAAAGCCCTTGTATAGATCTAAAAACGTGGAAAAATCTAGTTCTACTCGGACTCGGGGATAGGCGGTCAGACCGCCTGTGACAGGCGGTTAGACCGCCTGGCACATTGCCAGATCGGCTACAGGGCCCAGCCGGTCTAACCGCGTGTACAGACGGTCTAGACCGGCTATCCCAGCCTGATCGGCTTCAAGCCATTTTTTGTCATCAACAAGCACACATTTAGAGCACAAGTCCACATGTTAGAGTAGCTGATCAACAAAATGATCCAACACATATGCATATTAATTATTCAGAATTGAGGCTTCAATTATAAAAAAGGCATCTCAAAATAGGTGTATACAACCATATTAAAAAATATTACAGATAAGGAACATGGATACAAATTATGCACCCAGGAACTGCACTCCTGGCGGCCAGAAACCGTCAGGACAAAGACATGCCGATAGGAATTTGGTTTTCTGTTATTGAAATTAGTCCTGTCTCCATATACCACTTACTCAAACTACTAAAAAACAACCTTTACAACTAGTATCAATGGAGTAGTCTAACGCTGAATTCCAGAGTGTTTTGGCCAGTTCCTCGTTGGCTGCATGGGATTTTACTTCAACAGGATTGCAGTCAACAAAGTACTTGCCAGTAATTCCAGCAACCTGTGGATGCAATGCCAAATAACACACTGTAGCTGCTCCCTGCAAAATGATCAGTGCTAAGCTCAAGTTTGATTGTGTTTGAATCGTGGCCGTTTGTATGAACTAATTGGAATATAAGTTTATATTTGGCATGTTTTCCATGGGGATGGAGCTCTAAGTAGTATAGTCACATAACTTTCGTGATAAGCAAAAAGCTATACAATACAATTTTCTAGCTAATTGCCCACCAACTTTACTTAAAAAATGGTAATTGCAGTTCACCTTACCAGCACAAATTGACTAGTCCAAACTAACATGTTCAATACTAGAAGTACGGTGAAACTAAGGTTTGCCCGAGTGATGTGGAGCTATCTGTGCGTCTTCTTCTCTGCGAGGAGGAGTGGAAGGCCAAGTCAAAGATGCAGGAGTCCGAGGGGTGGAGCTCCTCGTCGGGCGGCCGTGGCAGCGGAACCTTGAAGGGAAGCAACCGCGATGGCAAGAGTCCAGGCGCGGCCCAAGGTGACGACAACCGCCCCTACTGCAAGAACTGTGGCCGCTCTGGCCACTAGGCCAAGGAGTGCCGGAGTCGGCCCAAGCGGGCCGAGGCCCATGTCGCACAAGGTGAGGAGGAGTCTGAGCCCGTGTTGCTGCTGACGTCAGCCACAGTCGTCTTCAAATCGCCCCCTTCTCAGGTCGCCGCCGCCACGCCGTCTCCGCCGCACCGTCGCCCTCTGCAAGTTGTCGAATCCAAGGTCTTTGCGCAGCTGGATGGGGAGACGGACTGTGATGACACCCTGTGGTACCTTGACACAGGGGCGACGAACCATATGTCCGGCTGCCGCGGATCCTTCGTTGACATCCACCGGCGTGTTTTTGGCTCCGTCCGCTTCGACGACGGGTCAGAGGCTGCCATCGAAGGGTCTGGCATGGTGGTCCTCCAGGCGAATAATGGTGAGCATACATCACTCACCGGGGTGTACTACATCCCGAGGCTCACAACCAACATTGTGAGCCTCGGTCAACTCGACGAGGGAGGCTGCGACGTCCACATTGGCGCTGGCGTTCTCCAGATCCGCGACGAGAGCAAGCGCCTGCTCGTGAAGGTGAGCCGGTCGGCGAACCGGCTCTACCTCCTCCGCGTGACCATTGCACGGCCGCTCTGCCTGCCAGGACGATGGCGCGTGGCTGTGGCATGAACGGTACGAACATCTACACTTCGACGCTCTGCGCAAGCTCGTCCAGAAGAAGATGGTGGACGGACTGCCGCCGCTTGAGCACGTGAATCAAATGTGCAGCGACTGCGTCACCACCAATCTCAAGCGCAAGCCGTTCCCCAACCAAGCACAGCTGAAGGAATCCTGGACCTAGTCCACGGAGACCTCTGTGGCCCGATTTCGCCATCGACAACAGGGGGTAGGCGCTACTTCCTGCTTCTGGTGGACAACAAGAGTCGCTTTATGTGGATTGCTCTACTTTCGCCAAGAGCGACACACTGGCTGCCATTCGTATGTTCCAGGCAAAGGTGGAAGTGGAGACAGGGCATCGTCTGTGCGTCCTCCGCACAGATCACCGGGGTGAGTTTACATCTGTGGTGTTTTAGGAGTATTGTGCAGAACATGAGGTCCATCGTCAGCACTCGACGCCCTAAACTCCGCAGCAGAATGGGGTGGTCGAGAGGAGGAACCAGTCAGTGGTTGCCATGGCGCGAAGCTTGCTCAAGGGGCGAGACGTTCCGGGTAAGTTTTGGGGAGAAGCAGTGGCCACTGTTGTCTTCCTTCTGAACAGGGCACCCACCAAGAGCCTCGATGGACTGACTCCATTCGAGGCATGGCACGGACACAAGCCCGACGTCAGCTACGTCCGTACATTTGGGTGCCGTGCCTATGTCAAGGTGAACAAGCCGCACCTGAAGAAGCTCGACGATCGCGCGACACCAGCGGTCTTCATCGGCTACGAGCAGGGATCAAAAGCCTAGCGCTTCTACGACCCAATGACACGCCGTGCCATGGCGTCACGTGATGCCGTGTTTGATGAACAACGTCGTGGGACTGGGGCACGGAGCAAAATGTTGACACGTCGACAAACTACACTGAGTTCTACGTCGAGCACCTTGCAGAGGAGCTGGAACAAGAACCCACTCCGACGCACGGGGCTTGGATCACTGCTTCACCACCGCATGCTTCACCACCACCTGCTACGCCACCACCAGCTACGCCACCGCCTCAGCCCGTCTTCGTCTCGCCAACAACAGAAGCTGCTCAGTACCTCGACTCCGGCAACGACATGACACCCTGATACCGCACCCTCGACAATCTTGTCAACGACGCCACACCACCAGGGTTGGTACAACGCAACCTCGTTGAAGAGCTCCATCTACAGATTGGAGTGGAGCCAACCACGTTCGCAGAGGCAGAACAACATGAGGAGTGGCATCAGGCAATGGTGGAGGAGATGACAACTTGTGAGCAACCAGACCTGGCAACTTGTGACCCTTCCGCCCAGACACCGAGCAATCGGGCTGAAGTGGGTTTACAAGATCAAGAAGAATAGCTCTGGGGAGATCACGAAGCACATGGCAAGGCTAGTCGCTAATGGCTACGTCCAGCAACCAGGTCTGGACTCTGAGGAAGTGTTTGCACTGGTGGCGAGGATTGAATCCGTTCGTCTGTTGCTGGCCATGGCTGCCCAGGAGGGATGGCAAGTCCACCATATGGACGTAAAGTCTGATTTTCTCAATGGCGAACTGGTGGAAGAAGTCTATATTCACCAGCTGCCGGGCTTCGTAGTCAGCGGCCAAGAAGAGAAGGTGCTACGCCTGAACAAGGCGCTCTATGGTCTGCGACAAGCTCCACGTGCTTGGAACTCCAAACTGGACCATACTCTGACAGCACTTGGATTTCAGCGTAGTGAATCTGAACACTCAGTCTACGCCCGAGGTCAGGGTGCTCTTCGCCTGCTCGTGGGAATTTACGTGGATGATCTCGTCATCACTGTGCAGAGATGAAGGCTTCATTCAAGATGAGTGAGTTGGGCCTGCATTATTTCTATTTGGGTTTTGAAGTGGAGCAGCGAAGGGATGGCATCAAGATCTCCCAAGCGGCATATGCTCGCAGAATTCTTGAGCGGGCACGCATGACAGGGTGAAATCCTTGTGCTACGCCCATGGAAAAGAGGCTGAAGCTGAGCAAGAAAAGTACTGCACCACCAGTAGATGCAACTGAGTATCGTGGGATTGTTGGATGCCTGAGATACTTGGTACATACCAGACCTGATATCTGTTATGCGGTTGGTTATGTGAGCAGATTCATAGAAAAGCCAACCACGGAGCATCTGGCAGTAGTGAAGCGAATCCTTCGCTATGTCGCAGGGACAATTGATTATGGCTGCCACTACAAGAGATCAGGAGCAGAATCAGAGGTGCTTGGGTACAGCGATGCCGACATGGCCGGCGACATTGATTTCCGCAAGAGTACCACTGGTGTTCTGTTCTTCTATGGCTCCTGTGCAGTAAGCTGGCAGTCTCAAAAGCAGAAAGTTGTCGCCCTATCAACGTGTGAAGCAGAGTATATAGCGGGGACTACTGCAGCTTGTCACAAGGTGTTTGGCTAGCACGGCTCCTGTCAGAATTGAGAAGGGAGAAATGCAAGCCATTCCTTCTAAAGATGGACAATCAATCTGCTATTGCTCTAAGTAAAAATCCTGTATTTCACGATAGAAGTAAGCATATAGAGACAAGATTTCACTACATCAGGAAGTGCATTGGAAATGGGAAGATAGACGTGGATCACGTCCGAACTGAAGAGCAACTTGCAGATATCCTGACAAAGCCACTTGGGCGCAACAAGTTCATTGAACAGCGACTGAAGGTTGGCGTCGTCTACACTGGGAAAGGACATCAAGCTTAGGGGGTGAAATGTTGCCAGTAAGCTTGCGTGTCTGTATATCTTTATTTTTTTCTTAGTTGGTTGCTAGTTAGTTAGCAGTTCGCCCAGAAGCTAGACTTGGTCAGAGCCTGGGCGTGTAGTGGCTGGAGACGTGCCCGTTCACGTCGTGGCCTTGGTGCGCGGCATGTTCGCAGCGTGCGGGATGGCGCACGCAGAGCGCATTCGTGGCGCACGTATGCAGGAGCTGTAGACTAATCCCTGCCGTTCTTTTCTTTTATCTCTTGTATTCGTTACCTTAAATAACAAGTAAATCCCAACAGAAAAGCTGCTCAGTTTTTGCAGCACCAAAGACATTCCACGTTATTTCGTTCTTCTATTCATCGTCTCTGCTCAATCCGATCATCACCGGAGGTGTTCCGGCTTACCGGCTAACAGGGTTTACGCGTTTGTTGGCTTTAGATCGATGCCCACAATCGACATTATTGACATTGCGACCCGACGGTGATGCCCATCCGCAAGAAAAAAAGAAACAAATATGCAAGTCACTGCTGGCCACCACTGTTTGCCCCCACCGGCCTTCGCTGCTTCTCACCACCACCACCACTGCTCCTCACCCCGCGGTAGCGTACGTCTTGCCTCCACACGCCGCCGCCATACCTACCACCGCTCCTAGAGAAATGGAAATGGCATGCAAGACAGAGAGATATAGAGAAAGGGGAGTCCATGGCTATGTGGATAAGAGAGAAGGAGAGCAGTTGTGTGGGTTGATTTGAAGACCGTTTGGAACAACTCGGTTTGATAAATATTTTGGGTCCATATACTACCCTTCCACTACCGGTTGGTTTTATGACCCGGCAATAAAAATGGGTTTTGATTTTGACCACCGGTTTGCACTGCTAGTTTGGCTATGAACCACAGTGGTAAATTATTATGACCAGTTATGTTGGAACCTATAGTGAAGAGGCATTTGCAAAAAAAAAGAACTATTTTTATAAAACTACAAGTAAATAGAGACTTTTAGTCTCTACTTTTAGTACCAGGCCCCTCTGTTGTACTAAAAGTTTCCTTTAGTACCTGTTGGTATTTTATCCAAGTTATAAGCTGGTAGATCATGCCATTTTTTCACGCAAAATATGCACTCATGCAGTGGTGCATAGAATTCGAACCAAAGACCTCTCACATCTAGCTTATATATCAACCCATCTAATAATGCCATTTAGAGCCTCATGCATTGTTCTTTCTTTGCTCGATTGGATATTGCACCAAAGAGATGTGGCACGAGCTTGTCAAGTCTCTTTCCATGAACTCATTTATTAATCCAAAAGAGAATGTTCCTGCCTTTGCTAACCTCTAAGATGGTGGCCATGAAAAGAAGGATTTGACCGAGTGATGGACTTGGATGGGGAAGAAAGCCCATGGCTTGTCAGGTTCAGTTATTTTTTAAGCCAAAGCATTCTCATTCTGAGAGCCCAAATAAGCTTCTGCAGCTGAGAAATGCCAAGTGCTCCTAGCGCTGGTGATCAAGAAACTTTGGGCCAAGCTACCGAGAAATGTCCACCTTTAACATCATTTCTTCCCTTCCATAAGAAACCCCTGTTGGGTGTGAATTGATGCTAGTCGGCTCTACCAATCTAGAAACATGCATCCACACCCTTACATATCTAAGGAGGCTATGGAAAATCTAGTAGTTACGATATAGGAATCTTAATGGGTTACAACTATCAAGATGCGTGTAGTATAGGACTATCTTTGATCCTTCCTTTCTTGTAGGTATCCAGGGTCCTACACGCAACCTAGCTTGTCTTGCTAGCAGTGGCAGCAACGTGTTGGTCTATTTGGCTATGTCGTAACGATCTTGTTTTAGAAAAGAAGAATGCTTCGTCTCCATTGTAGGCTATCTTCTCGGTTACACATCGGCTTCGTACATGGGCTATCCTACCGAAGCCAGCTACATAGGATATGGTTACTATGGCATCTGAACGATTGGTGCAGGTAGACAAGGAGTTTTTACCCAGGCACATGGGTGGCAGTCTAGTCATAGGATTGACTGTCACTAGTGTGTTGGATTCTCTTTTTACTATGTAAGACTATGTGCATCCTGGTTATGCAGAGGTCGGGAGTGCTTCAAGGTCTATGTATCAACTCGATGTATCAATCTTGATTAATAAAAACTTCCCTTATCGAAAAAGGGTCCTACACATGACAAGACACTACTAGAGAACACATTTTTTTTCCATTACCATTTTCACCGCTGGTTTAGCCCCAACCGGTGGTGTTTTCACTGCCTGTTGGAAATGAAACCGGCGGTAAAACTAAATATCACCGCTAGTTCCAACTATGAATCGGCAATGAAAATGAAATCCATATTCACTAGTGGTTCGTAATACGAACAGGCAGTGACCCGTGGTTTCACCTCTGGCTCCAACCATGAACAAGTTGTGAAAAAATATAACTTCTCATATTATGTAGGATGAGATCTATGACTTTGTTGTTCATTATATTTTTTGGAAATTATTTAGATGTATAAATATTTAAAATACAATATTGTGCCTATAAAAGTGAGCTACAGCCTTGTAGTTAATATTTTTATATAAAATTATTTACATGTCCAATATTCCATATAACATCCAAAAGAATTAACATAAAATAATAATATCCGTTGTTTGCTTACAAGTGAGTTTGTGGCGTAGTGGTAAGGTGTGCTATGGTGGTGTTGGGTCATGAACCAGCAGTAAAAATGTATTTTTATCGTCAGTTCCTGTCTCAAATACGGCGTGAAGCATTTTCGCCAGCCCAATACTAGCAATGAAAATAATGTTTTCACTGCCAACTTTGTGACCATGGGAGGCAAAACCAACAATATAATTTTGTAGCAGTGTCATGATTGGAGACCAACTCTAGGTGACTCTTTACTATTGATGTTTGTAGAAGATAGTTCAAGATGGTAATATCTAGGCTGAACAAACAAGTCTGATCTATTGAATAAATTAACTAGGGAAGCCTGTCATAAAAGTAACCTAGTACATTTTGTTTTCTCAAAGACATAGATAATGATCCATACTTACTTGTTGGACATTTTTAAGTAAAAATTTGCCAAGTCCAAAAATAATACCTGAAAAGAGAATACAACAGATTGAACAATAAGCTTACACATAAAAATCAAACATGATAGATGTATCCAATGAAATAATGTACCTTTCTATCTATCTATCTATCTATCTATCTATCTATCTATCTATCTATCTATCTATCTATCTATCTATCTATCTATCTATCTATCTATCTATCTATCTATCTATATATGTATGTATGTATGTATGTATGTATATATATATATATATATATATACTTTCTACACGCACGTGTAGCTACACCCATGTCCAAAAAACCATGTTAGGGTCCTATTAATCCATTTACTAGAATAATGATGAAGTGTCCTATTAAAAAAATAGTATTTTTTCATTTTGCAACACTCATAAGTTGGTATATTTTCTGTTTTTGAAATTTTCATCAAATAGTATGCGCAAAATAAAAAACAGTTTACGATTTGTTTCAAAACATCTTCTTCCATCAACTATAACTTATTTAGAACATCATATATAAATCATATACATGTTGTAGTGGAAAAAAAAATATTAAACAACTACCTCAAGTATAGACAAAGGTTGAGTAACTTCTGTTTACCCAAACTATTCCATTTCATTCAATTTGATACAATACTATTTTATATTGTTATTTTTCCATGCACACATGGTGTATTAAGTTCGTTCAGATTTAGTGAGATGATATGTATAAAAATACACCACAAATATTACCACTATTTTGTTAGTGTAGGATATTTAATAATAAACTAATCCTAAGAATGCAAAACTATATGCAAAGTAATGATGACAAATCCATAGTAGACCTTTTTAAACATGCAAAATTTTAAACTAAAATGCAACTTGTGTATGGAGAAATAAAATAGATAAAATACGTTTGGGGGTAAACTGAACCAAATGGCTTAGTTTAGGCAGCAAATGCAACCAAAAATACTTCATGGGGGTCCTCTAGACTTTGAGGGGGCAAAGTTTGGGCTTTTTCCTATTATAAATCAGACATTGTCTAAGAAGTTGGCAATTATGTTGTGGCCTAAAGATCATGACACTTCATCAACAAAAGAATGGTAGGTTGCACAAACAAAATGAATCAACTATGCATGTCAATCTATTATGAATAATAAAAAAAACTATGATTACTAATGCGGACAGACATTTTAGAAATGCCATAAATCATGAAAAATATATTGAAGGAACAAAGTTGATCTGTGTTCCATCTCAACAAATGTAGTACTGTAACATATATTTACCCTGTACAAACGGCAAGTGATTCAAAATATTGGTGACAGAGACTCCTGGATCAAGGGAGTTAACTACCACTTGTGCATTTTGTTCCTGCATTGACAGTGATACAGTATTTAAGGAGTACAGCATGGCATGAGCCAACAGTGAATCTTTCCAACAGTGAATCTTTTGGTTAATCAGTATATACCAGTTATGGCTTTGATACAGGCATGTTGTGATTTTATTGATTGAGTGATAATAATGTCCATGAACTAATAAGTTTGTCATGTATAAATGCTTTAGTAGGTTTGAGGATCGTAATGCAATAAAAATCCACCAAAGGAGGGACAAAGTTTGAATCAAACTAGCTAGACCAGTGACCAGTCCCAAGAAAAGTATACCCATAGAATATCTGATGAGATATAAATTGTCAAAAAACAAAGAATTGCTTACCTCACATATAAATACTAAAGCATATTCACACATGATATGAACAATGTACATACAATGAAGCAAATATATTAATTAATACCACAGGATAAATTCGTCTGCTTAGTTGGTGATCTCTTTTATTTCTTTACTTGGCAAAAATTACTTCTCTCATGAGCCGTTTTACAATGCTTGGCAGGTACCGGGAGGTACCAAGAGGTACTTTTTGTATAATTAATTTTAGCCGTTAATATTAATATGTATTTGACTAAGTATTTATTTTTTTAGAAAAAACAAAAGAAAAGGGTATTAAGAAAAATTTGCTTCGTTTGCATCTTACGACTGGCTATGCGAGACCGTTCCGTTCCTTTGAAATTTCGGATAGCGTTCCTCCCTCCGCCGCTACCTCCGTCCGGTCCACTGCCGCCGTCCGAGTGCCGGCACTAGTAGATCCTGCAGCCGCAACAGACCACCGAACTGAAATAGATTCTGAGGAGGGCCAGCAAGCAAGCACCAAGGTCAATGGGACAGTGCTGCTGCTCTCTCGTTTTTTTCTTGATTTCTCTCTCCTTCCGCCATGCTGCATCACCTCCAAAAGCACGCTGGCCTTGCCCAATGCCCAGGCCAGCACTGCCAGCAAGCAGTTCAGAGCCGCCACGGTCAGCTCCTCCTTGCTGAAGCTTGCCGTCTCCTGCAGATGGGTGGGAAGGGAAGAAGGAGAAGCGCATGGTGGGTCCGTACCGGACTGGCCCTCGGCGAGAGGGCCTCCACTCCACCGCCAGGAGAGATGCATGCAATCTCAGAATCCTGGGTTGTGAATCACGCACATGGACGGCGGCCGCGGCGGCACAACAGCTGTAGAAGATGACGCTTCCTGAACTTCACCACCCCACCGCCGGTCATTCGAAAAAGAAAACTTCACCACCGGCCGACCTCTCGGTTCTCGACAGCCATGGACAAACATAAGTATAATACTTATTTTTTAAATTACCCATTTATTAGCCTTTTCATTAATATGACTAATTATTTTTATCTAGTACCTCCTGGTACTTTACCTCCTGGTACCTTATGGTACCTCATATTTTAGCACCACTAGATCTTTAGGAATGGATGGTTCTCCTTTTTTCCAAGCATGGTAAAACTACTCTAGGTAGTGCATTAGTGCGATAGGTTTCACAATAGATACAAAACTCTATGTGATATAGTAGACACACTAGATAAATTCTCCATCTTTATCTTGGGCAAAGTTTTGTTAGAGCCAATATATATAACATCCTAATTCATCTCCTCCCTCCTAGGACATCCACATGGTCTTCTCAACTAGGTACATCGCAGGTCAAAGCAATTTGTAAAATATATATGCAATGTCGTACCCCAAAAATAAATATGGGCACCTTCACTCTTTTCAATTTCCAAGGATAAACTAGAAATCGAATGTACCTTCAGTTGGTTAGATAGTTCGTTGGAGTGCAATATGTTGGCCAACTTTGACTGGCAATAAGCAGAGTACCTATGATAACTGCCACCAAACACCAAACTAACACCGTTTACTGTCGTGTGTCTGATAGAAACAATATTATTTTTAGTAGATTTGAAATCATCATATATATCGAAGATGATAAACAGTTGAAGTATTTGATAGCAATTAAACAAGCATGGAAGAGTTATGAAACAATACCCAGATTTATCATTTATCTTATTGAAACGAATTCCCTCTCTGTATGAGAACTTGTGGCTTGCAGAAGCAACTATGACAATTCTTCCTTCCAGGCCACTCTCTTCAGCTGTAGCTTTCATCTTTTTTAGTAAAAGATCAGTTAGTAGAAAATGACCTACATATAGTTCAAATTAAAGAAATTTGCTACTTAATCTGCTTAAAATCTTATTTCAATAGTAGTAAGATTAACAATTTTACACAATGTTAGCTTAGTTGAGGCATTGAGCATTTTGTATTCCTTTATTTTCAATTTCACATAGATTTTACTTAAAAAACTCAACCTGAGGGGGGGAGGTTGCCCCTGGGTATTATGCTAAAAAAACCTTCTCACGTAGGTCGAGAAAACCTCCAAATCTCTACCCCACCCTTACACAGCGGCACCATAGTCGAAGTGAGATGACCACCGACATGGGCTGGGCTGGGCCAGGCCTTAGACCTATGCTTTGGCGTGAGATAGACAAGGGAATTTTTTTTAATCTCAACCTAAAATTTGCTCCGACAAGGATTTGAACCCAGAACCTGAGGAGTGCTACTAGAGCCACCTTACCAACTCAGCTAGAGGCCCGTTCGCATATATTTACTTAAGACAATTCCCTATGCATCACTTAGAGGTATCTGAAAATTGCAATGATATGTTCTGCACAATATTTTAGGGTTCCTGACACCCTGGCCCAGGGCTTAATTGGATTGATAAGAATATTGATATCAACAAGTTGTAACTTCTTTTCCGAGAGTTTAACCCAAACGAACTCCGAGGTTAAGCGTACTTAGCTCAGGGAAATTTCAGGATAGGTGACTGACCGGGAAGTCTTTCCCGGATGCGTATGAGTGAGGACAAATTGTGTTGAAAAGACATGTGTTGGTCTGTGAGGACGTCTTGAGGTCCTAGAGTCTTGTCAGGCGTAAGCGGACCCAGTCCAGAGTGGCAGGACATTACAATTGGTATAAGAGCCGACCCTCGCAGTTTCACGTGCGTGTATGGGTCATATGTGCGGGCATGGTGCGCATAACACGTGGGCCATGTGTGGACACAATATGGCAACTGGACACACGGACATGGATGGAGGGGATGTTCCTGGCCTGGGATTGACCACCGAGGATGTCGGTCTCCATGGGGAACACCCTGGCTCAGAGCTTAATAGGGTTGACAAGAACACTCATACCAACAAGTTGCAACTTCTTTTTTGAGAGCTTATCCTAAAAGAACTCTGAGGTTAAGCTTTCTTGGCTCCAAGAAATTTCAGGATGGGTGACCGAATGGGAAGTCTTTCCTGGGTGCGCATGAGTGGGGATAATGTGCGCAAAAAGACATGTGTTGGTCTGTGAGGACAGTCTTGAGGTCCTAGAGCTGCCAGGCGTAAGCAGGCCCAGCCGGAGTGGCGGAACGTTATAGTTCCAATCCCTTATGTTCAATCTGCGTTACCTCCAACATCTGAACAAATTGATTGACTCATGTTTTTTCATCTTCTTGCTGCTCAATTGGAACATCAAACATAGAGGGTCAGTAGACAGTTGTCCTACAATTCACAGGTTGGCAATAATGCTCTTCCAGCACTGGGTCATTGTGAGGAGATCTGCATCCTAGCTGTGCTACTCTTAGCTCTAGATTATAATTTGCTATCGTGATTTGCATGTTGGCCATGCATTCGTGAGGAGAGAGATGAGGTGAGCGGGGAGATCGGTATGGATAGAGGGAGCAAGTTATGAAGATGGGATCGAGAATGGCAGATGACAGGTAGATCCCATAGCTGATATAGAAATGGAGAAAGAAGACTTAAAGGTTTATGATATGTGGAAGTAGTGGCAGAGCAAATTGAGGATTTTAAATTTTTCAATCGATCACATTGAAAAATGTCATTTTAATTTGGGCTTCAAGTAGCTAAAATTGTACAAATTAAGCAATTATTAGGGCCACAGGAGTGATATTGTACATTGAAGTGAGCCGAAGCGGCAGGTTTGGATTCGGTTATCCCTCCTGTCAATCTTTTCACTTCACTACTACAGCAAAAGCGAGCAAATGAGGGATGAGAGAACTATTTAGCCACACATTATAAAGTTGGCACAATTGCACCCAATATTCCATTGGTGAATTTGCATAAATTTATTTTCTCTAAATGTATATCTTTTCGAGAGAAAGACAATTTATGGGAGTGGCATACCAAGGTAATTTGTTGCAAATTGCAGCTCAATGCCATCTTCTGAAAGCAAGAAAGGCACACACGCAATCCCTGCATTATTACTTCAAACAGAAAATAGAGAAATCAATGCCCCACACACAAGTCAAATGTATGAAAAAACAAAGATAGTAGGAACTAACAGAGAAAAATACAATCTACCCATGCCATATTGGTATCTCCTGTAAACCTTTGAAGAAATTTTATTTGTGTCGATGAACTCACCCAAACTATTTAAATTGCAGTAGTCTTCCACAGAGTTCCATTTAAATTAAAAACTTCACAGTGATCGATGGCATTCTAAAGCATTTCCTATATGCAAGATGAGTATACTATAAATCTTTAACATTTGGACTAGTGGAACCTTAGGGCGACAGCTACAGAACCAGGGTGCGGACATGGGTGGTGTAGACACACTCACAAATAATCAATCCACGCAAGCAGAAGATCGATGGAATGCTTACACAGAGGTATGCTTACACAAGAATATTGAGCGGGAGGTTAAGCGCTTCGAAGTTGTTTGCGAATCTTCTTACGGATTTCATTGAGCTGAGGTCAAGCTCCATGATGTCAATCTTGGCCGTTGGAACCTGTCTCTCAATCTCTTCCTTCACATGGCCACCAGCGGAGGTGTTCCTCACCGCCATCACTACGTGGACGCCTCGAAATGCTAGAACCCGACAGGTTTCTGCTCCAATCCCATGAGATCCACCTACAACATGAAACACTTGTCACTATAAGATCATTAATTTGCCAGCAAAATTCTGGACAAGCTGAGTTCGATTCCATCAATGGCGTAGTGAAGTAACAGAATAAGATTTCAAGAGCAAGATGCAACCCTATTACTAATATTGATTGATAACATCTAAAAGTTAGCAAGAAATCGGAATTCGAACTGGGACAACTAACAACCAATGGATCAGAAATCAAGAATCACATGATTTTGGAGCCAAAAGCACGACTTGACATGGTATAGTAACCTGTGACGATGGCAACGAGGCTAGAGCCATCGATGCAAGAGGTGACCTCCTCGGCTGTGGACGATGCCGAGAACCCTGAGTAGCTCATTTGCTTCAGTGGACTACACATCTCTCCAACCGAACCACTCCTATGGACTTGCCATGGTCGTGGGATCCATGGACCATGGCAGCTTAAAACTTAGCCATGGTAAACTATGCTTATCTGGCACTAAGAATTTGACATCGCACGTTGCATTGTGCGGTGTGGATCACTTGCAATAATTGAGTTCAAAGTCTACGGATTAGTTGTCATTAATGAGGGGTAAGGTCAACTGAGCTTACAGAAGGGCGTCATATTAGTATTCTGTGTTGCACGAGGCGTGCATGGAGCACGCCTACTAATATACAGATTATGGGCAACAATCAGCACAGCTACACCGGCTGCGGACCTTTATTTTTTTTCTGACGTATACTATAGGTACGTTATGCAAGGCAAAAATTCCCAGTCAACAATTTGAACCAACCAAACATTTTCCACGTCCGAGATCCCCTTATCTTGCTAGCTCATTTGACAGACATCAAAATTATGATGTTTGTTTGATAAATGGGAATGATTAAGTTATAGTAGTGTGTCCCCACTCAATTCGTCATAATTCATGAGCACCATGACTTGTGCAAATCTTGTGATGGACTGTACATGTCACGTAGGATGGCTGTTTCCTTAGAGTAAACTGTTATAAGTTTTGGGCCTTATCTTGCTTGGCCCAAATAATAATTTCAGTCAATATCAAAGGCCTACTCACACATGCATGGTATAGTGGGAACTTTAGTCCCACATTGCTACTCTAGAAGAGGTGAGGCCAACTTAAATAGTTGAGCTGCCTCCACCTAGTTGAAGCTATTGAAGAGAGGAAAAGAAAGCTCCACACACGCGCGCTCGCATGCCTCGCCGGGCGTGGCGTGGCGTGGGCGCACGACATTGTGCATGAATGGTCCGGCAAATTCGGTGCCTCGTGCTTGCGGGTGCGCAACTTTCTTTTGCTGCTCTAAACTTTTGCATGCATGGAGAAAATTGTGCTTGCTTATTTTGGTAAGAAATTATTCTCATATTAATGGCGATTGCCTCAGTTATAAACGGCAGGTCAATGACGTTGATATTGTGATTAATGGTGATTACGCGGATTGGTCGTTACCATACCGTGGCGTGTGTGTATCTATATATGGATGAGACGTCGTCCTCTATAGAAACAGAAGGACGCTTCTCCTTCCTTAGTGCTACGCCGCCGTCGCCCTCTCCATCCCGCCGCCGACGTGCCATCGGTGTCGGGAGAGCAGGTCCGCGAAGCCTAGGTCCTCTCGTGTCCCGGCACGGGTAGGGGCCGTATTAGGTTTTTGGGAAGCACCGTCGCGACTGCTCGCTGAACGTCTTCTTCCCTCTACGCCGGCCGAACGTCTTTCTCCCTATACGTTGCTGGTGTTCGTGGATCTCCATCGACGGTCTGCTTCATCTACTTCGCGCTAGATCTAGTGCCCACAACCCCAATGTAAGAATGATCAAACAAATCATTTGTTCTTTCATCCTCTGTCTGGCGCTAGTGAGTTTATCTCAATGTGTAGCGTCAGATCTCATGTCTACTGTTGTGTTATGATATGCATCTGCGATAGCTGTAAACAAGTCAATGCTTTTGCCTATGATTCATGTCGTTGTTCTATTTCTACTGTTAGGAATTAATTTATTCATCACTAAATTGTATTGTTTCCAACATAAACATCCACTTTATTTTGTGCTTGGGTAAAGTTCTCAACGTTATTACACGTGCAGTTAACTTATATCCCAAATACCCATTATTACACGTGCAGTTAACTTATATTGATCCCAGTTTACAACGTTATTACACGTGCCAGGAGTCCACTTTATCCTGGGCTCCTGGCATCATCATGCAAAATTGATCTAGCTAGCTACATGTGTATTTGGGATGCTTCCACGGTTCCACTACTTGACCCATTTTGGGTCATGACAAGTTATATATGCTTATCTCCTCTAAAAAAGGGTAAACATAGTCATCCACATAACCAAGAAGATCTAGTCAACGTGCTTTGATGCCTCCCCAGGTCCAGCTGCTAGTCTAAAGAAAACTTCAGCACCTAGACAGGATACAAGGATATGCAAAGTGTTAGGAAAATACTAAATCTCCACCCACTCACAACAATGGTTAGAAGGCATCAGACGGTACCACATAATACTTTTTGGCTGATTAATGGTAGTCGTTGATCTCAGCAGAGTATTTGTTTTTAAGAAAAAAATATTTAATTAGTACCTCCTAGTACGTTTCTTCGGGTACCTCCTGGTACCGCCAACCTTACCACTATTTGATCTTTAGGAATCAACAGTTCGTATTTTTTCCAACCACTCTATAACTATCTCTTGAGATAAGCACAAGAACAAAACAGAAAGTAGACGAGACATATGTAGAAAAGTTTCTATTTATTCCTCCAGTGACTGGGCAATGATTAGGACTTCTTCCCATTTCCTTCTGTACACCCTGTTTAACTAGCACTGAGTCCGGTTGTTTTGCAACACATCTTTGCTAGATCAAGCACTTTAAGAGAATTAATGGAATGCAAATGATTAAATGGAGTGCCTTGCTATGAACTGCTTGACCAAGCTAGACAAAGATGACGCCAAAACGCAGATCAGACTTCACCATTGTACAGCCTAAACCATACTTATGACGTGAAAAATATAGCGTAACGAAAAATATACAAAATGTAGTACAAGATTGTTGGTGCATCCTGTGGGCTCACCATCATATTGGCCAACGTACATAGAAGACTTTTGGCTGACCATTGAAGGTCCCCGGATTGCCAGTGCATCAGTGCATGAGCCAATTTATCCGGTGTTCACAGAATGTTCCTAGCTGAAAATTGAGTATCACTGATTTGGGCATTGGTTGGATCTATTCCGCCTGTGAATTTGTTCAGTGGTCAAGATTTTGGGAGGCCTATTGGCCATTAAGTGCCACCATATTGTCGGTTCAAAGGACAATTTGTCTGGTGATGTCCAGGATGGTGAGTTTCCATTTTTTTAGGTCTGGCCTTTTTTTTTTTTGCTTCCCTTAGTCTAAATGTGACCAGTATATTTGAGCGGGTCTCTCTTACTGGACGGAGAAACCATGCCACCCCATACATAGTTATGGGTGATGTGGACCACGGAATTAATCAAAATCGATCAAATCAACACAAATTTTATCTTTTATCATGGTCCTACTTTTTTTTCCAAACTCTAAATTGTTGTTTGTTCTTCATCTGCACAACAATTAGTGATGCCCTAGAAGTTGAGGGGCTTGCAAAAGCGGCTCTAATCACCCCTCCCACCTTTTCGGAGCGGCCCCTTGGATCAATATCGTATGACCCTGATTAATGTTTGCATGGTTTGCACGGAGAGGTTAGTTTACACCTAATATGTTCTCATGAATGATAACACTATATAAAATAAATAGTTTCTAATATACTTGAAATTTTCTAATATTTTTATCAGTTTTCTAGTATACTAATTTTAAGTTTTTTATAATTGATTGTTGAGCGAATGTTACATTCACGTTACTTTGCATAGTATTTGTCTGAAAAGTAAATTAAAATTTGAGTGAGGCTAGATAAGTTTTCACTTTCGTGTGGGCCTATCTTTTCATCCTCATTCTCTATACATCTTCCATCTCTCTAACCCACTTCTTTTAAGGTTCTGCATTCCTTTCATTCAATTTGACCGTCTTTGATTCCTCCCTATCCTAGATTATAGGAGCACTGATTCATTAAACTGCTAGGACCTGAACGAGCAACCCTCCAGGAACAAGTTGCCGTCACTACAATGAATGATGAAAAATTTGAAAGACAAGATGTCATGCATGTATGCAGAATAACTCCAAAAACAACAGCCTAGTACAGCCAGCAGGAAAGGTACTCCTACTTGCAATTCGTTTGCCTAAAAATGATTTGATTGGAATCAGAGATATTGGGAAAGAAACTATTTATTCCACATTCACAATATGGCTTGCATAGAAGTCCTAACAATTCATAATACTAGTACCTATTGTACAGCTACATGACATACATACAGCCACCTTCTCAGTAAATTCAAATCTATTGTTTAGACGGGCCATCCATTTGTCTGCACGAATCTTTTAGCTCATAACCTTGGCATTTTTGTTTCTTCAATGTTTTAACTGGTTGGCTATTTCCTTAAATTGAAATTCACACTGCTATTGCACCAATTTGCATCACTGGACTAGGTTCACACTGAAATCCCAAAGCCTCTTGGCCAATTCCTTGTCAGTTGCAGGAGATATTGGATCAATTGCATTGCAGTCTATAAAGTATTTGCCAGTGACTCCAGCAACCTTTGGATGCAATGCCAGATAACAAATTGTGGCTGCACCCTGCGAAAAGACCAGTGATAAGCAATGGCACGAGTTCCAATAGTTGCAAGACTCAACACACCCATTAACAATGGTTTCTAAATTTGCGTGCAATGATTGCTTAATAACATGTGATATACTGGTGTATGGTCCAACTGTTGCATGTGACCCAATTTTTCTACCCTGAAACCAGTTGGGTTAGATTCCAGAGAGTTATATATTCCCAGTGTCATTTATGCACAATAGACGATGACACGTTCAATATTCAAATTATAACACTGCATATACATTTTTTAGTCAAATAAATATGCTTACGAAGATAATAGTGCATCAACCACCTAGCTCAGTGTGTAGAGAATTGGGGAAACACCTCTCACCCAAACATGGGGGGTGACCTTTCATTATATAGGCCGTATAGGCTTGGAGTACAAGTAAACATAATGCAAGCACAAATACAACTCTAACTCTAGCACCCGCCCACAGTCGCAGGGGGATTGTCAAGAACACCTAGACTGGATCTAAAATCAGTAAACAACTGTACAGGTAGACCCTTAGTCATAATGTCAGCAAACTTCCGCGAGGAGGGAACATGAAGAACACGAACTTGGCCCAAAGCCACCTTCTCACGGACGAAGTGAATGTCAATCTCGATGTGCTTCGTTTGTCGATGATGAACAGGGTTAGCAGTCATGTAGACAGCACTGACATTGTCACAATAGACAAGCGTAGCCTTCGAGAGAGGAACATGAAGCTCCTGAAGAAGCTGACGAACCCAACAACATTCAGCCACTGCATGGGCAACACAGCTCGGTATTCGGCCTCAGCACTGGAACGGGAGACTGTGGTCTGACGCTTGGATGACCAAGAGATGAGAGTATCACCAAGGAAAACACAGTAGCCTGAGGTACAACGCCTGGAGTCAGGACAACCAGCCCAATCAGCATCTGAGTAAGCAGTAAGAGTGTCAACAGGACCAGCACCAATGTGAAGACCAGAAGAGAGGGTACCCTTCACATAGCGCAGGATGCGCTTGACAAGTGCAAAATGAGGCTCGCGAGGATCATGCATGAATAAACAGACCTGCTGAACAGCATACGCAATATCTGGACGAGTCATGGTTAGATACTGGAGAGCAACAGTTAAGCTGCGATAACTAGAGGGATCAGCAACAGAAGCACCATCTGTGACAGACATCTTGGACTTAGTGTCAACAGGAGTGGTGGTAGGGTGACATTCACTCATACCGGCACGCTGTAGAATATCCAAGGCATACTGTCGCTGAGAGAGAAATAATCCCGAGGATGAACGAGTAACTGTCATGCCCAAGAAGTGATGAAGATCACCAAGATCCGTCATAGCAAACTCACTGTGAAGCCGACCAATGATGTCTTGAAGAAGAACCGTGGAGGAAGCAGTCAGGACTATGTCGTCCACATAGAGTAGCAAATAAACAATGTGTGTGCCGGACTGATAAACAAACAGAGAGGTATCGGAAACGGAAGAAACAAAACCTAACTGTTGAATATAAGTTGCGAACCGCTGGTACCAGGCACGGGGAGCTTGCTTCAAACCATATAACGACTTCTGAAGAAGACAAACATGATCAGGATGAGCCGGATCAACAAAACCTAGTGGCTGCTGACAATACACAGTTTCGTCGAGATGACCGTGAAGAAAAGCATTCTTCACATCGAGCTGGTGAATAGGCCACTGGCGAGAAACTGCAATACTTAGAACAGCCCGAATCGTGCCAGGTTTGACAACAGGACTGAAAGTCTCATCATAATCAATCCCAGGTTGCTGAGAAAATCCACGAACGACCCAACGAGCCTTGTGACGCGCAAGAGAACCATCAGAGTGGAATTTATGCTTGTAAATCCACTTCTCAGTCACAACAATAGCACCAGGTGGACGCGGAACCAGACGCCAAGTACCATTGTCCATCAAAGCCTGAAACTCATCGGCCATGGGGGAAACACCTCTCACCCAAACATGGGGGGGTGACCTTTCATTATATAGGCCGTATAGGCTTGGAGTACAAGTAAACATAATACAAGCACAAATACAACTCTAACTCTAACACAGTGCAATGCTTACTTTAAAAGTTCACATTTGTTGGGCAATGCATTCTTTAAGGCAGGTGATATGAGCATCTATATATGCCAGGACACTCGACAACACACTCACAGAACTCTCAGGTTTAGATTGGTGATGTGAGCATCTATCTATTCTCACTAAACTATAGACAAATTTAAACTGCCAATATAATAAAATAGAACAAAGGTACTTTTGTTAAATAGAAGAAAAATATAATGTAAAATACACTTGAAGTCTTACTTAATCAACACCTTTCAATATAAATTTACCAATTGTAGATATAATACCTGAAATAAAATAATTAAGGATAAATTAAAAGAATGTTATTTGTAGCAAAAAGCAATCAACCATCCCCAAAGCTCTGTAGCTTCCAAAGTTCAATGCAACTATAGAAACAGTGGAGTGTACATTTTAGAAATGAAATAAAAAATAGCATCTTTTCTCCAGAACAGGAATCCTTGCTAATATATTGGGGGATACTTCAGCTAAAATTTCATAGAAATCATTGCTGTAACTAAAAAATATAGATGTTTTCTCAACAAATAAGTGTACATCTTCACTAGATTAACAATGAACTGCTTCTGTCTGTACAAAACAGAAAAGAGGAGAATAACTAAAACAAGTTTCCAATAAAAAAAATTATTGGGGCCTACATATTATAACTAAAGTTGAGACAAAAATGACTAGATACATAACTGTTGCAGAGTTAGGAGGATTAAATATGTTTTATTTTTATGTCACTGAATACACTAGTAGCAAAATAAATCCGAACCATGTATCAAAGCCCAGTGATGCATTATCTTGGTGGCAACTTCTCCTGGGTGAAGGGAGTTGACTACTACTTTTGCATCTTGTTCCTGCCAGGAGTAACAGATAACTGTGAGAAATAGTACCATTTCATTTATTCATAAAGCTAGTCCAAAATAAAACAATGATGTTATTTTCCATCCAGTTTTTGTGTTTCTAGAACATTGATGTTAACTCTGAACTACCAACCCAGCAGAAGAGGAATATATTCTGTTACAAACATGTAACATCCAAAGTAAACCTTTCTGTTCACATAACTATAAATCATGTATTTTAAAAATTTAGTCAGCATCAATCAGCAGACCGAGCAATGCAAATGGATCCATTCGAAGTGGAGACTTAAAAATGCAGCTACCTTCAAGTTATTAGAGAGCTCATTTGAGTGCAATATGTTGGCAGGCTTAGACTGGCCATACGCAGAGAATCCGCTATAACTGTCATTCGTCAAAGAAGAAGTTAGATTATGCTCTCATGCTTTCCATAAAAAATAATTTTCGTCAAATTAAGTTATTTAATAATTTAGATAACAAATTTATGGCAAGATGAGGCGTCTGGAGTGGTGATCCGACTCATGTCAGGAGCACCAGCCACGTGGCAAATGAACCGCTTTTCTCTAGTAGTTGCTTTTACAGAGCTAGGTCCACGCACAGGATATTTCTCTAGCTTTTTCAGCCTCCCAACAGTTGAATTACTGTGCATATACGTTGCTTTGTTGTGGACGTACCGGATCATTTTTTTGATCCGATTCATTCACCTCGGGAATGAGTCGATGTCCTCCAGTAAGAATGAATCGGTTCATTCTGTGCCAGGTGGATCGATGCACCGATTTTGCAAGGCCACTAGAGAAGCCCTGAAAGTACAAAACATTATAAAAAGGTGCAGTTTGGTTGAAGAGAAAAATACCCAGATTCATCATTGATCTTATGGAAACGGATTCCCTCCCGGTACGCAAGCTTGTAACCTTCGGAAGAAACTATCACAATCCTTCCTTCTATCTCACTCTCTTTTGCTGTAATTTTGATCTTCTCAAGTAAAAGATCAGTCAGAAGAAAATGGCCTGCATAACGGGATCAAATTGCAAGATGTAGAAATGGTGGCAGAAATTTTTGCATCAGCTAGGTTGCTGTCAGAAGATCAGTCAGAAGAAAATGTACATATATAACAATGTTGTCAATGAAAGAGACATTTTTAGCTTCAATACTACCAAAAAATTTACTTGGTGGCTTTTACAAATGTAGTTAGAATTTTTTTCTTCTTGAGAAAAATTGCAGGGACTGGAATTGTACTTTGTTCAGATAAATGGCAGCATAAGAGTGCAGGACGACAAGTGTGGCATACCAAGGTGATTTGTAGCAAAATGCATCTCAATACCATCTTCTGAAAGCTCGAAAGGTACAAACGCAATCCCTGCATTATTACTTTAGACAAAACACAGCCAAATGCAGTGCTGCATAAGTAACATCAAAGGAACTGTGTAAAACAAAACAGGTAAAGCAGAAACAGCACTGACAAAATCAACATTCTTGGGGTCTAGGTTACACTGGAACTTTTAATGACTAATGTGCATCACACAATCCTCGACTTCAATCAGCTTAGTCCAGTAAGAGGTTCATCCTGAAGGTTTAGTTATGGTCTTTTGGATTCATACTTACATCAGAATGTTCAGGGGCATGTTTACCGCATTGAAATTTTTGACGAATCTTCTCACGGATGACATGGAACTAAGGTCAAGCTCCAAGACCTCAATCTTGGCCGTAGGAATCTGTCTCACAATCTCTTCCCTAACGCAAGCACCAGAAGATGTATTCCTCACACCCATCACCACCTGGACCCCCCGCAGCGCAAGAACCCGGCATGTTTCAGTGCCAATCCCATGAGATGCACCTGACGGGTGAGAAGCATTGCCGTCAAGGAGAATTTCTTTCAATTGTAAGACACTGAATTTCAGACTGACTGCGCAATTTGAGAAGCAAAGCAAGAACGGCCTGTGATAACTGGTAGTTGACACTACCTACTGAATTGAAAATCAAGAATTAAAAAAAAAAACACCCCTAATTTCGCACTGAGTAATCAATATTTGGGGGAAATAAGAGTCATGTAGAAGAGTAAAAGTCAAGGATAAAAGGGGGGGACAGATCAAGAAAGGTCGCATTCAATCAAGGACCAGAGTTACGACTACAAGAGTAGGAGTTGACTCGGGTTGTGTGGGAGCCTGGGAGGTAAGAGCGGGCATGCAAGCGGGGTGACCTGTGACGATGGCAACGAGGCCGCTACCATCAATGCCTGCGGTGACCTCCTCGGCGGTAGACGACGGCGAGAAACCCGAGGGGCCCGCCGCTTCAGCAATCCCCACATGTTGTACGGCGGTATGAGGGATATCTACATTTTTGCCAACGGTGGCAGAGGATCTCCTATAACTTTGCCATTTTCAGCGATTTTGGCACTCGTGGCAGGCCAGGTCACCCATCCAGCGTGGCAAGGCAATGGGAAAAGACGTCCTTGCCCCTACCTTTAACCCACTGCTCCCCACCGCTCACGGGCGCTCCTCCCCTCCAGTTGCCTTTCTTTTTTCCCCTCTCTTCTCTCGTCGTCGTCTGCTCTCGTCTCCTAGGTCGACGACGCCGGAGGTCCACTGCCTCATTGCGCCATGTCTCGCCGCGCCATGGCATCAACATGTTCGCGAAGTAGCGCGCTGAGGGCATAGGAGTTGTCATCCGCGGTGGGCAAGGAGACTGGATTTCCCTTGATTCAGTGCACGAGCTATGGGTTGGCACGGGTGGTGGAGCTCAGGGCCTGGACCGAAGGCAACCACGGTCGCATCTTCTTCAAATGCCCAAGGAACATTCAAGGGGTTGGTCCAGTTTACTTGTTTGCCTTTGATTTCTTTTGCTTTCATGGCATTGGGTTTACTGGTTTTTCTTGTTTGATAGGCACATGGTGGATGTGGTTTCTTCTATTGGCAAAAGGATTATTTCCATGAGCTGGTGAAGATGAGGAAGATCTCGGTGCATCAAGACCCACTGATTGATTGGTGCGAGGACGAAGCTGTTTCAGGGCATGTTCCAGATTGCAAATTCACTAGCATTGACATAGAAGCAAAAATAGACGTCGTGATCAGGACTGTGAAGATGTTGTTCTTTGTGGTATTTGTAGGAGTAGTTGTTGGCATCATGTATGCGCTCAAGTAGATGTAAGCAAGAGTACTGCTTTTGTTGTAGTATGTTGAACCTCAATGTTTGATGAATGGCATTATGAAGCATTTCAGTGAACCTCAATGTTGACCATAACATCAATGTTTGATGATTGACATTATGAAGCATTTCAGTGAATTTGCACATTTCAGAATTTTCTCTAAGAAATAGACTACCATGCTTAAATAAGTTCATCACATACTAGATTATGATGCTTACACAACAAGTCTAGCATCAGAGGTACATAACATAACAAGTTCACCATCATTAGTCTAGCTTCAGGCATACATAACAAGTTCACCACCAGAACATAACATTCAAGTTCACCATCATACAAGTTATTGCTTAAACTAACAAAAGAGGCCTTCAAGCATTTGTCTACTTCCTTCTGGTCTTAATTGGGGTAGCCTTCTTGACCTTTGTAGCCAGTTGCTTCCTCCTGGGCTTGATTTTTTGGTTCCGCTGTGGTGGCGGCACCACCTGTAGTGGCTCAGGATCGAAAGGTGGTGTAGAAGGCACAGCTTGCATAGATTGTTCAGCTTCTAATGCCAGCCTCCTATAAGAGGCAAGAATAACATCATAAGATTTACTAATGAGCTTATGTTGACATGGCATAAGAGGCAAGAATGATCACCTTCTAGTGACTGGACCTGGACTTGGAATAGAAGAGGCTAGTTGTGCTGCTTCTCTTGCTGCTGCTGCTCTAGTTCTTGGAGTATTTGCCACTAGTGCAGGTGCAGGTTGAGGTTCAGGTGGAACTGATTCATCTTCAGGCTCAGGTGCAGGTTCAGACTCAGGTGCAACTGGGGCAGGTTCAGGCTGAGTAGGTTCATCAGCTTTGGTTTTCTTCCTCCCAACTTTGCTCTTGTTCTTTTTGCTGCTATGCTTTCTGCATAGTTTAATTGTCAAATTAAATACAGCAAAGCAAAGTGAAAGAATGAGCTTATGTTACAGCAATATTACCTTTTTTTTGTTCCAATGAGTGCACACCTCAAGCTCCCTTTCCTGTGTCCAAGTTCACCACAGGTGACACACTTAACCTGTCTAGTAACCTTTCCACTCCTCTCCAAGCATGACAAGTATCTATTCTTCTTCTGCCTTCCCACTGGTCTTGGCTTGGCAATTGGTGGCATAAGCTTGAAGCCCTTGTCTACTTGAGGCCATTGTGTTTTATCTGTGATGACTGGGACAACTCCAGCATATGCAGCTTGGAATCTCTCCACAGAGAATGCTATATCCACATACTTGGCCATCTCTGGGTTCCTTCGAGTAGTGATGACTGCTAATGTATGAGGGCAAGGTTTGCCACTGACCTGCCACTCTCTGCAGGTGCAAATGTGCTGATTAAGGTAGACAACATGCCTCCTGACTTCTTCATCTTTGTAAATCTCTGAGACCTCTGCCTGATTAGGATCCCCTTTGGTGATCCTAAGATGGCTTAACCCCTTTGATGTTGCATTGAGTTGGTGGATAACAACTGGTAGTATGAGACTGAGTGCTGTTGAGATTCTCCTCCTTTTTTCAAATAGGATGACAGTTTTCTCCCTGATAGCATCTGCAAGAGCATCTACAGGCAAGTCCTTAAACTCCTTCACCCATGCATTCCAAGACTCTGCCAAGTTGTTGTTGATGTACTCACACTTGATATCTGGTGAGAACTTGCTTCTAGTCCATAGCAGACTGTGATGCTCAATGAGCCATTTCTTTATGTCATCTGCATTGTTGGTCACCTTCTCCAGGAGGTACTGGTGTTTTGCTGGAATGTATGCTCTGGCTGCAGGCCACATGTACTTTGCATTAGCTCTGCCATGAAAATTTTTCTTCATATTGTCCATCAGATGCTTCATGCATTCCCTGTGTTCTGCAAATGGGAAAACTAACTTGACAGCTTCTATCAACCCTTTACATGCATCTGTACACACTGCCAAACTCTGAAATGGTCCTATTGCACTGCTTAGTTGCTGCATAAACCATGTCCAGTTCTCCTTTGACTCTGAATCAAAAAGGCCAAATGCCAAAGGAAACATCCAATTGTGCCCATCTATTGCATTGGCAGCTGGCATATGGCCATTCCACTGCCCATTAAGGTAAGTGGAATCAATGCTGATATAAGGCCTACCACCACTTTTGAATCCATCAATACATGCTTTGAATGCATCAATACATGCTTTGAATGCACAAAAAAACCTATTGAAATGAATCTGACCATCTATGGAAACAGTGTCTATCTCTACTACACTGCCTGGATCTCTCATCTCAACTTCTGCCTTGAACCTATACAACCAATCAAATGAATCACTCTAATTACCAAACAATTTGTCAGAACCTCTCACCCTTCCATAAAATGCAGTTTGGTAGGCTATTTTGATTTCGTACTTGTTCTCTAACTCCTCCTTCAGTTCCTTTGCCCCCATACTAGGCTTCCTCTTGAGGAATGGAATAGCTCTCTCAGCAACCCAAGCTTGTGATGCCATCCTGCCCAACACTCTGCTCTGGGATGCACACTTAGGCTGGCCACCAGGCTCTGAATCAGTGTTTATTTGCACCTGAAAAGGATAGGAATCAAATAAATACACAATAATACAAATGTTGAACTGAAACAATAATGCATAAGTACCCTGACACTGCTATCAGCTTGGGTCCTAGCTCTTATTTTCCAAGGACAGCCCATTGCACTGCAACATCCCCTAAACCTGGTCTTGTCTGACTTCTCTGTGCACAGCTCAAATTCATTCACAATAGCATACTGCCTTACTGCTAGCCTAAACTCCCTCATGGATGGGTAAAGTGTACCCACTCTCATATCTGGGTTGTCCCTATCCCATTCAATAATGGGTTCATTATGATCATTGTCATCAATTGGGATCCCAGCATCATCCATCTATTGTTGTAGTTCTTCTGGAATGACTGGAATTGGTACACCTTCCTCATCTGCCTGCTTGAACCCATAAGCCTCACACACTGCCTCCTCATCTGCCAAGCCAGTAGCATCTCCATCTTGATCAACCTCTGGTACAATCAATAAAGTGCTCCAATCAACTGCATACTCCTCCTCAACAACTGGTTGTTCATGAGTGGTAGAAGTGTCTCCCACAGCTTCTGATTGCTGATCATGTGTAACACTAGATGTGCCAGAACTACCAAATGTACCTTTATCCACAACCTCACACAACATGTATAGCATTTTCACATCACCCTTTGACTGAACCAAACAAACAAACTGATCATTTCGGCTGACCTTCCACTCTGAGCCACTTTCTTTGTCCATTGCCCAAACATTAATCCGTTGGCTAGGTCCCCATATAATCTTGCTTGCCATGTCCTCAACAAACCTATCCAGATTGTAGCTCAGTGCAGCATCAAACCATAGCACATGCATCTGCTCTGGGATATCAACAACTTTAATTGCATTACCAGCATCAAACCATATTCCAGATTGGCCGTATAAGCGGCCGATTTAACAACAACTTTAATTGCATTACCAGGATCGATCCTGGCATATCAACAACGAAAATGCAAAGATACCGGAGTTAGGCCAGAACCAACTCCACAAACAGCCTTCAGATGAAGGGCAATCAACAACAAAAATACAAAGATATCACCACTTACCAAGGAGGGCAATCACCGGATGCCATTTTGACTCCTCCAAATCACGGTCCCCCAAATCACATCTACTTCCTACAAAAAACACATCTATGCACATTAGTTCCAGCACCGCTATATTATCCTAAACCCTAGCATAAATCGAACCATAACCCTAGCCTACACCGTGTGATGAAATGCATAAGTGGAAGGGATGGGGTCGTCCGTGCTCTCACCTTTGATCCGTCGCGAACAATGGTGGTCTCGATGGCGGCGACGGCGGCGGCGGGAGGAGGTGGTGAGCAGCGAGCGAGCAGAGCAGACAGCGCGAGACAGAGCAACTGGAGCGGAGCGAGGAGGCGTCGGTGGGTTAAACGATAAGGCAGGGGCAAGGACGTCTCTTCCCATTGCCTTGCCACGCTGGATGGGTGACCTGGCCTGCCACGAGTGCCAAAATCGCTGAAAATGGCAAAGTTATAGGAGATCCTCTCCCACCGTTGGCAAAAATGTAGATGCCCCCCTAAAGTTGGCAATAAGGGAGTTGCCCTGCAGAGCAATGGCAAAAAGTTAAATATCCTACGGTATGAGATCAGATTCCAAAGTTCCAACAGCAAACTCGAACTTCTAGAGTTGACGCCTTGACGGCATTGACCTAAAGTGCTTAAGACAATGATTTTTTTTAGCACAGCTTAAGACAATGATTGCCCAATGTAAACTACGGGTTGACACGTTTTGTCTATCCGTAAGTATTTTAGTTACGACTAGAAAATGCCATGTTGTTGCCGAGAGGCCCGTCAAAAGTATAAATATGGTGCTTATAAAGTTTTTTTATATATATGTTTAGTCAAGTATTTTAATTTGATTGCAAAAAGTCTAGTTAACCCTCTCACCTATGGGGCACATCACCCCCAATCCATAAAACTGACTCTTTTACCCCCTTAAACTTTTCAAAACCAGGCAAATCACCTTGAAGCGGTTTTAGACTGTGGTTTGCTAGTTTGTCTTTTTATTTCTTTTTTTTGTTTTTTCGGCGAAATGCTTTAATACATTTTTTACATCTATAAATCAATTGTAGAAAATCACATATCTAAGCCTACAGTAAAAAAATATTTTAAAGTATACCAACAAAAATATTTTCTATTTTATAATTTTTCTGTGATTTATTATGATTTTTAAAGATTGTTAGCAAAAAAACAACCATCATTATTGGCAAACTATCCTCCAAAATCACTTTAGGGGGTGATTTGCCCGGCTTTAGAAAGTTTAGGGGGTAAAAGAGCCAGTTTCAAAGGTTGATGGTGATGTGTTCCACCCCTCATAGGTACGGGGTTAAGTAGACTTTTTCCAATTTTATTTGGATTTTTAAATGTATGTGCAGAGGTGGATCGTTGAAATATGTCTATGGATCGTCCATATGTTCATATCGAGAAAAAATCTACTTAACCCCCTCGCCTATGGGGGCACATCACCCCAAATCCATGAAATTGGCTCTTTTACCCTTTGAATGTTTCAAAACCGGGCAATTCACCCTGAAGCGGTTTTAGACAATGGTTTCCTACGGTAACGACAGTTTGCCTTTCTATTTCTTTTTTCGGCTGAATGCTTTAATGCATTTTTTACATCTATAAATTAATTATAGAAAATCATATATATATATATAAAGCTATAGTAAAAAATATTCTGAAGTATACCAACAAAAAAGATTTTCTATTTTACGATTTTTTGGTGATTTATTATGATTTTTCAATTTTAGCAAAAAGTAAAAAAAGAAAAAAGACAATTATCGTTACTGTAGCAAACCGCCATCCAAAACCACTTTAGGAGTGATTTGCCCGGTTTTAGAAAGTTCAATGGGTAAAAGAGCTAGTTTCATAGGTTTGATGAGGACATCACTTCTACGGATATACACGAGCCTTCACCGCTGGACACCCAAACTATTGAAGGTCCAATTACAAGAGCTCCTGTGAGACAATTAAATTTAGAGGTGAGCTCGCTCCAAAATGTTCCTATTAATAGTTTTGAGAATGTTTTACTACCTATGGTTTATAATGTGATTAGGAACCAAGAAGAAGGTCAACAAACACATGGAGGAAGGCTTGGAGGCATGGAGGACCAGCGAGGGCCGGCCATGCTACGTGGAGGCCCAGTACAACTCGAGTTCGAGTCCACCTCGGAGTCCAGGAGCTGCCTTCGGTAAAACGGACGCCCAGGCCACATACGGAGTCCAATTTCGACGATCCACATATGGTTGGAAACAAGATTTCATTGAGCTTCCAATGGCTTTGGTTTGAGGGCCAAATTCGTCTGGAGTCGTCGGGAATCATCCAAACAAGGTGACGTCCAGAATCTCTCCCGGTCTGCGTCACCGTCTTTTGGCCTTTAGGTCTTGTATCATCGTCGAGCCCATTAGGGGGCGCGTCCAGGGGTCGAGCACGACCCTAGACTCTATTTTACAGCAGCCGCTGCCACCATTAGGGTTTGGGTTTTGTTTTAGATTAATATGTCTTTGAACAGTCGCCATCTCCGGTTTATAGAACCCCAACTTGTGTGCTTAATCATTCATCCGCAGATTGTCACCAATATTGAGAGCTGCGTTCTTTCATGTTATTTCTTGTGTTCTTCGTTTCTCTTGCAGGGATTAGCCTTCTTGGCGAGGTCAACCGGGTTGTGACACGGTTGATAACCAGAGGAGTCGTGGTGCTAAGATTGCAGGGTTCGAGTTGTTGACTTGAAGCCGGATCGGTGTGTTTCACTCCGCCCAAAACGAGAGTTATCCTTACCTGACGGAAGATCGACCACCCAGGTTCTATCATGGTTAAGTAGACTTTTTCGAATTTTATTTCGATTTTTAAATGTATGTGCGCAAGGTGTGGATCGTTGAAATATGTCTATGGATCATCCATATGATCGTAGCGAGAAAGTTTGTATATAGTATCCATCATAGATGTCAGTGATGTGATCAATGCAGCGTGTAAATGTGAGACATGATTTAACGCACCGATGCATATTAAAGGCATTGGTTTCACGTAAGTCTTCGACATTTTATGTGGATTTGTTGTTCATAGAGAGCAGGTTAATTTCACCAGGGTTCATCAGTTTTAGGTGAAAATAACATAAGCAGAGTGCGATTTGATTTTTATCAAAGTATGATGGGCTCCATGGTGGTGTAACACCATATATTATAGCAACATGGAGGTTAACAAAAAACAAATAAAAACATTAAGTATAGGAATTAATAAAAATTTTGGCAGAGTTTTCTTTGTAAATAATGTCATTCGTAGGCGAACAAGTTAGCACAAAATCAGTATAGGCTATCCCCAAAGACCCCTGCGTGTTTTAATGAACAAATAAACAACCGGGTCCAAAGGTTAGGTAAAGTCTAAATTATGAGCGGTGATGTGTGCGCCCTCAAAATAATACTGCTACTCCTTTTCCACGCATACATCGGGCATCAGGTACCTAAAAACCAAATAGAAAACAATTGTGAGTGAAAACACTCACCAAGTACATTAAAAAGCTGGAATAACGAATATAACATAACAAAAGACAAGAACAATGACAATGGTCCTAAAGAACCAATAAAATAGAATAGCATTTCTTCTCAACTGACAACACTTGAATACATCTTTAGCATCTACCGATAAAGCCAAGCAAGTAGGGCGAACACTTACAGGAACTTTAATATAAGAACCAAATTGCATATTCGGAATAACCAGAACTTGAATAGTATGTAAAAGGATTACTTTCTTGAAACAGTAAATCTTAAGGGTAAGTATAAGAACCAAGGCACATCCGGACTATGAACTTAATTGAAAATGAAAGTCTGAACCTTAAAATACGAAGGAGAAATGCATTAATCATTTGAATAGTGGGAAATCTGAATATGAAATCACACGCCACAAGAACGGACAAGAATATATATGAACAAAGCGACATAAATCATCACACAAGCTCGTCATGCACTTACTTTAATCTTGGCGAGATCCTAGCGCCTCACGCTTGATTCTAGAACTTTCCAAGCTTGTGGAACAAAATGGCACTAAGAGCTAGTTCCAGTTACATGACCAAAAATTACTACAAACCAACTCCTCCATCAAATCTAGTATGGGTTATCCTGAAATCTGACTAAACAGTTGATATCATTGTTTTTAACATGTCTTTTAATTACATTAACCAAATAAATAAAATGAATTCATCTCTGATGGAAACTGTGTAGTTGCTGTAGCAGTACAGCAAGCATTATTACACCACCTATCAACAAATCTACCTGGTACCATGATCTTGTTGTAAATTAAAGAGGTCGACTTTTATGCAACAGATCAAATTGATCATTAGTCGATACATGTAAACATACATCACTACCGGTTCCAGCTCGTTTGCTGTGTGTTTGCCGTAGGTTTCTCACTGTTGCTTTGCCGAGAGCATCGCCGCTTCCACACAATCAATTGTATACCGTGCGCACATATGGCCCTCGGCAGGGGCGGATACGGGCCTAGGGCCACTAGGGCCATGGCCCTAGGCGTGGCCCAAAATTCTTTTATACCTCTCTCACTTTTTCCATGGCCCATGAGTATTTTGTCAGGAAAGGCCCCTGTCGTGCGAGCACAGCAGCCCACGAAACCCGTCCACATCCTCTATTTGCTTCCTAGCCCACGAACCTCGTTGAAATCCTCCACACACGACCAGCCCATGAACCTTGCCTCTTCCTCCCATCACGGCGTTGCGCATCCCGCCCCTCGTCCACTGCCGCCCATCTCCTCTCCGCCCGCTGGCGGCCTAGCGCGGCGGAGGCAGTGCCAGCAGGTGCCGAGGGCCCTTCCCTCTCCGGATCCCACTGATCCCAGCGCCCCAACAGCCAGACGCTCGGATGGCCGGATCGAGAAGCGGGAGCCACGGCAAGACACTCCTCCCCTTTCTTAGATTCTCTGTTTTCTTTTTGTTTTTGTGATTCTGTCACATATCCGTTTCTTGGATCCTCTCTCACCTGTTTATGCTTGTCGATCTGCAATATAAGGAGTGATACCAGGCATTGTTGTTGGCTTGATGTTCTTCGTGATTGGGAGGGTCTTGTTGCCTGGCTTTGCTCATGGTCATGGAGATGAAATACAGATGCATAGGAGATGCAGCACTCAAAACAAACTGGTTTAGGACACTATAAAGTCATATTACAAAACAAGGTGACTTTATTCTTCTAGAGTCATCCGGGACCAACTGATGCTCTAGGGCTTCTGGTTCTCCTCCTCGCCTTCCTGCTGTGGAGCATCCTCTGGAAAGCATAAAGGGAAGAACCCTGAGTACGAAGGTACTCAGCAAGGCTTACCCGCCTTACCCAAGAAAAGACTCAAGAAAATATGATTTAGGCCTTTGAGTGGATGTTTTGCTGACTCAACTCTTTTGCGAAAAAGCTTACTAATGGTTGGTCCTTATTTGGCAATTTTTAACTCAATTGAGTAGTTACCAATCCAACTAAGTTTCAAGTACTTTTTCATACATGTGATGCTAGGCTCAAACAACATTTTAGAATCAACCACGTATATTGTTTAACTTGTTTCCTCTACGATGTTTAACACCTTATCAAGTGCACTCATAACCAAGAGTTGTGGCGATCCGGACCAATTTACATCCTACAGGAGATACCTAGCCCCCAGTTACGTACAACTGCGTCGGCTGCACGCAACAACCTTTCGATCAGCTGGGCCAAAGATATGGCGGACCACTCCGAAATTATTCCAAGTTAAGTACCCCTGGACCGCTAATCAAGCCGTCAGGCACTTAATCCGGAATAAGCTGGAGCGCCGTCGGATTAAACCCGATTTAACCACGTATTTTCTCGATCGAAACGACACGCGCGCCCACACGAAGGTGAGTTCCAGAGATTACAACATCCCACAAATTCATCATACATAAATAGTATCATAAAGTTATTATAAACATAGTTTGAAATTTAAATCAGAGTATCAAGTTCATTGCAGCGGAATAAATAGTTCATTGCAGCGGAAAAGTAAACTAGCAACGATACGTAGTAACACCATGATGAAGCCTGCCACGGTGCTACTCCTCCCGTTCCTCGGCAGAGGACGGAACCCACTCAATGTGCCATCCAGGGGGAACCTGGGTAGGCCAAGTGATGGCATCGACTGCCACATCCATCACCGTACCTGTAATAAAAGCCAAAAGCAAGGCTGAGTATACTAATACTCAGCAAGGCTTACCCGTCGGGTGAAAACTACATCACCGACATCTAGACATGAGAGGCTTTTGGCTGGTGGGTTTGTTTGCCAAAAAGCAACTAAGAGTAGATCCTTGCTTTCATGGTTTTAGCATCATATTCTAGTAGATTTAACCATTCTAGATTAGCATCCTCTCTAAGTATACAAGTGGTGCAATACAATTTAACTCATACAACATGTTCATCATTCTCATAGTTCCACTTGTTACTCAATGCAGCACAGCGGTCAAGCAGTCTCATTAACCGCGAGAAGCGGACAATTCGAACCGAATTTTGCTACCTGGCCAGGGGAAACCCAACACACACGGACAATGCTTGCTATAAAAGGTACAAGCACTTCCCAACCTTTCCCATCGATCCACAATTCGGAACCGGGTCCACTTCCTTAGGATAAAGGTTTACTGCTTCACTCACAGCATCACGCATATATCCACAAGTGTACGGCAGGGGAAACAAAAGTTTCCAAGGAGAGATGGCTATCGGCCCTAGCTGCTTCAATCTGGTACCGGGCTTACCGATTCCCATATATCGGCATGCATGTGGTACGTTCAAAAACTTGACACACAGAACCACACGTTTCGACCTTAGATCAATTATCATACACGGACGGGAGATCTACATCTACCATCCCGCCCGTCCATCCTTATGATTCCAACATAAGTAAAGACAAGCAACTCCTATGTCTCGCGAGTGACAGGAAATCACTCGACTTGTAACGGACCCTAAGCAATGCCCTATCGATGCTTTCATACTAGTGATGCAAATCATAGGTACTAGAATCATGCAACTAAGGTATTCAATCAACTCCTGGAAACGTAAATGCACAAGCATAGGTGATTCATAGATGCATAAACTTTCAAAGTTAGGTTATGCTCCGAGGCTTGCCTTCTTGCGCTAGCTGAGTGTTAGCCTCCGGGCTGACTGCTACTTCGTTGGCACCTCCCTCCGGGATTCCTTCTTCGTCGGCGGGGATGAGATGATAGATGCCGTCCGCAATAGAGCCTTCTACATGAGATGCATAACTTTATAGTGGCTGTTTAAGTGGTCTAAAACCAAGGCCTTGAAGGCCATATTCACCTAGACATGCTAGTGTACTACTTTCTCCTTCACAAAATTAGAGGAGGGGTGTGGAAAAATTTACGTATCTTATGATGGTGATTGTGTACATATATAAAGGAATTCTATTTATTATTTGAAGCTTCGGGTGCTGTTCTGGACTTTTAGACTTCCCATGTTTTCATTTTAATTAATTATCAAAATGGTCTATTTCCCTTTTTATAACTCAATTCTACCCTAGTTTCTTCTCATTTTTGTTTCTCAGTTTCTGTTCATCCTTTTTATCTACAAACTTTATGACAGCTACTGGAGTATAAGAGTTAGGCTCACTCCAAAATTTAGCTAAAACTGAGCTACACATAATTTATTAAAAATAGTATAAACTGCTGCTTAAAGAAACAAGATAAATTCATATAAAATCGAAAATACTTCCAAATCAGATAATTTTCCTACCAGAGCTAGTCCTGAGTGTAAGGAGAGCTCTGGCCAAGTGGTGGCTCAAAATAACCTTTGGACAGTCCTCAAAAATTTTCTATCCGAAAACACATATCTATTTATTTGCTAGTCTAAACAGGGCAAAAATTAAGTTTTGCATTTTTAATAGATGTGCTGACAAGTTCTTAGGTCTCTGGAGAAAAATAGTGATTTTTAGCTGCATGGATTATTTTTGATAATTTCAGGGCTGCAATAAGACAGGAATCATAAATTAATTCATAACTTAAGCTACATTCCATATTTTTAGGTCCCCTTTGGACAAAGGCGTCCAAAGTCACTACAAACAACATATCCAAAGCTCAGGCCTAGCGGAGCTCTGGATTTAAAATGGTGCACAAGTTTCTAAATTCACAGTTTGAAGTTTAATTCAAAAACGGTTCACCAAAAGTACATACATGCCAACATGAGATTGGAGTTTACAATCCCACGAGTCCAGGGAGTATTTTTGTGTATTTTTCTGATTTTTATACGGTTTTTGGTGGATTTTACAAGATTTCGGGAAAAAGGTTTAAACCTTAAGAATCTTTTTACGCGCCGGCCCTTGAAACTTTTGAAAATTCACGAACAGGTCCCTGCCTTTTTCACTGGGAACCCTGGAAAAAGGAAGAAGACGAACTTAGGTCCTCGGCTCGTCGCCGGAGTTGCACCGGCCAAACGACGGCGAGAGAGGGTCGGGGAAGTGGGGGAAAAGGACCAGTGGCTCACCACGAGTCGGTTGGTGGCGGTTGGGAGGCCGGGGGAAGCTCGGAGTTCGCCGGCGACGTGCGGTGGCGGTGCGGCCGCCGCGGGCTCGATTCCGGCGAGGGTGGTGGATCTTGCCGGGGTTGGAGGGGTCCTTGAGCACCAGTGGGACTCAGCGAAGCTAGTGGAAGGCTCGGTTGACCTCGGGGTGGGCTCGAAGTAGGGGCTCGACGTGCGCGTGCTCCGGCGGCGGGAAATGCGGATTTGGGGGAAAATCCGATTTCTCGCCGGAGAGTTGGGGAGAGCTCGCGAGAAGTGGGGGAAATGGGAGCTACGGAAGTGGTCTAGCTCTATGCGCGAGGAATTTGGGAATGGTGGAGGGACGAGGGCGGATTTCGCTCGGGATTCAAGCTTGGTCCGCGCGGCCTGAGGTTGAAGACGACGGACTTGAGCGCGGGGAGGAGAAATGGCAGCGCTGAGGACTGAGGGGAAGTGGTGAGGGGCTCGGTGGAGTGCTTTGGCATGCTACAGAGCAATGAGTAGCCTCGGGAGCACGCGTGAGGGGAGAAGGTCGACGTGACGTGCCATTGATGCGCGCCGAGCTCGAACAGAGCGCGCGCGAGGGTTGGGCAAAGGGGATTGTCGCGTGAGGGAGTGGGATACGCTGCAGAGGAGCCTTGGCGCGTAGCGGGGAGGGAATCACCACGGCGCGGCTCTGCGCGACGCGCGCGAGCGCGCGGCCAACGGCGGCGCTCCGCCCGCCATGATGGCGCTCGCGCGGCGCGAGGCAAAGCGGCCTGTCGAGCGCGACGTGATGGCTCGGGAGGGGCTGGACAAACGCCACCTGCCGCCGTGGCTCGGCCGGCCCGGCGCGGCCTCCGCCGCACGCCGGCCACGTGGCGGCCGTGCCCCGGCCAGAGCAGAGTGCGCCAGGGGGCGAGCTGGCAGCCCCGTGGAGCTCCTTTTCCCCTTTCGAATTTTCTCCAATAATTTGAACTGAACTTTGAAAAGTGTAAAAATAAAAGTTGGAGTTTGAGAGGTGGGACACAACTTTCTTTTTGCGGTGAACCTGAAATTTCAAATTTTTCGAGCTCAAACAACCCAATTTCAAAAAGGTGTTCAAGACTGTTTTTCGAGTTTTTGAGGGGCTAAACTGCAAATTTTTCAAAAGTTCCAAACAGTCACTAGGCCTTATTTGTGATGACAAACAAATTTTATTTTTGGAGTTTTTCAAGTTTAGTACAAAATTCATTAGATTTCAGTTGGGTGTCAAATGGCCTTTGTTTTTGAATTTCAATTTGAATTTTTGATAAATTTTTGAATTCTACACCATTGTTCCCCCTTTGTACTTGTTTTAATGGTACTTCCAATACTTTTACATCAGAGATGTCACAGCCTACCCCTCTTAAAAGGAATCTCGTCTCGAGATTCGATTAGAGTTAGGAACAAGGTGGGAAAAAGGTACCTTGGTCTAAGAAAAGACGTTGGGGAAGTTCTTCTTAAGGTAGTCCTCGGTTTCCCACGTGGCTTCATCCTCAGAGTGATGACTCTACTGAATTTTGTACATTTTAACTCCTTTCCTTCGTGTTTGTCTCTCTTTCTCATCAAGGATCTTAATGGGATGCTCATCATAGGAGAGATCCGGTTCAACCGAGAGTTCTTCTTGTTCAACAACTTCGTTCGGAACACGAAGACACTTCTTGAGTTGGGAAACATGGAATACATCGTGCACAGCGGAGAGCTTCTCGGGAAGCTTCACACGGTAGGCTAACGGTCCACATTGTTGAGTGATTTCATATGGGCCGATGTAGCGAGGTGCAAGTTTTCCTTTTAATCCAAACCTTTGCACACCCTTGGTCGGGGAGACCTTGAGATATACGTGATCGCCGGCTTCGAATTGAAGTGGCTTCCTCCGTTGATCAAAGTAACTCTTTTGCCGTGACTGTGCGGTTCTCAAATTTTCACGGATGATCCTAACCTTTTCTTCCGCTTCTTTTACGAGGTCAGGGCCATAGGTATACCTCTCGCCTGCCTGGGACCAACACAATGGGGTCCGACATCTTCTACCATACAGGGCTTCGAAAGGTGCCATTTTAAGGCTTGCTTGGTAGCTGTTGTCATAGGAGAACTCTGCCAGAGATAAGCATTTCTCCCAATTCTTCCCGTAATGGATAACACAAGCTCGAAGCATATCCTCAAGTATTTGATTTACCCTTTCCGTCTGCCCATCGGTTTGAGGGTGATATGCTGAACTAGGGATCAGTTTTGTGCCTAGGGATAGTTGCAATTGTTCCCAAAAGCGTGCCACGAATTGAGTACCACGATCTGAAATTATCATCTTGGGTACCCCATGTAGACAAACGACCCGTTCCAAATAAATCTCAGCGTACTTCTTAGCGGTATAAGCGGTATTGACCGGAATAAAATGTGCGGTCTTGGTAAGGCGGTCCACAATTACCCAAATGGAGTCATGCCCCTGAGGGGTTCTGGGAAGTCCAACAATGAAGTCCATGCTTATATCTTCCCACTTCCATGAGGGAATAGGTAGAGGTTGAAGCGTGCCTGCTACCTTCAAGTGGCTAGCCTTAACCCGCTGACACGTGTCACATTGCGACACATACGTGGCAATTTCTCGCTTCATCCTAGTCCACCAAAAGTTTTGTTTCAAATCTTGGTACATTTTGGTGCTACCGGGATGGATAGAAAATTTAGAGAGATGGGCCTCATCCATAATCCTCCTCCGGACTTCAGTGTTTTTGGGCACCACTATGCGATGTCCAACCCACATCACTCCCTGCCCATCTAGCCGGAAACATTTGTATTTTTCCTTGACATTCTCCTTTGTCAATTTCCTTTTAAGGATTTTAATCTTTGCGTCATTTAATTGGGCTTCGACGATCTGATCATGCAAGGTTGGTTCAACAGAGATATGGTTGAAGTACCCGTGTGGAACAATCTCTAAGTTGAGCTTTGCCATTTCATGGCACAAGGTGTCAGCGTAGGACTCCACAGAAAGGCAATGACAATGAGCCTTGCGGCTTAGTGCATCCGCAACCATATTAGCCTTGCCGGGGTGATAATGCACACTGAGGTCATAGTCCTTCGCTAACTCCAACCATCTTCGCTGCCTCATATTCAAATGTGCCTGAGTGAAGACATATTTGAGACTCTTGTGGCCGGTGTATATGTTGCATGGAACACCCATCAGATAGTGTCTCCACATCTTGAGAGCATAAATAACCGCTGCTAACTCAAGATCATGCGTAGGGTAGTTTTGCTCATGAGGCTGAAGTGCTCGAGAAGCATAAGCAATGACTCGGTTCTCTTGCATGAGGACACAGCCAAGTCCGGTGCCTGAAGCATCGCAATAGACATCATAGGGCTTGGTGCAATCGGGTTGAGCTAAAACTGGGGCTGAAGTTAAATGTTTTCTCAAAGTGTGGAAAGCTTCATCACATTTGTCATTCCACTAAAATTTGACTCCCTTCTTTAAGAGTTCGGTCATGGGTTTCGCAATCCGAGAGAAGTCCGGAATGAAACGGCGATAATAACCGGCTAAACCCAGAAAGCTCCGAATCTCATGGACAGAGGTAGGTGGTTGTCAATTCAGCACCTCTTGCACCTTGGTTGGATCCACAGATATACCATCCTTGGAAACCGTGTGACCTAAGAATTTCACACTCTCTAGCCAGAATTCACATTTTGAGAACTTGGCGTAGAGTTGGTGGTCTCTCAATCTTTGAAGAATAATGCGAAGGTGCTCGGCATGCTCTTCCTCATTCTTGGAATATATAAGAATGTCGTCAATGAAAACCACCACGAACTTGTCTAGCTCAGACATGAAAACCAAATTCATGAGATACATGAAGTAGGCTGGGGCATTGGTGAGTCCAAATGACATGACCAAGAATTCATAAAGTCCGTAACGAGTAGAAAAGGCAGTCTTTGGAATGTCACAAGGTCGGATCTTTATTTGGTGACAGCTAGAGCGAAGATCAATCTTGGAGAACACTCTGGTGCCAGCTAGTTGGTCAAACAAGACATCAATACGGGGGAGTGGGTACTTGTTTTTAATAGTCACCGCATTGAGAGGCCGATAGTCGATACACAACCTCAAAGAATGGTCCTTCTTCTTCACAAAGATAGCTGGACATCCCCAAGGTGACACACTAGGACGAATGAAACCCTTGTCTAGCAGTTCTTGGAGTTGAATTTTTAATTCGGCCAATTCATTGGGTGGCATTCTATATGGTCTCTTTGATATAGGTGCCATGCCAGGTTGGAGTTCAATCACAAATTCAATGTCCCTATCCGGCGGCATCCCAGGTAAGTCATCCGGAAAAACATCGGCATACTCACATACCATCGGAATGTCCTTTAGTTGCATTTCTACCATTGTATAAGCACACGCATTTCCGCAATTCCGTTGTGGCAGATATAGCACACTAGGGCCATGCGTAGGCAAGTTTATTTCAACAACTCGTTCCGCAACATCTAGCACAACCTTATGTTGAGTCATCCAATTGGCCCCTAAAAGAATGTCAATTCCTTTCATACCAAGCAGAATTAAATCAGTAGGAAATATTTTACTTCCCAGCCTGATTGGCACTCTTCGGGTGACTTGGTTGGATGCTATTTTACCTCCCGCAGTTGATATCACATATGATGATTTGGTATGGTAAGATTTTAACCCACATTTTGCATGAAATCTTATGCTTATAAAACTATGTGTTGCCCCGGAATCAAACAATATCACAGCAGGTTGATTTTGGAAGGAAAGGTACCAGTCATATCTGGGGCTCCCTCAGGTAGGTCGGCCAAGGTGGTGTAGTTAAGCCTTCCTTGTCGGACCTGCACACGCTGCTGCTGTTTGCCCTTGCTTTGCTGATTTCCCCTGCGCTGGTTTTGTTGCTTGTTCTGTGGGCAGTCCTTAATGAAGTGACTGTTGCTGCCACACTTGAAGCACTGATAGCCGGCTCCTGGGCAAGCTGGCTGTGGTGCGTTCTACCTTGGCGCCGGTTGCTGCTACGGCGGTGGAGGGAAACGGGGCGCACTTGGCTGTGGTGGCCTAGCAACCCATCTTCCTCCCTGAGGTGCCCTTGACTGCCCTTGCGGTGCAGCCGGGGGAACCAGGCGGAACCTCTGCGGCTGCGCGCTCGAGGGACCAGCGGGAGCTTTCCTCTTCTTCTTCGCCTTGTGTACTATGTTGGTGTCTTCTTGGGCGATGGCGATGTTCCCAAGCTCGCCATACGTGGCAGCTCGGGTGGTGGTAAGTTGGGCCTTTAGCTTGGTGTTGAGGCCACGTCGGAACCTCTCCATTTTCTTCTCATCAGAGTCGGCGTGATGACCCACGTATGGGCACAGACCATTGAAGGCCTGGACGTATTGGAGCACCATGCGGGTACCCTGGGTCAGCGCCAGAAACTCATTCAATTTCCGCTCTACCAAGCCGGCAGGAATATGGTGAGCCTTGAAAGCAGTTTTGAACTCTTCCCACTCAATCACGTGACCCTCCTGCTGCAGGGCCAAGTAATTCTCCCACCATAGGAGAGCCGTGCCGCGGAGCTGCTGCGCCGCGAAAACTACCTTGCGGTTGGAAGTGCAAGGCGTGGCCAAGATAGAGAACTTGGATTCGATAGCTCGAATCCACGCATCGGCCTCCAGGGGCTCTTCGGCTCTTGAGAACACCGGCGGGTGTGTAGCCAGGAAATCCTCATACCGGGCCACTTGAGGCTGAGGGGCCCGTTGATCTCCCTGTTGTTGCATCTGCTGCTGCATCATTTGTTGCTGATGCTGCAGGTTCCGTAGGATTTCCGTTTGCGTAGCATACAACTGCTGCCATGTCGGAGGTTGCTGGGGTGGCGGAGGTGGTGGCGGCTGTTGCTGCCCCTCAGGCCCTTGCTGGTTAGCATTGGAGCCACTAGCGTCATGACCGCTGCGGGTGATTGCCATCTGCAGTAGGTACTCGTATTAGCCACATTTCATAAGCTTGCATAACGATGACAAGATAGAACGTGGCAATGTAATGAAGTTTACTGCGTGGAATGACATATCACAAGCAGTTCGGAAGAAAAATTCATATCTCCCAACAGGAAGCAAGTCAAATGCTCTAATTCGGTCAGTAGTTCGAAAATTTCATACTCTAAAACTTTCGTGTTTGGCTCCGAATCAAATTCGGGCTGGAACTAAGCCGAAAAATTCAATCTTTAGCTCTCTGCGTTTGCTGTTTTACGGCACACCGAGCTGTAGTGTTTTGGTTGCCATTTTTATTTCGCTTAACCAATAGGGTTGAAATTTGGTGAACATTTCGTTTGACAAATTCCAAACAACTTTGTAGTTTACATCACAGCCCAGAAATGAATGGAAAGCCCATCAATAATTAAAACAAAGTTAGCTGCAGAATGTTTTCCACACAGCCATTACAACCTTCATCAAGTTTTGGTTCACACAACCCCATCATTAAATTACATTGTCTCAAAAGATTAAAGGGGAGCTCAACTCCATCTAGCCTATTACAACATTAAGCCAAAATTTAGGCTATGCGGAGGAGTAATCTTGCTACTACCACTTCTAGAAATCATCTAGGTTGTTAGCGGTAGCCTCGCTGCCCATAGGTGATGGTGGAGCTGGAAGGGGCGGCATGTCATCTTCGGTATCCATGTCGGAATCAGGGGCCTCTCCTTCCCCATGCTCTCCTTCCTGCTCAAGAAGGTGCTGAGCATCATGGGCGGCTAACATGGCATTGGCATGCTCCAAAGTACGGTGCACCTCCTCAAGCTCTTCTCTTGTTTGGGCTAGCTCGTTTTGGACATTGTTGTGCACGATGTGGAGGTCAGACAATTGCCTTTCCAAATCAGCAATCATAGCGTCTCTGGTGCTCACCTCAATGGACAAGGAGGTTCTCTCAACCCCAATGTCACGGGCACGGGCAGACATGTCCATAGCAAGGTTGAGCATCTCGCTCTGTGACCGTCCTAAAAGTGCCTGCAAGCGGTGGTAGGCTCAGATCCATCTCATCATAAGTGCAGCTGCAGCGACGGGATTCTCCGCCATCCTCAAAGGGGAGCTAAGATAGCGCCTCATCCAATGGGCGTCGCCGGCTGGGTCGGTGGGAACAACCTAAGCAGCTGATGCTCTACCAAATCCTGGTTCTGAGCGCAGAAAGCACTGATGCCATTCAAGGCGGCTAGCTCACAAGTAGTCTCCATATGGTGTCCATGAACTTCTACACTCCAAGTGGGGGAGCTAGGACACGGTGGATGGCGATGTACCACCAAACGCACACGAGATCGGGTCACACCTCGGTCTCGGATGAGGGTTCTCTCATATTGTGGCGGGGTAGGATAATCGAGTGCCTGCAAAACTGACCACAGAATGCTAGGGAAACCTTCCCATCCTAGGCAGTCCGAAAAGGAAATGTCGTTGGGGTAGCTGGCCAAGTCAGCGTAAGCGTCTATTCTGAACCAAAAAGGACAAGGGTGAGAACCGATTAGCGCCAAAGAAAATAAAACAGATTCTGGACAGTGTAGTAAAAATTATAAAACTCGGCATCCACAAGCTCAAAAATTCCTAAATTTGGCCAGGAAATTGTTTAAGTAATTCCAAACAAGTTTCATGTTGAAGGTTTGAGCAGAAACTGTCATTAAGAAGGTGTAAAAATTCAATTTTTATCTCACTGTTCCCAGAAATTTCCAGCAGATAGGGGTTTACCATTTTAAGCATAACTCCAGTTCTACTGAACCATTTTCGTTGAAATTTCTTCAGCACAAACTAGATAATATTTTTGACAACTTTCATGTTGAACACTTTTTCGTTTGACAACGTTTTCAGGTTCGAATTAATGATAAAAACAGACTGGTTTCGACACAATTTTCGGTTGTCATCAATTTTTGATGGCGGGTTCGATGGTCACGCATTAAGGTTCAATATAATTCCGTGGATAACAATGCATCAGCGGCCTATTCGTTCTCACGAACACACATGCCAATAAACTTTTGGCCTACGAAGTTAGTGCCGGTGGCTAGGCAATATCCGTCTCTCCCTATATTAACTAGCCGAACTTTTCTAACCGTTCATCATACGGAATCGTGGTTAGCATACCTGCAGAAATTTCCATTCCAGAGCATATATAATCAACCTTTCGTGCCAGCACTCACGAAAGCGTCTCCATACATTACCACCCACTATAGAGGTGGCACCCGAACGTTCAACATTGAACGGGCAATGTTTCATATGTCACCAAGGCAACATATTGACAATTTCATACGCTCATGAAGTAGCGTATTGACTTTGTGCCGCCATCATATTTGCATATGATGCCGTGGTACGCTACAGCAATCGCCGTACCTTGCGCCCACCATGCTATTCTAGTTTCATACGTCATCACATCATATTGACTATGTGCCGCCACTATATTTTCATATAGTGTCGTGGTACGTTACAGCAATCGCCGTACCTTGCGCCCACCATTACGTAAAGTAAATGACAGAATGAAATGTGCTGGAAGTCAGTATAATATATTATTAGCCACCTATCATATCGTAATCCCTTAACCCACATAGGCTTCACGCTCTATGTAACATCCTTAGCGGTCCTAAGAATAACCTTCCATCGCAATGCGCGGCGGAAGTAAGAGTTGACAAGTTTTATTCCAAAATGTTTATTTAAGGTTTGTTGCTCTCTCTGGTGCGCCTGTTTCGGCTCTGATGCCAGCTATGGCGGACCACTCCGAAATTATTCCAAGTTAAGTACCCCTGGACCCCTAATCAAGTCGTCAGGCACTTAAACCGGAATAAGCTGGAGCGCCGTCGGATTAAACCCGATTTAACCACGTATTTTCTCGATCGAAACGACACGCGCACCCACACGAAGGTGAGTTCCAGAGATTACAACATGCCACAAATTCATCATACATAAATAGTACCATAAAGTTATTACAAACCAAGTTTGAAATTTAAATCAGAGTAGCAAAGTTCATTGCAGCGGAATAAATAGTTCATTGCAGCGGAAAAGTAAACTAGCGACGATACGTAGTAACACCATGATGAAGCCTGCCACGGTGCTACTCCTCCCATTCCTCGGCAGAGGACGGAACCCACTCGATGTGCCATCCAGGGGGAACCTGGGTATGCCAAGTGATGGCATCGACTGCCACATCCATCACAGTACCTGTAATAAAAGCCACAAGCAAGGCTGAGTATACTAATACTCAGCAAGGCTTACCCGTCGGGTGAAAACTACACCACCGACATCAAGACATGAGAGGCTTTTGGCTGGTGGGTTTGTTTGCCAAAAAGCAACTAAGAGTAGATATGGCCCTCGGCAGGGGCGGATACGGGCCTAGGGCCACTAGGGCCATGGCCCTAGGCGTGGCCCAAAATTCTTTTATACCTCTCTCACTTTTTCCATGGCCCATGAGTATTTTGTCAGGAAAGGCCCCTGTCGTGCGAGCACAGCAGCCCACGAAACCCGTCCACATCCTCTATTTGCTTCCTAGCCCACGAACCTCGTTGAAATCCTCCACACACGACCAGCCCATGAACCTTGCCTCTTCCTCCCATCACGGCGTTGCGCATCCCGCCCCTCGTCCACTGCCGCCCATCTCCTCTCCGCCCGCTGGCGGCCTAGCGCGGCGGAGGCAGTGCCAGCAGGTGCCGAGGGCCCTTCCCTCTCCGGATCCCACTGATCCCAGCGCCCCAACAGCCAGACGCTCGGATGGCCGGATCGAGAAGCGGGAGCCACGGCAAGACACTCCTCCCCTTTCTTAGATTCTCTGTTTTCTTTTTGTTTTTGTGATTCTGTCACATATCCGTTTCTTGGATCCTCTCTCACCTGTTTATGCTTGTCGATCTGCAATATAAGGAGTGATACCAGGCATTGTTGTTGGCTTGATGTTCTTCGTGATTGGGAGGGTCTTGTTGCCTGGCTTTGCTCATGGTCATGGAGATGAAATACAGATGCATAGGAGATGCAGCACTCAAAACAAACTGGTTTAGGACACTATAAAGTCATATTACAAAACAAGGTGACTTTATTCTTCTAGAGTCATCCGGGACCAACTGATGCTCTAGGGCTTCTGGTTCTCCTCCTCGCCTTCCTGCTGTGGAGCATCCTCTGGAAAGCATAAAGGGAAGAACCCTGAGTACGAAGGTACTCAGCAAGGCTTACCCGCCTTACCCAAGAAAAGACTCAAGAAAATATGATTAGGCCTTTGAGTGGATGTTTTGCTGACTCAACTCTTTTGCGAAAAAGCTTACTAATGGTTGGTCCTTATTTGGCAATTTTTAACTCAATTGAGTAGTTACCAATCCAACTAAGTTTCAAGTACTTTTTCATACATGTGATGCTAGGCTCAAACAACATTTTAGAATCAACCACGTATATTGTTTAACTTGTTTCCTCTACGATGTTTAACACCTTATCAAGTGCACTCATAACCAAGAGTTGTGGCGATCCGGACCAATTTACATCCTACAGGAGATACCTAGCCCCCAGTTACGTACAACTGCGTCGGCTGCACGCAACAACCTTTCGATCAGCTGGGCCAAAGATATGGCGGACCACTCCGAAATTATTCCAAGTTAAGTACCCCTGGACCGCTAATCAAGCCGTCAGGCACTTAATCCGGAATAAGCTGGAGCGCCGTCGGATTAAACCCGATTTAACCACGTATTTTCTCGATCGAAACGACACACGCGCCCACACGAAGGTGAGTTCCAGAGATTACAACATCCCACAAATTCATCATACATAAATAGTATCATAAAGTTATTATAAACATAGTTTGAAATTTAAATCAGAGTATCAAGTTCATTGCAGCGGAATAAATAGTTCATTGCAGCGGAAAAGTAAACTAGCAACGATACGTAGTAACACCATGATGAAGCCTGCCACGGTGCTACTCCTCCCGTTCCTCGGCAGAGGACGGAACCCACTCAATGTGCCATCCAGGGGGAACCTGGGTAGGCCAAGTGATGGCATCGACTGCCACATCCATCACCGTACCTGTAATAAAAGCCACAAGCAAGGCTGAGTATACTAATACTCAGCAAGGCTTACCCGTCGGGTGAAAACTACATCACCGACATCTAGACATGAGAGGCTTTTGGCTGGTGGGTTTGTTTGCCAAAAAGCAACTAAGAGTAGATCCTTGCTTTCATGGTTTTAGCATCATATTCTAGTAGATTTAACCATTCTAGATTAGCATCCTCTCTAAGTATACAAGTGGTGCAATACAATTTAACTCATACAACAAGTTCATCATTCTCATAGTTCCACTTGTTACTCAATGCAGCACAGCGGTCAAGCAGTCTCATTAACCGCGAGAAGCGGACACTTCGAACCGAATTTTGCTACCTGGCCAGGGGAAACCCAACACACACGGACAATGCTTGCTATAAAAGGTACAAGCACTTCCCAACCTTTCCCATCGATCCACAATTCGGAACCGGGTCCACTTCCTTAGGATAAAGGTTTACTGCTTCACTCACAGCATCACGCATATATCCACAAGTGTACGGCAGGGGAAACAAAAGTTTCCAAGGAGAGATGGCTATCGGCCCTAGCTGCTTCAATCTGGTACCGGGCTTACCGATTCCCATATATCGGCATGCATGTGGTACGTTCAAAAACTTGACACACAGAACCACACGTTTCGACCTTAAATCAATTATCATACACGGACGGGAGATCTACATCTACCATCCCGCCCGTCCATCCTTATGATTCCAACATAAGTAAAGACAAGCAACTCCTATGTCTCGCGAGTGACAGGAAATCACTCGACTTGTAACGGACCCTAAGCAATGCCCTATCGATGCTTTCATACTAGTGATGCAAGTCATAGGTACTAGAATCATGCAACTAAGGTATTCAATCAACTCCTGGAAACGTAAATGCACAAGCATAGGTGATTCATAGATGCATAAACTTTCAAAGTTAGGTTATGCTCCGAGGCTTGCCTTCTTGCGCTAGCTGAGTGTTAGCCTCCGGGCTGACTGCTACTTCGTTGGCACCTCCCTCCGGGATTCCTTCTTCGTCGGCGGGGATGAGATGATAGATGCCGTCTGCAATAGAGCCTTCTACATGAGATGCATAACTTTATAGTGGTTGTTTAAGTGGTCTAAAACCAAGGCCTTGAAGGCCATATTCACCTAGACATGCTAGTGTACTACTTTCTCCTTCCCAAAATTAGAGGAGGGGTGTGGAAAAATTTACGTATCTTATGATGGTAATTGTGTACATATATAAAGGAATTCTATTTATTATTTAAAGCTTCGGGTGCTGTTCTGGACTTTTAGACTTCCCATGTTTTCATTTTAATTAATTATCAAAATGGTCTATTTCCCTTTTTATATAACTCAATTCTACCCTAGTTTCTTCTCATTTTTGTTTCTCAGTTTCTGTTCATCCTTTTTATCTACAAACTTTATGACAGCTACTGGAGTATAAGAGTTAGGCTCACTCCAAAATTTAGCTAAAACTGAGCTACACAGAATTTATTAAAAATAGTATAAACTGCTGCTTAAAGAAACAAGATAAATTCATATAAAATCGAAAATACTTCCAAATCAGATAATTTTCCTACCAGAGCTAGTCCTGAGTGTAAGGAGAGCTCTGGCCAAGTGGTGGCTCAAAATAACCTTTGGACAGTCCTCAAAAATTTTCTATCCGAAAACACATATCTATTTATTTGCTAGTCTAAACAGGGCAAAAATTAAGTTTTGCCCTTAAGAATCTTTTTACGCGCCGGCCCTTGAAAATTTTGAAACTTCGCGAACAGGTCCCTACCTTTTTCACTGGGAACCCTGGAAAAAGGAAGAAGACGAACTTAGATCCTCGGCTCGTCGTCGGAGTTGCGCCGGCCAAACGACGGCGAGAGAGGGTCGGGGAAGTGGGGGAAAAGGACCAGTGGCTCACCACGAGTCGGTTGGTGGCGGTTGGGAGGCCGGGGGAAGCTCGGAGTTCGCCGGCGACGTGCGGTGGCGGTGCGGCCGCCGTGGGCTCGATTCCGGCGAGGGTGGTGGATCTTGCCGGGGTTGGAGGGGTCCTTGAGCACCAGTGGGACTCAGCGAAGCTAGTGGAAGGCTCGGTTGACCTCGGGGAGGGCTCGAAGTAGGGGCTCGACGTGCGCGTGCTCCGGCGGCCGGAAATGCGGATTTGGGGGAAAATCTGATTTCTCGCCGGAGAGTTGGGGAGAGCTCGCGAGAAGTGGGGGAAATGGGAGCTACGGAAGTGGTCTAGCTCTATGCGCGAGGAATTTGGGAATGGTGGAGGGACGAGGGCGGATTTCGCTCGGGATTCAAGCTTGGTCCGCGCGGCCGGAGGTTGAAGACGACGGACTTGAGCGCGGGGAGGAGAAATGGCAGCGCTGAGGACTGAGGGGAAGTGGTGAGGGGCTCGGTGGAGTGCTTTGGCACGCTACAGAGCAATGAGTAGCCTCGGGAGCACGCGTGAGGGGAGAAGGTCGACGTGACGCGCCATTGGTGCGCGCCGAGCTCGAACAGAGCGCGTGCGAGGGTTGGGCAAAGGGGATTGTCGCGTGAGGGAGTGGGATACGCTGTAGAGGAGCCTTGGCATGTAGCGGGGAGAGAATCACCACGGCGCGGCTCTGCGCGACGCGCGCGAGCGCGTGGCCAACGGCGGCGCTCCGCCCGCCATGATGGCGCTCGCGCGGCGCGAGGCAAAGCGGCATGTCGAGCGCGACGTGATGGCTCAGGAGGGGCTGGACAAGTGCGCGAGGACAAACGCCACCCGCCGCCGCGGCTCGGTTGGCCCGGCGCGGCCTCCGCCGCACGCCGGCCACGTGGCGGCCGTGCCCCGGCCAGAGCAGAGCGCGCCAGGGGGCGAGCTGGCAGCCCCGTGGAGCTCCTTTGCCCCTTTTGAATTTTCTCCAAAAGTTTGAACTGAACTTTGAAAAGTGTAAAAATAAAAGTTGGAGTTTGAGAGGTGGGACACAACTTTCTTTTTGGGGTGAACCTGAAATTTCAAATTTTTCGAGCTCAAACAACCCAATTTCAAAAAGGTATTCAGGACTATTTTTTGAGTTTTTGAGGGGCTAAACTGCAAATTTTTCAAAAGTTCCAAAAGTGACTAGGCCTTATTTGTGATGACAAACAAATTTTATTTTTGGAGATTTTCAAGTTTAGTACAAAATTCTTGATATTTCAGTTGGGTGTCAAATGGCCTTTGTTTTTGAATTTCAATTTGAATTTTTGATAAATTTTTGAATTCTACACCATTGTTCCCCCTTTGTACTTGTTTTAATGGTACTTCCAATACTTTTACATCAGAGATGTCACAAAAGACCGGAAATATCCTTACTCGAATGTAACACCCTAAAAATGCCCTATTTAAAAATTAGTAATTAATTAGCTTTTTATATTCAAGTGCTCATGAAAAATGTAGGTAAATAAAATTTTGAATAATTAAAAGCAAATATAGGGTATAGAAACTTTATTGTTGCATTCATGCTGGTGCATTTATTTTTTATTGTTGAATTCAAATTTGAGTTTGAATTTGAATTCAAATGAGTGTTTGAATAAAAGAAAAACCTTTTCTTTCAGCCGGCCCACTCTTTCTCCTCTTTTCTTTCTTTCCCTGCGCAGCCCAGCAGATTCGCGTGGCCCAGCAGCAGCCCGCCAGCCCAGCCGCGCCTGCCTCCGCTCTCTGCGGCTGACGGCTCGGGCCCACATGTCGGCGCCCTCTTCCGCCGCCAGCGCCGCGCCCGCTCTCTCTGCGCTGACATACGGGGCCCACCTGTCAGCTCCTCCTACCTCCCGCGTGTCCGAGCCGGACTCCGCCGAGCTCGTCGTGCCGTGCCCGAACTCCGCTTGGCTTGGCCCGCACGCCAAGGAGCCCTAGCGCCCCTATAAAGCCGCCGCCAACCTCTGCGCTCGGCCCTACCTCAAACCCTAGCCGCCCTCGCCTTGAGCTTGCGCCGCCGGAACCCTAGCTTGTGCCGCTGCCGTGATTACAGCTCTCAAGGCCGCCTTCGTCGCTCCTAGACCACCAGCAAGGTTCGCGTGAAGGTAAGGAAGGCGCCGGGCCCTTTCCCTTGCGCAATGCGCGCCTAGAACCCTTAACCGACGCCTCACCATGGCCGCCGCCGCCATGGCTCGTCGCCGGCCATCCCTACGGCCTAATCCTCGCGCATGATCCCCAAAATCGACTTCCCTTTTTCTCCTCTTTCTAAAGGTCCTTGAATCGTTGAAAACGGAGAACCGTAGCCTCGGATTGCGCCAACTCTGGTGAGCCCCGCCGCGGCCGTGGGTGGCGCCGCCACGTGTCCGGTGACCCCTTGAGCTCGATCTGATCTCAGCCGTAGGATTCAAAACCGACGGCCAGATCTAAAACCCGTTTTAAACCGAGCCGGTCTACCGTAGACCAGTGGACCGCGGTCTATGGCCGGTCCACGGCACAGTTGACCGTGATGTCAGCCGACGTCAGCCATGAGCCGCCGCCATGGCGTTTTTGCAAAAGAGCCCCTCTGTTTTCTGGAAATCAACCCACGGTCCAACTTAGCTCAAAAATAATTACAGTTTAGTCCTTTTTCTTTCGTTTTAGCCCCTGCGCTTTTGAGAAATAGTGCCCGCCGTCCTAGATGGCAGTTTTCCGTAGCCCTTGGGTTTTTATATGAAATTATGCTTTAGGTCCCTGGTTTCTTTCAAAAACACCCCTGAAAGCCTAAAACTCTCACCAGCAAGCCCTTAGAGCCCGTTTCAAGCGTAGTTTCTCCGTTTTAACTCCGATTTGAGTGATTTTCACGCTCACGTGTTCGTAGTGAAGCGTACAACAACTCTAAAGCCTTCTTTTCATCTTTTGTTTGTGTTTGGTGTACATTTCTAATTAAATGCCTTGTTTGCATGTATGTGTGGATGCTTGTGTGGTGATCGATGTGAGTAGTTGACGAGCCGTTCGAGTTCGCCGACGATCCCGTTCCCGAAGAGCAGGTGCAGCAGCAGTTCACTGAGGAAGGCAAGTATAACACGGACAATCCTTGTTACCTATACACCATTTAATCATACAATTCATATGCACATGTCTAATTTTGTTAAACATTAAGGTTGTACCTAGTCTTTACCTTATTCCTTATTTACCCGGGTTTTATGCAGTATGGTTAGTCCATGCTACGCGCTGCAACCAACATTTATATTTATGTTAAAATTGAATTAATGGTTCACTTCAATGATGGTTAAAAGATGCTTTTTAGCAACATGGTTCGGGGAACTAGACCATGTGCTTTGTGCTTTGTTCTAGTGTCTCTATAAGGTTTGGTCTAGGGAATTAGAGCATGTGCTTCGTGCTTTGTTCTAATGTCTCTCCGTAAGGTCCGGTTTATAAAGCGGCAACCCAGGAACTTGTTTGCCGCCGTTGGAACTATAATGGCTCTTGTCTTGGATAATTAGCTTGTACATCTCTAGCTCGCCAGTGGTTACCGAAAAGCGTATGTGGGGAGCATGGGTGAGAGTATAGTTTGATCCATCGAGGACGGATTTATCCGTTGGCTATGTCTCGTTAGGCAAAGTCCCGTGATGTAAGCGCCCGATGTACGGCAGCTTCACACGTTGCAATGATTGCGCTCTCGCTCTGGACGCCATTGACCCCCTCACGTTGCGCCCTGAGCGTACGTCAATCTCGATGCCTTGGGTTATGCTGCCTATGTTGAAGCAAAACGGCTACTGTGCTTGTTAGGGTGTTTTGTGAAAGTCCTCGTAATATAAGTTCTTTTCGATTTATGTGACCAGCGGGTAAAGGGCGAAACCTCTGCAGAGTGTTGATCTATCATGATAGCCGTGCTCACGGTTACGAGCGGCCTGGATCCTTTTTTATTAGAAGATGAAGTTAGTGGTTGATGGTTGGTTTGTTCTATAATTACTTATACATTGCTATTAATGGGTTCATACTTGGGTTCTACTCAATTGTAGTAAATTGGGTGATAATAAACTGAAATGACTAAAAGTGCTAATGCAGTATAACTGGGTCAAGCCTTTTGTTCTTGCATAACCCGTGTTATACTTGTTAAGTAAGATGGTTTACTTACACTTGCAACTATTCAACAAAATCCCGGATGGGTAACAGATGGAGCATTGAATGATCAGTCGCTTGCTGAGTTTCCGGAGGATCTGCTGTACTTCTAGCTGTGTTCAACCAGTCGGTGTCCCTGTGGACTTGAGGTTCTACCTAGTTAAGACGTTTATAATATTAAGACTTCTGTTGTGTTATTTGTGAAAGACTATGTCTTGAGTTAAACTCTGATGTAAACTATTTTATTCGAGCATTGTGTTCTCTGTGATTCAATATTTGTAATCTATATGTGTTCTATGGACATCTTGGGCACACATATGGAAGCATTCGGATTTCTTGGAAATCTGGGTGTTACAAAGTTGGTATCAGAGCCGTGCTGACTGTAGGATCACAGCCTAGATAGAACGGTCGATTAGATTTTGCTTAATCCTTGCTCTTTGTTATCTTCTACCTTGGAGTTGAGTTACTATTGAAAAATGGTGTTCTACCCTACCCCTGTCTATTGTGAAAAATTCTAACTTTTGTCTACTTGCTCATCTTGTTTCTATAGCTGGCTCGCACGTACGTGACCCCCCGTAGGCCCAAGATGTCGGAACTCCCATACCGCGTCGCAGAGTACCCGCTGAAGAGGCAGAACCCGGACACCTACAGGGACTGGGTGCGGATGCGCAAGCAACAGGAGCTTCAGAGATAGCAAGTCGCAGAGGAGCCACAACAAGAGCCTGAAGAGGAGGAACCCAAGGAGCGAGAGCCTGAGACTTCGGAGTCCGCAGTAGGAGGGCAAGAAGACCAGATGGTGGCCACAACCGATGATGAAGAGATGGACGCCGACACTGGAGACGCATCCGATGATGATGAAGTGCCCCGGAGCCCTACACCTGTCCTGTCGCCGCGCCAGGTAGCTCCACGCACGCCCCGGTGGATCGTCTACAAGTTCGTCTGGGATGGAGGCGACCACTTCTACCACAACCGGCTTCTCCGAGTGCTTCATACCCGCTACCGCTTCGGTCGTGTTGGAGTGGAGTACCGCAGTGAGTGGTGGATGCACGTTCTCTACCACAGCTTTTGGAGTACCGCAGTGCATGTGAGGGTGACCGATGAGGTGGCAAGGGCTGCTCGCGAGATATCGGTTCACTACGCTATGTCTGACCGAGATACCCAGGAGGCAGGGATCGCTGATGCTGCACGCCAAGCCTACCACGTCTACTGTCACAAGTGCTTCGCCAAGATCAAGGATGAGCCAGAGAGGTACCACCCCCGCCGCATGAGTGGTGCCACAGCTTGCACCATCGCGTCTACCACGAACGTTCAAGACCCCCAGCTTGCTTCCACAGTGGCGCTTGTGGCCACTCTCAACACAAAGCTTGATGCTGTGTCTGATGAGAATGCCATGCTAAGGAGGAAGCTCACCGCCATGCAGGAGAAGAATAAGGAGCTGCAGCATCAGTTGGGAGGACCCGCACCCCACAGCCTAGAGTACCGTGGAGAGTCACCACCGCGCAGGAGGCCACGTTACAACTCCCCAGCCGCCCACACCATCATCGACCCCTAGATGCTTTCATGAAGTTGTAATAGGGATCGAGTAGTACGTTTTGAGTAAAAAAAAAAGAGTCGAGTCTTAGTGTGTCAAGTCGTGTGTGAACCATGTCTTTAAATGCTTGGATGATTTATTATTATGCTTATGTGTGATTTGGATCTTTGTAATGATTGTGATGAGCGTGGATGAAAGTCTGCAATCATCTAGTATTGGATTAAGGTATAAGGTATTTAATGATTAAATAGTTGGGTTCTTAACCTCTTTTGCACATCATCTATCATCTTTCCTATCGCCTGAGTACCTTATCTTGTCAGTGGATTGCTTCTGTTTTTGACACGGGTTCAGACATTACTGCGAATGTGAATGTTGGGATTTTGATATGTGATTGCTTAATAAATGACAGATGGTTGCAACAAGAGGAGCGTCGGGTGGTGGCAATCAAAACCAGAACCAGAATCAGAACCAGAACCAGCCGCCCACCATGGAGGATCTGGTCCGCATGCAGACGCAGACGATGCAACAATTGACCCAGGCCATAGCTTTGATGCAGCAGAACCTGCAAAATCCACCGCTTCAGCCACCTCCCCAGCCCATCCGGGACAAGAGGGGAGAATTCTTGAAGGGGCGCCCGCCAAAGTTCTCCCGCGCCAAGGACCCGATGGAAGCTGAAGACTGGATCAAGGCAGTGGAGAGACAGCTCGACAGTGCTCAGTGTGATGACAGGGAGAAGGTGCTCTACGCCTCTGGACAGTTTGAAGGAGCTGCTCTCGACTGGTGGGTGGCATACCAATATGCACAACCCAATCGCGACCAGATCACCTGGCCGCGGTTCAGTGACGACTTACGTGCTCACCATGTGCCTCAGGGACTGATGGTCCTGAAGAAGAAGGAGTTCCTAGCCCTGACGCAGGAAGGAATGAGTGTCACTGCCTATTGTGACAAGTTCCTTGAGCTGGCCCGCTACGCACCAGATGAGGTGTCAACAGACCGGAAGAGGCAGACTCGCTTCCGGGGTGGACTCCAGGATGCCTTGCAGCTGCAGTTGATGTGCATCACCTTTCCAACCTTCGGCGAGCTGGTCGATGGTGCTCTGATGGTGGAGCACAAGCGCCGTGAGATTGAGGACAAGAAGAGGAGGTTCGTGAACCAGCAATCTGGCAGCAATGTCCGCTCCCGCTACAACCCCAAGCAGGTGAATCAGCAGCGCACTCAGGGACAGTCAAGCCTTCAGAACCGCGGCCAGAACCAACAACGTCCCCAGTATCCTCCACCATAACAGCAACAGCAGTGCTACCAAAACGTGCAGCAGAACACTCAGGTTTCACGCACCACCCAGGCTAACACCATTCCTGTCGGCCCAAGGGCGTGCTACCACTGTGGAGAACAGGGACATTATGCTAACTCTTGTCCCCGGAGGGTCCAGAACTCCACCGGTCAGAATAACAACCAGAAGGCAGGACCACAACCAGCTCAGAATGGGAATCAGCAGCAGGAACAGGGGAACCGTGGCCAGCAGAACTACGCCAAGGGCAGGCTCAACCATATGGGAGCCGAAACTATAGAAGGAGCCACAGATGTGGTAGTTGGTACGTTTCCCGTCAACTCACAACCTCCTACAGTTTTGTTTGATTCTGGAGCTTCGCATGCTTTTATATCTGCTGATTTCATGAAAAAGAACTTGATGCTTATGCAACCTATGGGGAACACCATGCTAGTTAACTCACCGGGGGGGAGAACTTCGGGCCACATTACGTTGTCCTAATGTAGCAGTTAACATAAGGGGGTAGACTTCTTAGCACACCCTATAGTCCTAAACTCTATCGGGATGGATCTGATTTTGGGAATGAGCTGGCTAGCGAAGTACGATGCAGTCATACAGTGTTCTAAGCGTACAGTTCAGTTAGTGGCTCCATCAGGGGAGAAGATTGAGTATCAGGCAACCAAATCCACAGAGCCCGGTCAGGTCAATCATGCTGAAGGCACAGAGTTGAAGGACATTCGAGTGGTGAACGAGTATCCAGATGTGTTCCCAGATGAATTGCCAGGTATGCCTCCGGAATGTGAAGTTGAATTTGTTATTGAACTTATGCCTGGCACATCACCCATAGCTAAAAGACCATATAGAATGGGGGTAAAAGAATTAAAGAAACTTAAAGAAGAATTGAGGGCCTTACTAGCTAAGGGGTATATTCGTCCTAGCTCTTCGCCTTGGGGAGCTCCAGTGTTATTTGTTGATAAGAAAGACGGGACACAGAGGATGTGCATAGACTATCGAGCCCTCAATGAGGTCACCATCAAGAACAAGTATCCACTGCAAAGGATTGATGATGTCTTTGACCAATTGAGGGGAGCTTGTGTGTTCTCCAATATCGATCTCAGATCGGGCTATCATCAGATGAGAATTCGGGTGACAGACATCCCCAAGACAGCTTTCACTACCCGCTATGGCTTGTATGAGTTCATAGTTATGTCCTTTGGGTTGACTAATGCACCGGCCTACTTCATGTATTTGATGAACAGTGTGTTCTTGGATTATCTCGACAAGTTCGTCGTGGTGTTCATTGATGATATTCTGGTTTTCTCCAAGAATGAGGAGGAACACGAAGAACACTTGAGGTTAGTGATGCAGAGACTCCGAGAGCATCAGTTGTATGCTAAGTTGAGCAAATGTGAATTCTGGCTGAAGGAGGTATCATTCTTGGGGCATGTGTTGTCGAATGGAGGTGTAGCAGTTGATCCGAAGAAGGTCAGAGATGTGTTGAATTGGGTACCGCCGCAGAATGTCAGTGAAATCAAGAGTTTCCTCGGAATGGCAGGCTACTATCGGCGTTTTATTGAGGGATTCTCCAAGATTGCCAAGCCTCTTACATCACTACTAGAGAAGGATGCTAAGTTTTTCTGGACAGAGAAGTGTCAAGCAAGTTTTGAGGAGTTGAAGAAAAGGCTGACCACTGCACCAGTATTGGTACTGCCAGATGTTACTAAGAGCTTCTCAGTGTATTGTGATGCGTCTCGTCAAGGATTGGGATGTGTACTCATGCAGGAGGGCAGAGTTGTGGCATATGCATCCAGACAGTTGAGAAGACATGAGCTGAATTACCCGACACATGATCTGGAATTGGCAGCCGTGGTACACGCATTGAAGATCTGGAGACATTATTTGATTGGGCACAAGTGCGACATCTATACCGACCAGAAGAGCCTTAAGTATGTGTTCACGCAATCCGAGTTGAATATGAGGCAACGTCGTTGGCTTGAGAAAATCAATGACTTTGAGCTGGAGATTCATTACCATCCAGGGAAGGCTAACTTGGTGGCCGATGCTTTGAGCAGGAAGAGTTATGTGAATGTGCTGACAAGTCAGAATTTGCCGGAAGAGCTTAGCTGGGAATTCGAACGCTTGAACTTGGGTATGGTAGCCAACGTGACTGAGCTAGACGTGGAGCCAACTCTTGAACAGGAGATCCGAAAAGGTCAATTGGAGGATGAGGAAATCAAGGAATTGATTAAGAAGGTTGGGACAGATAAGGCGCCAGGATTCCGATTGGATGATCAAGGGACAGTGTGGTATGGTAACAGAATAGTGGTGCCAGATCAGCAGCATAACAAGGATGTCATCTTACGGGAGGCGCACGAGTCAGCATATTCTATTCACCCGGGAAGTACCAAGATGTACTTGGACCTCAAGGAAAGATTTTGGTGGTATGGTTTGAAGCGCGATGTTGCAGCACACGTAGCCCTTTGCGATGTATGCCAGAGAGTCAAGGCCGAACATCAGAGACCGGCAGGTTTGCTTCAGCCTATGAAGATACCAGAGTGGAAATGGGAAGAAGTGGGTACGGACTTTATAACAGGACTGCCCCGCACACAGAGAGGTTATGACTCTATATGGGTGATAGTGGACCGATTGACGAAGGTGGCTCACTTTATTCCGGTAAAGACTACATATTCCGGTGCTAAACTTGCAGAGTTGTATATGGAGCGGATTGTATGTTTGCATGGGGTACCGAAGAAGATAGTGTCAGACCGAGGCAGTCAGTTTACGTCACACTTTTGGCGCAAGTTACACGAGTCCATGGATACTAAGCTTCACTTCAGTTCCGCTTACCATCCGCAGACAGACGGTCAGACTGAGAGGACGAATCAGATATTGGAGGATATGTTGAGGGCATGTGCATTACAGTATGGGAGTAGTTGGGAGAAGAGTTTGTGTTATGCAGAGTTCTCGTACAACAACAGTTACCAACAGAGTCTCAAGATGTCACCGTTTGAGGCGTTGTATGGAAGGAAGTGTAGGACACCGTTGTTCTGGAATCAGACCGGAGAAGGTAAAGTATTCGGACCTGAAGTCTTGAAACAGGTAGAAGAGCAAGTGCAGGTTATCAGGCAGAATCTGAGAGCAGCTCGGACACGGCAGAAAAGTTATGCAGATGTAAGGCGACGAGATCTCAGCTTCGAAATTGGCGACTTCGTCTATCTCAAGGTGTCACCAATGAGAGGTGTGAAAAGGTTCAAAGTCAAAGGCAAGCTAGCACCTCGCTACATTGGACCTTTCAAGATCATGGAACGGAGAGGTGAAGTGGCTTATCAGCTAGAGTTACCAGAGAGATTGGCAGGAGTGCATGACGTGTTCCATGTGTCCTAGCTGAAGAAGTGTTTACAGGTGCCCGAGGAACAGATTCCGTTGGAGGAGTTGAATGTGCAGGAGGACCTTACTTATGAGGAGTATCTGGTCAAGATCTTAGAGGAGTCCGAGAGGGTCACCAGGAACAAAGTGATACGTATGTGCAAAGGTTCAGTGGAATCGTCATACAGAGGATGAGGCAACCTGGGAACGGGAGGATGATCTCAAGGCAGAATATCCACATCTCTTCTAATCCACGTCCGAATCTCGAGGACGAGATTCGTCTTAAGGGGGGTAGGTTTGTAACACCCTAAAAATGCCCTATTTAAAAATTAGTAATTAATTAGCTTTTTATATTCAAGTGCTCATGAAAAATGTAGGGAAAATAAAATTTTGAATAATTAAAAGCAAATATAGGGTATAGAAACTTTATTGTTGCATTCATGCTGGTGCATTTATTTTTTATTGTTGAATTCAAATTTGAGTTTGAATTTGAATTCAAATGAGTGTTTGAATAAAAGAAAAACCTTTTCTTTTCCTCTCTCTTTCTCCCTCCTGTTTTCAGCCCAGCCGGCCCACTCTTTCTCCTCTTTTCTTTCTTTCCCTGCGTAGCCCAGTAGCTTCGCGCGGCCCGGCAGCAGCCCGCCAGCCCAGCCGTGCCTGCCTCCGCTCTCTGCGGCTGACGGCTCGGGCCCATATGTCGGCGCCCTCTTCCACCGCCAGCACCGCGCCCGCTCTCTCTGCGCTGACACGCGGGGCCCACCTGTCAGCTCCTCCTCCTACCTCCCGCGTGTCCGAGCCGGACTCCGCCGAGCTCGCCGTGCCGCGCCCGAACTCCGCTCGGCTTGGCCCGCACGCCAAGGAGCCCCGGGGCCCCTGTAAAGCCGCCGCCAACCCCTGCGCTCGGCCCTACCTCAAACCCTAGCCGCCCTCGCCTTAAGCTCGCGCCGCCAGAACCCTAGCTTGCGCCGCCGCCATGATTCCAGCTCTCAAGGCCGCCTTCGTCGCTCCTAGACCACCAGCAAGGTTCACGTGAAGGTAAGGAACACGCCAGGCCCTTTCCCTTGCGCAATGCATGCCTAGAACCCTTAACCGACGCCTCACCGTGGCCGCCGCCGCCATGGCTCGTCGCTGGCCATCCCTACGGCCTAATCCTCGCGCATGATCCCCAAAATCGACTCCCCTTTTTCTCCTCTTTCTCAAGGTCCTTGAATCGTTGAAAATGGAGAACCGTAGCCCCGGATTGCGCCAACTCCGGCGAGCCCCGCCACGGCCGTAGGCGGCGCCGTCGCGTCTCCGGCGACCCCTTGAGCCCGATCTGATCTCAGCCGTAGGATTCAAAACCGACGGCCAGATCTAAAACCCGTTTTAAACCGAGCCGGACTACCGTGGACCCGTGGACCCCAGTCTACGGCCGGTCCACAGCACAGTTGACCGTGACGTCAGCCGACGTCAGCCATGAGCCGCCGCCGTGGCTATCGGCGAATTATGCTGACAACGTTCTCGAGGGGGTACCCCGAGAGAAGGGTTTAGGAAGAAGTCGTCGAGAATCTAGAGCCGAAGGTGACAAGAGACGATTTAGACAGGTTCGGGCCGCAATGTGCATAATACCCTACGTCCTGTATGGTGTATCTTGTATTGATCTGGTGTAAAGCGATGCTTTGAAGGGGGTCACTGCCTCCCCTTATATATCCCGGAGGGCAGGGTTACATGGAGACCGTATAGGACTAGGAGACTTTGACAAGTTAATCTCTAATTCCCTGATACAGTTTATCCATACCGACTAGGACTAATCCTTGTCTTGTGCGTCAAGTCTTGTACGTGGGCCGGCCCACGGGGTGGTCCGCCAGGGTTGTTTAGTCCGTCAGGACTCTACACCCACAAGCCCCCGAGCACCTTATCTCCTGAAGAACAGCCATGTTGAAAGTACAGAGTTCTTTGAGGTCCTCCAGAGTTCTTTTGAAATCCGCCAGGGTTCTTTGAGACCCACAGGGTTCTTTGCTCTTGGAAGTTGCAACCATGCTGTTCAATAGGTAATGATGTGCTCATAAGTCTTATCGAAGTTCGGATTGGTGCGCACCGACTAGGTGCGCCCAATTGGGCAGCCCCCGAGCCTCGTTTATCCTTGAAGAAGAAATTCGAGGCTCTTTCGAAGTCCGAACCAAAAGAGAATCAATTTCAGAAGAAACCCAAGTTCTTTTGGAACTCCTCATAAACTTATCAATTGAAGCCGAAAATTCTCAGAAAAATATTTCCTGAAAATATGTCCATAGCCCCCGAGCCTAAATTTGAACGAATTCAAATATAGGATCAAGAAAGGACCAAAATTGAAAAGTATCGAAGTAACGCTTCGAAAAGCCAATATAAACTGTCCGCGTCCCTTTGTATCCGCACGCCTTTTGCGAAACAGATCTAGGGTTTGCGACAGTTTCTTTGCTTGCAATCCTGAGACCACGCAAAATCTTCCACATCTTCCCCCGACCCGAATCCAATCCACACCAAGTCTCGAAAGACCGTGATGGCCGGTGGTGAAGGATCCAGCCGAAGCAAGGGCACAAACAGGAGAGCAGAAGCCATGAAGGAGGTCGTGACGACCGAGAAAGCTGCGCCCACTGGGGATATGCCAAGCATTGAAGATCCAATCAGTGACTGGCCAACCAGCAATCTGAAGGAGAAGCATATCAAGACTCTGGAAGCAGATGGATTCCTAGCAGTCCAAGGGATCAGTCAGTGGAGGTGCGCATATGGGCATGAGTACCCTACTGAAGAAACCGAAGAGCTGACGGTATGGAAGGCATTTTATGAAGTTGGTTTTGGTCTTCCAACTTGCGATTTCTTCCGTAGAATCTTGCAGTTCTATGGAATTGAATTCGAACCCGAATTCCATTTTGAATCTGTCGATCTATATCCATCTGTGCGAAGCATTTCTTGGAATAGATCCACATTTTGCTCTGTTCCGCCACCTATTCAGAGTGAAGACTTCAAGCGGACCATTGCAAGTAGTAGGAAAGGTAGTTATCCAGTTCCATCAGGACATGAAGCCAGTATATTTGGATTATGCAACCAAGGAAAGCCTGAAGGACTGGCAGAAGGAGTGGTTTTACGCTTGGAACCACCAGCCACAACTACCTAGCCGCTCAGGGAATCCTCCAGTAATGAAGCCATTCTGGAGTGAAAAAATTGGAGTAAATCAAGCAATGCAGATCCCTGAGCTGCTGAGCATGATCAGAGATCTGAAAGCACAAGGGCTGACATGAGCCATGGTGTATCGTTCATTCCTGCTGAGGAGAATCCAACCATGCAAACAACGCTGCAATCCAGGGTACTTGTACTCTAGAGAAGCTGACCCCTCAAGGAATGCCACCGGAGACATGGAAGATAAGAGGATTAACCAACTCTTGAAGAAGTTTCTGGTGCTCAACGATGAACAATTTCCAGAGATAATGGAAATTTCTGCAATCACCATGACACCTGAGGTGAAAATCATATCTGAAAGCAATATATTGCCTTATTGTTGAAAGCATATTATGAACTAATGTCTTGATCATCACAGTATGAAGCCCGGCGATCACTTTATGTGAGTCTTCCTCCCCTGGATCCAACCAACGCTGAAGAAGCAACCCTGTTGGCTCGCTGTGTGGATCCAGGGGTAAGGGATCATGTTCAGCAACGCAGACAGCAATTTGATATGGCACCTGCAACTGAAGAACCTAACGAGCCACATGCACATGTTGAACAACAGGTGTCTGAAGAACCCCGTGCCAAGGCAGGGGCAACCTCCAAGGGAGGTGAAAGATCCAAGAGGGCCGCACCAACGGAGCAGATGGGACCTGTGCCCAAGAAAGCACGAACCCTACCGAAGCCCCAGGCCAGGGCCATCCCAGAAGAAAGAGCGAAGATATCCCCACCACCAAAGAAGCCAGCTTCTGGGGGGATATCCATCGGTGAGATCGGAACCAGCTGATCCCAACAAAGCGGCGGTGCTCAGAATCCTCTGTCAGAAGAGGAAATTATTCACAACATCTTCAACCCTGTCTCCGAGCCCTTCATAAGTACAATTCCAGTGGTTGAACAACCCTGTCCAGCTGGACCATCGGCGCCGGAGCAGGAAGCTAAAGAGGAGTTCACTTCGGAAGAGCCGGAGATCCCAATGCGACCGTCCGCCATGTAAGTATCTTGTCTTGCGTGACAAAATATACCTTCGTAACATTCCAGGTTGACTGATTAATTTATTTTTCCAGAGTGGAAAAAATGCCAGCAACAACCAGGGAAGAACCCCCAATTGACTGTGCGGCTGTGGAATCAGAGGCCATAGCGCCGAAAGAACCCAGGGTGATGCCAGAAACAACCCTGCCAGAGGTTCAAGCAGTCGTACCATCAAGCCTGCCAGTACCAGAAGGAACACAAGTGGAAGAAACAATCGCTGAGGTGCTGGCAGACATCGAAAACTGGTCACACAGGCAGTGATTGAAGAGACCGAAGTCGAACACCGTGACCAGAACACTGCTGAGCCCCCGAGCGTCATGGAGACAACCCAAGTCGGGGCGGAAGCAGTTCCAGAAGCAGAGTGCTCGAGGGGTAAACAAGCCGAAGCATCAACCCAAGAGCAAACTATTGAAGAAATCCCCAGAGTACCCAGGAGTACTGGAGCTAAAGAGGAGATCGGTAGCTTCCGCATTGGGAGCTACGATCCAATGCTCAATCCAAATCCGCAAGGCTTCGAGTACATCTTGGATGCGGAGGAGGATGAGGAGCACATCGACAGGGGATTATACCATGCTGAGAGGGCAGTGGCCTACTTCAAGGTATTAGAAACAACCCTGTATTTGTTTTCCTGTTTGAATATATCTCATGATAATTGTTCTGCAGGCCGTTGGCGAGGCATCAAGGAAGAAAACAGAGTATATCCACAACATCTCCTTGATGCACGTCAAGGCGGACCGTCTCCAGAAGGAGCTAGAGCGTGAACGTGAAAACCGCAAACTCCAGGAGGCGGAAGATGTCAACATGATCCGCACCTTGCATCTGCGCACCAAGGAATTGGTCGCGGAAAAGGAGGACATGAAGAAAAAACTCAACACAGCAAAAACAGAGCTCAAAGGTACTCTGTCACTGCCGAAATCTTGTAATGAAGTATCCCTTGTATGTGTAATATAACAACTCTATCATTGTCATTGTGTGAGCAGGGGTGCAACAACAGTTGACAACAGCCCAGAGCAAGATGACGGATTGGTCGAACTTGGCCAACCGTCATGAAGAGGCGTTGAAGGGGCTCTCTGAAGAACACGATATCATCAAGGAAGAACTCAGAGTAGCAGTCCAACAACGCAAGGATGCTGACGCGCAGTTGATTCAAGTCATTGAGCAGCAAAAGAAGCTTGCCAAGGACCTTGAAGATGCTCGCGAAGAGAAGAATCAGCTATCTAGAGAACTCGTCCAAGCGCAGAAGAATCTTGCTGACAAGAAGGCGCTGGACGAGAAGCTTGAGCAGGCAACCAGGAGGATGTCAGAACTTGAAGAATCCTTGCGGCTGATGAAGAAGTCGGACGATGACCTGGCCGAAGCCTTGAACCGGACATCATTGCTAGAGAAAGCAGCGAACCCGGTGGTGAAGGCCTTAGTCCCGGAAGACCCTGCATTGCTGCAATCTTTCCTGGAACGCCTGAAGGCCATGCCACGACAGTTGAAGGCTTACATCAAGAGATCATCAAAAGCCTGTCTTGTGCATGTCCTTGCTGTAATTAGATCTAGGTACCCTAAAGTAGATATATGCAAGCTTGTAGAAGGCGCAGAGCCAAATTGTACTGAAGCCGCCTTCAGGGACCTGAAACAAGAGGCCAAGCCAGTTGCCGAAGCAATTGCTCAGAGCCTTAGATTGTAAATTGAACAAATATTCTTGTAATATAAATGTTCTGCAATGTAATATAATATTTCCGTGCTTGAAGAAAAAACCAAGAATTTCTAAGAATCCTTGGGTTATCCCTGTGTCAATGACCAGGACTTAGTCAAAATATACATTGCGTAGATTTTAACTAATGAAAAACAGCCCTGTTTAAGGACCCGAAGGAACCCAGGGAGATTTCTTATAGCATAAGCTATCTGTTAGAATGTACCCCGGGAGGATACTTGGGAACAAACTGTATGTGGTTTGCAGAAGCAAGAACCCAGTAAGACCCACGGAGCGGCAGCTTTAAGCTGGAAATTATCGTAAAGTAACGAAATTGGAGGAACAGATCCGTTCTCGGCCCCGAAGTAACCCGGATAGACCTCATGTATGGGCTCCGAATGCATGAAGAGGAAACTGTCCGAGTCTAGAAAGAACACGGAAGTTTTGAATTATGTTACGAAGACAAAATAAACAACCCAGTAAAGGGAATTTTATTGAAATATATCTCGTTGCCGAAACAACGGTACAAAAGAACATATGATGCCGAAGCAACCAGTTCATGTATTGTCGGAGCAATGTTTACGGAAGAACTCTGGATGCCGAAGCAATTGGTTCTTGCAGTGCCGAAGCACTGTTGCAGTGAAGGAGCTACGCGTAGAATTTGCGTAGATGTTCTATGTTCCAAGGATTTGGTAAATCCACACCATCTTCTGTTTGAAGTCTGTAGGTGCCTGGCTATAGAACCTTGGAAACAATGAATGGACCATCCCAAGGTGAAGTAAGCTTGGAATGACCGACTGTATTCTGGATTCGGCGTAACACCAAGTCTCCAATCTGGAATGATCTTGTCTTCACATTCTTGTCATGAAATCGACGGATACCCTGTAGATAGGCAGCATTGTGTAACAAGGCTGCTAGTCGTACTTCTTCGGCCGTATCAACCTCCATCATCCGTTGTTCGTCTGCCATGGCTTCTTGGAATTCCTCAACGCGAGGAGCACCATGCATGACATCAACAGGTAGGACGGCCTCAGATCCATACACCAGGAAGAAGGGAGATTGCCCTGTAGCTTTACTGGGTTGAGATCGTAGGCCCCAAACAACTGGAAAGAGTTCTTTCATCCACCGGCCTTCTGCTTTCTTCAGGGTTCGCTCCATGCGAGCTTTAAGTCCATCGAGGAGCATGCCATTGGCTCTTTCAACTTGTCCGTTGGCACGAGGATGAGCAACAGAGGCATAGGATACCTCGATGCTGCGATCTTCACAATAGTCCCAGAACTTGTTGCCTGTAAAGGTAGTACCCAAATCTGTGATGATTTGGTGTGGTATCCCGAAGCGAAGAATCAACTCTTGGAGGAATTGGACTGCTTTCTCAGAGGTTGGTTTGACAACCGGAAAGACTTCTATCCACTTTGAGAATTTGTCAATGGCGACGAAACAGTATTCAAATCCACCAGGCGTCCTGGGTAGTTTCCCAATCATATCAAGCCCCCAGCATGCGAACGGCCATGACGGAGGTATAAGCTTGATCTTATGCGTAGGCTGATGTGAGTGATGAGCGAAATATTGACAACCCTTGCAGTGACGAACAATTTCCTCAGCGTCGTGTAGAGCTGTAGGCCAGTAGAACCCGGCACGAAAGGCTTTGCCCACGATAGTGAGGGAAGCTGCATGATTGCCACATTCACCTGCGTGAATTTCCTCCAGGATGTTGACTCCTTCTTGCTGTGAGACGCATTTCATCAATGCGCCAGAGCGTGCACCACGTCGGTACAGTGTCTCCAATTATAATATAGGACTTGCTGCGACGAGCAATTTGCTGAGCTTCTGCCTTCTCGGCAGGGAGTCTGTCGTGCAAGATGTAATCTATAATTGGAACGCTCCAAATGGCGTCAATGAGCATAACCTCAGGGGCTGAGGTTGTATCATCGGAAGTTGCCACTGCAGAAATTGATGGCTTGGAGAGTTCATTGACGAACACCCCACTAGGCACCTCTGCTCTGGAAGAACCCAGCTTTGATAGGACGTCTGCAGCGACATTGTAATCTCATTCGACATGATGAAATTTGATGCCGAGGAAGTGTTTTCCCAACTTGCAAACTTCTTCACAGTACGCATCCATGTCTTCATGGTTTCGATTCCAGTCCTTGTTGACTTGTTTGATGACCAACATTGAATCCCCATACACCAGCAGACGCTTGATACTGAGGGTAATGGCCATCTTCAATCCGTGAAGAAGTGCTTCGTATTCTGCAGCATTGTTGGTGACGGCAAACCGAATCTGCAGAACATACTTGAGTTGATCTCCTCGAGGTGAAATCATCAGAACTCCAGTGCCTCCACCTTCCAGCTTGAGTGAACCGTCGAAGTACATGATCCAATGCTCAGGCTTGGTGGTGACGACTGGAAGATTGTGCTCAGTCCATTCCGATATGAAATCAGTAAGGACTTGAGACTTCATGGCCGTGCGAGAACGGAACTCTATGCTGTATGTTCCGAGCTCAACAGCCTACTTGGCGATACGCCCTGTAGCGTCTTGATTATGGAGAATTTCGCCAATAGGATATCCAGTAACCACAATGATCTTGTAGGAGTCGAAGTAGTGCCGCAATTTCCTGGATGTCACTAAGACAGCATATAGAATTTTTTGAACTTGAGGGTACCTTGATCTGGAGTCCGAGACGACTTCGCTCACAAAGTACACAGGTCGTTGAATCTTCTTAAGATGACCTTCCTCGTCGCGTTCAACAACAATAGCGGCACTGACGACATTGATGGTTGCTGAAATGTAGAGCAAGAGGTCTTCGCCCGGTAGCGGTGCGGTGAGCACAGGTGGTGTAGTCAGGAACAGCTTGAGATTGTCGAAGGCGACTTGAGCTTCCTGTGTCCACTGGAATCTGTCTTGCTTCTTGAGTAGCTTGAAGAACTCAGTCCCGCGTTCTCCAAGTTTGGAGATGAAGCGGTTGAGTGCGGCCATGCAGCCCGTAAGCTTCATGACATCCTTGACGGCACGCGGCGGCTCCATGTTCATGATAGTTGCTATCTTTTCTGGATTAGCCTTGATGCCGCGTTCGCTGATGATGAACCCGAGGAGCTTTCCTGATGGAACGCCGAAAACACACTTGGCGGGATTAAGCTTCCACCGCCATTTGCGTAAGTTGTCGAACGTCTCGGTGAGATCAACGATGAGATCCTCGGGATTTCTTGTCTTGACTACCACATCATCAACGTAGGCTTCGACGTTTCGGTGGAGTTGGTCTTGAAGACAACCCTGTATCGCCCGTTGATATGTGGCACCTGCATTTTTCAAACCAAAAGGCATGGTTGTATAACAATATGCGCCATATGGCGTGATGAATGAAGTTTTGATCTGATCCTCTTCTTTCAGTGATATCTGGTGATATCATGAGTAACAATCGAGGAAACAGAGTAGGGTGCACCCGGCGGTGCTGTCGATGACTTGATCAATGCGAGGAAGCCCGAAGGGATCCTTCTTGCAATGTTAGTTGAGATCAGTATAGTCAACGCACATTCTCCATTCATTTGAATTCTTTTTTCTTACAAGAACAGGATTGGCTAACCAATCCGGATAATAGACTTCTTTGATGAAGCCGGCTGCTAATAGCTTAGCTAGCTCTTTCTTGATGGCTTCCCGACGCTCGGTGGCAAATCTTCGGAGGTGCTGCTTTTTGGGCTTTGCGCTCTCGTTGAGGTCTAGTTTGTGCTCGATCAACTCTCTGGGAACTCCAGGCATGTCGGAAGGCTTTGTAGCAAAGATGTCAGCCTGGGCTCGCAAGAAGTCGATGAGCGCGCTTTCCTATGCAGGAGTGAGGGTGGAACCAATCACCGCTGTCTTCGTTGGATCTCCTGTTTGGAGATCAACTGTCTTCGTGGCGACCTTGTCCACAGGCTTGATGGCTCGCGTCTTCTTCTGCGTCAGGGCATCACCGTCTTCTTCGATGACGGTGGCAGGCAGGGGGTGGAGCTCTTGGCGATCTATGGTGGACACGGCTCTGACGGTGCACTCCACTGCCTCTTTGTCGCAGAGGTAGGAGCGCTTGATATCACCGCGAAGGGAAAGAACGCCGTGAGGCCCTGGCATCTTCAACACCAGGTAGGTGTAGTGGGGGATGGCCATGAACTTGGCCAACGCTGGTCGCCCGAGGATGGCGTGGTATGACGTTTCGAAGTCTGCAACTTCGAACTTGATGAACTCTGTACGGTAGTTGGATGGGGTACCGTACGTGACGGGCAAGGTGATTTGCCCGAGGGGGATGGCCGCCTTCCCAGGTACGATGCCGTAGAAGGGAGTATCTGCCGGTTGCAGCGTGCTTGTGTCGAGTCCCATGGACTTCAGCGTCTTGGCGAAGATGAGGTTGAGCCCGCTGCCCCCATCAATCAGGACCTTGGTGAGCTTGCTATTCGCCACCACGGTCTCTAGGACGAGAGGATATCGTCCGGGAGAGGAGATCTCCGCCCATTGGTCTTCTCTGGACCAGGTGATGGTGGTGTCTGACCACCGTAAGGGTGTAACCATTGCTGGTTCTGCTGCATAGGCCTCACGCCGCGCGTTCTTGCGATTGCGCAAGGTGTCGCTGACTGCAATGCCTCCGAAGATGACATTGACAGTATTGGTGACATTTGGGAAACCGTCGTCTCCCTTGTCGTGCTTGTCGTCTCTGTCTCCATCCGACCTCTGCTTCTTGTTGGGCGTGCTGAACATTTCCCGAAGGAGCGTGCAATCGCCCATGGTGTGCTTGCTGTCCAGATGGTAGGGGCAGTGCTTCTTGAGAAGTTTGTTGAATTCTTCCCTTCTTTGCTGCGGAGACTTGGCGGCGCGAACGGTCTGGACGGTTGCGACCGTGTTGTTTAGTCGCTTCCGTGGGTTGCTACCGTTACGCTGGAAGGAGTCGCGCGGCTGATCCCTGTTGTCTTCCTGATTCCTGCGACCAGGGTTGGCGGATCGTGCCGTAACGCTCCCGTTCTTGATCATCGGTGTCCATCCAGTTGGACACCAGCGCGCGGAATTCCTTGAGGTCGCGAGGACGGTTGTGACCGAAGTCACGGAAGAGGCTGCGGTCGGTCATCCCTTCTTGAAAGTAGTCGATGACTTCCGAATCGGGGATTGGGACGCAGGATGCCTTGATGGCGAAGAATCGCCGGTTGTAGTCGCGCAGGGACTCCTCTGGATTTTGTTTGCACGTGCGGAGATCATATTTGCTGCCAGGGCGCTCGAAAGAACCCTGGTAGTTGGAGACGAAAGCCTTCTTCAGCGCGTGCCAGCTGTCGATGGAGTCTGGATGAAGGGACTCAAGCCAGGTGAGTGGACCTTGCTCCATCGCAACTGGGAAGTACAACATCTTGGAGATGTCGTCGCCCCCTGATGCCTCGATTGCGGAAGAGTATCTGCATAGCCAGATGTTGGGGTCTTGCTTCCCGTCGAAGTTGGTGATGCCTTGCGGGTTAAACTTTCGCGAAAAGGAGCTGACGCGGATGGCGCGTGTGTAGCATGGCAGGGCATCAGGGTTGGGGACGTCGTATCCTCCCGCGGAATCCGCGATGTGGGAGGTAGCTCTCCTCTCCCGGATTCGGAGGATTTCATTGCGGGCATCGTTCGGTGTAATGTGAGAACGAGCCGGACGGGGTTCTTCGCGGCGATTGGACCTGGGGGGTTCCTCGCGAGGACGGCGGGGTTCCTCACGAGGCCGGGCCATGTCCTTTGTTCTCCCGGTGGAGCTACCGTAGTGGCTGCTATGACGCCTAGCTGACGGTGCTTGGTGGTGCAAAGAACTCTTGCTTTTGGAGGCGGGACGGCCTCCGTCCAAGCGATCAACCATGACTGCTGCGGCTTCTAGGCGGGCTTTGGCGAGGTTGATGTCAGGGGTAGCTTGGAACCCCTCGAAGACGCTGACCCCGAACATGATGTTGGCCACAGGGGAGTTGAAGATGCCTTCCTTGTTGAACTCAGCATTGAGGTTTTTTCCTTTGAAGGAAGCGACGTCAGAGGGCGCGGTTGCGGTTGCGCTCGACAAGGTGTTCTCGGTCTGCATCGGTCTCTCCATAAACGGTTGAGGCGTCGTCGGAGACAACTTCCTCATCGCTGCGATCATTGAGGATGACACAGGACTGGCGGCCGGGGTTGTTAGGCCCGGTTTTTCTGTTACTCATGGTAACAGGGAGTTCTCTGCCTTCCTGGAAGGGTAGCAGAGGTAGAATGTCCCGTACCGTGGAGGGTACGTTTGCTTCGTGGAGAGCCACCTCGGGATCCATGTCAGGCCAATGAACGATAACCCCCGAGGGAGTTGTGGTCATGACAAGATCCGAGGTGGTCCGGCGAGGTTGTCGAAACTTCCTCTTCAGATGCTTCTGATAGATCACGGCCGAGTTCGTTATCCCGAAGGGAAACTGAGGTGCGTGCGATCCACGCGGTGGAGTCTTTGACCCACGGGAATCGGAACCAGAGTTCCTGGGTGCTCGTGGGGTTGTTGTCACGGTCCTGATCGTTGAACCTTGGCGGAAGTCGGAGGTGATCTAGAGTCCGCCAGGGAGTCGTGGACGCATGGCTTGATCCTGCCGCTTGACAGGGGTCGAGTTGACGTGGTCGGCCCGAGTTTGGATCTGCTTCGGGCACCATGTACTCCTCCAAGTAGGATACGATCCAGAGATCGTGTCAGAATTTAAGGTTTTCCGGGATCCTCGCGGAGTGGTTTGTGGGGGTGGCGAAGCTAGTGCAGCCACCACGTCGCGCAGTTGGTGTTGAAGCTCGCCTTCCTGGTTTGCGATGTAAAGCCAGGAGCCGAAGACGAAGGTGGCGCCTGCCTCGAACTTGGTGACGATGGAGGCACTGAACGAGGGCATCGACTCTTTAGCGAGTTCTCGACGAGTAGATCCCCACGGACGGTGCCAAAGTGTCGGCGAATTATGCTGACAACGTTCTCGAGGGGGTACCCCGAGAGAAGGGTTTAGGGAGAAGCCGTCGAGAATCTAGAGCCGAAGGTGACAAGAGACGATTTAGACAGGTTCGGGCCGCAATGTGCGTAATACCCTACGTCCTGTATTGTGTCTTGTATTGATCTGGTGTAAAGCAATGCTTTGAAGGGGGTCCCTGCCTCCCCTTATATATCCCGGAGGGCAGGGTTACATGGAGACCGTATAGGACTAGGAGACTTTTACAAGTTAATCTCTAATTCCCTGATACAGTTTATCCAAACCGACTAGGACTAATCCTTGTCTTGTGCGTCAAGTCTTGTACGTGGGCCGGCCCACGGGGTGGTCCGCCAGGGTTGTTTAGTCCGTCAAGACTCTACACCCACAGTGGCGTTTTTGCAAAAGAGCCCCTCCATTTTCTGGAAATCAACCCACAGTCCAGCTTAGTTCAAAAATAATTACAGTTTAGTCCTTTTTCTTTTGTTTTAGCCCCTGCGCTTTTGAGAAAAAGTGCCCGCCATCCTAGATGGCAGTTTTACTTCGTAGCCCTTGGGTTTTTATATGAAATTATGCTTTAGGTCCATGGTTTCTTTCAAAAACACCCCTGGAAACCTAAAACTCTCACCAGCAAGCCTTTAGAGCCCGTTTTAAGCGTAGTTTCTCCGTTTTAACTCCGATTTGAGTGATTTTCGCGCTCACATGTTCGTAGTGAAGCGTACAACAACTCTAAAGCCTTCTTTTCATCGTTTGTTTATGTTTGGTGTATTGTTCTAATTAAATGCCTTGTTTGCATGTATGTGTGGATGCTTGTGTGGTGATCGATGTGAGTAGTGGACGAGCCGTTCGAGTTCGCCGACGATCCCGTTCCCGTAGAACAGGTGCAGCAGCAGTTCACTGAGGAAGGCAATTATAACACGGACAATCCTTGTTACCTATACACCATTTAATCATACAATTCATATGCATGTGTCTAATTTTGTTAAACATTAAGGTTGTACCTAGTCTTTACCTTATTCCTTGTTTACCCGGGTTTTATGCATTATGGTTAGTCCATGCTACGCGCTGCAACCAACATTTATTTTTATGTTAAAATTGAATTAATGGTTCACTTCGATGATGGTTAAAAGATGCTTTTTAGCAACATGGTTCGGAGAACTAGAGCATGTGCTTTGTGCTTTGTTCTAGTGTCTCTATAAGGTTTGGTCTAGGGAATTAGAGCATGTGCTTCGTGCTTTGTTCTAATGTCTCTCCGTAAGGTCCGGTTCATAAAGCGGCAACCCAGGAACTTGTTCGCCGCCGTTGGAACTATAATGGCTCTGGCCTTGGATAATTAGCTTGTACGTCTCTAGCTCACCAGTGGTTACCGAAAGGCATATGTGGGGAGCATTGGTGAGAGTATAGTTTGATCCATCGAGGACGGATTTATCCATTGGCTATGTCTCGTTAGGCAAAGTCCCGTGATGTAAGCGCCCGATGTACGGCAGCTTCACACGTTGCGATGATTGCGCTCTCGCTCTGGACGCCATTGACCCCCTCACGTTGCGCCCTGAGCGTACATCAATCTCGATGCCTCGGGTTATGCTGCCTTTGTTGAACCAAAACGGCTACTGTGCTTGTTAGGGTGTTTTGTGAAAGTCCTCGTAACATAAGTTCTTTTGGATTTATGTGACCGGCGGGTAAAGGGCGAAACCTCTGCAGAGTGTTGATCTATCATGATAGCCGTGCTCACGGTTACGAGCGGCCTGGATCCTTTTTGATTAGAAGATGAAGCTAGTGGTTGATGTTGGTTTGTTCTATAATTACTTATACATAGCTATTAATGGGTTCATACTTGGGTTCTACTCATTTGTAGTAAATTGGATGATAATAAAATGAAACGACTAAAAGTGCTAATGCAGTATAACCGTGTCAAGCCTTTTGTTCTTGCATAACCCATGTTATACTTGTTAAGTAAGATGGTTTACTACACTTGCAACTATTTAACAAAATCCTGGATGGGTAACAGATGGAGCATTGAATAATCAGTCGCTTGCTGAGTTTCCGGAGGATCTGCCGTACTTCTAGCTGTGTTCAACCAGTCGGTGTCCCTGTGGACTTGAGGTTCTACCTAGTTAAGACGTTTATAATATTAAGACTTCTGCTGTGTTATTTGTGAAAGACTATGTCTTGAGTTAAACTCTGATGTAAACTATTTTATTCGAGCATTGTGTTCTCTGTGATTCAATATTTGTAATCTATATGTGTTCTGTGGACATCCTGGGCACACATATGGAAGCATTCGGATTTCTTGGAAATCTGGGTGTTACATCGAACCCGGGAACGCACCCCCACGTGGGCCCCACGTCTGGCGACCACCTCGTGAGTTAATGGCTACGGCCCCGCCTTTCTCCAACCTAGCAAGCACGGGTAAGAGATATTTCCAATCAGCGAGCCAACTAATCTAATTGGCTTTACTGGTTCCATAACCCAGTAAGAAAGCAGGTAGAATCACTTGATCAATCAATTAAACAACGGATCGGTCCTTAGTCACTTAAACTAGTAGGCAGAACTAAGGATCGAGCCTACCTCAATCCCTTCTATCAACTTCTGCCCACTATCTTTCCATATCAAGTCTTCCATGATTCATATATGATTAGTGAGAACCTAGATCATCATCCTTTATTTATCCTTGCTAAGCATAGCTAAGTAGGTATTGCTAAACAAATTTTTCTTTAATAAGCAAGGGTAGTTCTACCAAGGAGTAACTCATGCATCAAGGGTTTTCAATCAACTCCTAACCTAATGCACACAAAGACATAATATTTGGACTCGTGAACCTTGTGAAATAAAATAGGTAGAGATGCTCCGGGGCTTGCCTTGAGTCTCGAAAAGGTTAGCGGCTTCATCAACTTCTTGGGACTCCGGAGCTACCACCAGAACTCTCTCGTACTGGACTTGTTCTTCGGGAAGTTCCACGTACTCCACTTCCGAGTGTGACATCTCTGATGTCAAAAGAATTAAAAGTACACTTAAAACCAATGCAAAAGGGAATTATGGGTTGGAACTCAAAAATCCATCAAAAATTCAAATAGAAATTCAAAAACAAGGGTTGTTTGAAACCCAACTGAAATCTCAAAAATTTCGTACTAAACTTGAAAATATCCAAAAATAAAAGTTGTTAGTCATCACAAATAAGGCCAAGTCACTGTTTGGAACTTTTGAAAATTTTGTACTTTAGTCCCTCAAAAACTCGAAATACAGTTCTGGGCACCTTTTTGAAATTGGGTTGTTTGAGCTTGAAAAATTTGAAATTTCAGGTTCATCCCAAAATAAAAGTTGTGTCCCACCTCTCAAACTCCAACTTTTATTTTCACACTGTTTCATGTTCCGTTCAAATTTTTGGAGAAAATTCGAAAGTTGCACAGAAGCTCCACGGTCGCCCAACAGTGGCCCTGGCGCGCCCCTGCTCCGGTCGGGAGCCGGCCGCCACGTGGCCGGCGAGCGGCAGAGGCCGCGCCGAGCTGTCTGAGCCGCGGCGTCGGGTGGCGCTTGTCGCCTTGCGCTTGTCCGACTTCTTCCCGAGCCATCACGTCGCCAGCAACGTCGCGCTTCGCCTCGCGCCCGCGAACGCCATCATGGCGGGTGGAGCACCGCCGTGGCCGCGCGCTCGCGCGCGACGCGCAGAGCTCCTCCGCGGGGATTCCATCCCGCTACACGCCACGGGCACTGTGGAGGGTCCCTGCAGCGTATCCCAGCGCCCACGCCACGATCCTCCTCGCCCAACCGTCGCGCGCGCTCTGTTCGAGCTCGGGCGGGCTTCAATGGCGCGTCGCGTCGCTGTCGCTCCGCTCGCACGCTCCCGAGGCAGCACGACCCCGCTCTAGCGTGCCAAGGCACTCACCCGAGCCACTCACACACTCCCCTAGCTCGCGCGCTTCTCCAGTTCGCTCCCTCGCGTCTCGCTCCGTCGTCTTCAACCTCGCGCCGCGCGGACCGAGCCGAGCTTCGAGACGAAATTCGCCCTCCACTCCCCTCCATTCCCAAATTCCTCGCGCTCAGAGCTAGACCTCTACCCTAGCTCCATTTTCCCCCACTTCTCTCGAGCTATCATCGCTTCTCCGGCGAGAAATAGAGATTTCCCCCAAATCTCCATTTTCGGCCGCCGGAGCACGTCGAGACCCTACGCCGAGCCGTCCCCGAGGTCAACCGAGCGCGCCAACAGCTTCCCCGAGCTCCACTGGTGCTCTAGGACCCCTCAAACCCCGACGAGACCCACCGACCTCGCCGGAATCAAGCTCGCGGCGGCCGCACCGCCACCGCACGTCGCCGGCGAACTCTGAGCATCCCCCGGCCTCCCAACCGTCACCAATCGACTCGTGGTGAGCCCCTGGTTCTTTTCCCCCACTTCCCCGACCCTAGCTCGCCGTCGTTTGGCCAGCGCAACTCCGGCGACGAGCCGAGGACCATAGTTCATCGTCTTCGTTTTTCCAGGGTTCCCAGTGTAAAAGTCAGGGGCCTGTTCGCGAAGTTTTAAAAGTTCTAGGGTCTCCAGCGTAAAAAGATTCTTAAACCTAGATCTAGTTTTCCCGAATCTTGTAAAATCCGTTAAAAATCGTACAAAAATCAGAAAAATGCACAAAAATACTCCCTGGACTCGTGAGATTGTAAACTCCAATCTCATTTAAGCATGTTTATACTTTTGGTGAACCAGAGCTCCGCTAGGGCTGAGCTTTGGATATGCTGTTTGCAGTGACTTTGGACACCTTGTGTCCAAAGGGGACCTAAAAATATGGACTGTAGCTTCAGTTATGAATTAAAATGTGTTTCCTGTCTTTTTGTAGTCCAGAAATTGTTAAAAATAATCCATGCAGTGAAAAATCACCATTTTTCTCCAGAGGCCTAAAAACTTGTTAGCACATCTGTTAAAAATGCAAAACTTAATTTTTGCTCTGTTTAGACTAGCAAATAAATAGTTATGTGTTTTCGGATAGAAATTTATTGAGGACTGTCCAAGGGTTATTTTGAGCCACCACTTGGCCAGAGCCCTCCTTGTACTCATGACTAGCTCTGGTAGGAAAAGTTCCTGATTTGGATGTATTTCCAATTTTATATGAATTTATTTCATTCCTGCAGGCAGCTGTTTAATTTATTTTTAATATATTCTGTGTAGCTCAGATTTAACTAAATTTTGAAGTGAGCCTAGCTCTTATACTCCAGTAGCTGTTATAAAGTTTATAGATAAAAAGGATGAACATAAAATGAGAAACAAAAATGAGAAGGAATTAAAGTGGAATTGAATTATATAAAAGAATAAACCTTTTTGATGATTAGTTAGAATAAAATAAGGAAAGTCTAAAATTCCAAGAACAGCACCCAAACTTCAATTAATAAATAGAAATTCTTTTATATATGTACACAATCACCATCAAAGATGAATAAAAATTTTCCACACCACCCCCCTACTCTATTTTTGTGAAGAAAAAAAGGTAGTACTTAAGCATGTCTAGGTGAATATGGCCTTCAAGGCCTTAGTTTTCGAATCAATAGGCAGCCACAATAAGTTATGCATCTCATGTAGAAGGCGCTATTCCGGACGGCACCTACCATCTCATCCCCGCCGACGAGGAAGGAATCCCGGAGGGAGGTGCCGGCGAAGGATCAATCAACCCGGAGGCTAACCCCCAGCTAGAGCAAGAAGGCAAGCCCCGGAGCATAACCTAACCTTTAAAGTTTATGCATCTATGAATTCCCTATGCTTGTGCATTTACGTTTCAAGGAGTTGATTGAATACCTTAGCTGCACATTCCTAGTACCTATGACTTGCAACACTAGTATGAAAGGATCGATAGGGCATTGCTTTAGGTCCGTTACAAGTCGAGTGATTTCCTGTCACTCGCGAGACATAGGAGTTGCTTGTCTTTACTTATGTTGGAATCATAAGGATTGACGGACGGGGTGATAGATGTAGATCTCCCGTCCGTGTATGATAATTGATTTAAGGTCGAAATGTGTGGTTGAGTGTGTCAAGTTTTTGAACGTACCACATGCATGCCGATATATGGAAATCGGTAAGCCCGGTACCAGATTGAAGCAGCTAGGGCCGATAGTCATCTCTCCTTGGAAACTTTTGTTTCCCCTACCTTTATCCTAAGGAAGTGGACCCGGTTCCGAATTGTGGATCGATGGGAAAGGTTGGGAAGTGCTTGTACCTTTTATAGCAAGCATTATCCGTGTGTGCTGGGTTTCCCCTGGCCAGGTAGCAAAATTCGGTTCGAACTGTCCACTTCTCGCGGTTAATGAGACTGCTTGACCGCCTGGCTGCATTGAGTAACAAGTGGAACTATGAGATTGATGAATTTGTGGTATGAAAAAAAATTGTATTGCACCACTTGTATGCTTAGATAGGATGCTAATCTAGAATGGTTAAATCTACTAGAATATGATGCTAAAACTATGAAAGCAAGGACCTACTCTTAGTTGCTTTTTGGCAAACAAACCCACCAGCCAAAGGCCTCTCATGTCTAGATGTCGGTGATGTAGTTTTCACCCGACGGGTAAGCCTTGCTGAGTATTAGTATACTCAGCCTTGCTTGTGGCTTTTATTACAGGTACAATGTTGGATGTGGCAGTCGATGCCCTTACTTGGCCTACCCAGGTTCCCCCTGGATGGCACATCGAGTGGGTTCCGTCCTCTGCCGAGGAACGGGAGGAGTAGCACCGTGGCAGGCTTTAGCATGGTGTTACTTGTATCGTCGTTAGTTTTTATTCCGCTGCAATGAACTACTTTATTTCCGCTGCAAGAATTTGATACTCTGATTTAAATTTCGAACTTGGTTTGTAATAACTTTGAGATACCCCCTTTATGTATGTTAAATTTGTGGAATGTTGTAATCTCTGGAACTCACCTTCGTGTGGGCGTGCTGTTGTTTCGATCGAGAAAAGTACGTGGTTAAATCGGGTTTAATCCGACGGCGCTCCAGCTTATTCCGGATTAAGTGCCTGACTACTTGATTAGTGGTCCCGGGGTACTTAACTTGGAATAATTTCGGAGTGGTCCGCCACAGCTGGCATCAGAGCCGAAACAGTGCACCGGAGAGAGCAACAAACCTTTAATAAACATTTTTGAAATAAAACTTGCCAACTCGTACTTCCGCCGCGCCTCGCGATGGAAGGTTATTCTTAGGACCGCTAAGGATGTTACCTAGAGCGTGAAGCCTATGTGGGTTAAGGGATCACGTTATGATACGTGGAAAATAATATATTATACTGACTTCCAGCACATTTCATTCTGTCATTTACTTTACGCAATGGTGGGCGCAAAGTACGGCGATTGCTGTAACGTACCACGGCACTATATGAAAATATAGTGGCGGCACATAGTCAATACGCTGTGATGGCGTATGAAACTAGAATAGCATGGTGGGCGCAAGGTACGGCGATTGCTGTAGCGTACCACGACATCATATGCAAATATGATGGCGGCACAAAGTCAATACGCTATCTCATGAGCGTATGAAATTGTCAATATGTCGCCTTGGTGACATATGAACATTGCCCGTTCAATGTTAAACGTTCGGGTGCCACATCTATAGTGGGTGGTAATGAATGGAGACGCTTTCGTGAGTGCTGGCACGAAAGGTTGATTATATATGCTCTGGAATGGAATTTTCTGCAGGTACACTAACCGCGATTCCGTATGATTGAACGGTTAGAAAAGTTCGGCTAGATAATATAGGGAGAGACGGATATTGCCTAGCCACCGGCACTAACTTCGTAGGCCAAAAGTTTATTGGCATGTGTGTTGGTGAGAACGAATAGGCCGCTCATGCATTGCATCTCACTGAAATAATGTTGAGCCTTAACACGTGACCAATCAAACCGCCGTCAAATGAAAATCACAACCCGAAGCTCTGTCAAACCAGTCTGTTTGCACCTTTAATTCGAAAGTGAAAACGTTGTCAAACGAAAAAGTGTTCAACATGAAAGTTGTCATAAATGTTATGAAGTGTATGCTGTAGAAATGTCAACGAAAATGGTTCAGTAGAACTGGAGTTATGCTTAAAATGGTAACCCCCTGTCTGCTGGAAATTTCTGGGAACAGTGAGATAAAAATTGAATTGTTACACCATCTTAATGGCAGTTTCTGCTAAAACCTCCAACATGAAACTTGTTTGGAATTACTTAACCAATGTCCTGGCCAAATTTGAGAATTTTTGAGCTTGTAGATTTTGAGTTTTATAATTTTTACTACACTGTCCAGAATCTGTCTCGTTTTCTTTGGCGCTAACCGGTTCTCACCCTTGCCCTTTTTCTTTTTGGTTCAGAATGGACGCTCACGCTGACTTGGCCAGCTACCCCAACGACGTGTCCTTCTCAGATTGCCTAGGATGGGAAGTTTCCCTAGCATTCTGTGGTCAGTTTTGCAGGCGCTCGACTACCCTACCCCGCCACAATATGAGAGGACCCTCATTAGAGACCGTGGTGTGACCCGTTCTCGTGTGCGTTTGGTGGTATATCGCCATCCACCGTGCCCTAGCTCCCCCACTTGGAGTGTGGAAGTTCATGGACACCACATGGAGACGACTTGCGAGCTAGCTGCCTTGAATGGCATTAGTTCTTTTTGTGCTCAGAACCAGGACTTGGTAGAGCACCAGTTGCTTGGGTTGTTTCCACCGACTCAGCCGGATGATCCCCATTGGTTGAGACGCTACCTTAGCTCCCCTTTGAGGATGGCGGAAAATCCCGTCGCTGCAGCTGCACTGATGATGAGGTGGATCCGAGCCTACCACCGTTTGCAGGCACTCTTGGGACGATCGCAGAGCGAGATGCTCAACCTTGCTATGGACATGTCCGCCCGTGCCCGTGACATTGGGGTTGAGAGAACCTCATTGTCCATTGAGGTGACCACCAGGGACGCCATGATTGCTGACTTGGAGAGGCAATTGAATGACCTCCACATCGCGCACAACAACGTCCAAAATGAGCTAGCGCAAACCAGAGAAGAACTTGAGGAGGTACACGGTACTTTGGAGCATGCTAATGCTATGCTAGCCGCCCATGATGCTCAGCACCTTCTTGAGCAAGAGGGAGAGCAAGGAGAAGGAGAGGCCCCCGACTCCTACATGGATACCGAGGATGATATGCCGCCCCTTCCAGCTCCACCATCACCTATGGGCAGCGAGGCTACCGCTAACAACTTAGATGACTTCTAGAAGTGGTAGTAGCATGATTGCTCCTTCGTTTAGCCTAAATTTTGGCTTCATGTTATAATAGGCTAGATGGAGTTGAGCTCCCCCTTTTATCTTTTGGAGACAATGTAATTTAATGGTGTGGTTGTGTGATCCAAAAACTTGTTGAAGGATGTAATGGCTGTGTAGAAAATATTCTGCAGCTAACCTTGTTTTAATTATTGATGGGTTTTCCATTCATTTCTGGGCTGTGATGTGAACTACAAAGTTGTTTGGAATTTGTCAAACAGAATGTTCACCAATTTTCAACCTCATTGGTTAAGCGAGATAAAAATGGCAACCAAAACACTACAGCTCGGCCTGCTGTAAAACAGCAAACGCAGAGAGCTAAAGATTGAATTTTTCGGCTTAGTTCCAGTCCGAATTTGATTCTGAGCCCAACATGAAAGTTGTAGAGCGTGAAATTTTAAAGCTACTGACCGAATTGGAGCATTTGACTCGCTTCCTGTTGGGAGATATGATTTTTCTTCCGAACTGTGTCTTGACATGTCATTCCTACGCAGTAAACTTCAATATATTGTCACGTTCTATCTTGTCATCAATTATGCAAGCTTATGAAATGTGGCTAATACAAGTACCTACTGCAGATGGCAATCACCCGCAGCGGTCATGATGCTAGTGGCTCCAATGCTAGCCAGCAGGGGCCAGAGGGGCAGCAACAGCCGCCACCACCTCCACCACCGCAGCAACCTCCGACGTGGCAGCAGTTGTATGCTACGTAAACGGAGATCCTACGGAACCTGCAGCATCAGCAACAATTGATGCAACAGCAGATGCTACAGCAGGGAGGTCAATGGGCCCCTCAGCCTCAAGTGGCCCGATACGAGGATTTTCTGGCTACCCACCCGCCAATATTCTCGAGAACCGATGAGGCCCTGGAGGCCGATACGTGGATTCGAGCCATCGAGTCCAAGTTCACCATCCTGGCCACGCCTTGCACTTCCAACCGCAAGGTAGTGTTCGTGGCGCAGCAGCTCCGCGGCCCAGCTCTCCTATGGTGGGAGAACTACCTGGCCCTGCAGCAAGAGGGTCATGTGGTTGAATGGGATGAGTTCAAGACTGCGCTCAAGGCTCATCATATTCCTGCCGGCTTGGTAGAGCGGAAGTTGAACGAATTTCTGGCTCTGACCCAGGGTACCCGCACGGTGCTCCAATACGCCCAGGCCTTCAATGGTCTGTGTCCGTACGCGGGTCATCACGCCGATTCTGACGAGAAGAAGTTGGAGAGGTTCCGACGTGGCCTCAATACCAAGTTGAAAGCTCAGTTGGCTACCACCCGTGCTGCCACATATGGCGATCTTGTGAACCTCGCCATTGCCCAAGAAGACGCCAACACAGTGCACAAGGCGGAAAAGAAGAGGAAAGCTCCCGCTGGACCCTCGAGCGCGCAGCCGCAGAGATTCCGCTTGGTTCCTCCGGCTGCACCGCAAGGACAGTCCAGGGCACCTCAGGGAGGTGGATGGGTTGCCAGGCCACCACAGCCTAATGCGCCCCGTTTCCCACCACCGCCGCAGCAGCAACCGGCGCCAAGGCAGAATGCACAACAGCCAGCTCGCCCTGGAGCCGGCTATCAGTGTTTCAAGTGCGGCAGCAACAGCCACTTTATCAAGGATTGCCCGCAGAACAAGCAGCAGAACCAGCGCCCGGGAAATCAGCAGAACAAGGGCAAACAGCAGCAGCGTGTGCAGATCCGACAAGGACGGCTTAACTACACCACCTTGGCCGACCTACCCGAGGGAGCCCCAGACATGACTGGTACCTTCCCTATCCACACTCAACCTGCTGTGATACTGTTTGATTTCGGGGCAACACATAGTTTTATAAGCACCAGATTTCATGCAAAATGTGGGTTAAAATCTTACCATACCAAATCATCATATGTGATATCAACTGCGGGAGGTAAAATAGCATCCAACCAAGTCTCCCGAAAAGTTCCAATCAGGCTGGGAAGTAAAATATTTCTTACTGATTTAATTCTGCTTGGTATCGAAGGGATTGACATTGTCTTGGGAGCCAATTGGATGACTCAACATAAGGTTGTGCTAGATGTTGCGGAACGAGTTGTTGAAATAAACTCGCCTACGCATGGCCCTAGTGTGCTATATCTACCACAGCGGACTTGCGTCAATGCGTGTGCTTATACAATGGTAGAAACCCAACTAGAGGCCATTCTGGTGGTATGTGAGTATGCCGATGTTTTTCCAGATGACTTACCTGGGATGCCGCCGGATAGGGACATTGAATTTGTGATCGAACTTCAACCTGGCACAGCACCTATATCAAAGAGACCATATAGAATGTCACCCAATGAATTGGCTGAATTAAAAATTCAACTCCAAGAACTACTAGACAAGGGTTTCATTCGTCCAAGTGTGTCACCTTGGGGATGTCCCGCTATCTTTGTGAAGAAGAAGGACCATTCCTTGAGGTTGTGTATCGATTACGGGTCTCTCAATGCGGTGACTATTAAGAACAAGTACCCACTTCCCCGCATTGACATCCTGTTTGACCAACTAGCTGGCGCCAGAGTGTTCTCCAAGATTGACCTTCGCTCTGGCTATCACCAAATAAAAATCCGACCTTGTGACATTCCAAAGACTGCCTTTTCTACACGTTACGGACTTTATGAATTCTTGGTCATGTCCTTTGGACTCACCAATGCCCCAGCCTATTTCATGTACCTCATGAATTCGGTTTTCATGTCAGAACTAGATAAGTTTGTGGTGGTTTTCATTGACGACATTCTCATATATTCCAAGAATGAAGAAGAGCATGCCGAGCACCTACACATTGTTCTTCAAAGATTGAGAGACCACCAGCTCTACGCCAAGTTCTCCAAGTGTGAATTCTGGCTGGAGAGTGTGAAATTTTTAGGTCACACGGTTTCCAAGAAAGGTATATCCGTGGATCCAACCAAAGTGCAAGAGGTGCTGGATTGGCAACCACCTACTTCTATTCATGAGATTCGGAGTGTTCTGGGTTTAGCCGGTTATTATCGCCGTTTTCTTCCGGACTTCTCTCGGATTGCGAAACCCATGACCGAACTCTTGAAGAAGGGAGTCAAATTTGAGTGGAATGACAAATGTGATGAAGCTTTCCACACTTTGAGAAAACATTTAACTTCAGCCCCATTTTTAGCTCAACCCGATTGCACCAAGCCCTATGACGTCTATTGCGATGCTTCAGGCACCGGACTTGGCTGTGTCCTCATGCAAGAGAACCGAGTCATTGCTTATGCTTCTCGAGCACTTCGGCCCCATGAGCAAAACTACCCCACGCATGATCTTGAGTTAGCAGCGGTTATTCATGCTCTCAAGATGTGGAGACACTATTTGATGGGTGTTCCATGCAACATATATACCGACCACAAGAGCCTCAAATATGTCTTCACTCAGGCACATTTGAATATGAGGCAGCGAGGATGGTTGGAGTTAGCAAAGGACTATGACCTTAGTGTGCATTATCACCCCGGCAAGGCAAATGTGGTTGCGGATGCACTAAGCCGCAAGGCTCATTGTCATTGTCTTTCCGTGGAGTCCTACGCTGACACCTTGTGCCATGAAATGGCAAAGCTCAACTTAGAGATTGTTCCACACGGGTACTTCAACCATATTTCAGTTGAACCAGCCTTGCACGATCAGATTGTTGTAGCCCAATTAAATGATGCAAAGATTAAAATCCTTAAAAGGAAATTGTCAAAGGAGAAGGTGAAGGAAAAATACAAGTGTTTCCGGTTAGATGGGCAGGGAGTGATGTGGTTTGGACATCGCATCGTGGTGCCCAAAAACACGGAACTCCGGAGGAAGATTATGGATGAGGCCCATCTCTCCAAATTTTCTATCCATCCCGGTAGCACCAAAATGTACCAAGATTTGAAACAAAATTTTTGGTGGACTCGGATGAAGCGAGAAATTGCCACGTATGTGTCGGAATGTGACACGTGTCAGCGGGTTAAGGCTAGCCACTTGAAGGTAGCAGGCACGCTTCAACCTCTACCTATTCCCTCATGGAAGTGGGAAGATATAAGCATGGACTTCATTGTTGGACTTCCCAGAACCCCTCAGGGGCATGACTCTATTTGGGTAATTGTGGACCGCCTTACCAAGACCGCACATTTTATTCCGGTCAATACCAATTATACCGCTAAGAGGTACGCTGAGATTTATTTGGAACGGATCGTTTGTCTACATGGGGTACCTAAGATGATAATTTCAGATCGTGGTACTCAATTCGTAGCCCGCTTTTGGGAGCAATTGCAACTGTCCCTAGGCACTAAACTGATCCGTAGTTCAGCATATCACCCTCAGACCGATGGGCAGACGGAAAGGGTAAATCAAATACTTGAGGATATGCTTCGAGCTTGTGTTATTCATTATGGGAAAAATTGGGAGAAATGTTTATCTCTGGCCGAATTCTCCTATAACAACAGCTACCAAGCGAGTCTTAAAATGGCACCTTTCGAGGCCTTATATGGTAGAAGATGTCGGACCCCGTTGTGTTGGTCCCAGGCAGGCGAGAGGTATACCTATGGCCCTGACCTTGTAAAGGAAGCAGAGGAAAAGGTTAGAATCATCCGTGAAAATTTGAGAACCGCCCAGTCACGGCAAAAGAGTTACTTTGATCAACGGCGGAAGCCACTTCAATTTGAAGTCGGCGACCACGTGTATCTCAAGGTCTCCCCGACCAAGGGTGTGCAAAGATTTGGATTAAAGGGAAAACTTGCACCTCGTTACATCGGCCCATATGAAATTACTCAACAATGTGGACCGGTAGCATACCGTGTGAAGCTTCCCGAGAAGCTCTCAGCCGTGCACGACGTTTTCCACGTTTCCCAACTCAAGAGGTGTTTACGTGTTCCGACCGAAGTTGTTGAACCAGAAGAACTCTCGGTTGAACCAAATCTCTCTTACGATGAGCATCCGGTTAAAATCCTCGATGAGAAAGAGAGACAAACACGAAGGAAAGGAGTTAAAATGTACAAAATTCAGTGGAGTCATCACTCCGAAGACGAAGCCACGTGGGAAACCGAGGACTATCTCAAGAAGAATTTCCCCGACATTCTTTCGTAAGCCAAAGGTACTTTCCCCACTGTGTTCTTAAGTTTAATCGAATCTCGGGACGAGATTCCTTTTAAGGGCGGTAGGCTGTGACATCTCTGATGTCAAAAGAATTAAAAGTACACTTAAAACCAATGCAAAAGGGAATTATGGGTTAGAACTCAAAAATCCATCAAAAATTCAAATAGAAATTCAAAAACAAGGGTTGTTTGACACCCAACTGAAATCTCAAAAATTTCGTACTAAACTTGAAAATCTCCAAAAATAAAAGTTGTTAGTCATCACAAATAAGGCCTAGTCACTGTTTGGAACTTTTGAAAATTTTGCACTTTAGTCCCTCAAAAACTCGAAATACAGTTCTAGGCACCTTTTTGAAATTGGGTTGTTTGAGCTTTAAAAATTTGAAATTTCAGGTTCATCCCAAAATGAAAGTTGTGTCCCACCTCTCAAACTCCAAGTTTTATTTTCACACTTTTTCATGTTCCGTTCAAATTTTTGGAGAAAATTCGAAAGTGGCACAGAAGCTCCACGGGCGCCCAACAGTGGCCCTGGCGCGCCCCTGCTCCGGCCGGGAGCCGGCCGCAACGTGGCCGGCGAGCGGCGGAGGCCGCACCGAGCTGGCCGAGCCACGGCGTCGGGTGGCGCTTGTCGCCTTATGCTTGTCCGACTTCTTCCCGAGCCATCACGTCGCCAGCAACGTCGCGCCTCGCCTCGCGCCGCGCGAACGCCATCATGGCGGCTGGAGCGCCGCCGTGGCCGCGCGCTCGCGCGCGACGCGCAGATCTCCTCCGCGGGGATTCCATCCCGCTACGCGCCATGGGCACTGTGGAGGGTCCCTGCAGCGTATCCCAGCGCCCACGCCACGATCCTCCTCGCCCAACCGTCGCGCGCGCTCTGTTCGAGCTCGGGCGGGCTTCAATGGCGCGTCGCATCGCTGTCGCTCCGCTCGCACGCTCCCGAGGCAGCACGACCCCGCTCTAGCATGCCAAGGCACTCACCCGAGCCACTCACACAATCCCCTAGCTCGCGCACTTCTCCAGTTCGCTCCCTCGCGTCTCGCTCCATCGTCTTCAACCTCGCGCCGCGCGGACCGAGCCGAGCTTCGAGACGAAATTCGCCCTACACTCTCCTCTATTCCCAAATTCCTCGCGCTCAGAGCTAGACCTCTACCCTAGCTCCATTTTCCCCCACTTCTCTCGAGCTATCATCGCTTCTCCGGCGAGAAATCGAGATTTCCCCCAAATCTCCATTTTTGGCCGCCGGAGCACCCTCACGTCGAGACCCTACGCCGAGCCGTCCCCGAGGTCAACCGAGCACGCCAACAGCTTCCCTGAGCTCCACTGGTGCTCTAGGACCCCTCAAACCCCGACAAGACCCACCGACCTCGCCGGAATCGAGCTCGCGGCGGCCGCACCGCCACCGCACGTCGCCGGCGAACTCTGAGCATCCCCCGGCCTCCCAACCGTCACCAATCGACTCGTGGTGAGCCCCTGGTTCTTTTCCCCCACTTCCCCGACCCTAGCTCGCCGTCGTTTGGCCAGCGCAACTCCGGCGACGAGCCGAGGACCATAGTTCATCGTCTTCGTTTTTCCAGGGTTCCCAGTGTAAAAGTCAGGGACCTGTTCGCGAAGTTTTAAAAGTTCTAGGGTCTCCAGCGTAAAAAGATTCTTAAACCTAGATCTAGTTTTCCCGAATCTTGTAAAATCCGTTAAAAATCGTACAAAAATCAGAAAAATGCACAAAAATACTCCCTGGACTCGTGAGATTGTAAACTCCAATCTCATTTAAGCATGTTTATACTTTTGGTGAACCAGAGCTCCGCTAGGGCTGAGCTTTGGACATGCTGTTTGCAGTGACTTTGGACACCTTGTGTCCAAAGGGGACCTAAAAATATGGACTGTAGCTTCAGTTATGAATTAAAATGTGTTTCCTGTCTTTTTGTAGTCCAGAAATTGTAAAAAATAATCCATGCAGTGAAAAATCACCATTTTTCTCCAGAGGCCTAAAAACTTGTTAGCACATCTGTTAAAAATGCAAAACTTAATTTTTGCTCTGTTTAGACTAGCAAATAAATAGTTATGTGTTTTCGGATAGAAATTTATTGAGGACTGTCCAAGGGTTATTTTGAGCCACCACTTGGCCAGAGCCCTCCTTGTACTCATGACTAGCTCTGGTAGGAAAATTTCCTGATTTGGATATATGCGTGAGACTGTGACTGAAGCAGTAAACCTTTATCCTAAGGAAGTGGACCCGGTTCCGAATTGTGGATCGATGGGAAAGGTTGGGAAGTGCTTGTACCTTTTATAGCAAGCATTATCCGTGTGTGTTGGGTTTCCCCTGGCCAGGTAGCAAAATTCGGTTCGAACTGTCCGCTTGTCGTGGTTAATGAGACTGCTTGACCGCCTGGCTGCATTGAGTAACAAGTGGAACTATGAGAATGATGAACTTGTTGTATGAAAAAAAATTGTATTACACCACTTGTATGCTTAGAGAGGATGCTAATCTAGAATGGTTAAATCTACTAGAATATGATGCTAAAACATGAAAGCAAGGACCTACTCTTAGTTGCTTTTTGGCAAACAAACCCACCAGCCAAAAGCCTCTCATGTCCAGATGTCGGTGATGTAGTTTTCACCCGACGGGTAAGCCTTGCTGAGTATTAGTATACTCAGCCTTGCTTGTGGCTTTTATTTATAGGTACAATGTTGGATGTGGCAGTCGATGCCATGACTTGGCCTACCCAGGTTCCCCCTGGATGGCACATCGAGTGGGTTCCGTCCTCTGCCGAGGAACTGGAGGAGTAGCACCGTGGCAGCCTTCAACATGGTGTTACTTGTATCGTCGTTAGTTTTTATTCCGCTGCAATGAACTACTTTATTTCCGCTGCAAGAATTTGATACTCTGACTTAAATTTCGAACTTGGTTTGTAATAACTTTGAGATACCCCCTTTATGTATGTTAAATTTGTGGAATGTTGTAATCTCTGGAACTCACCTTCGTGTGGGCGTGCTGTTGTTTCGATCGAGAAAAGTACGTGGTTAAATCGGGTTTAATCCGACGGCGCTCCAGCTTATTCCGGATTAAGTGGCTGACTACTTGATTAGTGGTCCCGGGGTACTTAACTTGGAATAATTTCGGAGTGGTCCGCCACACCGAGACTTCAGGTTCTAACATGCAATGAAGTCAGGGATTAGAGATGCAACAAGTTTTAAAACTTAGCACACAAAACTTTATTTCTCGATAAAGTTGTAAGCCAACACAACCACCCATCTACTACTAAAGAAAACTTTGAAACTTTTGTTTGGGTGAATTAGTCCTTATTTCTTTTACATTTATTAAAGAAGAATTATTAAGTGTGCCAAGATTACCCTCCAAGGTATAAAATCCTTCTTATCCTTTTTAATTGTGCTTATAAAGCATGGAATAGGTTTTTAGGCATTTTTACAAATATCCTAAACATTTTTACCAATTAAATTCCAAAAGATGAAGTGGTTATTAAATTCTAAACAGCACAAATTTAAAGGTTTGACATTTTTAAAGCAGAAAGGAAAATCTAAGGAAGCTATAGAAATTAATTTCACATTTTTCTGATTTTTCTATGATTTTCTATAATTAAAACAGTGGAAAACATAAATTAAATCTAATTCTAAAACCTATTTGACTTTCTTGCAAAAACCCCCTCGAACTTTCTTCTCTTCCTCCCCGCAGTCCCTGGCCCACGCGGAACAGAGCGCAGGCGTGGACCGGGCTCCACCGGCGTTGACCAGCGCCTACTCGCCGGCGGCGAGGTCCCCCGACGACAACGGCTAGCTCTAGGGCTACCCCAGACAACCGCGCACCCATCTAGCCTAGCATTCCCGCGACAAAACTCTAACCCTAGCACCCCGGCGACCCCAGCGGCGACGCACGGCGGCGCGACGAACTCCGACGAGCTCACTGCCAGAACCTGCACCCAATCCGGCTCGCGAGCAACACAGAGACCAGAGACGGCTCGTGCGCAAGCCAAACCGACCAACGCGACGCTAAGCGCGCTAGCTCCACGCGCCAGCCATGGCGGGAGCGCACACGGCAAGAACGGTGGCGAGCGTCTAGCAGAGCGGACACGACGAGACGATGATCCACTTCACCTCCCTAACCACCAGCAAACCCTAGCGCAACCAGCGCTCGCAACAGTTCGGCCGGAGGAAGCCCGAGCAAGGCTGACCACGTGCGCCGGCCATGGCGGAAGAGCGCCACGGCGGCGAACGACGTTCCCGGCACAGGGAACGACACGCCCGACCCTCAAACACGATCCACGACTCAAGAACAACCCTGCTGCACTCTCGAACCCCGGCAAAACACACTGCAACCGCTCCAACTCGGTGAACCGAGCTTACCCCGGCGAGAACGGCGACGAGGAGCTTGAAACAGAGGTTGCGCGGAGCTGTGGAGGGGTGGATGAAGAACGAGAGCTAACGGAAACGAAAGAGGAGGTGAAGGCGAAGCTTTTGGTGGAGAGGAACTGGACGGAAAGGTTTGGACGACGGTGAACGAGCTGGCGGCTAGCCGGCGGCCATGGTGAAAACGAGCGACGACGGGGTGAAAGAGGAGAAAGCGAAGTCGATGACGGCGCTTTAACCGCGAGCTAATGCAGCCGTTGCTTGCCACCTCCTGCTGCCTTCTCCCGAGCTGTCGCCGAGCGGACTCGATGCATGGCCGGCGAACCGACCTGGCGCCGCCGCCGGCCACTGGCCAGCAGCTGGCCAAAACCAGTTTTCCCCCCAAAACCTCTTCAAAGCTGGGACTTTGCCATCCATTTTTCTGCGAAAAGTGCATTATAACATCCAAAACTCCCAACAACAAACTTGTAGCTGGATCATTGAATTTCATTTCACTTCTTGACACTTACTCCATTTGAGCAAGGATTGAGGTCGAATTTGAACCTCAAAGTATCAGCTTTGACACATTTCAAATTCAGAGCTGCTAACTGAATTTCTCCAATTACTCTCAAAATTTGAACAGAACATGCATCAGGTGTCAAAAATAAGATTGAAATTCACATTCAGAAGCACAACTTACTAGTTGGAAGTTTTTGCAGAAAACTTCAAATTCGAGTTCAAATGACCCAAATTCAGTTCAGCTGAAAGTTTCACTGAATTAACTGAAAACAGCTTCTGAACCAATTTCTCTCGCGTTTTTCTCCTGAATCCAGCCATCGTCTGAGTCTGGTCCAAAAACAAAAGTTGTCCCAAAAACTTCTCTAAACAACTTTGTTTTTAACACCCAACTCAGAAAACCCACAGATCGACCGCAATCTCACCTCAAAGACAGCTGCTCATTATGCTCAAACAGCGAAATCTGAAAATGGTTAAGTCCTGTTTTCAGACCATGGATAGTGCCCTTTCTCCTTTTCTTTCTTCCATTTAATTGAAGCATCATTTCAAAAAGTTTACTCACAACTTTTGTACAACCAAGTTTCTTATCTTGTGAACTAAATTTAGAAACTCTTGGCTTCCAAAAATCCAAAGCTTAGCAATTTTTTTGACTTTGGTCAAAAGATTTCCTTAAGTGTCTCTTTTCCTTTTTCTCTCTTTTCTTTCAAACTCAACTCTCCAACCACACCATGAAACTAGCACAATCATAATATGGGATGCCACAAACATTCAACCCATTAAAGGTCCGATCACAAGAGCTCGTGCGCGACAATTAAATTTAGAGGTGAGCTCGCTCCTAAGTGTTTCTAGTATTTGAGAATGGTTTGCTAACTAATAATTATATTTTGAGTAGGAACCAAGGAGAGGACCAGAGGATACATGGAGGGACGCATGGAGACGTAGAGGCAAGCCCAAGCCACGCAGAGGCCCAATACCACTCAGTTTCAAGTCTACCGCGGAGTCCAGGAGCACCCTGAAGTAAATTAGGCGCCCAGGACACATCCATAGTCCGATTTCGACACTCCACATATGGTTGGGAAGCTAATTTCATAGACCTTCCAATGACGTTGGTCTCAGACCCAAATTTATTTTGAGTCGTCGGGAATCGTCCGAGGAATTTGACGTTCAGAATCTATCCTGGTGATGCGACACTGCTTTTCGGCCTTTGGGCCGTGTATCTCGTAGAGCCCAATTAGGGGGGGCGTCCAGGGGGATCACGTCCCCAAACCCTATAACTCAGCCACTGCCGCCGCGGCCCCCTCTAGAGTTTGGGTTTTGGTTTAGTTCTTTTCTGTCTTTCAACAGTGTCGTTCTTCGGTTTGTAGAACCTCAACTTTTGTTCTTAATCTTTTATCCTCAGATTGTCACTATATTTGAGAGCTGCGTTCTTTGAGTTTTTTCTTACGTTCTTCGTTTCGCAGGTAGGGATTAGCCTTCTTGGCGAGGTCAACCGGATTGTGATATGGTTGATAACCAGAGGAATCGTTGTGCTAATATTGCAGGAGTTCGGATCTTTGAATCTGAAGCCGGATCGGTGTATCATGTTCCACCGAAAACGAATTTATCCTTCCTAATAGAAGATCGGGCCATCCCAGCTCCCATCAAAGATACCATGTTTATAAGTTTGATGATAAAATTCAACTGTGGCGATAATTGCTTGGTCCAAAATAAACTTTTTCTTTTTAAACAGATAATTAGAAAATGGTTAGCTACATGTACACTACCACCGAGTCAGGGGCGGACCCACCCATTAGGCGAGCTGAGGCGGCCGCCTTAGCTACTCGCTGACGAGCCCCTCTATCCTCTCCTAATTTTTTATGGTTTTTTCTAGATCTTGTAGCCATTGTTGTTGTGCCACGAAAAGGCCTCTAGCTGGATTGGTTAGATGGCCTTAGTAGCACTCCTCTGGTCCTGGGTTCGACTCCCCGTAGGAGCGAATTTCAGGCTGGGTTAAAAAAATCCCCTCGTCTGTCACCACATCAAAGCATAGGTCTAAGGCCCGGTCTAGGTCGCTGGTCGTCTCACATGGGCAACGGTGCCGCTGTGTAAGGGTGGGACAGGGGTTCGGGGGTTTTCTCGACCTGCGTGAGAAGATCTTCTCTCTCAAATGAAAGCCACGGGGGCGGTCTTACCCCCGCACGTCGAGTTTTTTTTTTGTTGTTCTGCCAATATGTTTTTTGCGGAGCAGCCAAAGCTAAAAGAAGCAGCGTGAGGAAGAAAGGAAAGGGAAGGCGTGGGCTGGTTTTGTTGGCTGCATTGGAGATAACTGACAACAAAACAAAGCCCAAAGCAACCAACTACAACTCTACCAAGCCCACAGGCCACAACCCAACTATAACTCTCCCCAATCTATCAGTCCCTCACGCGAATATCCCTGGCCCCTGCGCGACTCCGCTACTAATTGATATATTTAAAAGTGAAATATGGTCACTTTTTTATTATCTGTTACTAATTAATATATATATAATTTGCAGGTTATTAAACCATTTTATTTACATATATTTTAAATTGTATGGTGCATGAACAATGCTTATTCTCAAATTAAAGGTATCATCTTAAAATCGTTCTTATTCGCTTATTATGCTATTTTTCGTGATCGCAATATGTGAATATAGTGTTTTTTTTGAGGGGGGGGTCGCCTCACCTAAAATTTAGTTCTGGTCCGCACCTGCACGGAGTGGTCATGGTATAATTAGGGCAAGCCCATCAGGAGTGAAAAGGTGGTGGCCTGAGTAGTTCCACGTACTCCCTCTACCCACAAAAGAATGAAATTCAAAGATTCAAATTTTATCAAAAAAAAATGCAACTCTAGCATTATTATTTAGGCGGGACCCACGTGGGACCTCTATTGTTTAGGTGGGATCCACGTGTTGTTTAGGTAGGGCCCACGTGTTGTTTAGTCAGGATGCAGGTAGAATTGAATTTTTTTTTCGCGGACGGAGGAAGGAGTAAAAGTAGCTGAGGTAGCTCTTTCTCCAAGGCGTATCTCTAGTTCTGACACACCATCTTCTTTTTTTTTTCTTTCCTTACATGCATCCTCTCTCCCATCTTTTTCTGTCACCTGAAGCTGTTGTGACTTGTGCAGGTCTTTTGTCCTTCGTACAGCACCTACCTATTATTATTTTGCGTTCGACTCGGAAGGCCAAGGGTGACAGCGTTGGGCATGCTCTTGCTCTCTCAACAGCACGTAGTAGGACTGTAGGAGTGTAGGACCTCATGAATAAAGTGACCGAAGATGCAAACAAGACACTGCAACCCGCACCGCCCAGCAAGACCCCCTCTCCCCCATGAAGCGACCATGCCACCCCGTCCCCTGGATCCTTACTGCTGCAGGGTAGGTCTGCCGATCTACGCTCCTTCTAATCCTGGTGCTAGTCTGTTTCTCTTCCACCTCTGGGCTCTGGGCGACGCACTGAGCTGCGCCTGCCACGCACAGGAGCCTGGAAGGTGTTCGACGAAATGCCTGTTAGCCCTCATCAGGAGTCGTTTGCTTGCTCTTTGCAGCTTGCAGGTTGAGAAGGCGGTTGCATTCCACTCTGCTGCGGTGGCTAAGGAAGCAACGCGAGAAGGATCCTAGGAACTGCAATGTCGAATTGGCAGGCTAGTGTGACCATTGGGCTTAGCTGCGCCATGTTGCATTGAACCCAACGGACACTCGCACTCGCACGAGTGCCCGGTGGTGCCCAAGCTTGGATAGTTTCTGGATCCTTGAATCATCACTGAGGTGCAATCTAGCCTCTTATACCTATGAAGATTTGGAATTCTGGCTTTTCTGTGCACGATTAGTGTTGTCCGAACCTGATGAGCACCTAAACGCTAAAATCATGGTTGTGTTTTGAAGCACCTGGCCTGGGTCACTTGAGGAAGAGAGTACTCCATTTGACGATAAGATGATCATCTGAGAGGAAGATGAATAGTCTATAGTCCTGTAGGGTGCTCTATGAGTGCTGCCATTGCATGCTTGATCGCGGAAACTAAAAAGATCAATTGAGCCAACTACCTTCTAGACATTATAAAATGCAATTGTCAGCTTTCCACTACCACCGGGGACTGGTAAAATATGCTTCACTGTCATGCTCAAGATTGTGCATGTGGGAAAAATGTGTACATCAAGTTAGAGGAGACAGCAACTTCCATAGAGAGGATTTATTTGATACAGTAATATGCTCATGTAAGTACAGTGCTACCCTTTTACCAATTTACCATGGTAGCTGCAACGCATATTTGAATTATTATTTTTTCCACTGATTACTTAGTGTGCAACTTCAAATTTGTATATATATAAGTTATGAACTTCTGAAATTATTGAAAATGGAAAGTGCAACTGCCTTTGGTTTCCAAATGTAGAGAGTTACAACTTCATGGAAAATGTAACATGTATCTTCTATAAAATTTGTTCTTTTGATGCTATCTTAAACATGCATACAAACTAGCTATCGGATAAGATACAAAATGAATTACAAAGCATAATATGGATTTTTTTCTGCTCATTACCAACACATTTCATCTTGGACCGGATAAGATTGATGCTGTTGGTGGAGCTGAATACATTGATTGATTACCTTCAATAGACAATACTGGATCTGCACTGAAGAAACTGTAATCTGTGCAAGCTTCTACAGTCATTGCACCTTCCAGTACCTTGACCACCGTTGACATCAGGGGCCTTCGACTGCTATCATGTTGCAAGCACCACATTCCAAGATTCATCATTTGAATAACTTCCTCCTGGTGTACGACCATGTCATCACTTTGCTTGTCAATCATATCATTCAGCTGGTTGTTTTGAGCCTTTTCCCGCAACAAATTGATCAGCTGGATGCTTTCCTCAGGCTGAGAAGTATCGATATTTTTTCTTCCACATAACACTTCTATGACAACAACTCCAAAGCTGTAGATATCAACTTTTTCAGTGATTTGCGATGTTAACCATTCAGGTGCCAGATACCCAGGTGTGCCTCTCATAACAGTCATTACCTTGCTTTGATCCCTATCTATTAGCTTGGATAGTCCAAAATCAGCCAATTTGGCATTGAAGTTCTTGTCTAAGAGAATGTTTTGTGGTTTGATGTCCAAATGAGCAATTTTTTGCCGGCACTCCTCATGAAGATAGCATAACCCCTTGGCAATATCTAGAATGATCCTACATCTGGTGCTCCAATCAAGTGGTGCATTATTGTGGCGGTAATAAATCCACCGATCAAGGGAACCTCTAGGCATATATTCATATACTAGAAGTCTATGTGATTTCTCTGCACAGAACCCTACCAGCCTGACAAGATTAATGTGCTGAATGCTACCAATAGTCTCGACCTCTGCCAAGAATTCTTTCTTCCCTTGTCTAGCGCTTTCCAAACGTTTTACTGCGACCCTCTCCTCATCTAATTTCCCTTCAAAAACTGATCCAAATCCACCCTCCCCGAGCTTTTTACTGAAGTCTTCAGTGCATTCTCTCAACTTTTCATAAGAAAACCTCATTGGCATGCCTGGCAATTGATCAAAATCAAATTCTTCTTCTATCTCTTGATACTTCCGCCTCCTTCGTAGATAAAGAGTCACGACAATGACAATCAATACAATAACAATAATACTTGCAATTGTAGCGCCTATAATAACCTTCTTTGTGTTTGCAGTAGGTGCAGAAGAGGAGGGGCTAAGCTGCACCTTGAGGTAGGCAGAGGAGTTGTAATGAACAATCTGTGGTTGTATTGATTGCATGGAGAAGACCTTCGTCACCCACTGGCAGTCTCCATCAGACTCATTATCAAAATACCTGAACATCACGGCCTTGCAGGAACAGTTTTTCAGGCATGCTTGCTTACAGGCATCTCTATTTCTTGCATTTACAATGGTGTGGCTTGTATCAAAGTATGAAACATCAGTTAGGGTCAAGAGGTCATGGTGTTGCAATTCTTGACAGGAGATTGGAGTCAATGGCATGCAACCAGCACTTGGCTTCCATCCATCGATAAGCTTGAAATAGCTTGTTGAAGTAAAATTACTCTGAAAGGGACAGCTGCATTGCCCTCCTGTGCATACCCCATACTCTCCGCATACCGTTGGGAAAGCACAGTTGTCTGGAAATATCTTGATCACATCAAACACCACGGCCCACATTGCTTCAGTGTTAGACCATTCGTACAGCCTCAGGTGCCCGTCAGATTCAAATCTCATGTACTGGGTAGACTTAGCTGCTGGCAATGTGATGCTTGAATCTGGATTTGGTGGCGTGGACTGTACAAAAATGCTGAGGCTGCCATTTGTAAAGGTAACCTGCGTTGGATGGTTTCCTGTCTTGTTCGTGTTCCCGAGTTGTGAGAAGTAGGGCTGTGGTGGTGTGGAATCAACAAAAGCATACAGCCCATCGGAAAGAACAGTCACATACAGGTGATTCTGAGTCGAATTTGTTGCAGAGGTATTTGCAGAGAGCCTCGTACCTTCCAGCAGTGACTGCCCAGGGAGCAATGCATCAGTCGGATGATCAAACGACTGCCATACTGTTGCATTCTTCGGATCAAACAGCACCAGATTGCCGAGCTCTGTGATCTCCATGCCAGCAATGGACCTGCCTGCCGTACTGCTCGACCAAACAAGACTCCCATCAGCATCACGGAGGATCAGGTTGCCATCCCCGGTAAGCTCCAATGTGGCATTCACCTGCACAGGGTTGAGCCGGTTGGCGGACCAAACTACCTGAGGAATACCAGTGGTTGGCATGGTGATCCCGGCACCGCTGTTGGTGTAGAGGATGAAGACAGCAAAGAGGAAAGTGCCAACATCGCAGGGTGCAGTGGCGCAGAAGAACCCTGCAGCAAAGGACGGACCATAGACTGTTTTTGGTGACCGGAGAACAATGGCCCGCACGACTGAGCCGTCGATATAGGTGACACTGTTCTTGAGGGAGGCGTTGTTGTTGGTCCACACGGTGGAGAGGTTAGCCGTCGGGTAGTCGGAGAGCTGCCCGGTGATCAACGGAGTTGCGGTTGCCAGCAGGAGGAAGAGGAGGAGATTGGAAGGAGCCATGGCACCTCTGCTACTTGAAAAGAAAGTGGAGACGGTAAGGGTGAGTTGGACCTGACGTGAAGCCAGAAAGAAGTTGGGAGCCGAGCTTTGCAGAGATGAGCTTACAGAGAAGAACTCACCTGAACACGGGCACGTTGGGGTGGCGGTGAGCACTTGCCGCCGGCTCCTGCCTGGCCACTAAGCTAGTAGCAGTCAACCAGTCTTCGTCTTCCTCTACCTCTTCTCCGTATCAAAAAGCTGCGCATCATGGCATGGGCACGCCGTGTTTTCTTTGGTAGCTGGCTAGATTGGTTTGACTAGTTGGAAAAGGTCAAAAGTTCACACCCCCGTGGCTGTGTCGGCCGGAGACTTGATAGGGTGCGACGTGGAGTACGTGGAAACTTCGTCAACCACCAACTGCTTTCTTGCTTCGTCATCAGTCGCCCATTGTTTATGGTGTGTCCAGTTTTTGGCTTTCTGCTCGCTGTTTTGGGCATATTTTAGGCCATTTCTGCAACACTAGTCCAAGTTGTGCATCTGCATGGGCAATGTATTAACAGTTGATTGAAAATTTGAAAACATAAAATATTGTACTATTTTTCAGTTGAAACTATTAAGAAATATGAATGAATGGAGTGCATTCTTGAATGAAATGACTACAGTTCATTGAATTATTTGTAGAGTGAGTTATTTTAACGGGATAATTTGTAGAATAATGCCAAGTTTTGCATGTATTTTAGCACGATTCCTTCATTATTCTAAAGCAGGATTCGAACTGCTGTTAGCTCTAGACTAATGTATTCTATCGACTCTCTTTTGATACATAATTGTTAATTATCCTAGAATAAATAGACTCAGAAAAAATTTATTTCACCACAAGTAGCCTATATTCGGTGCCAACTGCTACAATAGGTGAGTATTCGATTTGTTTTTAAATGTCAACAACAATTATGTGCCAACTAGCTTTGCAAACATGGCCAAGTTTTTCTCTGGCAGCCCATATGGGCATCTAAAATTCAAACTTATTCCATGGATGTTAGCAATTAGATTGTATTGGAAATGAAGTCCCTAGATTTTGATTCAATTCCTAGATCGTGTTGTTTCGTGGCTGCCTGGCTGGGTGGAGTAATTTCTTCTACTTTTGTTTTCTAGAACAAGTAATTTCTTTTACCGGAAAACACGCGGAAACAAACAAGGGCCTGTTGGGCCTTGTGTAGCTGCGTGCGTGGTGAGGCCCATCATCCTTCCCTCTCCTCCCCACCCATCTCCGATAGACTCTCCTCCGAGTCCTCGCCATTTGCTGCCGCTGCTTCCTCTGCGGCAGAGAACGGCGGCCGACGCCTCAACCCCAACCGCACCCGCGCCTCCAGGATGCTGGCCGCGGCGAGAATGGCGTTCCCCTCCTGCGCCCGCCTGCTCCCATCCTCTCCCTCGACCCTCACCCTCGTGAGGGCCCGCGCCGGCGCCGTCGCGTTCTTGGCCCCGACACCGTCGCCGTCGGCGGCCCCAAGATCCTCCCGGAACCTCGCGCTCTTCTGCTCTTCCTCGACGCCTGCACCGCAGGCCGCGGTGGAGGAGACGAAGCAGCCGGCGCCCGGTGGGGACGAGAAGACGGAGCCGACCGTGGAGGAGCTGGCGGGGCTGCTGGACATCCGGGTGGGGCGGGTGGTGAAGGCGTGGAGGCACCCGGAGGCTGACACGCTCTACGTCGAGGAGGTGGACGTAGGCGAGGCGGAGCCGCGCACCATTTGCAGCGGCCTCGTCAACTTCCTCCCCATTGAAGAGCTCCAGGTAAACTGTACAAGGCGATGCGAAATGCGTCCACGCTAGAGAGTTCTGTTATTGTTTTTGATTGATACAAATGTTATTGAGAGTAGAAATCATCCAAAAATCCTGATGGCTCACGGTAGATTCAAACTCAATTATCACTGGGTCAGACCTTGGGGGAATTTTTTAGGGCTGAATTTGGGGGACCAAGCTTCAAGAAGTAGAGCATATGAGTTTTTATGGTTATATCTATGTTATAAGAAACTCTCTCCGCTAAAAAATGTAGGATGTTATAGTTTTTCTTAAAAAAATGTAGGATTTTTAATTTTTTAATTTATAAAAAACATATATTAACGTATACAATAACAAATAAATGCATAATCAAGAAATATTTTATGATGGATTTAATGAAACTGGTTTGATGTTGTAGATGTTGATGTATTTTACAAATTTGGCTAGGACTTAAACATTTACATCTTTTAACAGAGAGTAACTAACTTATAATTATTATTGCATTTTTCATGGTACTTATGGTGCTAGCCATGGCATATGGTCCTTGCAGGATAGCAGTGTGGTTGTCCTTGCTAACCTCAAACCAAGGAACATGCGTGGCATCAAGTCAAATGGCATGCTGATGGCTGCATCTGATGCTTCGCATGAGAATGTTGAACTGCTTACCCCTCCAGAAGGATCTGTTCCTGGTGAAAGAGTATGGTTTGGTTCGGAAGAAGAAAAGGATCGTCAACTGGACCCTGCGTCACCAAATCAGGTATCAGTTGCAGCGCAGATTTCAGTCGTTTATCTAGGCAACAGTTTGATGCTTCCACGTGATATGCATATTATTGCAATTCATTTCATTTGATCGTCCTTGTGCATTAATGAACTATTTTATTAAGTGTCTTAATATGTACTCAGGTTATTTATCTTCTAAATTCTTAGCAACTTGAACTACACATAGTTGTGACATATGGCGGATGTGGAGCCAGTTTAAATTTGAAATTTTTATGTAGTCCAGAAGATGGGTGCTTTATGTTAATTCCTTAGAAGATAACAATGTTAGCTTGAAGTGATGTTCACTGTGTGGAACTAGTTATAGTGTTCCACTAAAAACAAGGGTTCTTCTGAAATTAATTGTGAGGAATGCAGCTAATGCATCATTCTACAATCAACATCATTCAGGTACAAAAGAAGAAAATTTGGGAATCTGTGCAGCCGCATCTCAAAACAATGGATAACTGCATAGCAGTTCTCGGTGAGCAACCAATGCGAACATCAGCAGGCCCTGTTTTCTGCAAATCACTTCATGGTGCTAGAGTCTCATAAATCTTTCTTGACGAGCTCGTTTTGTTTCACTGAGTCTTATGTCGTGTACCATCCCTGAAAATAATTACAGAAATAGAGCAACTGTCAGATTTTTTGTTTTTCCACCTTCTGACAATAATCTCATTCAGAATTTTGATATTATTTGCATCTAGTATACTTTTCGTCAACTGTGTGCTTCAAGAATATTTTATTTAAATTACGTTTATTTTCTTGTACTTAAATTCAGTTGAATATTGACAAAAGATGTACATTGTTATTTTTTTAATTTGGCATTTTCTGTAATGGAGCTCATGGTAGTTTTGTTATTTGGATGAAGCCATCAGGCATTCTTTTTCGCTGAAAGATCAAGGGCATCTTTGCTACAGAGCTGATGTTGCTCATGTCTATATGAACCGTGAGGTAACTTTTTAGAGGGTGTTTAGCTCCCCCCATTTTGCAAAAAGTTTTTGCATTTGGCTTCCCAATGCAAAAGCTTTTTAAAAGTTTGCAAACTAAACAGCTACTTAGGCAGAAGCTTTTTCAAAGTTTGCAGACTAAACAGCTACTTAGGTTATCGCCTCCAACAGTTAGCGAAGCACAACAAATTTAGCAATGTTGTGCAAACCAAGAGCATCATCACCTTCCAAGCGAGTTGTGCTCGGCGTCGCTCCCCTCCCGCGCTTTGCGGGGCCTATTCGCGCGGGTGCCGCTGCTGCGTGGTCGTCCTTCGCCCGATGCTGCTGCGTCTCCAGGTCCTCCATAGCCGTAGCTTCCTATCCCTGTCTGGCGTCTCCTGTCTCATCTCATTATGCCTTTGTTGGACTTTCTGTCGAATTGAACCAGATAGCTTGAACCTCTGTTTGGTCTGACGACGGCTTACCTGATGGCTTGAACCTGCAGTTTGTGGTGTCGAAATCTACTTTTCCCTGTGCTACTGTGCTGTTCGTTCTGAATTCTGATACAAGGTGTGGCGTGTGATCCCTGCTGATGCATGGTGCACGTGAGCGTGCAGTCGAGGTGTCCAGCAGCGTGTAGGAAATTTGACGGCAGTGCAGCAGCGTCTCCGATCGTCCGGCGTCCAGGCGGCGTCGTTGCTTCATGGTCGAGGTGACAGCGGCGGCAAGCGGAGGTTGTGTGCACGAGAGATCGAAAAAAACGAGGAGTTGGTGATGATGTGGAATCAGTTTTGAATATAGCCATCAAGTTTTACTTAGTCTCTTGGATTTCCCCACAAAATTAGGTAGTTTTCTATTTTTGTAAAGGGGTACAATATGCATATTTAGCTAACATAATACAAGATCTCTTAGAGATGCTCTTTACCAAGACATCTTTGGCCATTATTACTGCAATCACTTTTAAAAAGATAACAAATTCGTACGACAGCCAACTAGCTTCACCAATTGCGTTACTCCTCATCGTTCCAAATCAAACGGTCGTCGTGTGATCTCTGCCACGACACTCCAATGGACAGATCACTGCACCGGAGGTGGCTGATGTCAGTGACGGCCTATCCACATGATACCATTGTTTTTCATATCCCAAACCAATTGCGCTCAAGATGATACAATCTAGAACCTGTGCAGCATTATCTGTCATTTGTCACTGAAGGGCAGCGTGACGACATGCATTCTGCAGTTACACGATGCTGAGACAACATTTTCTAATGTGTATAAAAGGTAATCATACATTGACCATACTAAAAACAATAATCATACATTGACCATACTAAAACTTTCAATTGGCCCTAACATGGAACTATCGACAATTTTGTACCAGCTCCCAATGCACTAAATTTAAGCACATCCGAGTGTGACATGATTAATTGAGGATATGCTTACATGATCCACCACCATAAAAGCTACTAAGATCTCCGTGTTTTGAAAATGTTCTCTTTGTAGTATTGTAGCTCTTTGATGCTCTCTCTGATATCATCCAACGCCCTATGGGTTTTCTCCTTCCCTGGAGCAGCTTTCTTTTCTGTATGCATAAAACAATCAGTAAAGTCATGCAGTGTAAAAATTTTGTGTTTATGAATAGTAATGAAAACTAATTATTGGCTATGATATTAATACATGCCCTTCGACATTTTGTTGCAAAAATGTCAACATCTATCTGGACTGACAACAGAGGATAAGGTAAAATAATCACAACACCATTCAATGATTCTTCACCAATTCATACCATTACATTTGTAAGCAATTGAGAAGCTGCAGATTTGAAACAATTTCACCTTCTAATGATCAGTGCTATAATAATACTCGTACAACAGAGTTCTGCTAAAAAGGGAAATGAATTTTTGGTTTATTCATTCCTAGTCTTATTTTTGCTATTTTACTTTCATAGTACCATCCCAATTTAAGCATTATTCCCTGCAGCAGGGAAAACAACCATAATACTGTTTGGCAATGTTGTGAAGGTTCACTTATGCTATCCAAATGAGCCAGGTGTGTTTCAAACTAAAGCCAACCACTCCTTTAAAAGAGCTGACATATATGCCAGTAGCTACCATGCTATCCTTAAATTAAATGAATTAAATGCAGATAAACAAATAACTAAAATTGTGGTAGATAGCTGGAGATAATTATGTCTTATTTCAGGATAGTGATCATTGCATGTGAGCACTTTTAACTAAGTTCAAGTCATTGTGAAACATTCTTATTCAACTATATGATTTGCTACAGGACACCCAAATCGTGCCACTTTTGCTGAATCCTGAAAGGCACCCAAAAAACTGATATTTGCTGCTGCACACTACAAGTTTGTGTACACAGGGCTTAAACATCCAGCAAATGTTAAAAAAAGAAAAACTTTGCTACACATTTGCACTGTGTCTAGCATCAAACATGCACACTTTTGTACTGACAGAAAATATTAGCTTTTTTATTCGGTGTCTTCGCTTCAGCAATACATGTTTTGAGTGTCCTCTGGTAGAATTTCCAATGATTTTTTTATGCAAACTTATGCTAGTATTTTGTGGATAGCAGGATATTAAAATGGATGCAGTGCACTAAACTGTTTGCCAAATCTGGCATGCAGAGAAAATAAACAGCAAATCACTAATGAATTCTGTAGGTAAAACCTTTATAGTGTAAGAGCCAATTTGGTTCGTCAGGCAAGGAAATCCTTACCCACTTAGCCCAGAAGGCAAGTCTAGATTACTGAAACAAGAATTTGTATTTATCAAGTCAAGACTAACACTAGCCCTGCTTGCAAGTTGAGGGCTTGAGGTGAAGGATCCAAAAAAAAAGTAGGAAGCAAATGAGAACTTGGCAACATTGTATTAGCAATGAGAATAATTACCTTTCGGGAACCAGCGGCCGCACAAAGCTGTTATACTGCTCACATCAACTATCACATGAGAGAATATGCCAGCAAGTTGTGGCATATACTTCTGGAAGAGAAAAACAAAAGAGAGAAATGTCAAGCAAAAAGACGGTAGATAAATTATGCTACTTATTCTATATAATACTAAGGAATGACAATGCACTAACAGTAGTCAGTAAGACACTGACTAGTGGATAAGCTAGTGCAAACTTATTAACTTTTTCCAACAAAACTATACATTGTAATGAGACCTACATCATAACAAGATAGGCAGTGCCAGTTATTTCAGGATTCCTTTTCGGATAAATAACCTATCATTATCACTATCTGGAGGGAACCGCCTTTGTCTGTCAAACACTATTTTATGTCCACGATATCAATTGAATCTGTCATTTTCATTGACAGATACTGAAAAGAAAACAGAACTTCTTGTACAACACATTTAAAAAAAAATGAGTATATTCAACAGAATGACTAAATGAACCAGTATTCTCTGGCTGAATGAGATCCATTACACTATGATGTACAATAGCTTACACAAGCATTGTTACAGTACACTAATATGCATGCAATGAAAATCTGACAGTGCTAGGATCAACTCAAATCTTCAGCATATGTTTTTTTCTCCTAGTTTTTATCTTGCATGATTTCATGGCTGGACAAATCTGAAACCATAAATGCTTTCTCATGTTTTAAGTATAGAAAAAATAGTAAAGCATAAAAAATAGTTATCTTGGTAAAGCATCAAACAATAGTATTCTTGGCCACGAAAATGTCCATTCAAGACAACCTCTAAATTAAAATAACACTGAACTAATTATAAGCCAGGATTTATACATGCCCAATTCTAGTGATATTCCCTCCTTTCCAATAAGTGTCGTTCTCCTTCTTGATGAGTCAATAAGACACAAATATTACTAAAATTTTCTACAATAAAAAATATAGTTCAACTTTTGACCCGCACGAACGAATACCATATCGACACATATTTTAAGATAGAGGAATATCACCAACGCATAGTGCTAAATTGATCAACGTATATAGTAGTATTTTACACAAAGTATAGGGACCGTGCTAGCTTTATATTGTGATGATGTGAGGCGTAGGATTGTCTTAGAAATAAGCTAGTTTGTGGGTTGCTTCATCAAGGCCTCTCGCCGCGGATCCTCCGAGCCAGCTGAATATCCTTGGACATAATTGTGACACGCTTGGCATGGACAGCACACAAATTGGTGTCCTCGAAGAGGCCCACCAGATATGCTTCAGCTGCCTCCTGCAGAGCAAGGACTGCATGGCTCTGGAAACGAAGGTCAGTCTGCAACAAAACAAAGATGGAAACGTTTCATAATTAGTTCTTAAAAAACACGTGAGATGACAGGACTAAATAAAACTATTGTATAATGAAAGCAAATGTCACCTTGAAATCCTGTGCAATCTCCCTGACAAGCCTCTGAAAGGGCAGCTTCCTTATGAGCAGATCAGTGCTCTTCTGGTACTTGCGGATTTCACTTCAGGAAGAAAGATCGCCGTTTATCAATAATAAATACTCTTCAAATAAGCAATAAGGAAACATGGCTAAGTTTCACATAATTTCTTAATAAGCCAGTGCAATTTGATTAGCAAAAGAACGTGAAATTATATCATGCCGAGGCTGCACCACTACCGGAAAATCGTCGTTTGCCGTGAGCCAAAATCTTTGCCGTGAGCCAAAAATCAGGCTCACGGCAAACACCTTTTTGCCGTGAGCATAAAACCGGAAGCTCACGGCAAAGATAAGCTCACAGCAAAATCAATCTTTGCCGTGAGCCCAAAAAGGAAAGCTCACGGCAAACAAGTGCACACGGCAAAAGAGCTCTCTTTCCCGTGAGCTAAACAAGAGAAGCTCATGGCAAAAAAAAACTCACGGCAAAAACTCTCTTTGCCGTGGGCTAAAATATCATGGCTCTCGGCAAAATAGTTTTTAAAATATTTAAAATGTCGCCACCCGTGACGGTAGTAACGACCGTTAGAGCCATAGTTTGCCGTGAGCTTTATAAGGCTCATGGCAAATAGGTTGTTTGCCGTGAGCATCAGAGAAGCTCACGGCAAAGAGGTAGTTTGCCGTGAGCTTTTCTAATGCACACGGCAAACAACCTATTTGCCGTGAGCTTTTTCAAGGCTCACGACAAACTTTAAGTTTCAAAATTATTTTAAAATTTCAAAACAAAGTTTAAAAATTATAAAATTTGTGGATGTCTACTTGTATCAGACACATAGTTTGTGGAGAAGTTTTGACACGGTTTCGCATAAGTTTGTTTCGTACGATGCACAAAATTGAAAATGTCCGTAGAAGTTTCATAAACATGAGAAGTGATTTTTAGTTTTGAAGTCAAAGTGAAGCTTAAGTTTGAGTTTGAGTTTAAAAACATTGTGTATATGGTATAGACACTATAATATGATCTTTCTTAAAGGTTAGTAATTTTTTAGATATATTTGATATATATTTTTATTTAAAATATACATGAAATAATAAAAAATTGTTAAGACGTGAAGAAAATAATGAAATAATAAGCAAACAAATATGAATAAAGTTATTTAAATGAAAGTCCACGAAATAGTTTGATCATTTTAGTGACTTTCTAAGAAAGAAAGAATATGAAAACATGTGAAACAAAAAATAAAAAGCGGGTGGTTTTCATGAGGCTCACGGCAAAGGCCATGTTTGCCGTGAGCGCCTTAAGAGGCTCACGGCAAAGGCCATGTTTGCCGTGAGCTTTAACTAGGGCTCACGGCAAAGGTGATGTTTGCCGTGAGTCTCGCCTCGCTCACGGCAAACATCGTTTTTTTAGAAAAAATAGCAAAAAATAAAATTTAGTGGGAGAAAAAAAATTTAGGCGAGAAAAAATAGAATAAAATATAATTTAGTGGGCCAAAAGAACAAAAATTTGAACTGTGGGGCTTTGCCGTGAGCCGCCAGATCTGGCTCACGGGAAAGGCATCTTTGCCGTGAGCCGTCGGATCTGGCTCACGGCAAAGCTGCGGGTTTGCCGTGAGCCAGATCTGCGGCTCACGGCAAAGCCGCGGGTTTGCCGTGAGCCGGATCTGCGGCTCACGGCAAAGGCTCCCGTTGCCTTATCTTATCCTCCTCCTTCACACTTCACACTCACTCACACACAGACATAGCCGGCCTCCGTTGCCGCCAGCTGCCGCCGCCTCCCCCGTCGGCCAGCCGCCAGCCGCCGCCGCCTCCCCCGTCGGCCAGCCGCCAGCCGCCGCCGCCTCCCCCGTCGGCCAGCCGCCAGCCGCCGCCGCCTCCCCCGTCGGCCAGCCGCCAGCCGCGGCGCGCGCCAGTGCCAACCGCCGCCGCCAGCCGCGCCTGCCGCGCCGCCAGCGCAGGCCGCGCCAGGCCCCGTGCCGCGCCAGGCCGCGCAGGCCGCACAGGCCGCTCCAGCCACGTGCGCCAGCCGCGCCAGGCCACGCTAGGCCGCGCCAGCTGCCCGCGACGCCGGCCCCGAGGTGTGCTGCCTCCGACGCCGGGCAGTCGTGCACTCGAGGTGAGAATTGCTTCTCACAGTGTTTGTTAATTCGTATATATATGTTAATTGTGTGAGAATTGATGGTGAATTTGCAATAAACTCTTGTGAATTGGATTTGAAATTGTTAGAATTCATAAAGCATATGAGTTAATTTTGTAAGAATTAATAATGAATTGTCGGCCATCGTGCCCATCGTTTGTGTGATCTCCATCGTGCCTTTGGTTTGTATGTTGATTATTGTGGGTCTTAGATAACTCACCGTACAGGGCAGATGCTGCCAAAATTTGCTTTTGATATTGTTATTTTTTTATGTGTAGATAGAGGCCGCTTTTGACTCGCGACCTTGCACGACGGCGAGGTGAGACATTAAACCCCACCTCTCTACATGTTCATGTTTGTAGTTCACGTAACCAAGTTAGGCGTCTCCCGTTCGGAAGATATACGGTTTGAAATATGTCGAGATATCTGCATATTTAAAACCGTATCTGTTTCGAATTGTCCACGTTTTTGGACAGCCCGAGGATGCGTCGATGTGGTTAGTCGTTATGTTCTACTTCTATCCGGGACAGAGTTTCGGCAGTATCTCCCTGTTGTTATCTGGATACACACTCTCCTTCCATGGACGTGTATCTGGAGAACAGTGGGGAGGTGCTGCCGAAATTTTGTCTCGGATAGGAGTAGAGCATGGAGACTAACCACATCGGCGCATCCTCAGGTGGGATTAGGACCTATCTTCACCTATTAGAAAGTATAAGGAGCGTGCAGATACTGCTCGTTGATACTTCACCTATCTTCACCTTAAGATTTTTATATTGCTCATTGATACTTTAAGGATGGACGACCGTGAGTGGATGTACACGGGGCGTCCAAGTAATCGTCAGTTTACAGTCGAATGGATTGAGAAGACCGAGGAATTCGTGAAACTAGCATTTCAAAATGCTAAAGGAGCCAACAGGACTTGGTGTCCATGTAGCATTTGCAAAAACAAGAAACGCCAACCAAAGGATGTCATGAGTACACATATTTGTAAGAATGGATATGTTGCCGGCTATACACGGTGGAAGTATCGTGTGAGAGAGGAGGTCGTGAGACAACGAGTCATGGATTATGATGCTGAAGCTGGGTTAGGGGACATGTTAAATGACTTTGGTGAAGCACACGTCAATGGGGAACCTATGGAGGAGGAGCCGGAGGCAACCGCAAAGGCGTACTATGACATGTTATCCGCGGCTCAACAACCCCTTCACGGGCATACTAAGGTTTCTCAGCTGGATGGCATTGCACGCCTTATGTCCCTAAAGTTCCAATACAATCTTGGGCGGGATGCCTTCGATAATATGTTGAAAGTTGTTGGCAGTCTGCTTCCAGAGCCACACAATCTGCCTCCGAACATGTACGAGGCAAAAAAACTCCTTAATGCACTGAAGATGCCCTATGAGCAGATACACGCTTGTCCAAATGGATGCATCTTATTTAGGAAAGAACACGAGAAAGCGAATTACTGCCCAAAGTGTAAATCCTCTCGGCACGTGGAGCAATACTGTGGTGATGGTCAGAAGAAGCAGAGCAAGCTTCCCATGAAAATCCTATGGTATATGCCGTTCATGCCGAGGATTCAACGGCTTTACATGACCGAGGAAACCGCGAAACAGATGACATGGCACAAAGATGGACGTCGATACAATCCCGACAAGATGGTACATCCATCCGACGGTGAATCATGGCAACGATTTAATCAAATTTATCCGTTGAAAGATAATGAAGCCCGTAATGTTCGTGTTGCTCTGGCTACAGATGGGTTCCAACCTTATGGGATGGGGGCTGCCTCATACACTTGCTGGCCTGTGTTCGTTATCCCTCTCAATCTCCCCCCCGGCGTCTTATTTACTCGCCAGAACATATTTCTATCGTTGATAATTCCCGACCACCCGGGGACTAATATGAATGTGTATATGGAGCCTCTGATTGATGAATTGGACTGTGCTTGGGAGGAAGGGGTACTGACATACGACCGAGCTACAAAGAGAAACTTTATAATGCATGTTTGGTACCACTACTCCCTGCATGACTTCCTAGCATATGGGATATTCTACGGCTGGTGTGTGCATGGTAGGATGCCATGCCCAATATGCAAGTCAGCTTTGAAGTTCATTTGGTTGAAGAAGGATGGCAAGTATTCCGCGTTCGACAAACATCGGCAATTCCTCCCTCTGAATCATCCATTCAGGCGAGACATAAAGAACTTCACGAAAGGTCTTGTAGTTACAGACCCTCAACCGCACATTATGACCGGTGTTGAGGTTTGTGCTCAGGTATCTGGTCTATAGGCCAACCAACAAGGTGGTTTTGTAGGATATGGTCAGGATGATAACTGGACTCATAGTTCAGGATTGTGGAGGCTCCCCTATATGGCAGACATTCTTCTTCCACATAACATTGATTTGATGCACACTGAGAAGAATAATGCCGAGGCTTTATTCGGAACCGTCATGGACATTTCTGATAAGACAAAAGACAATGTTAAAGCTAGAGTAGATCAAGCAACGTTGTGCGATAGGCCAAAGGTGAACATGGTGCCTCCCACTAGTAGCAAGACCTGGAAGAAGCCTAAGGCCGATTACGTTCTGATGAGGGCACAAAGGAGGGAAGTACTAGAATGGTTCCAAACATTAATGTTTCCTGATGGATATACGGCCAATTGGTGGAGATGAGTTAACTTTGCCACCATGCGAGTCAATGGGCTCAAGAGTCATGATTACCACATTTGGCTTGAGCGGCTTCTTCCGGTAATGGTCCGAGGCTATGTCCCCGACCGGGTCTGGCTAGTGTTGGCAGAGTTAAGCTATTTCTTCCGCCAGCTTTGTGCAAAAGAGATATCTCGAACCGTGATACAAGAGATGGAAAAATTGACGCCGGTGTTGCTCTGTAAACTGGAGAAGATCTTTCCACCCGGTTTTATTAACCCGATGCAGCATATGAATTTTGCACCTCCCGTATGAGGCCAGAATGGGTGGGCCTGCCCAAAACCGTTGGTGCTATGCAGTCGAGAGATGTCAAAAGACTCTTCGAAGTAAATGTAGAAATAAATGTAAAATTGAAGCATCCATTGCGGAAGCATTCATTTTGGAGGAGGTGTCAAACTTCACAACAAAATACTATTCAGACAATCTCCCTAGCGTGCATAATCCTCTTCCTCGTTACAATGCTGGGCCCAATGAATCAAATCTTAGCATTTTTCAAGGGCAATTGGGCAGTGCAAGTGGCGCGACCAATAAGGCTTTGAACATGTCAGAGTGGCGCAAGATCATGCTATATATCTTGACCAACCTCGACGAAGTGAAGCCGTACATGTTGTAAGTTCTCAACCTAACTTGTTTTCGAGTAGTAACTATTCTACATCCAACCCTTTGTGTCTTGTTGGTACAGGGAATTTCATCGTCAATATTGGCATCGTTCCAGGGAAGCAACGCCCCCGGAATCTGATAGACTTCTTAGGGAAGGTGCGGGATCAGGAATGCCTGATTTTATTTCTTGGTTCAAACAGAAGGGTGGTGCCGATTCTACCATGAGTGCCGAATTGAGACGGGTTGCCAATGGCTTTGGTAATAAGGTCAGGTTGTTTACTGGTTATGATGTCAATGGATATCGCTTTCAAACAACAACACACGAGTGTAGTCGGCCGAATCGAAGAACCACTAATAGTGGAGTTTTTACGATGGGCTCTAATGGGGTCGAGTATTATGGAAGAATCGAAGAAATATATGAATTGAGGTTTCGTGGTCGTCGAGAATTTAATCCTGTGATATTCAAATGTCATTGGTTTGATCCCCAACAAGTGAGACGAACCCCAAACCTTGGGCTAGTCGAAGTCCGACAATCATCCGTGTATCGAGGAGACGACGTCTATATTGTCGCTCAACAGGCCACACAAGTTTATTTTCTCCAATACCCTTGTAAGACCGACGTGCGTCTTCAGGGGTGGGATGTTGTGTACAAGGTATCGCCTCATGGTAAATTACCTGTCCCAAACAATGATGATTATAATATAGATCCAAACACATATGAGGGGGAATTTTTTCAAGAAGATGGACTTGAAGGGAGTTTTGTCATAGACTTAGCAGAAACGATTGGAATGGAAGTAGACAATGAAGATTTAGGTGACGAAGACGATGGAGATGAGGTTGAAAATGTGATGGACTTACAACTACTTGAGCGATTGCAATTAAACGTTGATAGTGATAACATTCCTCCTTCGGAGCATGACCATGATGATATCGACGCACGTGATAGTGATGATGAGTATTACCAAGCAACTAATATTGATGATGATGATGATTATTTCTAAAAACTTGTACGTGCCTTAATATTTTAGTTTATTTGTATTGCTATGTTAATTTAATTTATATTCTCCTTATTTTTCTAATTTCTATATTATATGTTGTTTATTTGTGCTAATTTGCCTATTCTTTTTATTGACAGGTGATTGAACAGATATGGCGGGCGGAAAGGTCAGGAACGTGAACTCCGTGTACCAAAGATCGAATCAACTACTTGAGCAAGCCAGAGGTCAGGCGAGGGGCAGAGGAGGGGCAGGGGTCGCCCGAAAGGCAGTGGTGAGGGGTCCGGGAGTGGTCAGGGGGCTGGTACAGGACGCAGGCGTCGAGGGTGGAGGTCACCGCCACCTCCACTTGAGGAGGAGGAGTCGTCTTCTGAAGACGATGACTTTGTACCACCCGCACAGCACCCGGAGTCGGAGGACGAGTCGGTGGAGGCGGAGGATGGGGAGGGAGAGGATGGGCAGGATGGAGAGGAGTCGGAGGACGAGTCGGTGGAGGCGGAGGATGGGCAGGGAGAGGATGGGCAGGATGGAGAGGAGGAGGAAGGAGAGGATGGAGAGGAGGAGGATGGGGAGGAGGTGGAGGGGGAGGAGGAGGAAGGGGAGGATGGGGAGGGGGAGGAGGAGGATGGGAAGGGTGAGGGGCACCAGGGGTACGAGGAGGCCGTTGGGGATGCACCGAGAGTTTGGTTGCGAGGTCCGTCGACCCTTCCGAAACGACCAGCTCCTCACAAACGCCCGATGATTAGGCCCTATGGGCAGAAGTAAGTACTTTTGACTCGATCAATATTCTTCATATGATATACTGCAAATCTCAAAAAAATTAATCACATTTCAGGAGTTGGGAGATTGTGGGCGTAGGTGATCATACACGCCTTGTCAATGGCATACTAGGCCTTTTGTGCAGGGAACACTTCCCTGGCATGGTTTTGCATGGTGGTGTGTACGAGCCGGCATTGACTTTTGAACACTACTACTCAGCGGTGGACCAGCGAGATCTTTTGGACAGGCTTTATGATAACGTGGCGGAGCGGGTGAAGAGCGAGTTATGGGTAAGTTGACCTCACACTACATTACTCTATTCATTGCATTCAGAGCATATAATTATTGTATGTATATGCAGAATTTCTTCAGGTGTGAGGATGGATATGAGGCAGACGCACAGGCTAATGCTCATAGAGCCTGCAAAAAGCTTGTGGCGGACCACTCCAAAATTATTCCAAGTTAAGTACCCCTAGACCGCTAATCACGCAGTCGGGCACTTAAACCGGAATAAGCTGGAGCGCCGTCGGATTAAACCCAATTAACCACGTACTTTCTCGATCGAAACAACACGCGCGCCCACACGAAGGTGAGTTCCAGAGATTACAACATTACACAAATTCATCATTCATAAATAGTATCATAAAGTTATTACAAACCAAGTTTGAAATTCAAATCAGAGTATAACAGTTCATTGCAGCGGAAATAAGTTCATTGCAGCGGAAATAATAAACTAGCGACGATGCATAGTAACACCATGATGAAGCCTGCCATGGTGCTACTCTTCCCGATCCTCGGCAGAGGACGGAACCCACTCGACGTGCCATCCAGGGGGAACCTGGGTAGGCCAAGTGATGGCATCGACTGCCACATCCATCACAGTACCTGTAATAAAAGCCACAAGCAAGGCTGAGTATACTAATACTCAGCAAGACTTATCCGTCGGGTGAAAACTACATCACCGACTCCTAGACATGAGAGGCTTTTGGCTGGTGGGTTTGTTTGCCCAAAAAGCAACTAAGAGGGGATCCTTACTTTCATGATTTTAGCATCACATTCTAGTAGAATTAACCATTCTAGATTAGCATCCTCTCTAAGCATACAAGTGGTGCAATACAATTTAATTCATACAACAAGTTCATCATTCTCATAGTTCCACTTGTTACTCAATGCAGCACAACGGTCAAGCAGTCTCATTAACCGCGAGAAGCGGACAGTTCGAACCGAATTTTGCTACCTGGTCAGGGGAAACCCAACACACACGGACAATGCTTGCTATAAAAGGCACAAGCACTTCCCAACCTTTCCCATCGATCCACAATTCGGAACCGGGTCCACTTCCTTAGGATAAAGGTTTACTGCTTCACTCACAGCATCACGCATATATCCACAAGTGTACGGCAGGGGAAACAAAAGTTTCCAAGGAGAGATGGCTATCGGCCCTAGCTGCTTCAATCTGGTACCGGGCTTACCGATTCCCATATATCGGCATGCATGTGGTACGTTCAAAAACTTGACACACAGAACCACACGTTTCGACCTTAAATCAATTATCATACACGAACGGGAGATCTACACATACCATCCCGCCCGTCCATCCTTATGATTCCAACATAAGTGAAGACAAGCAACTCCTATGTCTCGCGAGTGACAGGAAATCACTCGACTTGTAACGGACCTAAAGCAATGCCCTATCGATCCTTTCATACTAGTGTTGCAAGTCATAGGTACTAGGAATGTGCAACTAAGGTATTCAATCAACTCCTTGAAACGTAAATGCACAAGCATAGGTAATTCATAATTTCATAAACTTTAAAGGTTAGGTTATGCTTCGGGGCTTGCCTTCTTGCGCTAGCTGAATGTTAGCCTCCGGGTCGTCTGCTACTTCGTTGGCACCGCTCTCCGGGATTCCTTCTTCGTCGGCGGGGACGAGGTGATAGATGCCGTCCGCAAGAGCGCTTTCTACATGAGATGCATAACTTTATAGCGGCTGCCTAGTTGATCTAAAACCAAGGCCTTGAAGGCCATATTCACCTAGACATGCTAGTGTACTACTTTCTCCTTCACAAAATTAGAGGAGGGGTGTGGAAAATTTTACGTATTTATGATGGTGATTGTGTACATATATAAAAGAATTCTCATTTATCATTTTGAAGTTTGGGTGCTGTTATGGAATTTTAGACTTCCCATATTTTCATTTTAATTAATTATCAAAAAGGTCTAATTCCTTTTTATAACTCAATTCTACCCTAATTTCTTCTCATTTTTTTTCTCTGTTTCTGTTCATCCTTTTTATATGCAAACTTTATGACAACTACTGTAGTATAAGAGTTAGGCTCACTCCAAAATTTAGCTAAAACTGAGCTACACAGAATTTATTAAAAATAGTATAAACTGCTGCTTAAAGAAACAAGATAAATTCGTATAAAATTGAAATTACTTCCAAATCAGGTGATTCTCCTACCAGAGCTAGTTATGAGTGTAAGGAGAGCTCTGGCCAAGTGGTGGCTCAATTTAACCCTTGGACAGTCCTCAAAAATTTTCTATCCGAAAACACACATCTATTTATTTGCTAGTCTAAACAGGGCAAAAATTAAGTTTCGCATTTTTAGCAGATGTGCTAACAAGTTCTTAGGCCTCTGGAGAAAAATGGTGATTTTTAGCTGCATGGATAATTTTTAATAATTTCAGGACTGCAATAAGACAGGAATCACAAATTAATTCATAACTGAAGCTACAATCCATATTTTTGGGTCCCCTTTGGACACAAGTTGTCTAAAGTCACTACCAACAACATATCCAAAGCTCAGCCCTAGCGGAGCTCAGGATTTGAAATGATGCACAAGTTTCTAATTTCATAGTTTGAATTTTAATTCAAAAACGGTTCACCAAAAGTACATACATGCCAAAATGAGATTGGAGTTTGCAATCTCACGAGTCCAGGGAGTATTTTTTTTTGCATTTTTCTGATTTTTGTACGATTTTTGGTGGATTTTACAAGATCTCAGCAAAATAGATCTAGGTTTAAGAATCTTTTTACGCTGGAGGCCCTAGAACTTTTAAAACCTTTCAAACCAGTCCCTGATTTTTGCGCAGAGGACCCTAGAACTAAAACGGGGAACGCGAACAGGTCCATGGCTCGTCAGCGTTGCTACGCCGGCGAAACGACGGCGAGTTGGCTCGGGGAAAGTTGGGGGAAATGGAGAGGAGCTCACCGCGAGTCGGCTGAGGTAGGTCTCGTGGCCGGAGGTGAAGCGGCGAGGCTCGTCGACGTTGAGCGGCGGCGCGGATTACTCCGACGACGTCGCTAGCGGCCTGCGGTGGTCGAGACGGTGCACGGAGGGGCTTTTGAGCTTCACCGGACGATGGTGGAGCTCGCCGTGGGGCTCGGTTGAGACGGGGATGGCCAGGGTATGGAGCTCGTCGTGGAGGTGGTGTTCGCGGTGCAAATGGCCGAGCGGTGGGGAAAAGCTTCGACTCCCGGCGTGTGCGGCTCGATTCGAGCTGGGGGAGTGCTCGAGCGGCTAGCTGGGTGAGTGAGCGAGCTTCACGAGCGGGGGATTGGGAAATCGTGGAGGGGAGCGCGGTGGATTTTGGTTCGCGGCGAGGCAGCTCGAGCTTTGCTCAAAACGTCCCAAGGTTGAAGACGATGGGAGCGAGCGCGGAGAGAGGGAGAAGGACTGGGCGCTAGCTGGGGGAAGGAATGAGGGTGCTCAGGGAAGTGTTTGGGCGCGTTAGCGAGCCCCGAGCTGCCTCGGAAGCGTGCGCACGCGCGCTCGGGCTGTCGAGGTCGCCATTGATGGCGCTGACAGCTCGGGCAGCAGCGCGAGCGCGGGTTGGGCGAAGGGGATCGTGGCGTGGAGCTGGGGGATCCTCCACAGAGCTTCTTGGCGCGAAGTGGGACGGAATCTGCCGCGAAGTGCCTCTGCGCGACGCGCGCGCGCACGGCCAACGGCGGCGCTCCGCCCGCCATGATGGCGTTCGCGCGGCGCGAGGCAAAGCGGAGCTGTCACGCGCGACGTGATGGCTCGGGAGGGGCTAGACAACTGTGTGACGACAAACGCCAGCGGCCGCCGCGGCTCGGCCGGCCCGGCGCGGCCTCCGCCGCTCGCCGGCCACGTGGCGGCCGAGTTCCGGCCAGGCGCAGCGCGCGCCAGGGGTGCGCTGGCAGCCCGTGGAGCTCCTTTGCCCCTTTTGAATTTTCTCCACAAATTTGAACTGAAATTTAAAAAGTGTAAAAATAAAAGTTGGAGTTTGAGATGTGGGACACAACTTTCTTTTTGGGGTGAACCTGAAATTTCAAATTTTTCAAGCTCAAACAACCCAATTTCAAAAAGGTGCTCAGAACTGTATTTTGAGTTTTTGAGGGGCTAAACTGCAAAATTTTCAAAAGTTACACACAGTGATTAGGCCTTATTTGTGATGACAAACAACTTTTATCTTTGGAGATTTTCAAGTTTAGTACAAAATTCTTGAGATTTCAGTTGGTGTCAAGAGACCTTTGTTTTTGAATTTCAATTTGAATTTTTGGTCAATTTTTTGAATTCTAACACCATTGTTCCCCCTTTGTACTTGTTTTAAAGGTACTTTCAACACTTTTACAACATGGATGTCACAAAGCTAGTGCATGATATGCATTATGAGGCGCGCATCCAGGCTATCATTAATTACCATGCAGAAGTGCTTCACACGAGGGTCACCAAGGAGGAGGCAAGAAAGATGACGCTGAACAGGGGGCAATACCTCCAGGTAACTAACAACCTTAAAGACTCTTCTTTCCTGAGAATAAACATGCTTCCTTTGATATTCTACGTTCAATTCATGTTTTGTAGGCGCCTGTTAGTTGGTGTAATAATCACGCACAAGCCTGGGAAAGAATGGTGGATAGGTGGTGCTCTGCTGAATGGCTGGCAAAGCACAACCTTGCCCGGGAAAAGCGTTTGAAGTTGCAAGGACCAGTGCACCATCAAGGCAACCGAAACCTCCGGGCATTTGCGAAAACATGGGTAAGCACTTCACCTTTCTTTGCTTTGATGTTAGACATAGTGATCAATATCTAACAACCTTACACTCATTGTCCGCAGTCTGATTCACATGGTGGCTAGCCTTGTGGCGAGGTGAAGGCGTACGCTTTAGCTCACATGGGCAAGACGACGGCAGACACTGACTTCAGCATGGAGACACCGGCCTCAGCGTACACCAATCCGACAATCGCCCCACGGCTTAGTGCATACACACAGAGGGCAAGGGAGGTCCATGGGTCGGAGTACGATCCAAGCACCCAGAACTTTGATGGACGAATCGTCATGGAGGTAGGAGGAGGCAAAAGGCATGGGCGTTACTGGATGGGTGACGGCACGATCGACTCGGCCTCGATGCCAAGACTCTCCGAGATTCGAGCAAGGGCGTCGAGCGGAAGCGATGCGATACGCCCAAGACAAACTGTTGACCAGATGCAGATAGCGAGTCTACAGGTTATTTCTGTTTAATTCGGGCTTTTTTCAATTCTAACACTATTAATTTGAATTCTAATATATATTACGTTGCAGGCCCAGGTACTAGAAGAGAGGAGCCAACGGGAGCAAATAGAGGCCTCCATGAGCCAGATGTATCTTTGGATGCAGAATGTGGGTGCTCAGATCTCTATACCTCCGCCACATATTCAATTGTACCCAACGCCTCGTCAACACACACCTGTGAGTATATATAAATGCTTTAGTTTGTATGTTGGTAACTTAATTCTTTTCCCACATGTGTAATATATTATTCTTTGTGCAGGGTCTATCGGCGGCATCAAATGATCCTGCTGCTAATGTGTCGCTAGGTGCTACTGTGTCGCCTTGGGGGACTTGGGGATCTCAGCCGACGCCATGAGGCCCACCTGCTACTGTGTCACCTTGGGGGCATTGGGGCTCTCAGCCGTCTCAGCCGTCTCCGCCGCCGGAGGTAAACCCACAGGATCAGGATCTGTCGACACCCTCCCCCTCCAACCCTTGGGAACGAAGGCCGCACAATTAGGTAGTAACTTGTTGTCGTTTGATTGAACTTGATAATGTCGTGGTTGAACTTGGTTTGGATGTCCTCGAACTCTATTGTTTGTCGTTGAATGTCATGGTTGAACTTGGTCTGGATGTCGTCGAACTTTAGTTTACCTTTCTCGTTGTATTAACTATGTGTGGTTGTGCAATGTCTATATAAACTGCCTGTAATGCTTATTGTGATCGCTATGTGGTTGTGCAATGTATATGTAAACTGTCTGTGTGATACATTTTTGATTGGAGTATATCATATACCAAAAAATACAGAAAAAAAGAGCCCAGGTGCCATTGTTTGCCGTGAGGAAATGACCCAGGCTCACGGCAAAAGGCTCCTTTGCCGTGAGCCACTGGCCCAGGCTCACGGCAAAGAGCCATTTCTGGGATTTTCTGGGCTCTTTGCCGTGAGCCTGCGCCTAGGCTCACGGCAAACAGGGCATCTTTGCCGTGAGCCAGGGCCTTAGCTCACGGCAAACAGCCTTCCACGCCGCCGCGTTGCTGGCCTCTTTGCCGTGAGCCGTTCACTTGGCTCACGGCAAAGCTGCCGTGTTTGCGGTGAGCAGTTGCCATGGCTCACGGCAAAGCTGCCGTGTTTGCCGTGAGCCAGGCTGGCTCACGGCAAACACGGCAGCTTTGCCGTGAGCCATGGCAACGACTCACGGCAAACACGGCAGCTTTGCCGTGAGCCTTTGAGCTGGCTCACGGCAAACCTCCGCACGGGCCCCACTAATGCCGTTGACGGCCGTTCCTCGCCGTCATCGTAAAATTTGTTTTGCCGAAGGGGTACAACGGCTCACGGCAAAGGTTAGCCGAGAGGGTCTTTTTTGGCTCACGGCAAAGGTCCCTTTGCCGATAGTTTTTTTGCCGTGAGGTCCCGGCTCACGGCAAAGGCTTTGCCGTGAGCATTTAGCCCTTTGCCGTGAGCATTGGGGCTCACGGCAAACAACCCGAATCCGGTAGTGCACGTACGAGCCACGGTGCCCGGGCGAAATCGACGGGGTTTCTTCACTCCTCCTGTTGCCGGGGCGGAATTACGAGCTGCTATAGACTATATACATGGTGACAGAATGTTGAGTATATCAAGAGACAGTTATGCAAATGAAGGTCAGTACGAGTCGTTTGCATGGTCTTACATGAAGAACCTTCCTAGGGGCCTTTCCTCCAGTCGACTTACGGGCTGTATGCTTGGTGCGAGCCATCTTGCAATACCGGGTGCTGAAAATCAGAGGCAAATTATTGGTACATTATTAAGGAAATAACATGAATGCATACTGCTGTCAGTTTTTCATTGCATCTAAATGACGATGTAATGAGATACTCGTTGAGCACCCAGTATACACAACATATTTATGCATTGTTTATGACTCGTACAAAGGGAATCGAGAAGGGTTATATATATTCTATAGAGATAGGTTTACACCATTATACCCTCTACACAAAAGAACAATGAGGACAGACATATGTACTATCGGGTTTACAGAAATTGGCTACCATTCATACAGATAACAAAGGCAAATCGACAAAGTAGATGGAATCAACATAGAGGGGGGAAAGTCTAGTCAAAGTAACCGAGATTTTTGGAAGAACAATTGTTTCAGAGAGCAAGCGGTGAATAGGAATGAGAAAGTAAAGCAAATCAAGAGCATATTAGGGTTAGGGCATGATCATGGTAAAATTACGACGAGAAAGAAGGAGATGGTGATCTCGATCAATACCTGTCTCGACGACCTTGTGTGCTAAGCGCTACGGCCCTGCACGCGAGCGACTGAAGCTCGTATCCCTCTGATCGACTTCTCTTTGTTTGTCGTGTGGTAAGTACGATTTGCCGGGAGGGGTCGGGCGGCGGCTATTTATAGGAGCGCGTGCCTGTGCGAGCCGTGCGCAAGTACGCAACCGACTTGTACTCGACTTGCGCCAGGTCGATTTCTCCGTGACCCATCGGACGGCTCGATCCGAGATGACACGGATCACTGCAGGCAAATGCAGCGTTGCTATTGGCTGATATTAACGAGACATGGATCGTGTTTTCTTTCTTAAAACCTTGTACTTTCAACGGCTTGCTAGCTACACGACGATTCTCCAGGATCCAACGGCCGTTGTTTTAGAGACGACGATTAGTGAGGGCAAACATTACAATGTTATTGGGCCTTTCTACTGCCACGGCAATAATATTGGGAGTTATATTAGCTAGGACTAATTAATTAAGGAACAAATTTCTTTATATGCCATCTAAATAGTTTCTAGTACCACCATTGTCCCACTGATAGGTGGGATCCGTTGTGTCAGTGACATGTGACTCAGAATGATATATAAGGAATTTTAGTACTCCATCCATTCCACAATTGTTACCACATAGACTCTTTTAGTTATCTGTGACAATGCTTCTTATTCAAAATATTAGTTCAAAATATAAAACTATAGATTATATTTCAAGTTTTCTTGGTGATAAAACAATTTTTTTTTAATAAGATCAAAAAAGATAACGGTGAGAACATCTTCGAAACTGAGTAGTACAAATGAGTAGTGCACAATAAATTTTTCAGTAGTTATTCTACACCCAAATCATTAAACAATCAAAATTTACTATTGGACCGTAGTCATGGTTTTTAAAGCGGTAAGGCGAGGCGACGCGATGAGGAACCGCTCAGACGCATAGGCGGTTAAGGATCGCGTCCGCTCCCCTCCCCTCCAGAGCGATTGCTCCCCTTCCCCGTCCCGACATCCCTCCTACCCTCCCCACTAGCCCCACGAAGGTGCCTACTCTAGGCCCGGCGGCCACCCAAATCTCCTTCTCGCTGGCGAGACGTTCCAAGTTTCAGCGGTGGCGAGATGAGGCTTCCCCTACATCCGGTAGGGGCGACGCATCTCCCACGTACAAGGAGGCCCTACTCGCCATGATGTCCTCATCGGAGGTAACCTCGGCTGCAGCTGCGCAGGCCCCCGAAGCCCCTAGTCAAGGTGTCTCGGCTGCAGCCTTATGGACCCTCCGGGCGGCGCTAGTGTGGGTCTTGCTACATCGCAAGGAACAACCGATTCCAATGCCCCCCAAGCCGGACGCGGACGGTTGGTTCACGGCGGAGAGTCCATGCACTCGCCATCCCACCGAGCAATGCAGTGCCGATCTGGACCGCACTGTTTCGCCTGCGTCGCTGTGGGACACCGTTCTACTTCCAACCCTTCCAGGCGGCCCTCCTCCTCGCTGGAAGCATCGGCGGGAAGGCGACGACTGGTCTGTCGCCTTGTCGATTCCAGGATGGCCTCACTGTGGCGGACCACTCTGAAATTATTCCAAGTTAAGTACACCTGGACCACTAATCAAGCAGTCAGGCACTTAATCCGGAATAAGCTGGAGCGCCGTTCGATTATACCCGATTAACCACGTACTTTCACGATCGAAACAACACGCGCGCCCACACGAAGGTGAGTCCCAGAAATTACAACATTCCATAATTTCAACATACATAAATAGTATCATCAAGTTATTACAAACCAAGTTCGAATTTCAAATCAAAGTGCGAGAGTTCATTGCAGCGGAAATTAAACTAACGACGATACATAGCAACACCACGATGAAGCCGGCCATGGTGCTACTCCTCCCGATCCTCGGCAGAGGACGGGACCCACTCGACATGCCAGCCAGGAGGAACCTGGGTAGGCCAAGTGATGGAATCCACTGCCACATCGAAAACAGTACCTGAAATAAATAGCCACAAGCAAGGCTGAGTATACTAATACTCAGCAAGGCTTACCCGTCGGGTGAAAACTACATCACCGACTTCTAGACATGAGAGGCTTTTGGCTGATGGGTTTATTTTGCCAGAAAGCTACTAAGAGTGGATCCTTACTTTCATGATTTTAGCATCAAATTCTAGTAGAGTTAACCATTCTAGATTAGCATCCTCTCTAAGCATACAAGTGGTGCAATCCAATTTAGTACATACAACAAGTTCATCATCCTCGTAGTTCCTCTTGTTACTCAATGCAGCACAGCGGTCAAGCAGTCTCATTAACCGTGAGAAGCGGACAGTTCGAACCGAATTTTGCTACCTGGCCAGGGGAAACCCAACACACACGGATAATGCTTGCTATAGAAGGCACAAGCACTCCCCAACCTTTCCCATCAATCCACAATTCGGCGCCGGCTCCACTTCCTTAGGATAAAGGTTTACCGCTTCACTCACGGCATCACGCATATATCTACATGTGTACGGCAAGGGAAACAAAATATTACCGCTTCACTCACTAGTGAACTATTCTCTTCTTCACAAAATTAGAGAAGGTGTAAGAAAATTTTTATGCCTTCATGATGGTGATTGAGTACACATATACAACAATTCAAATTATTATTTTTCAGCAAGGGTGCAGTTCTGGAATTTAGACTTAACATGCTCCACATCTACTCCAATTAACAAAAGTGATCTATTTCTTTTTATAACCTCAATTCTACTCTAGTTCCTTCTCATTTTTGTTTCTCTGTTTCTGTTCATCCTTTTTGTCCATAAACTTTATGACAGCGACTGGAGTATTAGGCTCACTCCAAAATTTAGCTAAAACTGAGCTGCACAGAATTTATTAAAAATGGAAAAAGTTGCTGCTCCAGGAATCAAGATTAATTCATATAAAATCAAAACCACTTCCAAAATAGGATATTTCTCTACCAGAGCTATGTATGTGTGAAAGAAAAGCTCTGACCAAGTGGTGGCTAAAAATAACACTTGGACAGCCCTCAATAATTTTCTATCCGAAAAACAACATCTATTTATTTGCTAGTCCAAACAGGATCATAAATTAAGTTTAGCATTTTTACCACATGTGCCAACAAGTTCCTAGACATATGGTGAAAGATGGTGATTTTTGGCTGTATGGATTATTTTTAATAATTTAGAGCTAAACTAGAACAGGAATCACAAAATAAATCATAACTGAAGTTACATGCCATATTGTTAGGTCTCCTTTGGACAAAAAGCGTCTATAGTCATCACAAGAAACATATCCAAAGTTCAGCTCCAGAAGGGTTCAGCATTTAAAATGGTGCACGAGATTCTAAAAACTGAGTTTGAATTTTAATTCAAACACTATTCATGAAAAGTGTATACATGCCAACATGAGGTTGGAGGTTACAATCTCACGAGTCCAGGGAGTATTTTTGTGCATTTTTCCGATTTGTCTATGATTTTTAGTGGATTTTACACGATCTCAGAAGAATGGATCTAGGTTTAAGAATCTCTTTTACACCGGGGACCCTAAACCTTTTAAAACTTTGCAAACAAACCCCTGAAACTTTCACGGAGGACCCTAGAACTAAAAAGGGAACGCGCCTAGGTCCCTCGGCTCGTCGGTGTCGTTGCGCCGGCGAGGAGACGGCGAACTAGTAAGGGGAAAGTTGGGGGAAATGACGAGGGGCTCACGGCGAGTCGTTTGGGGTAGGTCTCGAGGCCGGTGGTTCAGTGGCGCGGCTCGTCGACGGTGAGCGGCAGAGCGACTTGCTCTGGCGACGCCGGCAGCCGGCTGCGGGGGTCGAGACGAGGCGCGACGTGGCTTGAGAGCTTCACCGGTGTAACACCCTAAAAATAGCCTTTTTAAAAATTTAGTAATTAATTGGTTTTTCATATTAAAGTGCTTATAATTAATATAGGGAAATAAAATTTTCAGGAAAATAAAAGAAAATATAGGAAATAGAAACATTATTGTTGCATTCATGCTGGTGCATTTATTTTTGATTGTTGAATTCAAATTTGAATTTGAATTTGAATTCAAATGAGTGTTTGAATAAAAGAAAACCTTTTCTTTTCTCTCTCTTTTTCCCTCTCTCTTTTCAGCCCAGCGGCCCATCTCTTTCTTCCTTCTTTTCTTTTCCCGCGGCCCAAACCTTTCCTTCTTTCCCTGCGGCCCAGCAGGCCCATCTTCCCTCGCGACAGCCCGCGTTCTCTTCCCCCGCAGCCGCTGACCAGTGGGCCCGCCCTGTCGGCGCGTTTCTTCTCCGCCGCAGTCGCTGACACCTCGGCCCACCCGTCAGCTCCTCCTTCTTCCTCTCGCCGTACGCGGCCGGGACTCCTCCGCCGCGCCGCCGTGCTGCGCTGGGACTTCCTCGCGGCTTGGCGCGCACGCCAAGGGGATCTCCACCGCCCCCATATAAGCCGCCAACCCCCTCGGTCTCAAACCCATAACCCTAGATCGCCTCCAAGCTCCGAGCGCCTTTGCTAACCCTAGCCGAGCCGCCGCCGCCACCAATCCGCCGCCTAGCCGCCTAGGTTTAGCTCCGGAGCTTCGCCGTAAGGTGAGGAAGCCCCGCAGCTCTTTTCCCCTCCTTCTCTTGCTCTCTCGCGCGCACACAAGCTCGCCGGGGTTCTCGACTCACCGTCGTGCGTCGCCGGCTCCCACTGTTGCCCAATCCTCGCTTCCAACCCCAAAAATTGTTTCCCCGTTGTCTCCTCTCTCTCCCAAGCTATCCGCGGCGAGCTATGGAGCCCCCTAAGCCCCAGCAGCATCGTCTCCGGCGAGGGCGCCGCCGCGCGCCGCCGCGAGCCGCCGAGTTCCGGCAACCCATGAGCTAGATCTAATCCTAGCCGTTCGATCCAAAACCGATGGCCCAGATCTAAAACCAGTTTAAACCGAGCCGGTTCCCGTGAACCGCGGTTCAAGCCGGTCCACGGTTCGGTCCACGGTGACGTCAGCCAACGTCAGCATCCAGCCGTTGCCGTGGCGATTTTGCAAAATCGTCCCTCTGTTTTTCAAAAATCAACCCACGGTCCAGTGCAGTTCAAAAGTATTTACAACTAAGTCCTTTTTCTTTCGGTTTAACCCCTGTCCTTTTGAAAAATCAAGCCCGCCGTCCTGAAAGTTGTTTTTACGCCGCAGCCCTTGTGTTTTTATACGGAATTACGTTTTAGGTCCCTGGTTTCTTTCAAAAACACCCCTGGAAGCCTAAAATCTTTACCAGCAAGCCCCTAGAGCCCGTTTTAAGCGTAGTTTCTCCGTTTTAACTCCGATTTGAATGATTTTCGCGCTCACGTGTTCGTAGTGAAGCGTAGAGTAACTCTAACACCTTCTTTCCATCTTTTGTTTATGTTTGGTGTACTGTTCTAATTAAATATCTTGTTTGCATGTATGTGTGGATGCTTGTTGGTGATTGATGTGAGTAGTTGCCGAGCCGTTCGAATTCGCCGACGATTCCGTTCCCAAAGAGCAGGTGCAGCAGCAGTTCTCTGAGGAAGGCAAGTATAACACGGACCATCCTTGTTACCTATACACCATTTAATCACCCAAACTCATGTGCATGTGTCTAATATTGTTAACCCTAAGGATGTTCCTAGTCTTTACCTTATTCCTTGTTACCCGGGGTTTTATGCATTATGGTTAGACTGTGCTATGCACTGCAACCAACCTTTATTTTTATGTTAATGTGGAAATAATGGTTCACTTCAATGATGATTAAAAGATGCTTTTTAGCAACATGGTTCGGGGAACTAGAGCATGTGCTGTGTGCTTTGTTCTAGTGTCTCTATAAGGTTTGATCTTGGGAATTAGAGCATGTGCTTTGTGCTTTGTTCTAATGTCTCTCCATAAGGTCCGGTTCTTAAAGCGGCAACCCAGGAACCTGTTCGCCGCCGTTGGAACTATAATGGCTCTGGTCTTGGATAATTAGCTTGTACGTCTCTAGCTCGCCAGTGGTTACCGAATGGCGTATGTGGGGTGCATGGGTGAGAGTATAGTTTGATCCATCGAGGACGGTTTTATCCGTTGGCTATGCCCTGTTAGGCAAAGTCCCGTGATGTAAGCGCCCGATGTACGGCAGCTTCACACGTTGTGATGATTGCGCTCTCGCTCTGGACGCCATTGACCCCCTCACGTTGCGCCCTGAGCGTACGTCAATCTCGATGCCTTGGGTTATGCTGCCTATGTTGAACCAAAATGGCTACTGTGCTTGTTAGGGTGTTTTGTGAAAGTCCTCGTAACATAAGTTCTTTTGGATTTATGTGACCGGCGGGTAAAGGGCGAAACCTCTGCAGAGTGTTGATCTATCATGATAGCCGTGCTCACGGACACGAGCGGCCTGGATCCTTTTTGATTAGAAGATGATATTAGTGGTTGATGTTGGTTTATTCTATAATCACTTATACCTTATTAATGGGTTTATACTTGGGATTCTACTCATTTGTAGTAAATTGGATGATAAAAAAATGAAACAACTAAAAGTGCTACTGCAGTTCAACCGTGTCCAGCCTTTTGTCCTTGCATTACCCGTGTTATACTTGTTAAGTAAGATGGTTTACTTACACTTGCAACTATTCAACAAAATCCCGGATGGGTAACAGATGGAGCAATGAATGATCAGTCGCTTGCTAAGTTTCCGGAGGATCTGCCGTACTTCTAAGTTGTGTTCAACCAGTCGGTGTCCCTGTGGATTTGAGGCTCTACTAGTTATGAAGCGTTTATTAGTATTAAGACTTCCGCTGTGATATTTGTTTAAGACTATGTCTTGTGTTAAACTCTGTTATAAACTATTTTATTCGAGCATTGTGTTCTCTGTGATTCAATATTTGTAATCTATATGTGTTCTGTGGACATCCTGGGCACACATATAGAAGCATTCGGATTTCTTGGAAATCTGGGTGTTACAACCGGGAATCAGAGCCGTGCTGACTGTAGGATCACAGCCTAGATAGAACGGTCGATTAGAACTTGCTTAATCCTTGCTCTAAAAATTATTTTTCATCCTAGAGTTGAGTTTCTGTTGAAAAATGGTGTTCTATTCTACCTCTGTCCTTTTTGAAAATTTTCTCCTCCTCTAGTTTTCACTTCCATAGATGGCTCGACAGAAATAGACCGTCCGTAAGAGCACTGATGGCTACTTTCCACCCACATCGATGAGTATCCATTGGTGGCACGCAACTCGGATGCCTGTGAGGAGCTTCTTAGGTAGTAGGTCGAAGAAGGGAACCCCGAGGAGCTAGAGACCGAGTCCGTGGAGCTAGAGCAACAACAAGAGAAGAATGAGGAGCTGCAGCACCAGTTGGGAGGACCTGTGCCACATAGCCCAGAGTTCGGTGCACAGTCGCCACCACACAGAAGGACTAGATACAGCACCCTAGCTCACCGCACCACCATCGACCCTAAATGCTAGTAGAGATCAAATAGAACGTTTTTGAGTCAAAACTGGTCTAAGAGTGCCGAGTCTTGTGAGAACCTTGTCTTTGAATGCTTGAATGAATTGTCATTATGCTTATGTGTGATTTGGATCTTTGTAATGATTGTGATGAGCGCAGATAAAAGTCTGCAATCATCTAGTATTGGATTAAGGTATAAGGTATTTAGTGGATAGATAGATGGGTTCCTGACCTCTCCTTTACACATCATCTATCATCTTTCCTATCGCCTGACTACCTTATCTTGTCAATGGATTGCTTCTGTTCTTGACACTGGTTCAGACATGACTGTGATTGTGAATGTCGGGATTTTGATTTATGACAGATGGTTGGGACAAGAGGATCGACGGGTGGTGGCAACCAGAACCAGAACCCGAATCAGAACCAGAACCAGCCGCCCACCATGGAGGATCTAGTCCGCTTGCAGACACAGACGATGCAACAGTTGACTCAGGCCATAGCTTTGATGCAGCAGAACCTGCAGAATCCACCTGTTCAGCCACATCCCCAGCCCATCCGGGACAAGAGGGGAGAGTTCTTGAAGGGGCGCCCGCCAAAGTTCTCCCGCGCCAAGGACCCGATGGAAGCAGAAGACTGGATCAAGGCAGTGGAGAGACAGCTCAACATTGCTCAGTGTGATGACAGGGAGAAGGTGCTCTGCGGCGGCACGAGCTCGAGCTCGGTTCACTACGGCCGGACGTGGAAGAAGGGGGTGAGGGAGCGCGAGGAGGAGGAGAAAGGCAGGGCGCTGGGCGAGGAGGGAAATGAGAGTTGCTTGGGAGAGTTTTGGGCAGCTAGAGAGGGCTGGGCAGCTTGGGGATAGCGTGCACGCGAGCTCGGGCCGTCGGAGCCGCCATTGATGGCTCCGACAGCTCGGGCAGAGCGCGGCCGTGGGTTGGGGGTCGAAGATCGTGGCGGGGGCGATTGAAGGTCCCCTGGCGTTGCTGTTTGGCGCGAAGCGGGCGCGAATCTGGCTGCTGTGAGGCTCGGCTCGGCGTGCTCCGCCGCGGCCAATGGGGAGCTCGGCCCGCCATGATGGCGCGCCGTGCGGCGACACTGACAGGACGCAGGAATCGATCGGGCGTGGACGCTAGCGTGTGCGCGGGGAAGTGAGACGCGGCTGCCGTGGCCTTGGCTGGCCAGGCGAGGTCGTCGCCGCTCGCCGGCCATGTGGCGGCCACTGACGGCCGCGACAGGGCCGGCTTGTCGCGACGACCGTGGAGCATCCTTGGATCAACGGGTTTAACTCCAAAAATTTGAGCTATACTTCAAAAAGTGCAAACACAAAAGTTGGAGTTTGAAATGTGATACACAACTTTCTTTTGGGGGTGAACCTAAAATTTCTAATTTTTCAAGCTCAAATAAGCCATTTTCGAACAGGTGTTCAGAACAAGTTTTCGAGTTTTTGAGGGGCTTAACTGCAAAATTTGAAAAAGTTTCCAACAGTGACTAGGCTTTATTTGTGATGAAAAACAACTTTTATTTCTGGATATTTTTAAGTTTAGTACAAAATTCTTGAGATTTCAGTTGGGTGTCAAAAAGGCCTTGTTTGAAATTTAAATTTCGAATTTTGATCAAATTATGTGTTCTACAACCATTGCTGCCCTTTTATCCTGTTTTGATTGTGTTTTTAATGTACTAAACATCAGGGATGTCACAGCCTACCCCCCCTTAAAAGGAATCTCGCCCCGAGATTCGTTTGTGCTTATGGACATGGTAGGGAAGGAGGTACCTTGGTCGTAGGAAGGATGTCGGGAAAGTTCTTTTTAAGATAGTCTTCGGTTTCCCATGTGGCTTCATCCTCGGAGTGATGACTCCACTGAATTTTATACATTTTAACTTCTCTTCTTTGTGTCTTTCTCTCCTTCTCATCGAGGATCTTGACAGGATGTTCATCATAAGAAAGATTCGGTTCAACCGAGAGTTCTTGTTGCTCAACAACCTCAGTCGGAACACGAAGACACCTTTTGAGTTGGGAGACATGGAAAATGTTATGCACGGCGGAGAGCTTCTCGGGAAGCTTCACATGGTATGCAACCGGTCCACATTGTTGAGCGATTTCATATGGACCAATATAGCGGGGTGCGAGTTTTCCTCTCAACCCAAACCTTTGCACACCCTTGGTCGGGGAGACCTTGAGATACACGTGATCACAGACTTCGAACTGAAGGGGCTTCTTCCTTTGATCAAAGTAACTCTTTTGCCGCGATTGTGCGGTTCTCAAGTTTTCACGGATGATCCTAACCTTTTCTTCCGCTTCCTTCACAAGGTCAGAGCCGTATGTGTACCTCTCGCCTGCCTGGGACCAACACAACGATGTCCAACATCTTCTGTCATACAAGACTTCGAAAGGTGCCATCTTAACACTTGCTTGGTAGCTGTTGTTATAAGAGAATTCGGCCAGAGATAAACATTTCTCCCAATTTTTTCTAAAATGGATAACACAAGCTCGAAGCATGTCCTCTAGAATTTGATTTACCCTTTCAGTCTGCCCATCGGTTTGAGGGTGATATGCTGAACTACGGATCAGTTTTGTGCCTAGGGATAGTTGCAATTGTTCCCAAAAGCGTGCCACAAATTGAGTACGACGATATGAAATTATCGTCTTGGGTACCCCATGTAAACAAACGATCTGTTCCAAAAAGATTTCAGCGTATCTCCTAGCGGTATAAGTGGTATAGACCGGAATAAAATGTGCGGTCTTTGTGAGGCAGTCCACAATTACCCAAATGGAGTCATGCCCCTAAGGGGTTCTGGGAAGTCCAACAATGAAGTCCATGCTTATATCTTCCCATTTCCATGAGGGAATAGGTAGAGGCTGAAGAGTGCCTGCTACCTTCAAGTGGCTAGCCTTTACCCACTGACACTTGTCACATTCTGACACATACGTGGCAATCTCCCGCTTCATCCTAGTCCACCAAAAGTTTTATTTCCGGTCTTGGTACATTTTGGTGCTACCGGGATGGATAGAAAATTTGGAAAGATGAGCTTCATCCATAATTTTCCTTCGGAGTTCAGTGTTCTTGGGCACTACTATTCGATGTCCAAACCTCATCCCTCCCTGCCCATCTAGCTGGAAACATCTATATTTTGCCTTCCCTTTTGCCAATTTTCTTTTGAGGATTTTAATCTTTGCATCACTTAATTGGGCCTCAACAATCTGATCGTGCAAAGTTGGTTCAACAGAGATATGGTTGAAGTACCCGTGAGGAACAACCTCCAAGTTGAGCTTTTACATTTCATGGCACAAGGTGTCAGCGTAGGACTCCATGGATAGGCGGTGACAGCGAGCCTTGCGGCTTAGTGCATCCGCAACCACATTAGCCTTCCCGGGGTGATAATGCACACTAAGATCATAGTCCTTTGCTAACTCCAACCATCTTCGCTGCCTCATATTCAAATGTGCCTGAGTGAAGACGTATTTGAGGCTTTTGTGATCGGTGTATATGTTGCATGGAACACCCATCAGGTAGTGTCTCCAAATCTTGAGAGCATGAATGACCGCTGCTAACTCAAGATCATGCGTAGGGTAATTTTGCTCATGCGGCCGGAGTGCTCGGGAAGCATATGCAATGACTCGGTTCTCTTGCATAAGAACACAGCCAAGTCCGGTGCCTGAAGCATCGCAATAGACATCATAGGGCTTGGTGCTGTCGGGTTGAGCTAAAACTGGGGCTGAAGTTAAATGTTTTCTCAAGGTGTGGAAAGCTTCTTCACATTTGTCACTCCACTCAAATTTGACTCCCTTTTTTAAGAGTTCGGTCATGGGTTTTGCAATCCGAGAGAAATCCGGAATGAAGCGGTGATAGTAACCAGCTAGACCCAGAAAACTCCGAATCTCATGGACAGAGGTAGGTGGTTGCCAATCCATCACCTCTTGCACCTTGGTTGGATCCACGGATATACCATCCTTGGAAACCGTGTGACCCAAGAATTTCACACTCTCTAGCCAGAATTCACATTTTGAGAACTTGGCGTAGAGTTGATGGTCTCTCAATCTTTGAAGAACGATACGAAGGTGCTCGCATGCTCTTCCTCATTCTTGGGATACATGAGAATGTCATCAATGAAAACCACTACGAACTTGTCGAGCTCGGACATGAAAACCGAATTCATGAGATACATTAAGTAGGCTGGGGCATTTGTGAGCCCAAATGACATGACCAAAAATTCATAAAGTCCATAGCGGGTAGAAAAGGCAGTCTTGGGAATGTCACAAGGTCGAATCTTTATTTGGTGATAGCCAGAGCGTAGATCAATCTAGAGAACACTCTGGCGCCAGCTAGTTGATCAAAAAGGACATCAATGTGGGGAAGTGGATACTTGTTTTTGATGGTCACCGCATTAAGAGGCCGGTAATCAATACACAACCTCAAGGTATGATACTTCTTCTTCACAAAGATAGCTAGACAACCCCATGGTGACACACTAGGATGGATGAAACCCTTGTGTACCAGTTCTTGGAGTTGAATTTAATTCAGCCAATTCATTGGGTGGCATTATATAGGGTCTCTTTGATGTGCTGTGCCAGGTTGAAGTTCAATCACAAATTCAATGTCCCTATCCGGCGGCATCCCAGGTAAGTCATCCGGAAAAACATCGGCATACTCACATACCACCGGAATGTCTTTTAGTTGTGTTTCTACCATGGTGTAAGCACAAGCATTGACACATTTCCGGTGTGGCAGATATAGTGCACTAGGGCCATGTGTAGGCGAGTTTATTTCCAGAACCCTTTCGGCAACATCTAGCACAACCTAATGTTGAGTCATCCAATTTGCCCCAAAACAATATCAACCCCTTCCAACCCAAGCAGAATTAAATCAGTAGGAAACACTTTACTACCCAGCCTGATTGGTACCTTTCGAGTCACTTGGTTGGATGCTATTTTACCTCCCGCTGTTGATATCACATAAGCTGATTTGGTGTGATAAGATTTTAACCCACATTTTGCATGAAATCTTGTGCTTATAAAACTATGTGTTGCCCCAGAATCAAACAATATCACAACAGGTTGGTGGTGGCTAAGGAAAGTACCAGTCATGTCGGGTGCTCCCTCAGGTAGGTCAGCCAGGGTGGTGTAGTTGAGCCTTCCCTGCCTGACTTGTACACGCTGCTGCTTGCCCTTGTTCGGCTGATTTCCAGGACGCTGGTTCTGCGGCTTGTTCTGTGGGCAGTCCTTGATGAAATGACTGTTGCTGCCACACTAGAAGCATTGGTAGCCACCTCCAGGACGAAGTGGCTGCTGCACGCTTTGCCTCGGCGCCTGTTGCTGCTGCGGCGGTGGAGGGAAACGGGGCGCACCCTGGTGTGGTGGCCTGGCAACCCAACGTCCTCCCTGAGGCGCCCTTGGCTGTCCCTGTGGTGCAGCCGGAGGAACCAGGCGGAACCTCTCTGGCTGTCCACCCGAAGGTCCAGCAGGAGCCTTCCTTTTCTTCTCAGCCTAATGCACCATGTTAGCATCTTCCTGGGCAATGGCAATGTTCACAAGTTCACCATATGTGGCGACTCGTGTAGTGGTCAGCTGGGCCTTGAGCTTGGTATTGAGGCCACGACGGAACCTCTCCATCTTCTTCACATCGGAGTCGGCATGATGACCCGCATAAGGACACAGACCATTGAAGGCCTGGGAGTACTGGAGCACAGTGCGGGTTCCCTGAGTTAGAGCCAGGAACTCAGTCAACTTCCTTTCTACCAACCCAGCAGGAATGTGGTGGGCTTTGAAGCCAGTTTTGAACTCCTCCCACTCAATGACATGGTTCTCCTCCTGAAGGGCCAGGTAGTTCTCCCACCACAGGAGAGCTGTGCCACGGAGCTGCTGCGCCGCCAAGACCACCTTGCGGTTGTGAGTGCAAGGCATAGCCAGAATGGAGAACTTGGATTCGATGGCTCGAATCCATGCATTAGCCTCCAAGGGCTCCTCGGCTCTGGAGAACACCGGAGGGTGTGTAGCCAAGAAGTCCTCGTACCGGGCCACTTGAGCTGGAGGGGCACATTGACCACCTTGCTGCTGCATCTGCTGCTGCATCATCTGTTGCTGATGCTGCAGATTGCGGAGGATCTCCGTCTGAGTGGCATACAGCTGTTGCCACGTTGGGGGTTGTTGCGGTGGCGGAGGTGGTGGTGGCTGCTGCCCTTCCGGCCCCTGCTGGTTAACGTTGGATCCGCTAGCATCGTGGCCGCTGTGAGTGATAGCCATCTGCAGTAGGTACTTGTATTAGCCATATTTCATAAGCTTGCATAAATCAATGACAAGATAGATCGTGGCAATATAATGATGTTTACTGTGTAAGGATAATATATCAGCAGGAAGTTTTGGAAGAAAAATCATATCTCCCAGTAGAAGTCAATTTATATGCCCCAATTCGGTCAGTAGTTTGAAAATTTCATATTCTACAACTTTCATGTTTGGCTCACAACCAAATTCAGGCTAGAACTAGGCCGAAAAATTCGAGTTTCAGTTCTCTGTTTTTGCTGTTTTTCAGCAGGCCGAGCTGTAGTGTTTTGGTTGCCATTTTTTTTTGGCTTAACCAAAGGGGTTGAAATTTGGTGAGCATTTCGTTTGACAAATTTCAGACAACTTTGTAGTTCAAGTCATAGCCCAGAAGTGAATTGAAAACACATTAATAATTAAAACAAGGATAGCTGCAGAATGTTTTCAGCACAATCATTACAACCTTCATCAAGTTTTTGGGGCTCACACTTCCCATGCCAATAGACTAGATGTTCAAAAGCTTAAAGGAAACTCAACTCCATCTATCCTATTACATCATGAAACTAAAATTTAGGCTATGCGGAGGAGTAACTTGCTACCGCAGCTGCTAGAAGTCGTCTAGGTTGTTAGCTGTAGCCTCGCTGCCCATGGGAGACGGTGGAGCTGGAAGGGGTGGCATGTCGTTCTCTGTGTCCATATCTGAATCAGGGGCTTCTCCTTCCCCATTCTCTCCACCCTCCGCAAGAAGGTGCTGAGCATCATGGGAAGCTAGCATGGCATTGGCATGCTCCAAGACACCCTACACGTTCTCAAGCTCATCCCTTACTTGGGTCAGCTCGTTGTGGACATTGTTGTGTGCTATGTGGAGGTCGGTCAACTGCTTCTCCAAATCTGCAATCATGGCATCCCTGGTGTTCACCTCTATGGCAAAGAGGTCCTCTCTACCCCAAGGTCACGGGCACGAACAGACATGTCAATGGCAAGGTTAAGTGCTTCATTCTGTGACCGCCCCAAAACTGCCTGCAGCCGATGATAAGCCCTGATCCATCTCATCAAGAGTGCGGCTGCAGCAACGGGGTTCTCTGCCACCCTCAGAGGTGAGCTGGTAGCGCCTCATCCAATGAGCGTCGTCAGGCTGGACCGGTGGAAACAGTCCAAGGAGCTGATGCTCCACAAGGTCCTGGTTCTGGGCACAGAAGGAGCTGATCCCATTAAGAGCAGCTATCTCACAAGTGGTCTCCATATGATGCCCATGGACTTCCACACTCCATGTGGGAGAGCTGGGACACGGTGGGTGGCGGTGCACCACCAAACGCACTCGGGATCGAGTCACGCTACGGTCACGGAGGATGGTTCTCTCGTATCGGGTTGGGTAATCAATCGCCTGCAACACGGACCAAAGGTGTGACATCTCTGATGTCAAAAGAATTAAAAGTACACTTAAAACCAATGCAAAAGGGAATTATGGGTTGGAACTCAAAAATCCATCAAAAATTCAAATAGAAATTCAAAAACAAGGGTTGTTTGACACCCAACTGAAATCTCAAAAATTTCGTACTAAACTTGAAAATCTCCAAAAATAAAAGTTGTTAGTCATCACAAATAAGTCCTAGTCACTGTTTGGAACTTTTGAAAATTTTGCACTTTAGTCCCTCAAAAACTCGAAATATAGTTCTGGACACCTTTTTGAATTTGGGTTGTTTGAGCTCGAAAAATTTGAAATTTCAAGTTCACCCCAAAAAGAAAGTTGTGTCCCACCTCTCAAACTCCAACTTTTATTTTCACACTTTTTCATGTTCAGTTCAAATTTTTGGAGAAAATTCGAAAGTGGCACAGAAGCTCCACGGGCGCCCAACAGTGGCCCTGGCGCGCCCCTGCTCTGGCCGGAGCTCGGCCGCCACGTGGCCGGCGAGCGGCGGAGGCCGTGCCGAGCTGGCCGAGCCGTGGCGTCGGGTGGCACTTGTCGTCTTGCGCTTGTCCAGCCCTTCCCGAGCCATCACGTCGCGCTCGACGCGCCGTCTTGCCTCGCGCCGCGCGAGCGCCATCATGGCGGGCGGAGCTCCGCCGTTGGCCGCGCTCGCGCGCGTCGCGCAGAGCTGCTCCGCGGCAGATTCCGTCCCGCTCCGCGCAAAGGACCCTGTAGAAGATCTTCCACTCCCTCACGCGACGATCTCTTTTGCCCAGTCATGTCGCTCGCGCGCTGCCCGAGCTCCCGCCGCACTCATGGCGGTCTGCTCGCGCCGAGCCATGCGTGCGCACGCTCCCAAGGCAGCACAGTGCCGCTCTAGCTTGCCCAAGCACTCACCCAAGCCACTCACACACTCCCCTAGCTCGCGCACTTCTCCAGTTCGCTCCCTCGCGTCTCGCTCCGTCGTCTTCAACCTCGCGCCGCGCGGACCGAGCCGAGCTACGAGACGAAATTCGCCCTCCACTCTCCTCCATTCCCAAATTCCTCGCGCACAAAGCTAGACCTCTACCCTAGCTCCCTTTCCCCCCACTTCTCTCGAGCTATCATCGCTTCACCGGCGAGAAATCGAGATTTCCCCCAAATCTCCATTTTCGGCCGCTGGAGCACCCTCACGTCGAGACCCTACGCCGAGCCGTCCCCGAGGTCAACCGAGCACGCCAACAGCTTCCCCGAGCTCCACTGGTGCTCTAGGACGCCTCAAACCCCGACGAGACCCCCCGACCTCGTCGGAATCGAGCTCGCAGCGGCCGCACCGCCACCGCACGTCGCCGGCGAACTCCTAGCATCGCCCGGCCTCCCAACCGTCACCAATCAACTCGTGGTGAGCCCCTGGTTCTTTTCCCCCACTTCCCCGACCCTAGCTCGCCGTCGTGTGGCCGGCGCAACTCCGGCGACGAGCCGAGGACCATAGTTCATCGTCTTCGTTTTTCCAGGGTTCCCAGTGTAAAAATCAGGGACCTGTTCGTGAAGTTTTAAAAGTTCTAGGGTCTCCAGCGTAAAAAGATTCTTAAACCTAGATCTAGTTTTCCCGAATCTTGTAAAATCCGTTAAAAATCGTACAAAAATCAGAAAAATGCACAAAATACTCCCTGGACTCGTGAGATTGTAAGCTCCAATCTCATTTAAGCATGTATATACTTTTGGTGAACCATTTTTGAATTAAAATTCAAACTGTAAAATTTGAAACTTGTGCACCATTTCAAATCCAGAGCTCCGCTAGGGCTGAGCTTTGGATATGTTGTTTGCAGTGACTTTGTACACCTTGTGTCCAAAGGGGACCTAAAAATATGGACTGTAGCTTCAGTTATGAATTAAAATGTGTTTCCTGTCTTTTTGTAGTCCAGAAATTGTTACAAATAATCCATGCAGTGAAAAATCACCATTTTTCTCCAGAGGCCTAAAAACTTGTTAGCACATCTGTTAAAAATGCAAAACTTAATTTTTGCTCTGTTTAGACTAGCAAATAAATAGTTATGTGTTTTCGGATAGAAATTTATTGAGGACTGTCCAAGGGTTATTTTGAGCCACCACTTGGCCAGAGCCCTCCTTGTACTTCTGACTAGCTCTGGTAGCAAAATTTCCTGATTTGAATGTACTTTCAATTTTATATGAATTTATTTCATTTCTGCAGGCAGCAATTTGAATTATTTTTAATAAATTCTGTGTAGCTCAGATTTAGCTAAATTTTGGAGTGAGCCTAGCTCTTATACTCCAGTAGCTGTCATAAAGTTTATAGATAAAAAGGATGAACAGAAAATGAGAAACAAAAATGAGAAGGAATTAATGTGGAATTGAATTATATGAAAGAATAAACCTTTTTGGTAATTAGTTAGAATAAAATAAGGAAAGTCTAAAATTCCAAGAACAGCACCCAAACTTCAGTTAATAAATGGAAATTCTTTTATATATGTACACAATCACCATCAAAGATGAATAAAAATTTTCCACACCACCCCCTACTCTATTTTTGTGAAGAAAGGAATAGTACTTAAGCATGTCTAGGTGAATATGGCCTTCAAGGCCCTAGTTTTGGAATCAATAGGCAGCCACAATAAGTTATGCATCTCATGTAGAAGGCGCTATTCCGGACGGCACCTACCATCTCATCCCCGCCGACGAGGAAGGAATCCCGGAGGGAGGTGCCGGCGAAGGATCGATCAACCCGGAGGCTAACCCCCAACTAGAGCAAGAAGGCAAGCCCCGGAGCATAACCTAACCTTTAAAGTTTATGTATCTATGAATTCCCTATGCTTGTGCATTTACGTTTCGAGGAGTTGATTGAATACCTTAGCTGCACATTCCTAGCACCTATGACTTGCAACACTAGTATGAAAGGATCGATAGGGCATTGCTTTAGGTCCGTTACAAGTCGAGTGATTTCCTGTCACTCGCGAGACATAGGAGTTGCTTGTCTTTACTTACGTTGGAATCATAAGGATTGACGGGCGGGGGGGATAGATGTAGATCTCCCGTCCGTGTATGATAATTGATTTAAGGTCGAAACGTGTGATTGAGTGTGTCAAGTTTTTGAACGTACCACATGCATGCCGATATATGGGAATCGGTAAGCCCGGTACCAGATTGAAGCAGCTAGGGCCGATAGCCATCTCTCATAGGAAACTTTTGTTTCCCCTGCCGTACACTTGTGGATATATGCGTGAGACTGTGAGTGAAGCAGTAAACCTTTATCCTAAGGAAGTGGACCCGGTTCCGAATTGTGGATCGATGGGAAAGGTTGGGAAGTGCTTGTACCTTTTATAGCAAGCATTATCCGTGTGTGTTGGGTTTCCCCTGGCCAGGTAGCAAAATTCGGTTCGAACTGTCCGCTTCTCGCGGTTAATGAGACTGCTTGACCGCCTTGCTGCATTGAGTAACAAGTGGAACTATGAGATTGATGAACTTGTGCTATGAAATAAATTGTATTGCACCACTTGTATGCTTAGAGAGGATGCTAATCTAGAATGGTTAAATCTACTAGAATATGATGCTAAAACCTGAAAGAAAGGACCTACTCTTAGTCGCTTTTTGGCAAACAAACCCACCAGCCAAAAGCCTCTCAAGTCTAGATGTCGGTGATGTAGTTTTCACCCGACGGGTAAGGTTGCTGAGTATTAGTATACTCAGCCTTGCTTGTGGCATTGATTTACAGGTACAATGTTGGATGTGGCAGTCGATGCCATGACTTGGCCTACCCAGGTTCCCCCTGGATGGCACATCGAGTGGGTTCCGTCCTCTGCCGAGGAACGGGAGGAGTAGCACCGTGGCAGGCTTCAGCATGGTGTTACTTGTATCGTCGTTAGTTTTTATTCCGCTGCAATGAACTACTTTATTTCCGCTGCAAGACTTTGATACTCTGATTTAATTTCAAACTTGGTTTGTAATAACTTTATGTTACCCCTTTATGTATGTTAAATTTGTGGAATGTTGTAATCTCTGGAACTCACCTTCGTGTGGGCGTGTTGTTGCTTCGATCGAGAAAAGTACGTGGTTAAATCGGGTTTAATCCGACGGCGCTCCAGCTTATTCCGGATTAAGTGCCTGACTACTTGATTAGTGGTCCTGGGGTACTTAACTTGGAATAATTTCGGAGTGGTCCGCCACAGCTGGCATCAGAGCCGAAGCAGCGCACCGGAGAGAACAACAAACCTTTAATAAACGTTTTTGAAATAAAACTTGTCAACTCGTACTTCCGCCGCGCTTTGCGAAGGAAGGTTATTCTTAGGACCGCTAAGGATGTTACCTAGAGCGTGAAACCTATGTGGGTTAAGGGATCACGTTATGATAGGTGGCAAATAATATATTATACTGACTTCCAGCACATTTCATTCTGTCATTTATTTTACGCAATGGTGGGCGCAAGGTACGGCGATTGCTGTAACGTACCACGACACTATATGAAAATATAGTGGCGGCACATAGTCAATACGCTGTGATGGCGTATGAAACTAGAATAGCATGGTGGGCGCAAGGTACGGCGATTGCTGTAGCGTACCACGGCATCATATGCAAATATGATGGCGGCACAAAGTCAATACGCTATCTCATGAGCGTATGAGACTGTCAATATGTTGCCTTGCTGACATATGAACATTGCCCGTTCAATGTTAAACGTTCGGGTGTCACCTCTATAGTGGGTGGTAATGAATGGAGATGCTTTCGTGAGTGCTGGCACGAAAGGTTGATTATATATGCTCTGGAATGGAATTTTCTGCAGGTACACTAACTGCGATTCCGTATGATTGAACGGTTAGAAAAGTTCGGCTAGATAATATAGGGAGAGACGGATATTGCCTAGCCACCGGCACTAACTTCGTAGGCCAAAAGTTTATTGGCATGTGTGTTGATGAGGACGAATAGGCCGCTCATGCATTGCATCTCACTGAAATAATGTTGAGCCTTAACACGTGACCAATCAAACCGCCGTTAAATGAAAATCACAACCCGAAGCTCTGTCAAACCAGTCTGTTTGCACCTTTAATTCGAAAGTGAAAACGTTGTCAAACGAAAAAGTGTTCAACATGAAAGTTTTCATAAATATTATGAAGTTTATGCTGTAGAAATTTCAACGAAAATGGTTCAGTAGAACTGGAGTTATTCTTAAAATGGTAACCCCCTGTCTGCTGGAAATTTCTGGGAACAGTGAGATGAAAATTGAATTTTTACACCATCTTAATGACAGTTTCTGCTCAAACCTCCAACATGAAACTTGTTTGGAATTACTTAACCAATGTCCTGGCCAAATCTGAGAATTTTTGAGCTTGTAGATTTTGAGTTTTATAATTTTTACTACACTGTCCAGAATCTGTTTTGTTTTCTTTGGCGCTAACCGGTTCTCACCCTTGCCCTTTTCTTTTTGGTTCAGAATGGACGCTCACGCTGACTTGGCCAGCTACCCCAATGATGTGTCCTTTTCAGATTGCCTAGGATGGGAAGGCTTCCCTAGCATTTTGTGGCCAGTTTTGCAGGCGCTCGACTACCTTACCCCGCCACAATATGAGAGGACCCTCATCCGAGACCGTGGTGTGACCCGTTCTCGTGTGCGTTTGGTGGTATATCGCCATCCACCGTGTCCTAGCTCCCCCACTTGGAGTGTGGAAGTTCATGGACACCACATGGAGACGACTTGTGAGCTAGCTGCCTTGAATGGCATTAGTTCTTTTGTTGCTCAGAACCAGGACTTGGTAGAGCACCAGTTGCTTGGTTTGTTTCCACCGACTCAGCCGGATGATCCCCATTGGATGAGACGCTACCTTAGCTCCCCTTTGAGGATGGCGGAAAATCCCGTCGCTGCAGCTGGACTGATGATGAGGTGGATCCGAGCCTACCACCGCTTGCAGGCACTTTTTGGACGATCGCAGAGCGAGATGCTCAACCTTGCTATGGACATGTCCGCCCGTGCCCGTGACATTGGGGTTGAGAGAACCTCATTGTCCATTGAGGTGACCACTAGGGACGCCATAATCGCTGACTTGGAGAGGCAATTGAATGACCTCTACATCGTGCACAACAACGTCCAAAATCAGTTAGCCCAGACAAAAGATGAATTTGAGGAGGTACACGGTACTTTGGAGCATGCTAATGCTATGCTAGCCGCCCATGATGCTCAGCACCTTCTTGAGCAAGAAGGAGAGCAAGGAGAAGGAGAGGCCCCCGATTCCGACATGGATACCGAGGATGACATGCCGCCCCTTCCAGCTCCACCATCACCTATGGGCAGCGAGGCTACCGCTAACAACTTAGATGACTTCTAGAGTGGTAGTAGCAAGTTTACTCCTCCGCTAGGCCTAAATTTTGGCTTCATGTTGTAAAAGGCTAGATGGAGTTGAGCTCCCCCTTTTATCTTTTGGAGACAATGTAATTTAATGGTGTGGTTGTGTGATCCAAAAACTTGATGAGATTGTAATGGCTGTGTAGAAAACATTCTGCAGCTAACTTTGTTTTTATTATTGATGGGTTTTCCATTCATTTTTGGGCTGTGATGTGAACTAAAAAGTTGTTTGGAATTTGTCAAACAAAATGTTCACCAAATTTCAACCTCATTAGTTAAGCGAAATAAAAATGGCAACCAAAACACTACAGCTCGGCCTGCTGTAAAACAGCAAACGCAGAGAGCTAAAGATTGAATTTTTCGGCTTAGTTCCAGTCCGAATTTGAATCAGAGCCAAACATGAAAGTTGTAGAGCATGAAATTTTCGAGCTACTGACCGAATTGGAGCATTTGAATTGCTTCGTATTGGGAGATATGATTTTTCTTCCGAACTGTGTGTTGACATGTCATTCCTACGCAGTAAACTTTAATACATTGTCACGTTCTATCTTGTCATCAATTATGCAAGCTTATGAAATGTGGCTAATACAAGTACCTACTGCAGATGGCAATCACCCGCAGCGGTCATGATGCTAGTGGCTCCAATGCTAACCAGCAGGGGCCAGAGGGGTAGCAACAGCCGCCACCACCTCCGCCACCGCAGCAACCTCCGACGTGGCAGCAGTTGTATGCTACGCAAACGGAGATCCTACGGAACCTGCAGCATCAGCAACAATTGATGCAACAGCAGATGCTACAGCAGGGAGGTCAACGGGCCCCTCAACCTCAAGTGGCCCGATATGAGGATTTTCTGGCTACACACCCGCCGATATTCTCAAGAGCCGATGAACCCCTGGAGGCCGATACGTGGATCCGAGCCATCGAGTCCAAGTTCACCATCCTGGCCACACCTTGCTCTTCCAATCGCAAGGTAGTGTTCGCGGCGCAGCAGCTCCACGGCCCAGCTCTCCTATGGTGGGAGAACTACCTGGCCCTGCAGCAAGAGGGTCATGTGGTTGAATGGGATGAGTTCAAGACTGCGTTCAAGGCTCATCATATTCCTACCGGCTTGGTAGAGCGGAAGTTGAACGAATTTCTAGCTCTGACCCAGGGTACCCGCACGGTGCTCCAGTACGCCCAGGCCTTCAATGGTCTGTGCCCGTACGCGGGTCATCACGCCGATTCTGACGAGAAGAAGTTGGAGAGGTTCCGACGTGGCCTCAATACCAAGTTGAAAGCTCAGTTGGCTACCAACCGTGCTGCCACATATGGCGATCTTGTAAACCTCGCCATCGCCCAAGAAGACGCTAACGTGGTGCACAAGGCGGAGAAGAAGAGGAAAGCTCCCGCTGGACCCTCGAGCGCGCAGCCGCAGAGATTCCGCTTGGTTCCCCCGGCTGCACCGCAAGGATAGTCCAGGGCACCTCAGGGAGGTGGATGGGTTGCTAGGCCACCACAGCCTAATGCGCCCCGTTTCCCTCCACCGCCGCAGCAGCAACCGGCGCCAAGGCAGAACGCACAACAGCCAGCTCGCCCTGGAGCCGGCTATCAGTGTTTCAAGTGCGGCAGCAACAGTCACTTTATCAAGGATTGCCCACAGAACAAGCAGAACCAGCGCCCGGGAAATCAGCAGAACAAGGGCAAACAGCAGCAGCGTGTGCAGGTCCGACAAGGACGGCTTAACTACACCACCTTGGCCGACCTACCCGAGGGAGCCCCAGACATGACTGGTACCTTCCCTATCCACACTCAACTTGCTGTGATACTGTTTGATTCCGGGGCAACACATAGTTTTATAAGCACTAGATTTCATGCAAAATGTGGGTTAAAATCTTACCATACCAAATCATCATATGTGATATCAACTGCGGGAGGTAAAATAGCATCCAACCAAGTCTCCCGAAAAGTTCCAATCAAGCTGGGAAGTAAAATATTTCTTACTGATTTAATTCTGCTTGGTATGGAAGGGATTGACATTGTCTTGGGAGCCAATTGGATGACTCAACATAAGGTTATGCTAGATGTTGCGGAACGAGTTGTTGAAATAAACTCGCCTACGCATGGCCCTAGTGTGCTATATCTACCACAGCGGACTTGCGTCAATGCGTGTGCTTATACAATGGTAGAAACCCAACTAAAGGACATTCCGGTGGTATGTGAGTATGCCGATGTTTTTCCGGATGACTTACCTGGGATGCCGCCGGATAGGGACATTGAATTTGTGATCGAACTTCAACCTGGCACAGCACCTATATCAAAGAGACCATATAGAATGCCACCCAATGAATTGGCTGAATTAAAAATTCAACTCCAAGAACTGCTAGACAAGGGTTTCATTCGTCCAAGTGTGTCACCTTGGGGATGTCCCGCTATCTTTGTGAAGAAGAAGGACCATTCCTTGAGGTTGTGTATCGATTACCGGCCTCTCAATGCGGTGACTATTAAGAACAAGTACCCGCTTCCCCGTATTGACATCCTGTTTGACCAACTAGCTGGCGCCAGAGTGTTCTCCAAGATTGACCTTCGCTTGGCTATCACCAAATCAAAATCCGACCTTGTGACATTCCAAAGACTGCCTTTTCTACACGTTACGGACTTTATGAATTCTTGGTCATGTCTTTTGGACTCACCAATGCCCCAACCTATTTCATGTACCTCATGAATTCGGTTTTCATGTCAGAACTAGATAAGTTTGTGGTGGTTTTCATTGACGACATTCTCATATATTCCAAGAATGAAGAAGAGCATGCCGAGCACCTACACATTGTTCTTCAAAGATTGAGAGACCACCAGCTCTATGCCAAGTTCTCCAAGTGTGAATTCTGGCTGGAGAGTGTGAAATTTTTAGGTCACACGGTTTCCAAGGATGGTATATCCGTGGATCCAACCAAAGTGCAAGAGGTGTTGGATTGGCAACCACCCACCTCTGTTCATGAGATTCGGAGTTTTCTGGGTTTAGCCGGTTATTATCGCCGTTTTATTCCGGACTTCTCTCGAATTACGAAACCCATGACCGAACTCTTGAAGAAGGGAGTCAAATTTGAGTGGAATGACAAATGTGATGAAGCTTTCCACACTTTGAGGAAACATTTAACTTCAGCCCCAGTTTTAGCTCAACCCGATTGCACCAAGCCCTATGACGTCTATTGCGATGCATCAGGCACCGGACTTGGCTGTGTCCTCATGCAAGAGAACCGAGTCATTGCTTATGCTTCTCGAGCACTTCGGCCTCATGAGCAAAACTACCCCACGCATGACCTTGAGTTAGCAGCGGTGATTCATGCTCTCAAGATGTGGAGGCACTATTTGATGGGTGTTCCATGCAACATATACACCGACCACAAGAGCCTCAAATATGTCTTCACTCAGGCACATTTGAATATGAGGCAGCGGAGATGGTTGGAGTTAGCAAAGGACTATGACCTTAGTGTGCATTACCACCCCAGCAAGGCTAATGTAGTTGCGGATGCGCTAAGCCGCAAAGCTCATTGTCATTGTCTTTCCGTGGAGTCCTACGCTGACACCTTGTGCCATGAAATGGCAAAGCTCAACTTAGAGATTGTTCCACACGGGTACTTCAACCATATTTCAGTCGAACCAACCTTGCACGATCAGATTGTTGGAGCTCAATTAAATGATGCAAAGATTAAAATCCTTAAAAGGAAATTGTCAAAGGAGAAGGTGAAGGAAAAATACAAGTGTTTCCGGCTAGATGGGCAGGGAGTGATGTGGTTTGGACATCGCATCGTGGTGCCTAAAAACACGGAACTCCGAAGGGAGATTATGGATGAGGCCCATCTCTCCAAATTTTCTATCCATCCCGGTAGCACCAAAATGTACCAAGATTTGAAACAAAACTTTTGGTGGACTCGGATGAAGCGAGAAATTGCCACGTATGTGTCGGAATGTGACACGTGTCAGCGGGTTAAGGCTAGCCACTTGAAGGTAGCAGGCACGCTTCAACCTCTACCTATTCCCTCATGGAAGTGGGAAGATATAAGCATGGATTTCATTGTTGGACTTCACAGAACCCCTCAGGGGCATGACTCCATTTGGGTAATTGTGGACCGCCTTACCAAGACCGCACATTTTATTCCGGTCAATACCAATTATACCGCTAAGAAGTACGTTGAGATTTATTTGGAATGGATCGTTTGTCTACATGGGGTACCCAAGACGATAATTTCAGATCGTGGTACTCAATTCGTAGCCCGCTTTTGGGAGCAATTGCAACTGTCCCTAGGCACTAAACTGATCCGTAGTTCAGCATATCACCCTCAGACCGATGGGCAGACGGAAAGGGTAAATCAAATACTTGAGGATATGCTTCGAGCTTGTGTTATCCATTATGGGAAGAATTGGGAGAAATGTTTATCTCTGGCCGAATTCTCCTATAACAACAGCTACCAGGCGAGTCTTAAAATGGTACCTTTCGAAGCCTTACATGGTAGGAGATGTCGGACCCTGTTGTGTTGGTCCCAGGCAGGCGAGAGGTATACCTACGGCCCTGACCTTGTAAAAGAAGCGGAAGAAAAGGTTAGGATCATTCGTGAAAATTTGAGAACCGCCCAGTCACGGCAAAAGAGTTACTTTGATCAACGGCGGAAGCCACTTCAATTTGAAGTCGACGACCACGTGTATCTCAAGGTCTCCCCGACCAAGGGTGTGCAAAGATTTGGGTTAAAAGGAAAGCTTGCACCTCGTTACATCGGCCCATATGGAATTACTCAACAATGTGGACCGGTAGCATACCGTGTGCAGCTTCCCGAGAAGCTCTCAGCCGTGCACGACGTTTTCCACGTTTCCCAACTCAAGAGGTGTTTACGTGTTCCGACCGAAGTTGTTGAACCAGAAGAACTCTCGGTTGAACCGGATCTCTCATATGATGAGCATCCCGTTAAAATCCTCGATGAGAAAGTGAGACAAACACGAAGGAAGGGAGTTAAAATGTACAAAATTCAGTGGAGTCATCACTCCGAAGACGAAGCCACGTGGGAAACCGAAGACTATCTCAAGAAGAATTACCCCGACATTCTTTCGTAAGCCAAAGGTATCTTTTTCCACTTTGTTCCTAAGTTTAATCGAATCTCGGGACGAGATTCCTTTTAAGGGGGGTAGGCTGTGACATCTATGATGTCAAAAGAATTAAAAGTACACTTAAAACCAATGCAAAAGGGAATTATGGGTTGGAACTCAAAAATCCATCAAAAATTCAAATACAAATTCAAAAACAAGGGTTGTTTGACACCCAACTGAAATCTCAAAAATTTCGTCCTAAACTTGAAAATCTCCAAAAATAAAAGTTGTTAGTCATCACAAATAAGGCCTAGTCACTGTTTGGAACTTTTGAAAATTTTGCACTTTAGTCCTTCAAAAACTCGAAATACAGTTCTGGACACCTTTTTGAATTTGGGTTGTTTGAGCTCGAAAAATTTGAAATTTCAGGTTCACCCCAAAAAGAAAGTTGTGTCCCACCTCTCAAACTCCAACTTTTATTTTCACACTTTTTCATGTTCAGCTAAAATGTTTGGAGAAAATTCAAAAGTGGCACAGAAGCTCCACGGGCGCCCAACAGTGGCCCTGGCGCGCCCCTGCTCTGGCCGGAGCTCGGCCGCCACGTGGCCGGCGAGCGGCGGAGGCCGCGCCGAGCTGGCCGAGCCGCGGCGTCGGGTGGCACTTGTCGTCTTGCGCTGGTCCAGCCCTTCCCGAGCCATCACGTCGCGCTCGACGCGCCGTCTTGCCTCGCGCCGCGCGAGCGCCATCATGGCGGGCGGAGCTCCGCCGTTGGCCGCGCGCGCGCGCGTCGCGCAGAGCCGCTCCGCGGCAGATTCCGTCCCGCTCCGCGCCAAGGACCCTGTACAAAATCTTCCACTCCCTGACGCGACGATCTCTTTCACCCAGTCATGTCGCTCGCGCGCTGCCCGAGCTCCCGCCGCACTCATGGCGGTCTGCTCGCGCCGAGCCATGCGTGCGCACGCTCCCAAGGCAGCACAGTGCCGCTCTAGCGTGCCTAAGCACTCACCCGAGCCACTCACACACTCCCCTAGCTCGCGCATTTCTCCAGTTCGCTCCCTCGCGTCTCGCTCCGTCGTCTTCAACCTCGCGCCGCGCGGACCGAGCCGAGCTTCGAGACGAAATTCGCCCTCCACTCTCCTCCATTCCCAAATTCCTCGCGCACAAAGCTAGACCTCTGCCCTAGCTCCCTTTCCTCCCACTTCTCTCGAGCTATCATCGCTTCTCCGGCGAGAAATCGAGATTTCCCCCAAATCTCCATTTTCGGCCGCTGGAGCACCCTCACGTCGAGACCCTACGCCGAGCCGTCCCCGAGGTCAACCGAGCACGCCAACAGCTTCCCCGAGCTCCACTGGTGCTCTAGGACCCCTCAAACCCCGACGAGACCCCCCAACCTCGCCGGAATCGAGCTCGCGGCGGCCGCACCGCCACCGCACGTCGCCGGCGAACTCCGAGCATCCCCCGGCCTCCCAACCGTCACCAATCGACTCGTGGTGAGCCCCTGGTTCTTTTCCCCCACTTCCCCGACCCTAGCTCGCCGTCGTTTGGTCGGCGCAACTCCGGCGACGAGCCGAGGACCATAGTTCATCGTCTTCGTTTTTCCAGGGTTCCCAGTGTAAAAGTCAGGGACCTGTTCGCGAAGTTTTAAAAGTTCTAGGGTCTCCAGCGTAAAAAGATTCTTAAACCTAGATCTAGTTTTTCCGAATCTTGTAAAATCCGTTAAAAATCGTACAAAAACCAGAAAAATGCACAAAAATACTCCCTGGACTCGTGAGATTGTAAAATCCAATCTCATTTAAGCATGTATATACTTTTGGTGAACCATTTTCGAATTAAAATTCAAACTATAAAATTTGAAACTTGTGCACCATTTCAAATCCAGAGCTCCGCTAGGGCTGAGCTTTGGATATGTTGTCTGCAGTGACTTTGGACACCTTGTGTCCAAAGGGGACCTAAAAACATGGACTGTAGCTTCAGTTATGAATTAAAATGTGTTTCCTGTCTTTTTGTAGTCCAGAAATTGTTAAAAATAATCCATGCAATGAAAAATCACTATTTCTCTCCAGAGGCCTAAAAACTTGTTAGCACATCTGTAAAAAATGCAAAACTTAATTTTTGCTCTGTTTAGACTAGCAAATAAATAGTTATGTGTTTTTGGATAGAAATTTATTGAGGACTGTCCAAGGGTTATTTTGAGCCACCACTTGGCCAGAGCCCTCCTTGTACTCATGACTAGCTCTGGTAGGAACATTTCCTGATTTGGATGTACTTTCAATTTTATATGAATTTATTTCATTTCTGCAGGCAGCAATTTGAATTATTTTTAAAAATTCTGTGTAGCTCAGATTTAGCTAAATTTTGGAGTGAGCCAAGCTCTTATACTCCAGTAGCTGTCATAAAGTTTATAGATAAAAAGGATGAACAGAAAATGAGAAACAAAAATGAGAAAGAATTAATGTGGAATTGAATTATATGAAAGAATAAACCTTTTTGGTAATTAGTTAGAATAAAATAAGGAAAGTCTAAAATTCCAAGAACATCACCCAAACTTCAGTTAATAAATGGAAATTCTTTTATATATGTACACAATCACCATCAAAGATGAATAAAAATTTTCCACACCACCCCCTACTCTATTTTTGTGAAGAAAGGAATAGTACTTAAGCATGTCTAGGTGAATATGGCCTTCAAGGCCCTAGTTTTGGAATCTATAGGCAGCCACAATAAGTTATGCATCTCATGTAGAAGGCACTATTCCGGACGGCACCTACCATCTCATCCCCGCCGACGAGGAAGGAATCCCGGAGGGAGGTGCCGGCGAAGGATCGATCAACCCGGAGGCTAACCCCCAACTAGAGCAAGAAGGCAAGCCCCGGAGCATAACCTAACCTTTAAAGTTTATGTATCTATGAATTCCCTATGCTTGTGCATTTACGTTTCGAGGAGTTGATTGAATACCTTAGCTGCACATTCCTAGTAGCGCTAAGCCGCAAAGCTCATTGTCATTGTCTTTCCGTGGAGTCCTACGCTGACACCTTGTGCCATGAAATGGCAAAGCTCAACTTAGAGATTGTTCCACACGGGTACTTCAACCATATTTCAGTCGAACCAACCTTGCACGATCAGATTGTTGGAGCTCAATTAAATGATGCAAAGATTAAAATCCTTAAAAGGAAATTGTCAAAGGAGAAGGTGAAGGAAAAATACAAGTGTTTCCGGCTAGATGGGCAGGGAGTGATGTGGTTTGGACATCGCATCGTGGTGCCTAAAAACACGGAACTCCGAAGGGAGATTATGGATGAGGCCCATCTCTCCAAATTTTCTATCCATCCCGGTAGCACCAAAATGTACCAAGATTTGAAACAAAACTTTTGGTGGACTCGGATGAAGCGAGAAATTGCCACGTATGTGTCGGAATGTGACACGTGTCAGCGGGTTAAGGCTAGCCACTTGAAGGTAGCAGGCACGCTTCAACCTCTACCTATTCCCTCATGGAAGTGGGAAGATATAAGCATGGATTTCATTGTTGGACTTCACAGAACCCCTCAGGGGCATGACTCCATTTGGGTAATTGTGGACCGCCTTACCAAGACCGCACATTTTATTCCGGTCAATACCAATTATACCGCTAAGAAGTACGTTGAGATTTATTTGGAATGGATCGTTTGTCTACATGGGGTACCCAAGACGATAATTTCAGATCGTGGTACTCAATTCGTAGCCCGCTTTTGGGAGCAATTGCAACTGTCCCTAGGCACTAAACTGATCCGTAGTTCAGCATATCACCCTCAGACCGATGGGCAGACGGAAAGGGTAAATCAAATACTTGAGGATATGCTTCGAGCTTGTGTTATCCATTATGGGAAGAATTGGGAGAAATGTTTATCTCTGGCCGAATTCTCCTATAACAACAGCTACCAGGCGAGTCTTAAAATGGTACCTTTCGAAGCCTTACATGGTAGGAGATGTCGGACCCTGTTGTGTTGGTCCCAGGCAGGCGAGAGGTATACCTACGGCCCTGACCTTGTAAAAGAAGCGGAAGAAAAGGTTAGGATCATTCGTGAAAATTTGAGAACCGCCCAGTCACGGCAAAAGAGTTACTTTGATCAACGGCGGAAGCCACTTCAATTTGAAGTCGACGACCACGTGTATCTCAAGGTCTCCCCGACCAAGGGTGTGCAAAGATTTGGGTTAAAAGGAAAGCTTGCACCTCGTTACATCGGCCCATATGGAATTACTCAACAATGTGGACCGGTAGCATACCGTGTGCAGCTTCCCGAGAAGCTCTCAGCCGTGCACGACGTTTTCCACGTTTCCCAACTCAAGAGGTGTTTACGTGTTCCGACCGAAGTTGTTGAACCAGAAGAACTCTCGGTTGAACCGGATCTCTCATATGATGAGCATCCCGTTAAAATCCTCGATGAGAAAGTGAGACAAACACGAAGGAAGGGAGTTAAAATGTACAAAATTCAGTGGAGTCATCACTCCGAAGACGAAGCCACGTGGGAAACCGAAGACTATCTCAAGAAGAATTACCCCGACATTCTTTCGTAAGCCAAAGGTATCTTTTTCCACTTTGTTCCTAAGTTTAATCGAATCTCGGGACGAGATTCCTTTTAAGGGGGGTAGGCTGTGACATCTATGATGTCAAAAGAATTAAAAGTACACTTAAAACCAATGCAAAAGGGAATTATGGGTTGGAACTCAAAAATCCATCAAAAATTCAAATACAAATTCAAAAACAAGGGTTGTTTGACACCCAACTGAAATCTCAAAAATTTCGTCCTAAACTTGAAAATCTCCAAAAATAAAAGTTGTTAGTCATCACAAATAAGGCCTAGTCACTGTTTGGAACTTTTGAAAATTTTGCACTTTAGTCCTTCAAAAACTCGAAATACAGTTCTGGACACCTTTTTGAATTTGGGTTGTTTGAGCTCGAAAAATTTGAAATTTCAGGTTCACCCCAAAAAGAAAGTTTTGTCCCACCTCTCAAACTCCAACTTTTATTTTCACACTTTTTCATGTTCAGCTAAAATGTTTGGAGAAAATTCAAAAGTGGCACAGAAGCTCCACGGGCGCCCAACAGTGGCCCTGGCGCGCCCCTGCTCTGGCCGGAGCTCGGCCGCCACGTGGCCGGCGAGCGGCGGAGGCCGCGCCGAGCTGGCCGAGCCGCGGCGTCGGGTGGCACTTGTCGTCTTGCGCTGGTCCAGCCCTTCCCGAGCCATCACGTCGCCCTCGACGCGCCGTCTTGCCTCGCGCCGCGCGAGCGCCATCATGGCGGGCGGAGCTCCGCCGTTGGCCACGCGCGCGCGTCGCGCAGAGCCGCTCCGCGGCAGATTCCGTCCCGCTCCGCGCCAAGGACCCTGTACAAGATCTTCCACTCCCTGACGCGACGATCTCTTTCACCCAGTCATGTCGCTCGCGCGCTGCCCGAGCTCCCGCCGCACTCATGGCGGTCTGCTCGCGCCGAGCCATGCGTGCGCACGCTCCCAAGGCAGCACAGTGCCGCTCTAGCGTGCCTAAGCACTCACCCGAGCCACTCACACACTCCCCTAGCTCGCGCACTTCTCCAGTTCGCTCCCTCGCGTCTCGCTCCGTCGTCTTCAACCTCGCGCCGCGCAGACCGAGCCGAGCTTCGAGACGAAATTCGCCCTCCACTCTCCTCCATTCCCAAATTCCTCGCGCACAAAGCTAGACCTCTACCCTAGCTCCCTTTCCTCCCACTTCTCTCGAGCTATCATCGCTTCTCCGGCGAGAAATCGAGATTTCCCCCAAATCTCCATTTTCGGCCGCTGGAGCACCCTCACGTCGAGACCCTACGCCGAGCCGTCCCCGAGGTCAACCGAGCACGCCAACAGCTTCCCCGAGCTCCACTGGTGCTCTAGGACCCCTCAAACCCCGACGAGACCCCCCGACCTCGCCGGAATCGAGCTCGCGGCGGCCGCACCGCCACCGCACGTCGCCGGCGAACTCCGAGCATCCCCCGGCCTCCCAACCGTCACCAATCGACTCGTGGTGAGCCCCTGGTTCTTTTCCCCCACTTCCCCGACCCTAGCTCGCCGTCGTTTGGTCGGCGCAACTCCGGCGACGAGCCGAGGACCATAGTTCATCGTCTTCGTTTTTCCAGGGTTCCCAGTGTAAAAGTCAGGGACCTGTTCGCGAAGTTTTAAAAGTTCTAGGGTCTCCAGCGTAAAAAGATTCTTAAACCTAGATCTAGTTTTTCCGAATCTTGTAAAATCCGTTAAAAATCGTACAAAAACCAGAAAAATGCACAAAAATACTCCCTGGACTCGTGAGATTGTAAACTCCAATCTCATTTAAGCATGTATATACTTTTGGTGAACAATTTTCGAATTAAAATTCAAACTGTAAAATTTGAAACTTGTGCACCATTTCAAATCCAGAGCTCCGCTAGGGCTGAGCTTTGGATATGTTGTCTGCAGTGACTTTGGACACCTTGTGTCCAAAGGGGACCTAAAAACATGGACTGTAGCTTCAGTTATGAATTAAAATGTGTTTCCTGTCTTTTTGTAGTCCAGAAATTGTTAAAAATAATCCATGCAATGAAAAATCACTATTTCTCTCCAGAGGCCTAAAAACTTGTTAGCACATCTTTTAAAAATGCAAAACTTAATTTTTGCTCTGTTTAGACTAGCAAATAAATAGTTATGTGTTTTCGGATAGAAATTTATTGAGGACTGTCCAAGGGTTATTTTGAGCCACCACTTGGCCAGAGCCCTCCTTGTACTCATGACTAGCTCTGGTAGGAACATTTCCTGATTTGGATGTACTTTCAATTTTATATGAATTTATTTCATTTCTGCAGGCAGCAATTTGAATTATTTTTAATAAATTCTGTGTAGCTCAGATTTAGCTAAATTTTGGAGTGAGCCTAGCTCTTATACTCCAGTAGCTGTCATAAAGTTTATAGATAAAAAGGATGAACAGAAAATGAGAAACAAAAATGAGAAGGAATTAATGTGGAATTGAATTATATGAAAGAATAAACCTTTTTGGTAATTAGTTAGAATAAAATAAGGAAAGTCTAAAATTCCAAGAACATCACCCAAACTTCAGTTCATAAATGGAAATTCTTTTATATATGTACACAATCACCATCAAAGATGAATAAAAATTTTCCACACCACCCCCTACTCTATTTTTGTGAAGAAAGGAATAGTACTTAAGCATGTCTAGGTGAATATGGCCTTCAAGGCCCTAGTTTTGGAATCTATAGGCAGCCACAATAAGTTATGCATCTCATGTAGAAGGCACTATTCCGGACGGCACCTACCATCTCATCCCCGCCGACGAGGAAGGAATCCCGGAGGGAGGTGCCGGCGAAGGATCGATCAACCCTGAGGCTAACCCCCAACTAGAGCAAGAAGGCAAGCCCCGGAGCATAATCTAACCTTTAAAGTTTATGCATCTATGAATTCCCTATGCTTATGCATTTACGTTTCGAGGAGTTGATTGAATACCTTAGCTGCACATTCCTAGTACCTATGACTTGCAACACTAGTATGAAAGGATCGATAGGGCATTGCTTTAGGTCCGTTACAAGTCGAGTGATTTCCTGTCACTCGCGAGACATAGGAGTTGCTTGTCTTTACTTACGTTGGAATCATAAGGATTGATGGGCGGGGGGATAGATGTAGATCTCCTGTCCGTGTATGATAATTGATTTAAGGTCGAAACGTGTGGTTGAGTGTGTCAAGTTTTTGAACGTACCACATGCATGCCGATATATGGGAATCGGTAAGCCCGGTACCAGATTGAAGCAGCTAGGGCCGATAGCCATCTCTCCTTGGAAACTTTTGTTTCCCCTGCCGTACACTTGTGGATATATGCGTGAGACTGTGAGTGAAGCAGTAAACCTTTATCCTAAGGAAGTGGACCCGGTTCCGAATTGTGGATCGATGGGAAAGGTTGGGAAGTGCTTGTACCTTTTATAGCAAGCATTATCTGTGTGTGTTGGGTTTCCCCTGGCCAGGTAGCAAAATTCGGTTCGAACTGTCCGCTTCTCGCGGTTAATGAGACTGCTTGACCGCCTTGCTGCATTGAGTAACAAGTGGAACTATGAGATTGATGAACTTGTGCTATGAAATAAATTGTATTGCACCACTTGTATGCTTAGAGAGGATGCTAATCTAGAATGGTTAAATCTACTAGAATATGATGCTAAAACCTGAAAGCAAGGACCTACTCTTAGTCGCTTTTTGGCAAACAAACCCACCAGCCAAAAGCCTCTCATGTCTAGATGTCGGTGATGTAGTTTTCACCCGACGGGTAAGCCTTGCTGAGTATTAGTATACTCAGCCTTGCTTGTGGCATTGATTTACAGGTACAATGTTGGATGTGGCAGTCGATGCCATGACTTGGCCTACCCAGGTTCCCCCTGGATGGCACATCGAGTGGGTTCCGTCCTCTGCCGAGGAACGGGAGGAGTAGCACCGTGGCAGGCTTCAGCATGGTGTTACTTGTATCGTCGTTAGTTTTTATTCCGCTGCAATGAACTACTTTATTTCCGCTGCAAGACTTTGATACTCTGATTTAATTTCAAACTCGGTTTGTAATAACTTTATGTTACCCCTTTATGTATGTTAAATTGGTGGAATGTTGTAATCTCTGGAACTCACCTTCGTGTGGGCGTGCTGTTGTTTCGATCGAGAAAAGTACGTGGTTAAATCGGGTTTAATCCGACGGCGCTCCAGCTTATTCCGGATTAAGTGCCTGACTACTTGATTAGTGGTCCTGGGGTACTTAACTTGGAATAATTTCGGAGTAGTCCGCCACAAAATGATGCTAGGAAAACCCTCCCATCCAAGGCAGTCCGAGAAAGAGACATCATTGGGGTAGCTAGCAAGGTCAGCGTGGCCGTCCATCTGAACAAAAAGGTCAAGTGTGAGAACCGGTTAGCGCCAAAGAAAATAAAAAAGATTCTGGACAGTGTAGTAAAAAAATATAAAACTCAACATCTACAAACCAAAAAATTCCCAACTTTTGCCAGAACATTGTTTAAGTAATGTCAAACAAGTTTCATGTTGTAGGTTTGAGCAGAAAACGTTGTTAAGAAGATGTAAAAATTCAATTTTCAACTCACTGTTCCCAAAAATTTCCAGCAGACAGGAGGTTACCATTTTAAGCATAAATCTTATTATACTGAACAAAATTTGTTGAAATTTCTACAGCACAAACTAGATAACATTTATGACAACTTTCATGTTGAACACATTTTCGTTTGAAAAGGTTTTGAGGTTCGAAATGACGATGCAAACAGAACTATTTTCGGCAGAGTTTCAGCACAATTTTCGGTTGTTATTCTAATTTTGATGACGGGTAGTTCAATGATCATGCATTATGGTTCAATAGAGTTTCAGTGAATTACAATGCATGAGCAGCCTATTCGTTCTCACCAACACATGTGCCAATAAACTTTTGGCCTACGAAGTTAGTGCCGGTGGCTAGGCAATATTCGTCTCTCCCTATATTAACTAGCCGAACTTTTCTAACCGTTCAACTTACAGAATCGTGGTTAGTGTACCTACAGAAAATTCCATTACAGAGCATTACAATGAACCTCCCGTGCCAGCACTCCCGGAAGCGTCCACATTCATTACCACCCACTATAGTGGTGGCACCTGAACGTTCAACATTGAACGGGCAATGCTTCATATGTCACCAAGACAACATATTGACAATTTCATACGCTCATAAAATAGCGTATTAACTTTGTGCCGCCATCGTATTTGCATATGATGCCGTGGTACGTTACAACAATCGCCGTACCTTGCACCCACCATGCTATTCTAGTTTCATACGCCATCACAGCGTATTGACTATGTGCCGCCACTATATTTTCATATAGTGCCGTGGTACGTTACAGCAATCGCCGTACCTTGCGCCCAACATTGCGGAAAGTAAATGACAGAATGAAATGTGCTGGGAGTCAGTATAATATATAATTAGCCACCTATCATATCGTGATCCCTTAACCCACATAGGCTTCATGTTCTATACATAATCCTTAGCTATCCTATAGATAACATTCCATCGCAAGTGCGCGGCGGAAGCAAGAGTTGGCAAGTTTTATTCAAAAACTGTTTATTTAGGGTCTGTTGCTCTCTCTGGTGCGCATGTTTTGGCTCTGATACCAGCTGTGGCGGACCACTCCAAAATTATTCCAAGTTAAGTACCCCTGGATCACTAATCAAGCAGTCAGGCACTTAATCCGGAATAAGCTGGAGCGCCGTCGGATTATACCCGATTAACCACGTACTTTCACGATCGAAACAACACGCACGCCCGCACGAAGGTGAGTCCCAGAAATTGCAACATTCCACAATTTCAACATACATAAATAGTATCATCAAGTTATTACAAGCCAAGTTCGAATTTCAAATCAAAGTGCGAGAGTTCATTGCAGCGGAAATTAAACAAACAACGATACATAGCAACACCACGATGAAGCCGGCCATGGTGCTACTCCTTCCGATCCTCGGCAGAGGACGGAATCCACTCGGCATGCCAGCTAGGAGGAACCTGGGTGGGCCAAGTGCTGGAATCCACTGCCACATCCAAAACAGTACCTGAAATAAATAGCCACAAGCAAGGATGAGTATACTAATACTCAGCAAGGCTTACCCGTCGGGTGAAAACTACATCACCGACTTCTAGACATGAGAGGCTTTTGGCTGGTGGGTTTATTTTGCCAGAAAGCTACTAAGAGTGGATCCTTAATTTCATGATTTTAGCAGCAAATTCTAGTAGAGTTAACCATTCTAGATTAGCATCCTCTCTAAGCATACAAGTGGTGCAATCCAATTTAGTACATACAACAAGTTCATCATCCTCATAGTTCCTCTTGTTACTCAATGCAGCACAGCGGTCAAGTAGTCTCATTAACCGCGAGAAGCGAACAGTTCGGACCGAATTTTGCTACCTGGCCAGGGGAAACCCAACACACACGGATAATGCTTGCTATAGAAGGCACAAGCACTCCCCAACCTTTCCCATCAATCCACAATTCGGCGCCGGGTCCACTCCCTTAGGATAAAGGTTTACCGCTTCACTCACGGCATCACGCATATATCCACATGTGTACGGCAAGGGAAACAAAATATTTCCAAGGAGAGATGGCTATCGGTCCTAGCTGCTTCAATCTGGTACCAGGCTTACTGATTCCCATAGGTCGGCATGCGTGTGGTACGTTCAAAAACTTGACACACAGAACCACACGTTTCGACCTTAGTCCAATTATCATACACCGATGGGAGATCTATACATACCATCCCGCCTGTCCATCCTTATGATTCCAACATAAGTAAAGACAAGCAACTCCTATATCTCGCGAGTGACAGGAAACCACTCGACTTGTACGGTCCTAAAGGCATTGCTCTACCGACCCTATCATACTAGTATTTCAAGACATAGGCACTAGAATCATGCAACTAGGGTGTTCAAACAACTCCTTGAACATAAATGCACAAGCATAAATAATTCATAGTTGCACAATTTAAAGCTAGGTTACGCTCGGGGGCTTGCCTTCTTGAGCTAAACCACTGTCAGGCTCCGGGTCGATCACGACGACGTCGGCACCACCCTCGGGGACTTTTTCTTCGTTGACGGGGACGAGGTTGTAGGTGCCGTCAGTGAGAGCGCCTTCTACATGAGATGCACAACTTCAATGTGGCTGCCTAAGTGATCTAAGAGCAAGGCCTTGAAGGCCATATTCACCTAGACATACTAGTGAACTATTCTCTTCTTCACAAAATTAGAGAAGGTGTTTGGAAATTTTTATGCCTTCATGATGGTGACTGAGTACACATATACAACAATTCAAATTATTACTTTTCAGCAAGGGTGCAGTTCTGGAATTTAGACTCCAATTAACAAAAGTGATCTATTTCTTTTATAACCTCAATTCTACTATAGTTCCTTCTCATTTTTGTTTCTCTGTTTCTGTTCATCCTTTTTATCCATAAACTTTATGATAGCTACTGGCGTATAAGTGTTAGGCTCGCTCCAAAATTTAGCTAAAACTAAGCTACACAGAATTTATTAAAATAGAACAAGTTGTTGTTCCAGGAATCAAGATTAATTCATATAAAATCAAAACCACTTCCAAAATAGGATATTTCTCTACCAGAGCTATGCATGAGTGAAAGAAAAGCTCTGACCAAGTAGTGGCTAAAAATAACACTTGGACAGCCCTCAATAATTTTCTATCCGAAAACCTACATCTATTTATTTGCTAGTCTAAACAGGGTCAAAAATTAAGTTTAGCATTTTTACCACATGTGCCAACAAGTTCCTAGACCTCTGGTGAAAGATGGTGATTTTTGGCTACATGGATTATTTTTAATAATTGCAGAACCAAACTAGAACAGGAATCACAAAATAAATCATAACTGAAGTTACAAGCCATATTTTTAGGTCTCCTTTGGATAAAAAGCGTCTGTAGGCATCAGAATAAACATATCCAAAGTTCAGCTCTAGAAGAGTTCAGGATTTGAAATTGTGCACAAGATTCTAAAAACTGAGTTTGAATTTTAGTTCAAAAACTATTCATCAAAAGTGTATACATGCCAACATGAGATTGGAGTTTACAATCTCACGAGTCTAGGGAGTATTTTTGTGCATTTGTTCGATTTTTCTATGATTTTTAGTGGATTTTACATGACCTCAGAAGAATGGATCTAGGTTTAAGAATCTCTTTTACGCCGGGGACCCTAAACCTTTTAAAACTTTGCAAACAAACCCCTGAAACTTTCACAGAGGACCCTAGAACTAAAAAGGGAACACGCCTAGGTCCCTCGGCTCGTCGGCGTCGTTGCGCCGGCGAGGAGACGGCGAACTAGTGAGGGGAAAGTTGGGGGAAATGACGAGGGGCTCACCGTGAGTCGTTTGGGGTAGGTCTCGAGGCCGGTGGTTCAGTGGCGCGGCTCGTCGAAGGTGAGCGGCAGAGCGACTTGCTCCGGCGACGTCAGTAGCCGGCTGCGGGGGTCGAGACGAGGCGCGACGTGGCTTGAGAGCTTCACCGGGATGAGGCGGAGCTCGTCGAGGTGCTTGGCGGTGACGGGGATGGCCGGAAGATAGGACTCGGCGTGGAGGTGGAGCTCGAGGGCGGAAATGGAGGAACAACGAGAAATTTCTTCGATTCCCGGTGAGTGGTGCTCGGTTATGGTTTGGGATGGTTCGAGGGGTTAGCTAAGAGAGTGGGTGAGCTATGGGTGCAGTGGATTTGGGTTTCGTGGAGGGAACGTGGAGAATTTTGGTCTGCGGCGGCACGAGCTCGAGCTCAGTTCACTGTGGCCAGAGGTGGAAGAAGGGGGTGAGGGAGCGCGAGGAGGTGACTAGCCATTTTCGAACAGGTGTTCAGAACAAGTTTTCGAGTTTTTGAGGGTGTAACACCCAGATTTCCAAGAAATCCGAATGCTTCCATATGTGTGCCCAGGATGTCCACAAAACACATATAGATTACAAATATTGAATCACAGAGAACACAATGCTCGAATAAAATAGTTTATATCAGAGTTTAACACAAGACATAGTCTTAAACAAATAACACAGCGGAAGACTTAATACTAATAAACGCTTCATAACTAGGTAGAGCCTCAAATCCACAGGGACGCCGACTGGTTGAACACAGCTTAGAAGTACGGCAAATCCTCCGGAAACTCAGCAAGCGACTGATCATTCATTGCTCCATCTGTTACCCATCCGGGATTTTGTTGAATAGTTGCAAGTGTAAGTAAACCATCTTACTTAACAAGTATAACACGGGTTATGCAAGGACAAAAGGCTTGAAACGGTTATACTGCATTAGCACTTTTAGCTGTTTCATTTTATTATCATCCAAACTTACAAATGAGTAGAATCCCAAATATAAACCCATTGATAAGGTATAAGTGATTATAGACCAAACCAATATCAACCACTAATATCATCTTCTAATCAAAAAGGATCCAGGCCGCTCGTATCCGTGAGCACGGCTATCATGATAGATCAACACTCTGCAGAGGTTTCGTCCTTTACCCGCCGGTCACATAAATCCAAAAGAACTTATGTTACGAGGACTTTCACAAAACACCCTAACAAGCACAGTAGCCGTTTTGGTTCAACATAGGCAGCATAACCCGAGGCATCGAGATTGACGTACGCTCAGGGCGCAACGTGAGGGGGTCAATGGCGTCCAGAGCGAGAGCGCAATCATCGCAACGTGTGAAGCTGCCGTACCTCGGGCGCTTACATCACGGGACTTTGCCTAACGGGGCATAGCCAATGGATAAAACCGTCCTCGATGGATCAAACTATACTCTCACCCATGCACCCCACATACGCCTTTCGGTAACCACTGGCGAGCTAGAGACGTACAAGTTAATTATCCAAGACCAGAGCCATTATAGTTCCAACGGCGGCGAACAGGTTCCTGGGTTGCCGCTTTAAGAACCGGACCTTACGGAGAGACATTAGAACAAAGCAAGAAGCACATGCTCTAATTACCTAGATCAAACCTTATAGAGACGCTAGAACAAAGCACACAGCACATGCTCTAGTTCCCCAACCATGTTGCTAAAAAGCATCTTTTAACCATCATTGAAGTGAACCATTAATTCAATATTGACATTAAAAATAAATGTTGGTTGCAGCGCGTAGCATAGTCTAACCATAATGCATAAAACCCTGGGTAAACAAGGAATAAGGTAAAGACTAGGAACATCCTTAATGGTTAACAGTTTTAGACACATGCATATGATTGATGTGGTCAATTAGTGTATAGGTAACAAGGATGGTCCGTGTTATACTTGCCTTCCTCAGTGAACTGCTGCTGCACTTGGTCTTCGAGAACAGGATCGTCGGCGAACTCGAACGGCTCGGCAACTACTCACATCGATCATCACACAAGCATCCACACATACATGCAATCAAGATATTTAATTAGAACAGTACACCAAACATAAACAAAAGATGAAAAGAAGGTTTTAGAATTACTCTACGCTTCACCACGAACACGTGAGCGCGAAAATCACTCAAATCGGAGTTAAAACGGAGAAACTACGCTTAAAACGGGCTCTAGGGGCTTGCTGGTAAAGATTTTAGGCTTCCAGGAGTGTTTTTGAAAGAAACCAGGGACCTAAAACATAATTTTGTATAAAAACTCAAGGGCTGCAACGTAAAAACACCTTTCAGGACGGCGGGCATTATTTTTCAAAAGCGCAGGGGCTAAAACGAAAGAAAAAGGACTTAGTTGTAAATACTTTTGAACTGCGTTGGACCGCGGGTTGATTTTTGAAAAACAGAGGGGCTCTTTTGCAAAAACGCCACGGCGACTGCTGGATGCTGACGTCGGCTGACGTCACCGTCAACTGTGCCGTGGACCGGCCGTAGACCGCGGTCCACGGGTCCACGGTGAACCGTATCGGGTTTAAAACGGGTTTAGATCTGGGCCGTTGGTTTTGGATCGAGCGGCTGGGATTAGATCTGGGCATTCAGCTCGCCGGGGAAGACGGCTCGCGGCGGCGCTAGGTCGAGACCTCGCCGGAGTAAGCTCAGCTGGGGGCTAGAGGGCTCGGTTTCTCGCCGCGATGGCTCCTAAAGAGAGAGGAGACCACAAGGAGTCGGTTTTTGGGGTCCTGGTCGAGGGTCGAGCAACGGCGGAGGCCGGCGGCGAGCGGAGGTGGATGGGAAACTACGGCGAGCTCGTATGGGCAAACGAGAGGGAGAGAGCGGTCGCGAGGCGGACGGGAATCTTCCTCACCTTCCGGCGAAGCTTCGAGACGAGCTCTCGACGGCAGAGCGCGGCAGAGAGAGGGTGCTGGCGGCGGCGGCGCAAGCTCGGGGTCGGCGGCTAGGGTTTGGGAAGCAGGGGGTCCACGAGGAGGGGCGGCGGCTTATAAAGAGGCTCTGGAGACTCCTTGGCGTGCGCGCCAAGCCGGAGAGGGAGACGTGCGCGGAGCGGAGTCCGCGGCGGCGCGGGGCGGAGCGTGGCGGAGGAGTCCCTAACGCGCACGGCGCGAGGTAGAAGGCGATACCGACATGTGGGCCCGAGATGTCAGCCGCAGAGAGAGAGGAGTGCGGGCGCGCTGCGGACAGAAGGGAGAGGCGCCGACAAGTGGGCCCGGGACGTCAGTGGCTGCGGGAGAGAAGAGCGCGGAGCGGGCCGGCGCGGTGGGCTGCAGTGTTGGGCTGCGCAACGGGCCGCGGAAAAAGAAGGAAAAAGGAAGAAAGAGATGGGCCGCGCAGGGAGGTGGGCCGCGGAGAAAAGAAGAAAAGAAAGAGAGGAGGAGTGGGCTAACTGGGCTGAAAAGAGAGAGGGAAAAAGAGAGAAAAAGAAAAGGTTTTTCTTTTATTCAAACACTCAATTGAATTCAAATTCAAATTTGAATTCCACAATCAAAAATAAATGCACCAGCATGAATGCAACAATAATGTTTCTATTTCCTATATTTGCTTTTAATTATTCAAAAATTTTATTTCCCTATATTATTTATGAGCACTTTAATATAAAAAGCCAATTAATTACTAAATTTTAAATTGGGCATTTTTAGGGTGTTACAAACCTACCCCCCTTAAGATGAATCTCGTCCCCGAGATTCGGACGTGGATTGGAAGAGATGTGGATATTCTGCCTTGAGTTCATCCTCCCGTTCCCAGGTTGCCTCATCCTCTGTATGACGATTCCACTGAACCTTGCACATACGTATCACTTTGTTCCTGGTGACTCTCTCAGACTCCTCTAAGATCTTGACCGGATATTCCTCATAAGTAAGGTCCTCCTGCACATTCAATTCCTCTAACGGAATCTGTTCCTCTGTCACCCGTAAACACTTTTTCAGCTGGGACACATGGAACACATCATGCACTCCTGCCAATTTCTCTGGTAACTCTAACTGATAAGCCACTTCACCTCTCCGTTCTAATATCTTGAATGGTCCAATGTAGCGAGGTGCTAGCTTGCCTTTAACATTGAATCTCTTCACACCTCTCATTGGTGACACCTTAAGGTATACAAAGTCACCAATCTTGAAGCTGAGGTCTCGTCGCCTCACGTCTGCATAACTTTTCTGCCGTGACTGAGCTGTTCTCAAATTCTGCCTAATGACCTGTACTTGTTCTTCTGCCTGCTTCAAGACCTCAGGTCCAAATACTTTACCTTCTCCGGTCTGATTCCAAAACAACGGTGTCCTGCACTTTCTTCCGTACAACACCTCAAATGGTGACATCCTGAGACTCTGCTGGTAGCTGTTGTTGTACGAGAACTCTGCATAGCACAAACTCTTATCCCAGCTACTTCCATACTGCAATGCACATGCTCGCAACATGTCCTCCAGTATCTGATTCGTCCTCTCGGTCTGACCGTCTGTCTGCGGATGGTAAGCGGAACTGAAGTGAAGCTTAGTATCCATGGACTCATGTAACTTGCGCCAAAAGTGCGACGTAAACTGACTTCCTCGGTCTGATACTATCTTCTTAGGTACCCCATGCAAACATACAATCCGCTCCATATAGAATTCTGCTAGTTTGGCACCGGAATATGTAGTCTTTACCGGAATAAAGTGAGCCACCTTCGTCAATCGGTCCACTATCACCCATATAGAGTCATAACCTTTCTGCGTGCGGGGCAATCCTGTTATAAAATCCATACCCACTTCTTCCCATTTCCACTCTGGTATCTTCATTGGCTGAAGCAAACCTGCCGGTCTCTGATGTTCGGCCTTAACTCTCTAGCATACGTCACAAAGAGCTACATGTGCTGCAACATCGCGCTTCAGACCATACCACCAGAATCTTTCCTTGAGATCCAAGTACATCTTGGTACTTCCCGGGTGAATGGAATATGCTGACTCGTGCGCTTCCCGTAAGATGACATCCTTGATATGCTGCTGATCTGGCACCACTATTCTGTTACCATACCACACTGTTCCTTGATCATCCAATCGGAATCCTGGCGCTTTATCTGTCCCAACCTTCTTAATCAATTCCTTGATTTCCTCATCCTCCAATTGCCCTTTTCTGATTTCTTGTTCAAGAGTTGGCTCCACTTCTAGCTCAGTCACGTTGGCTACCATACCCAAGTTCAAACGTTCAACTTCCCGACTAAGCTCTTCCGGCAAATCCTGTCTCGTCAGCACATTTGCATAACTCTTTCTACTCAAAGCATCGGCCACCAAGTTGGCCTTCCCTGGATGGTAATGAATCTCCAGCTCAAAATCATTGATTTTCTCAAGCCAACGACGTTGCCTCATATTCAACTCGGATTGCGTGAACACATACTTAAGGCTCTTGTGGTCGGTATAAATGTCGCACTTGTGTCCAATCAAATAATGCCTCCAGATCTTCAACGCGTGTACCACGGCTGCTAATTCCAGATCATGTGTCGGATAATTCAGCTCATGTCTCCTCAACTGTCTGGACGCATATGCCACAACTCTACCTTCTGCATGAGTACACATCCCAATCCTTGACGAGACGCATCGCAATACACTGAGAAACTTTTAGTAACATCTGGCAGTACCAATACTGGTGCAGTGGTCAGCCTTTTCTTCAACTCCTCGAAACTAGCTTGGCACTGCGGTGTCCACACAAACTTGGCATTCTTCTCTAGCAATGATGTCAAGGGCTTGGCAATCTTGGAGAATCCCTCAATAAAACGCCGATAGTAGCCTGCCATTCCAAGAAAACTCCTGACCTCACTGACATTCTGTGGTGGAATCCAGTTGAGAACATCCCTAACCTTCTTCGGATCAACTGCGACACCTCCATTTGACAACACATGGCCCAAGAATGATACCTCCTTCAGCCAGAATTCACATTTGCTCAACTTAGCGTACAACTGATGTTCTCGGAGTCTCTGCATCACTAACCTCAAGTGTTCCTCATGCTCTTCCTCATTCTTGGAGAAAACCAGAATATCATCGATGAACACCACGACGAACTTGTCAAGATAATCCATGAACACGCTATTCATCAAATACATGAAGTAGGCCGGTGCATTAGTCAATCCAAAGGACATAACTGTGAACTCATATAAACCGTACCGGGTAGTGAAAGCTGTCTTGGGGATATCTGTCACCCGGATTCTCATCTGATGATAGCCCGATCTGAGATCGATTTTCGAGAACACACAAGCTCCCCTCAATTGGTCAAAGAGATCATCGATCCTTGGCAGTGGGTACTTGTTCTTGATGGTGACCTCGTTGAGGGCTCGGTAATCTATGCACATCCTCTGTGTCCCGTCTTTCTTATCAACAAGCAACACTGGAGCTCCCCAAGGCGAACAGCTAGGACGTATATACCCCTTAGCTAGTAGGGCCTTTAATTCTTCTTTAAGTTTCTTTAATTCTTTTACCCCCATTCTATATGGTCTTTTAGCTATGGGTGCTGTGCCAGGCATAAGTTCAATAACAAATTCAACTTCACGTTCCGGAGGCATACCTGGCAATTCATCTGGGAACACATCTGGATACTCGTTCACCACTCGAATGTCCTTCAACTCTGTGCCTTCAGCATGATTGATCTGTCCGGGCTCTGTGGTTTTGGTTGCTTGATACTCAATCTTCTCCCCTGATGGAGCCACTAACTGAACTGCACGCTTCGAACACTGTATGACGGCATCGTACTTTGCTAGCCAGCTCATTCCCAAAATCAGATCCATCCCGATAGAATTTAGGACTATAGGGTGTGCTAAAAAGTCTACCCCCCTTATGTTAACTGCTACATTAGGACAACGTAATGTGGCCCGAAGTTCTCCCCCCAGTGAGTTAACTAACATGGTGTTCCCCATAGGTTGCATAAGCATCAAGTTCTTTTTCACGAAAACAGCGGATATAAAAGCATGCGAAGCTCCAGAATCGAACAAAACTGTAGCAGGTTGTGAGTTGACCGAAAACGTACCGACTACCACATCTGTGGCTACTTCTGCAGTTTCTGCTCCCACATGGTTGAGCTTGCCCCTGGCGTAGTTTTGCTGGCCACGGTTTCCCTGTGCCTGCTGCTGATTCCCATTCTGAGCTGGTTGTGGTCCTGTCTTCTGGTTGTTGTTCTGACCGGTGGAGTTCTGGACCCTCCGGGGACAAGAGTTAGCATAATGTCCCTGTTCTCCACAGTGGTAGCACGCCCTTGGGCCGACAGGAGTGGTGTTAGTCTGGGTAGTGCGCGAAGCCTGAGTGTTCTGCTGCACGTTCTGGTAGCGCTGCTGTTGCTGCTGGGGTGGTGCATACTGGGGACGTTGCTGGTTCTGGCCGCGGTTCTGAAGGCTTGATTGCCCCTGAGTGCGCTGCTGACTCACTTGCTGGGGGTTGTAGCGGGGGCGGATGTTGCTGCCAGATTGTTGGTTCATGAACTTTCTCTTCTTATCCTCAATCTCGTGACGTTTGTGCTCCACCATCAGGGCTCCATCAACCAAAGCACCGAAGGTTGGGAAGGTGATGCACATCAACTGTAGCTGCAAAACATCCTGGAGTCCATTCCGGAAGCGAGTTTGCCTTTTCTCATCTGTCGACACCTCATCTGGTGCGTAGCGGGCCAGCTCGAGGAACTTGTCACGGTAGGCAGTGACGCTCATTCCTTCCTGCGTCAGGGCTAGGAACTCCCTCTTCTTCAGGACTGTCAGTCCCTCAGGCACATGGTGAGCACGGAAGGCATCACTGAACTGCTGCCAGGTGATCTGGTTGCGATCGGGTTGCGCATATTGGTATGCTACCCACCAGTCGAGAGCGGCTCCTTCAAATTGTCCAGAGGCGTAGAGCACCCTCTCCCTGTCATCACACTGAGCAATGTCGAGCTGTCTCTCCACTGCCTTGATCCAGTCTTCTGCTTCCATCGGGTCCTTGGCGCGGGAGAACTTTGGCGGGCGCCCCTTCAAGAATTCTCCCCTCCTGTCCCTGATGGGCTGGGGAGGTGGCTGAACAGGTGGATTCTGCAGGTTCTGCTGCATCAACGCTATGGCCTGAGTCAACTGTTGCATCGTCTGTGTCTGCAAGCGGACAAGATCCTCCATGGTGGGCGGCTGATTCTGGTTCTGATTCGGGTTCTGGTTCTGGTTCTGATTGCCACCACCCGTCGATCCTCTTGTCCCAACCATCTGTCATAAATCAAAATCACAGTCAAGTCTGACCCAGTGTCAAGAACAGAAGCAATCCATTGACAAGATAAGGTTCTCAGGCGATAGGAAAGATGATAGATGATATGCAAAGGAGAGATTAGGAACCCATCTATCTATCCACTAAATTCCTTATACCTTAATCCAATACTAGATGATTGCAGACTTCCATCTACGCTCATCGCAAGCATTACAAAAGATCCAAATCACACATAAGCATAATAACAATTCATTCAAGCATTCAAAGACAAGGTTCACACAAGACTCAGCACTCTTAGACTAGTTTTGACTCAAAAACGTTCTATTTGATCTCTACTATCATTTAGGGTCGATGGTGGTGCGGCGAGCTAGGGTGTTGTATCTAGTCCTTCTGCGTGGTGGTGACTGTGCACCTAACTCTGGACTACATGGCGCAGGTCCTTCCAACTGGTGTTGCAGCTCCTCGGGGTCCCCTTCCTCGGCCTCCTACCTAAGAAGCTTCTTGTAGGCGTCCAGGTTGCGTGCCTCCAACGGGTACTCATTGATGCGGGGTGGAAGGTCGCCATCAGTGCTCTTACGGACTGTCTATCTCTGTCGAGCCATCTATAGAAGTGAAAACTAGAGGAGGGCTAGAAAATTTTTCACAAAGGACAGAGGTAGAAGAGAACACCATTTTTCAACAGAAACTCAACTCTAGGATGTAAAGTAGTTTTTAGGGCAAGGATTAAGCAAGTTCTAATCGACCGTTCTATCTAGGCTGTGATCCTACAGTCAGCACGGCTCTGATACCAACTTTGTAACACCCAGATTTCCAAGAAATCCGAATGCTTCCATATGTGTGCCCAGGATGTCCACAAAACACATATAGATTACAAATATTGAATCACAGAGAATACAATGCTCGAATAAAATAGTTTATATCAGAGTTTAACACAAGACATAGTCTTAAACAAATAACACAGCGGAAGACTTAATACTAATAAACGCTTCATAACTAGGTAGAGCCTCAAATCCACAGGGACGCCGACTGGTTGAACACAGCTTAGAAGTACGGCAAATCCTCCGGAAACTCAGCAAGCGACTGATCATTCATTGCTCCATCTGTTACCCATCCGGGATTTTGTTGAATAGTTGCAAGTGTAAGTAAACCATCTTACTTAACAAGTATAACACGGGTTATGCAAGGACAAAAGGCTTGACACGGTTATACTGCATTAGCACTTTTAGCTGTTTCATTTTATTATCATCCAAACTTACAAATGAGTAGAATCCCAAATATAAACCCATTGATAAGGTATAAGTGATTATAGAACAAACCAATATCAACCACTAATATCATCTTCTAATCAAAAAGGATCCAGGCCGCTCGTATCCGTGAGCACGGCTATCATGATAGATCAACACTCTGCAGAGGTTTCGCCCTTTACCCGCCGGTCACATAAATCCAAAAGAACTTATGTTACGAGGACTTTCACAAAACACCCTAACAAGCACAGTAGCCGTTTTGGTTCAACATAGGCAGCATAACCCGAGGCATCAAGATTGACGTACGCTCAGGGCGCAACGTGAGGGGGTCAATGGCGTCCAGAGCGAGAGCGCAATCATCGCAACGTGTGAAGCTGTCGTACCTCGGGCGCTTACATCACGGGACTTTGCCTAACGGGGCATAGCCAACGGATAAAACCGTCCTCTATGGATCAAACTATACTCTCACCCATGCACCCCACATACGCCTTTCGGTAACCATTGGCGAGCTAGAGACGTACAAGTTAATTATCCAAGACCAGAGCCATTATAGTTCCAACGGCGGCGAACAGGTTCCTGGGTTGCCGCTTTAAGAACCGGACCTTACGGAGAGACATTAGAACAAAGCAAGAAGCACATGCTCTAATTCCCTAGATCAAACCTTATAGAGACACTAGAACAAAGCACACAGCACATGCTCTAGTTCCCCAACCATGTTGCTAAAAAGCATCTTTTAACCATCATTGAAGTGAACCATTAATTCAATATTGACATTAAAAATAAATGTTGGTTGCAGCGCGTAGCATAGTCTAACCATAATGCATAAAACCCTGGGTAAACAAGGAATAAGGTAAAGACTAGGAACATCCTTAATGGTTAACAGTTTTAGACACATGCATATGATTGATGTGGTCAATTAGTGTATAGGTAACAAGGATGGTCCGTGTTATACTTGCCTTCCTCAGTGAACTGCTGCTGCACTTGGTCTTCGAGAACAGGATCGTCGGCGAACTCGAACGGCTCGGCAACTACTCACATCGATCATCACACAAGCATCCACACATACATGCAATCAAGATATTTAATTAGAACAGTATACCAAACATAAACAAAAGATGAAAAGAAGGTTTTAGAATTACTCTACGCTTCACCACGAACACGTGAGCGCGAAAATCACTCAAATCGGAGTTAAAACGGAGAAACTACGCTTAAAACGGGCTCTAGGGGCTTGCTGGTAAAGATTTTAGGCTTCCAGGAGTGTTTTTGAAAGAAACCAGGGACCTAAAACATAATTTTGTATAAAAACTCAAGGGCTGCGACGTAAAAACACCTTTCAGGACGGCGGGCATTATTTTTCAAAAGCGCAGGGGCTAAAACGAAAGAAAAAGGACTTAGTTGTAAATACTTTTGAACTGCGTTGGACCGCGGGTTGATTTTTGAAAAACAGAGGGGCTCTTTTGCAAAAACGCCACGGCGACTGCTGGATGCTGACGTCGGCTGACGTCACCGTCAACTGTGCCGTGGACCGGCCGTAGACCGCGGTCCACGGGTCCACGGTGAACCGTATCGGGTTTAAAACGGGTTTAGATCTGGGCCGTTGGTTTTGGATCGAGCGGCTGGGATTAGATCTGGGCATTCAGCTCGCCGGGGAAGACGGCTCGCGGCGGCGCTAGGTCGAGACCTCGCCGGAGTAAGCTCAGCTGGGGGCTAGAGGGCTCGGTTTCTCGCCGCGATGGCTCCTAAAGAGAGAGGAGACCACAAGGAGTCGGTTTTTGGGGTCCTGGTCGAGGGTCGAGCAACGGCGGAGGCCGGCGGCGAGCGGAGGTGGATGGGAAACTACGGCGAGCTCGTATGGGCAAACGAGAGGGAGAGAGCGGTCGCGAGGCGGACGGGAATCTTCCTCACCTTCCGGCGAAGCTTCGAGACGAGCTCTCGACGGCAGAGCGCGGCAGAGAGAGGGTGCTGGCGGCGGCGGCGCAAGCTCGGGGTCGGCGGCTAGGGTTTGGGAAGCAGGGGGTCCACGAGGAGGGGCGGCGGCTTATGAAGAGGCTCTGGAGACTCCTTGGCGTGCGCGCCAAGCCGGAGAGGGAGACGTGCGCGGAGCGGAGTCCGCGGCGGCGCGGGGCGGAGCGTGGCGGAGGAGTCCCTAACGCGTACGGCGCGAGGTAGAAGGCGATACCGACATGTGGGCCCGAGATGTCAGCCGCAGAGAGAGAGGAGTGCGGGCGTGCTGCGGACAGAAGGGAGAGGCGCCGACAAGTGGGCCCGGGACGTCAGTGGCTGCGGGAGAGAAGAGCGCGGAGCGGGCCGGCGCGGTGGGCTGCAGTGTTGGGCTGCGCAACGGGCCGCGGAAAAAGAAGGAAAAAGGAAGAAAGAGATGGGCCGCGCAGGGAGGTGGGCCGCGGAGAAAAGAAGAAAAGAAAGAGAGGAGGAGTGGGCTAACTGGGCTGAAAAGAGAGAGGGAAAAAGAGAGAAAAAGAAAAGGTTTTTCTTTTATTCAAACACTCATTTGAATTCAAATTCAAATTTGAATTCCACAATCAAAAATAAATGCACCAGCATGAATGCAACAATAATGTTTCTATTTCCTATATTTGCTTTTAATTATTCAAAAATTTTATTTCCCTATATTATTTATGAGCACTTTAATATAAAAAGCCAATTAATTACTAAATTTTAAATTGGGCATTTTTAGGGTGTTACAGAGGGGCTTAACAACAAAATTTGAAAAAGTTTCCAACAGTGACTAGGCTTTATTTGTGATGAAAAACAACTTTTATTTCTGGAGATCTTTAAGTTAGTACAAAATTCTTGAGATTTCAGTTGGGTGTCAAAAATGCCTTGTTTGAAATTTAAATTTCGAATTTTGATCAAATTATGTGTGCTACAACCATTGCTGCCCTTTTATCCTGTTTTGATTGTGTTTTTAGTGTACTAAACATCAGGGATGTCACACTCACCCCCATTGCAGTCTACGATGGCGAGTCCTTTTGGTACTACCGACGTTGGAGATCAGGGAAGAAAGATGCATTGTAGAGCACACAGAGCGTGTTTTGGTGCCAAAGCACCTAGACCTGTTGGAGACGAAGATGGGAGTAGCCCCATTTCTAGCAAGGTTTTCGGAGATGATGTCTGACCCGAGGCTCCTTCACTGAAGCCTCGTCGTGTTTTGGATCGCTCAGAGAACATTTCTCAGTGAGAAGACGACCTGTCTAGGGCCCTGGTCATCACATTCCTTGGTGAAGCTACGGAGAACATGATCCTACGGGCCATTGCTCATCGGTTTGAGGTCGAGGAATCTCGGTTGACCCTTTTTTTCTTGGGGCCTGACAGTTTCCTCTTGATCTTTCCATGTGCAGCGTTTGCTGATTAAGTGTTCGATGGTGGATGGTCGATTATCACGTAGGAACTCTGTCTACACATCACGAGATGGATGTGTTTCATGCATTCCACCGCTGGAAACCTCCCCGTGGCCGTGGACATCAAGGTCCGCATAATTCTCTCTCATGCATGGGAACTATTCACGATGAAAGCCCCAATCAACGACTACTGCTGGATCAAGGGAAAGCATCCAAGCATGCATGACCCAGGACATGTTCTTTGTACGGGCATGGAGCTCAAGTCCAGAGCACATTCCATCTGAGATGGAACTAGAGATTGTGGAGCCTCCGATGGCCCCGAATCCTCTATCGTGCATCCATACGCTAACATACCTCATTGGCATCATTGTGTCACCTCTGGAGCAACTGCATGAACATGGAGGGTGTCCCCCTCCCCCTTCTCTGCCCTCTACCGATGATGATCAATGTTGTTGCAGAAGAAACATGCGACAGCTATGAACCTCGCCTGCCTATGCGGAGGTGGAGCCTAGTGCAGCATCGTCGTCCAACGTGGGAAACTGTGTGCCCGCTCATGAACATCTGGGCCCACTTGGGACCTTGCGATGGATGATGGCCCGAAGCCCAACGATGGCTTGGAGGCTATGCCTGCTTTTGCGATGGCAAAGGAATTGCCAATGGTAAGGGGCTTCATCGAGGAGCCTAGTGCCTATTTCCAAGGGGCCCGAGAAGAAACTAACTCGAGCTCGCCTAAGGGATCGATGTGGAAGAAATCACGGAGGGATTAGCAAATCTCGTGACTAGCAGAGGCGTTAATGACAAGGTGCCCAACTCCGATGCCCGAGTGGTTGACAACCGTTGTGATTTTGGGCCTCTTTGTCTGGATGAAGGCCCGGGCTTTCAGGAAAATGATGGGCCAAAGGATTGCGGCCCACTCCGAATGGACTCCCCTTTTTTGTTGAGTTGTGGGCTGTATCCTTCCCCTGTTGGTTTGATTTGTGACTCCCTGGAAACCCATCAAAAGGAGAATCCATAGGGACCAATGTTGGATGAGGTGGTGGCATCCCCCATGCCGATGACACAACATACCTCCCCGACACCACAACTAGTGTCACCGGTGCAACACCCGCCCTTGCCAGTGGCGGAGGAGGAGGAGCAACACCCACCCTTGCTGTCACCAGTGAAGGGACCGTGACACCCTAAAAGGGGGGTGAATTGTCTCTAAAAGCTAAGGCTCTAATTGCACATATAAAAACCTATTTCAATTTCTATCTAAATGTGCTCTAGGTTTCTCTATGTGTTTCTATCTCTACAGCTACAAAGTTTTGCACCCCAGGTCCAATCCTATACTAGCATGACAGGTCTAGGAAAGGTAAATGCGGAAAATAGTGCGAGTACGAAATGCGGAAGCTTAAAGGCTAGAGAAGAGCAAACTCCCGGCACGACGATTTTTACTGAGGTATTGAAAAGCTCACGAGCTTTCCACTAGTCCTCATTGTTCGTGCCCCTCTCAAAGAGAATACCAGCGCAAGGGTCGAGTAACTCCGTGGGTGACCACGAGACTTTCCCATGCACAAGTAGGTCTCCGGATGCTCTTCGCCGCCTTCACATGGTAGAGCTTTGGCGAAAATGCCAAGGGCCTCTCCTCCCTTGCGCAACCACCGGCGACCTCTCCACAAACTTGGTTGGAGGGTCTCGCAAGACTACAAGCCCTGGATTACAACACTTGGTGCACGCAAGCACCAGGTAAAGCAAGAGGTATGCAAACCTCGCTAAACTCTAGGCTAAACACCTAAAAGATGCCCTAATGGGACTAGGCTGGCACTAATAACTTTGCTAATCACCTAAATCTTCTATTTAGCACTTTGGTGGATTGAGCACTTAAGAATATTTAGAACACTTACCAATATCTTTCCTAAGCTCAAGCACCCTTCAAATGGCTGAGGCAACCCATATTTATAGCCCCAACCAAAAGAGCTAGCCGTTGCAAGCCGTTGCAACCTTTCTGCGTACCACCAACTGATTCAGTGGCCATAGGAGGGGTACCACCGAATTAGTCGGTGGTGCCACCTCAGCTAGCCGTTGAACGAGCCATTGGAAACCTGTATCATTGATAGGTGGACCTCGTCTAGCCACCGATTGATTCAGTGCCTACTTGTCCTTCACCACCGAATGAGTCGATGGTCTCTGAGTGGATCTTCATCTTCGGTCTTCTTTAGCACCAACTAGTTTGGTGCCCCTTCTTGTACCATTGAATGAATAAGTGCTCTCCAAATTTACACAGTACTGAACTAGTATTTCTGGGCATAATGACCAATTGATTCGGTTCCCCTTGATGATACCATCGAATGAGTCAATGGTTCTTCTCTCTGGTCTTCACAGGGCTCTGGTTCCCACCACCACCGACTGATTTGGTGGGCTTCAGCATAGAGCACCGAATGAGTCAGTGCCCCTGCAAATCCTGCACTCTTCTTTGTTTCTTTGCGGGTCTTTTATCCATCTTCTTTGCCATGTTTTGGATGTCCTTGATTATGACTAAGTCAACTTTTCCACATGTTTTTGATGCTCCAAATATATAAGCATTTGGATAGCTTCTAAAGTATCCTTGGGACCTAAAAACATTTACAAGTATCATCTAAACAAAATGTTAGTCCCATTTGTTATGTTGTCAATCAATCATCAAAATCATAAACTATGGCCTAGGGCCATTTTCCTTAGAGTCAGCGCCCCCTCCTACCCAGTGATGGATGTCAACACTGACACTGGCACAACAGAAGCCTCTACAGATGTATTCACGTTGTTGGGTGCATAGCCATGTAATGTCACTGAATGGTGTGGGAGCTGTGTCTTCTCCCCTCCCACCCACCCACAAAGTCCATTGATGGAATAAATCAAAAAGCTTACAAGAACCCTAGAATGTCTACTCCCAATCCCACATATCAGCAAGAGGAGAAAGAAACAAGGCCCACCCCAAAGTGAATCTACTCGACGCAGCCGAAGGGTGGCGGGGATGGAGGCAGAAAATATTAAGGTATGCCCCACTCACCTGAAGAAGCATGTGATGCAAGATCATGACATAGAGGATGAAGATGCGAAGGAAGTATTAGACCAATAGCTAATTGATGAATATACCTAGAGATTTGGGCAACATATGGCAGCACTCCCACACCAGGGCCATGGCCGCACTCTTTGGATGATCTCCTACAGAGGATGACTATGCAACCAGCCTGGTTGAATGCCTAGTCTAAGCTACATTGTTTTATGGTCTTGTTTGTACAATAGTTGCCAAATGAATCCATCACACATTTTATTCTGAAATGTAATGGGCCTAAACTCTACAACAAGAAGAGATGATGTAAGAAACATGACAGTTGTTGCTAAAGTTTATAATGTATGCTTACAAGAAATGAAAATGGTCGACATATCTCGTCAGCTGATCCTACCAATGCTTGGAAGTGAGTTTGACACTAATTACGTATATCAACCATCTGTGGGTGCTGAGTGGAGGAATCTTGGTTGCATTGAGAAGCAATCTTCATAGTGTTCAGGCCAACAGTGTAGATGAGCACAATGTCTCGGTCCAGTTCTACCCGGCCAATGCCCTCCCTTGGTCGCTCACATGTGTCTAGGGGCCCCAAGACAACCAAGAGAAGTTACAGTTCCTGCAGGAACTTATACATATCAGAAGACAATGTGTAAGGCCATGGTTGGTGGTGGGAGGTTTCAATCTTATATGTAAATATGAAGATAAGAGCTATGATGGGAAGATTCACGAAGTGGATTAATCCTATGGTAGTTACTGAATTACCTCTCCATGGGCAAAAATTTACCTGGTCCAGGTCTCCTTCTAGTGCTTCCCCAATACTTGTTGAATTGGATAGAGCATTCTGCTCCATTGATTGGGAGGATATGTTCCTGGACCATTTTCTACATAGGGCTGCTTCTGATGACTCGGTTCACTGCCCTCTCATCCTAGGCTTACGAGATGATGTGGCTGGAAAGAGGCGCTTTCATTTTGAATCCTTTTTGGCCGAGCTTGCAAGGTTTCCATGAGACAGCTGATTTGATGTGGAGCTTAGTACAACGTTACCCTTGTCCTGTCCAAACTCTATCCCTAAAATTCAAAGCAACAACCAAAGCATTACGGAGCTGGAGCCAAAAGAATGTGGGACACAATTCATCCCAAATTGCCATGGCTAAGGAAATCATGACATTGCTCAAGACAGAAGGGCTCTCCAGCCCAATGAATTATGGCTCCAACAACCTAAAAAAGCATGCCTTAGCCTTGAATTCTCTACTGAGAACGGTGGCCAAGTTGAGGTCCCGAATTGCATGGTTGCAAGAAGGTGATGGGAACACGAGGCTATTTCATATGCATGGAGGACACCAGAAAAAGAAGAAATTCATCACCAAGCTGAAAAGAAGGGGACACGATCCTTGCTAGTTATGAAGAGAAGGCTGCTGCCATATTTGATTTCTATTGTAGGCTTATTGGTGAAGAAGTAGAGAGGAACAAAACAATCAACCTAGATAACCTGAATATTCCTAGGTATGATCTGGACTCTTTGGATATTCCTTTTTTCAAAGGAAGAGGTATGACACACAATAAAAAATCTCCCTTCTGATAAAGCTCAGGACCCATATGGGTTTATAGGATGATTCTATAAATCGTGCAGGGCTGTGATAAAAGGGGATGTGATGGTTGCTTTGCATGCGGCGTGGGGAAAAAACTTCATGAACCTTTGGAGGCTTAACTCAGCATATATCACCTTAATCCCTAAAATGGCAGAAACAGATCACGCAAAAGATTTTAGGCCAATCAATCTAGTCCACAGTTTTGCCAAGTTGGTCACCAAGCTACTTGCTAACCGGCTAGCTAGCAATTTGGACGAGATGTTGTCCCCTAATTAAGGTGCATTTATAAACAAAATAGTTTATTCAACAAAACTTCATGTTGCTCTAGCAAACAGCAAGATTCCTACACTCCCAAAAGCAACCAAGAATTTTACTTAAGTTAGATATCCCGAAAGCCTTTGATTCAGTTTTCTAGGCCTTCCTCCTAAAGGTTCTGGCCAAATTGGATTTTGGGTCGAGATGAGGGATGTGCCGAGTGGCCTCTTGGTGTCCCCTTCCACTCAGGTGCTCCTCAATGGTATTCCTGGAGTGGCCTCTTAAATTAATTAGTAATGGACATCCTGAATTGTATGGTGACAAGAGCTTTGGAGAAAAGATTGTTGCAGCCTCTATCCTGATGACCAGTCCAACATAGAATCTCTCTTTATGCATATGATGTTGCCCTCTTTCTCAAACCAGTGGTTGAATACATCTCCCTAAAACTTGACATACTCCAACTCTTTGGAGACGCATCTAGATTGAGGACTAATGTTCAGAAGAGCAGTGGAATGCCAATCCAGTGCTCAAGGGAGAATATGGATGTGATAAAAAAATTGTTGCCTTGTAAGATTATGATTTTTTTCATGCAAGTACCTGGGTCTACCCTTGTCCCTTAAGAAGTTAACTAAGGATCAACTGCAACTCTTAATTGACAGAATAGCAGACCAGCTGCCAGGATGGAAGGCTAACTTGATGACACGGGCTTGGAGGGTGGTACAAGTGTAGTTTGTTTTAACAGATATGCTCAGCTACCCTTCCATGGCAATTGATTGACCATCGTGGGCAATCAAAGCAATTGATAACATTAGGAGAGGATTTGTTTGGAGAGGGCGAAGGGATGCAAAAGGTGGTCACTGTCTGGTTGCTTGGCCCACTGTATGCCATGCCAAGGAGTTGGGAGGGCTGGGGATATCTGACCTCAAAGCCCTAGGAATCGCTTTGAGAGTAGGATGGCCATGGTTGAAGAAATACAAACCAAACAAGCCATGGGCCAACCTTCCTCTACAGGTTAACAAGGATGTTCAATGTTTCCTAGCATTGTCTATTACTACTATACTTGGTGATGACGTTGACATGCTCTTTTGGAAGGATCGTTGGCCGGCTGGTAAGAGCATCCAAAATATTGCTCCCAGCCTCTTTGCTGTAATTCTTAAAAGACAAACAAATAGGCTAACCATGAAGAACCCTTGATAGTGAGCGGGCTTGATGATATCATGGAGGAAATTCTAGTGGAAGCTTTCATGGAATATCTTGAGCCGTGGGACATCTTGGAAGGAATATGGCTGCAGGAGGGAGTACCCGATAACCATGTCTGGAGGTTCTCTAATTCTGTGATATACACTGTCAAATCCGTATATGATGCACTCTTTGTGAGAGCCACCAGGTTTGCCCCATATGAGCGCATCAGGAAGGCCTAAGCACCCCTAAATGTCGATTCTTTATGTGTCTAGTGCCCCATGATCATTGTTGGACAATAGATAGATTGGCATGATGAGGCCTCCTCCTTGGTTTGTGTTCACAAGACATTTTGGTATGACTTTTTTTGGCACCTTTGGTCTCACAACCCTTGCCCCACAGTTGGGTGAGTGCTCCTTTGATGACTGGTGGGATAAAGCGAGCGAATGGAGAAGCGCGAAAGGGGATGAACTCCCTCATTATCCTAGGTGCTTGGACTGTCTGGAAACACCGAAATGATTGTGTATTCAATGATGCTAGCGCTAGGATCCGTACAATCTTGAGCATGGCTAGGGAGGAGGCCTTGGTATGGTCCATGGCCGGCGCTAAGGGTCTGTCCCACCACCTAGTATTACGGGAGGTTTAGGGCTTGTTTGGCAGCACTCCAACTCTGGGAAATGAACTCCACGATCTGCAAACACTGCTATAGAACTGAGTTATAGTAACACCAACTTGTGTTACTGTATCTCAATAAATGTATTACTGGGCATGCTATGTAACACCCAGATTTCCAAGAAATCCGAATGCTTCTATATGCGTGCCCAGGATGTCCACAGAACACATATAGATTACAAATATTGAATCACAGAGAACACAATGCTCGAATAAAATAGTTTACATCAGAGTTTAATACAGAACATAGTCTTAAACAAATAACACAGCGGAAGTCTTAATATTATTAAACGTTTCAGAACTAGTAGAGCCTCCAATGCCACAGGGACACCGACTGGTTGAACACAGCTAGAAGTACGGCAGATCCTCCGGAAACTCAGCAAGCGACTGATCATCCACTACTCCATCTGTTACCCATCCGGGATTTTGTTGAATAGTTGCAAGTGTAAGTAAACCATCTTACTTAACAAGTATAACATGGGTTATGCAAGAACAAAGGCTTGACACGGTTATACTGCATTAGCACTTTTAGTTGTTTCATTTTATTATCATCCAATTTACTACAAATGAGTAGGACCCAAATATAAACCCATTAATAATAATGTATAGATAATTATAGAATAAACCAATATCAACCACTAACTTCATCTTCTAATAAAAAAGGATCCAGGCCGCTCGTAACCGTGAGCACAGCTATCATGATAGATCAACACTCTGCAGAGCTTTCGCCCTTTACCCGCCGGTCACATAAATCCAAAAGAACTTATGTTACGAGGACTTTCACAAAACACCCTAACAAGCACAGTAGCCGTTTTGGTTCAACATAGGCAGCATAACCCAAGGCATCGAGATTGACGTACGCTCAGGGCGCAACGTGAGGGGGTCAATGGTGTCCAGAGCGAGAGCGCATTCATCGCAACGTGTGAAGCTGCCGTACATCAGGCGCTTACATCACGGCACTTTGCCTAACGAGACATAGCCAACGGATAAATCCGTCCTCGATGGATCAAACTATACTCTCACGAATGTTCCCCACATATGCCTTTCGGTAACCACTGGCGAGCTAGAGACGTACAAGCTAATTATCCAAGACCAGAGCCATAATAGTTCCAACGGCGGGGAACAAATTCCTGGGTTGCCGCTTTAAGAACCGGACCTTACGGAGAGACACTAGAACAAAGCACAAAGCACATGCTCTAATTCCCTAGACCAAACCTTATAGAGACACTAGGACAAAGCACAAAGCACATGCTCTAGTTCCCTAGACCAAACCTTATAGAGACACTAGAACAAAGCACGAAGCACATGCTCTAGTTCCCCGAACCATGTTGCTAAAAAGCTTCTTTTAGTCATCATCGAAGTGAACCATTAATTCAATATTAGCATAAAAAAAAATAAATGTTGGTTGCAGCGCGTAGCATAGACTAACCACAATGCATAAAACCCGCGTAAACAAGGAATAAAGTAAAGACTAGGAATATCCTTAGTGTATATCAATATTAGACACATGCATATGGTTTGTGTGATTAACCGGTGTATAGGTAACAAGGATGGCCCGTGTTATACTTGCCTTCCTCAGTGAACTGCTGCTGCACCTGCTATTCGGGAACGGGATCGTCAGCGAACTCGAACGGCTCGTCCACTACTCACATCGATCACCACACAAGCATCCACACATACATGCAAACAAGGCAATAATTAGAACAGTACACCAAACATAAACAAAAGATGAAAAGAAGGCTTTAGAGTTGTCGTACGCTTCACTATGAACACGTGAACGTGAAAATCACTCAAATCGGAGTTAAAACAGAGAAACTACGCTTAAAACGGGCTCTAGGGGCTTGCTGGCTAAAGTTTTAGGCTTCCAGGGGTGTTTTTGAAAGAAACCAGGGACCTAAAACATAATTTCGTATAAAATCTCGAGGACTACGGAGTAAAACAACCATCTAGGATGGCGGGCACTATTTCTCAAAAGAGCAGGGGCTAAATCGAAAGAAAAAGGACTTAGTTGTAAATACTTTTGAATAGAGGTGGACCGCGGGTTGATTTTCAAAAACGGCAGGGGCTCTTTTGCAAAAACGCCACGGCGGCGGCTGACGGCTGACGTCAGCATGATGTCACGGTTAACTGCGCCGTGGACCGGCCATGAACCGCGGTTCACGGGTTCACGATGAACCGGCTCGGTTTAGTTCGGTTTATTTAGATCTGGCCGTCGGTTTTGAATCTTACAGCTGAGATCAGATCGGCTCAAGGGGTCGCCGGAGACGCGGCGGCGCCTCGCCGGAACCTCGCCGGAATCGAGCGTCACCGGCGCTATAGAGCTCCAAAGCTCGCCGCGTTTGGTCTGAGAGAGAGAGGGGGCGATGGCGAACCCGTTTTGGGGGTTGCGCTCGAGGCTCGGGCGATGGTGGGGGCTAGCGACGTGCAACGGCGGCTCGGGTACTCCGGCGAGCTTGTGCAAGAGTTGGAGAGCGAGAGGGACTAGCCCTGAAGCTTCCTCACCTCCGTGCGAAACTCCAGGGCGGGTTCTTGGCGGCAATGCGGCGGCGAGGCGAGCTCGAGACGACGACGGCGGCTCAGACTCGACGGCGGCTAGGGTTTGATGCATGTAGGCTTGCGGAAGGGGGGGTGGCGCTTATATAGGGGCGGTAGTGACCCCCTTGGCGTGCGCGCTATTGGCACTTCTTAACGTCACTGGAATTGTGGCGTTAGAAAGCCAGTGGGAAACTCTTGCCCTATAGAATAAGATATTCTGCAAGCGCACAGAATGACCGTGTAGCACTTCACCTTGGAGTATTCTAGGGCATCGTAAATTTCCACGGAGAAGCTCTTTGGTTAAAGTGATATTGAGAAATTATATCAGGAACATGTTCTAGAATTATACACCAACTATCTTATGGGAGATAACTGGGGCGCAAAGATATGATAGGTGGCTGCCCTAAATGCCTTAGCTTATCTAAAAAGGTAAGCTAGATAGAAGGTCAAAATGACCAGCAACACAGGAGACTTCTACACTTAGAGATAGAAAAGAAGCTGGGAGAGCAACGAGCGAGAAAGGATTCCTAAGTCACTCCTAAACTTATCAGAAAGCCTCTAAAGATCTAGACTAGAACTCTACCTAGCTGTCAGGGAAAAGAGCTTACTTCGGCGGCTGGAAGACGAAAGGTCCAGACGAGAGAGAAGGGGGACCTAACGGCAACCTGCTACTACTGCTATGAAAACACCCGAACGTTGTGGTCGCACAAAGGACGGACAAGTCTGTCACCACTTGCCGCCTACCACTCTCTTTCCGTGGGGTGGAACACAATTCTAGCTAACACCTAGCCAAACACCACGTCTGGGTTCGATGTTAGGATTTCTTGTGAGGCCTTCACAAGAAACCCCCTTCAACCTAGGAGACGGCTAAATCTCCTAGTCCAGGCGAGAAACCCGTAAGGTAAAAGCCTGACAAACTAACTAGACTCTAACTGAATCTAAAGGTTATGAGATGAAAGGATCACTCTACTTTCCTAGACAAACTAAGGAAAGCAGGAAAGGAAAGCTTAACTGATAAAGTAAAGAAGATAACTATATCGAAAGTATAAAGAAAAGATACAAGAACTTTACCCGATCTCCGAGAGACTCTGGAACCTCGAGGCAAGCTCGACTCAACTCTAACTCCCAACCCTAATCTACTCTAGAAAATATAAAAAGTAAGAGAAGCTCCTTATTGGTGTGTGTTGAGAAGTGAAGTGGAGGCCTCCTTTTATAGCTTGAGCAGGTCGGTTGAGCATCTTGGCAGTTAAGTTAGCTCAACATGCAACCGTCCTCAGAAGAGCGCCTTGAGCGGAGCCGGTAGCAGGCCGTTCGGCCGGATCCTGGCCGATCGGCCAGGGTTCGTCGCCATCTGGCACCGCCTTTCGCAGCAACGCTCTGGATTGCCCCCTGGTGTTGGTAGTTATGATGGTCATTAACTGCCTGGCAGTTAAGGCATGCAGGTGGGCCCTCTAATCCATGTGATGTGCCTTTCGGGCCCTTTGATCAAACCGTCATTGGATGAATGGCTCGGATGCCTTGCATGTGTGCTAGTTTGCTCCTGGATCAGTGACTTGTCATGTGGCCGAGATGTCTGGCCGGCCGGCTAGGACTTGGCCGGTCGGCCAGGCTTTTTGCCCGTTTTTGTCCTGTTTTCTGCCACGTGTCCCTGCATTCACAACTTCACCAAAACTTGTGGAATTTGTTAAATATAAGCAAAATATACATGGAACATTGTGCAAAGTTCTCATTTTATCTGAAATGTTGATGGTCACAAGGTGTCATAATGGCCATCAACACACCCCCAAGCTTATCCCTTTGCTCGTCCTCGAGCAAAGCTAAAACTTAGGCTCGGTGGATACGCCCTACAAGTACCCTGTGCGTAAACCTAAACTCTGACAAACTAGATTGAATTAATTGGCACATAATCAATTCATACCTTTGCTCATCTGTGGGGCTTATTGCTTTTCGTCTTTGTCACATGCAGTTGGAAAGCTGAACGATCATTACCGGAGTTTCCTGCAGCTGTTTAGGTTCCTCCTCGGGGAGATAATTTTCACAAAGACGGTAAATATCCCCGATGGTACTCTCGAGTCATTCAAGTGTATAAATCCTCACCTTGGTCGAACCGACCATGACTCCTACTCTAATGGCCGATATCTAGAGCTTTGGTTACCTTTGTTGACAAACCGAATGGTGATTCTCGAGAAGTTGTGCTCATCAAATTCCCATCCTTGGAATTTAATGTTCAGGGGAAAAAGGAGAGAATGGACTCACACATGGAAAGATTGCTTGATTCTTAGGCTCATATGGTACTCTTTTTGTAGATCTTCTTTCTCCTTTCTCTTATTTCTTTCTCTCTCTCTCTCTCTCTTTTAGGAGGAGAGAGGATAGGTAAAAATAGGAGCTTAGATCCTTGCTTGAATTCATGAGTATTTTCATTGGAGCCTTTTCCTTGAATCATGGGCAGAATAGGTACACAGTGGAGATTTTGGGCTGTGTTGTCCAGCGAAGGTGGATGTTAATTCTCGGAGTGAGAAATCAACATGCCGGACAATTTGAGGCTAGCAAACAATGGTTACGCGAAGGAGAAGGAGTAGGTAGATGATAAGCATTTCCTTCACGAAAACACACTGCTCGACAAATCTCAAAGTAACACAAGACTGCATATGGTGGCTAGAATAAAATTTTGCATATATGGCTCTGGTGGGTCAATCATCCATCGGGGTATTTTCCATGAACTAATCTACTCCCGAGAGGTTCCTTATTGAGCATGCATTCTTACTCTAGTTCAAACCATATCAATATTCCCAACAACTCGACTTTGACAACTATTGCTTATGCTCCCACTAGAATGAAGCATAGGGGAACGCCACATGCCAAAGAACTCAAGTAGTAAGAGAGTAAAGGGTTATGTACGAGGCACGTGTAAAGCATAAACAGAGCAACTATTCATCATGTCCAAAAGAGAACTTGCAAAACTTCCCATGTATAAATTACTTGGAGAATTCTCTTCCTTTTATTATTATTAATGAAATTCTAAAGCATGTCATGGCATTTCAAGAAATTAAACGTCAAAGGAACGACAGATAACTTACCTATGATACCTCCCCCAAGTTTCGATGAAGCTCGGTGGTCTGACTAGTCGGGGTTCTGCTGGTTGGGGTTGAGATCCATGCGCTGGAAGATGGTTGAGATGTCGTAGTGCATGGATGTCGCCATCAACCAGTTCTGATGTGTGAGATCCGTGTTGTGTGCTATGTCCTGGTTCATCTGCTGCTGCTGCTGGTAGAGCTCACTTAGTCGGGTATTGATCTCCGAGATCTCCCGAGTGAACGGGTTCTCGTAGTCGTACCGGGCTGAAGTGGATGGTCCTACCTGTGGACCATAAGAACCCATACCTCCGGAGTAGTAGTACCCGGGATCCTGGCCATAGCCTGGCATGGTTCCTGTGTACTGGCCTGACCCTCCTTGGAAGTAGTCGTACGTCTACTCGAAGGTCATGTTGGCAGTCGGGTTAGGTGGAGGCATCTGTGATGTCCCAGGCTCTCTAGATGATGGCATCTGTGAAGTGCCTGCCTCGGTCTGCCTTTCCAGCCTGGTTCTGCTACGTGTTGTTGGTCGTGTCCCAGCCACATTGTGGCGTGCTGGTTCCTTCTTCCTCATCTGCAATTTAAGCCGCTTCACCAAGTAGAGTCCGAGGTTTGAGCAGGGAAGCTCAATCTCTTCCTCGTACCCGGGGTAACACATAAAAAGAGTATGATTCGGCCCTTCCAGCATCAAATGCCCTTGCATAAAATGATCAAGACCAATTTGGGTTTGATACTCCTGTGTCAATGGCAAGTAGGTGACTTCTGCATTTGTCAAAGCACCGACATACTTGGCGATACGAGTCACCAGCGAAGTAATGTCAATGGTGCATTTTGTAGTCACCATCCTTTTCCAATGACTAAGCATACTCAACACGGGAGAAAACTTTATCTTTTTAGCCATAGCGTAAAGGCAAGGCAGCTCAGCATTAAGACAAAAACCGCAGCATAGGATTATGAATGGAAGTTATGCTGTTTTTGGTGCTGAAAGAATCATCAGAGATGGAGTCCCACCATGAGGTTCGCTCATAACGGTGGTCCTTCTCCAAAGTATTGGGGTTCAAAATGCAACGTTGATGAAAACCAAGAGCATTGCTAAACTGGCGAGAGTTCAAAATAAAATCCTCATTGAAAAATCGAAATCGAATGATAGTTTCTTTCGGGGTGGTTTCGATATTCAAACTCATCAGAAATTCAATAGTGAGAAGACTCGAACCTGATTCCGTGATGGTGTGGAAGTCCTCCCAACCTGCATGCTTGAATGCGCGATCCATGTCATGTCCCAAGTCCGTCTTGATGAGAAGGAGAGGGCTGAAGATAGTAACATGTGCAAAGTTGCGATTCTTCAACAACTCTAGAGCACTCCTCTCGTATTTGGTTCGTGGCACGATTTGATCAATCGCGACAAGAACTCAAATACGGAAGGGACCTTGTAGTGGTGTCGACACTTCTTCTTCTTCATACAGGACATTGCGGTGGACAGGCATGTCCACCGACATATTATCCCGAGAAGAGGCGGAGCTGTGCGAGTGATGTGAGCTTGATGGAGTCAGCTTCTTCTTGAGCTTGCTGGCTGCCCTCTTTGCTCCACGCAACATGATGCTTGCTGCAAGGTTAGTGCTCACAATACCCGAGGGGAAATATATCAGGGGGTTAGCGGTTAGTCGTCCTTGTGGGGGATTAACCTCCACAAAACGTTCTTGTCTTGAAAGCCAATATTATTCCAACAAAAGGAAAATATTTTTTGGGGTGGATGTGTTTGAACAAAACACACAAAATTTTCTTGATTTTTTAGCTCGTGCACTTAGCTTAATTAATGGCTAATTAAACTAGCAAGGAGATTAGAGCAGACGAGAGGGAAAAGAGCACAGAGCAAGGAAGATGAGTGTGCACCTGCGCTTTGGTGTGCCTCAAGGAGATCTCGGCGCCAGCTTTTATAAGCGGGAGTCGGTGGGTGGCCGGCCGGCCAGGGCCCGGCCGGTCGGCCGGTGAACGGCGGCGGCTTGGCCACGGCGACGGCCTAGGCGTAGGCCTGCTCCTTGTTGTGGCGCGGTTGGTGACGATGGGACGCGAGCGGCCAAAAGCAGGCCGGTCGGCCGGAGTGGAGCCGATCGGTTCCTTGTCTTCACGCGCCTCATGATTTCTTTTCTGACTCTGATCCCTGCATGTTAGTGCTCCACTGCGCTTGGGTAGCGCCTCTGTGGCCGACAGGTGGGGCCGGCCGGCCAGTCTTTGGCCGATCGGCCAAGTGACTTGGCCATTTTTTTTATATGCAGTGAATCAAAGGAAACAATGCACAAGATAAATTTGCAAGAATTTAAATATGCTATGAGTGAATGAAAAGGGAAAGTAAATGCACAAAAATAAACTATCCTATATGCGAATGCATGAATGGATAACTGCCATGTACCTTATGGCGAGGGCTCGTCTTTCCTGTCCTGAGCAGGACTTGTAAGCTGTTGAGCTTGATCACCTCCTGATGACTCAGTTGGTGGATTCTCACCTCCTGATGGTTCAGAAAGTGGTGTCTTCTTCCGCCATTCCTTTCAGATGATCGGAGGTGGATCGACCTTGTCTTCTTGTTCTGACTCCAGAGCTTTCTTGCGTTGGATCCTTCGTATTGCTTGTTTCCGATTGTGGCTTTTGGTGGCTTTGTATAATCATAACGCCTCAAGCGTCATGATTATTTCGTCCATGGTCAGGATTGATGGATTTGCTCGCCCTCTCTTGGACGGCTTCCATGCGACTGCCTTGACTTGGGCACATTGTTCCACCTTTAGCGTAAAGGTGAATTTCTCCTTCTGGCCATTGATGTTGAGCAAGATTTCTCCAGCCCCAAAATCGATGTTTGCTCTTGCAGTGCTCAAGAACGGTCTTGCCAATATGAGAGGCGTCTTGGTATCCACTTCCATGTCGAGAACGACGAAGTCTACGGGAACGAAGAAGTCCCGAATCTTGACTGGGATATCCTCCGCAATTCCCGTTGGGTAGCGAATCGATTGATCCGTCAGCTGCAAACACATGGCAGTAGGAGCAAGCGCATGATGGTTAAGTTTATCATAAACTACCTTTGGCATTACGCTGACACTTGCTCCCAAGTCGCATAAGGCATGGTTGAAGTGTTGGTTCCCGATCGAGCATGAGATAGTGGGGTGTCCTGGATCCTTCTTTTTCTCAGGGAGAGGATTGAGTATAGTGTGGCGGACCACTCCGAAATTATTCCAAGTTAAGTACCCCGGGACCACTAATCGAGTAGTCAGGCACTTAATCCGGAATAAGCTGGAGCGCCGTCGGATTAAACCCGATTCAACCACGTTCTTTTCTCGATCGAAACAACAGCACGCCCACACGAAGGTGAGTTCCAGAGATTACAACATTCCACAAATTTAACATACATAAATAGTATCACAAGTTATTACAAACCGAGTTCGAATTTAAATCAGAGTATCAAGGTCTTGCAGCGGAATAAAAAGTAGTTTCATTGCAGCGGAAATAAAGTTTCATGGCAGCGGGAATTAAAAAGGTTCATTGCAGCGGAAGATAATCTAACGACGATACAATTAACACCATGCTGAAGCCTGCCATGGTGCTACTCCTCCCGTTCCTCGGCAGAGGACGGAACCCACTCGATGTGCCATCCAGGGGAAACCTGGGTAGGCCAAGTCAAAGCATCGACTGCCACATCCAACATTGTACCTGTAAACAATGCCACAAGGAAGGCTGAGTATACTAATACTCAGCAAGGCTTACCCGTCGGGTGAAAACTACATCACCGACGTCTAGACAATGAGAGGCTTTTGGCTGGTGGGTTTGTTTGCCAAAAAGCAACTAAGAGTAGATCCTTACTTTCATGTTTTAGCATCATATTCTAGTAGATTTAACCATTCTAGATTAGCATCCTCTCTAAGCATACAAGTGGTGCAATACAATTTAATTCATACAACAATTTATCAATCTCATAGTTCCACTTGTTACTCAATGCAGCAAGGCGGTCAAGCAGTCTCATTAACCGCGAGAAGCGGACAGTTCGAACCGAATTTTGCTACCTGGCCAGGGGAAACCCAACACACACGGATAATGCTTGCTATAAAAGGTACAAGCACTTCCCAACCTTTCCCATCGATCCACAATTCGGAACCGGGTCCATTTCCTTAGGATAAAGGTTTACTGCTTCACTCACAGTCTCACGCATATATCCACAAGTGTACGGCAGGGGAAACAAAGTTTCCAAGGAGAGATGGCTATCGGCCCTAGCTGCTTCAATCTGGTACCGGGCTTACCGACTCCCATATATCGGCATGCATGTGGTACGTTCAAAAACTTGACACACTCAACCACACGTTTCGACCTTAAATCAATTATCATACACGGACGGGAGATCTACATATATCACCCCGCCCGTCAATCCTTATGATTCCAACATAAGTAAAGACAAGAAACTCCTATGTCTCGCGAATGACAGGAAATCACTCGACTTGTAACGGACCTAAAGCAATGCCCTATCGATCCTTTCATACTAGTGTTGCAAGTCATAGGTACTAGGAAATGTGCAGCTAAGGTATTCAATCAACTCCTTGAAACGTAAATGCACAAGCATAGGGAATTCATAAGTGCATAATTGTAAAGGTTAGGTTATGCTCCGGGGCTTGCCTTCTTGCTCTAGCTGGGGGTTAGCCTCCGGGTTGGTCGATCCTTCGCCGGCACCTCCCTCCGGGATTCCTTCCTCGTCGGCGGGGATGAGATGGTAGTTGCCGTCCGGAATAGCGCCTTCTACATGAGATGCATAACTTATTGGCTGCCTATTGATTCCAAGATTAAGGCCTTGAAGGCCATATTCACCTAGACATGCTTAAGTACTATTTTCTTTTTCATAAAATTAGAGGAGGGGTGTGTGGAAAATTTTTATTCAACTTTGATGGTGATTGTGTACATATATAAAAGAATTCTATTTATTATTTTCAAATTAGGGTGCTGTTCTGAAATTTTAGATTCTCCTTATTTTATTCTAACTAATTAACAAAAAGGTTTATTCTTTTATATAAATCAATTTCCACATAGATTCCTTCTCATTTTTGTTTCTCCTTTTCTGTTCATCATTTTTATCTATAACCTTTATGACAGCTACTGGAGTATAAGAGCTAAGTTCACTCCAAAATTTAGCTAAATCCGAGCTAAACATAATTTATTAAAAATAAATTAAACTGCTGCCTGCAGAAATGAAATAAATTCATATAAAATTGAAAATACATCCGATTCAGAAAATCTTCCTACCCGAGCTAGACATAAGTACAAGGAGGGCTCTGGCCAAGTGGTGCCTCAAAATAACCCTTGGACAGTCCTTAATAAATTTCTATCCAAAAACACATATCTATTTATTTGCTAGTCTAAACAGAGCAAAAATTAAGTTTGGCATTTTTAATAGATGTGCTAACAAGTTTTTAGGCCACTGGAGAAAAATGGTGATTTTTCACTGCATGGATTATTTTTAATAATTTCTGGACTACAAAAAGACAGGAAACACATTTTAATTCATAACTGGAGCTACAGTCCATATTTATAGGTCCCCTTTGGACACAAGTTGCCCAAAGTCACTACAATCAACATATCCAAAGATTAGCCCTAGCGGAGCTCTGGATTTAAAATGGTACACAAGTTTCAAATTTTACAGTTTGAATTTTAATTCAAAAATGGTTCACCAAAAGTATATACATGCTTAAAGTAGATTGGAGTTTACAATCTCACGAATCCAGGGAGTATTTTTGTGCATTTTTCTGATTTTTGTACGATTTTTAACGGATTTTACAAGATTCGGGAAAAACTAGATCTAGGGTTAAGAATCTTTTTACGCGAGAGACCCTGGAACTTTCAAAACCTTTCAAACCAGTCCTTAACTTTTGCACAGAGGACCCTAGAACTAAAAGGGGAACGCGAACGAGTCCTTGGGCTCGTCGGCGTTGTTACACCGGCGAAACGACGGCGAACTGGGTCGGGGGATGTTGGGGGAAATGGAGAGGAGCTCACCGCGAGTCGGTTGAGGTAGGTCTCGTGGTCGGAGATGAAGCGGCGCGGCTCGTCGACGTTGAGCGGCGGTGCAGTCTGCTCCGGCGACGTCGCTGGTGGTCTACGGTGGTCGAGGCGGTGCGCGGAAAGGCTCGTGAGCTTCACGGGACAATGGTGGAGCTCGTCGTGGGGTTCTTCTACGACGGGGATGGCCGGGGTATAGGGCTCGACGTGGAGGGGGCGTTTGCGGTGTTAATGTCCGAGCAGTGGGGGAAAAGCTTCGATTCGCGGCGAGTGTGGCTCGATTCGAGCTGGGGATTGCTCGAGCAGCTAGCGGGGTGAGTGAGCGAGCTGCACGCGCGGGGGATTGGAAAGGGGTGGAGGGATTCGCGGTCGATTCGAGGTTGCGGCGGGGAAGCTCGAGCTCGGCTCAAGGCGTCCCGAGGTGGAAGACGACGGAGCGAGGCGCGAGGAGAGGAAATGGCTAAGTGCGGACTGAGGGGAAGGGGTGTGGGTGCTCGGTGGAGTGCTTGGGCACGCGAGAGAGGCACTGTGCTGCCTCGGGAGCGTGCGCACGCACGGCTCGGTGCGAGCAGACTGCCATGAATGCGGCGCGAGCTCGGGCAGCGCGCGAGCGACTCGACCGGACGAAGGAGATCCTTGCGTGACGTTGGGAGATCCTCTACAGGGCGTCTTGGCACGGAGCGGGGAGGAATCTTCCGCGGGGAGGCACTTGCGACGCGCGCGCGAGCGCGCGGCCACGGCGACGTCCGACCGCCATGATGGCACTCCGCGGCGCGAGGCGAGGCGAGCGAACGACGGCGAGGTGACAGCTCGGGAGGGGTTGGACAAGCACAAGGCGACAAGCGCCACCCGACGCCGCGGCTCGGCCAGCTTGGCACGGCCTCCGCCGCTCGCCGGCCACGTGGCGGCCGAGCTCCGGCCAGGCGCAGAGCGCGCCAGGGCCGAGCTGGCAGCCCCGGGGAGCTCCACTGCTACATTTGAATTTTCTCCAAAAATTTGAACTGAACTTGAAAAAGTGCGAAAATAAAAGTTGGAGTTTGAAAGATGGGACACAACTTTCTTTTTGGGGTGAACCTGAAATTTCAAATTTTTCGAGCTCAAACAACCCAAATTCAAAAAGGTGTTCAGAACTGTATTTCGGGTTTTTGAGGGACTAAACTGCAAAATTTTCAAAAGTTCCAAACAGTGACTAGGCCTTATTTGTGATGACAAACAACTTTTATTTTTGGAGATTTTCAAGTTTAGTAAAAAATTCTTGAGTTTTCAGTTGGGTGTCAAACCACCTTTGTTTTTGAATTTAAATTTGAATTTTTGATGGATTTTTGAGTTTCAACCCATAATTCCCTTTTGCATTGGTTTTAAGTGCACTTTTAATTATGTTGACATCAGAGATGTCACAGCCTACCCCCTTAAAAGGAATCTCGTCCCGAGATTCGATTAAACTTAGGAACATAGCGGGGAAGAAATACCTTGGCTTACGAAAGAATGTCGGGGTAATGCTTCTTAAGATAGTCCTCGGTTTCCCATGTGGCTTCATCTTCGGAATGATGACTCCACTGAATTTTATACATTTTCACTCCTTTCCTCCGTGTTTGTCTCTCTTTCTCATCGAGGATTTTAATGGGATGCTCATCATAAGAGAGATCCGGTTCAACCGAGAGTTCCTCTTGTTCAACAACTTCGGTCGGAACACGAAGACACCTCTTGAGTTGGGAAACATGGAATACATCGTGTACGGCTGAGAGCTTCTCGGGAAGCTTCACACGATAGGCCACCGGTCCACATTGTTGAGTAATTTCATAGGGGCCGATATAACGAGGTGCAAGCTTTCCCTTTAATCCAAATCTTTGCACACCCTTGGTCGGGGAGACCTTGAGATACACGTGGTCGCCGACTTCGAACTGAAGTGGCTTCCGCCGTTGATCAAAGTAGCTCTTTTGCCGTGACTGAGCGGTCTTCAAATTTTCACGAACGATCCTAACCTTTTCTTCTGCTTCCTTTACAAGGTCAGGGCCATAGGTATACCTCTCGCCTGCCTGGGACTAACACAACGGGGTCCGACATCTTCTACCATACAAGGCTTCGAAAGGTGCCATCTTAAGACTCGCTTGGTAGCTGTTGTTATAGGAGAATTCGGCCAAAGATAAACATTTCTCCCAATTCTTTCCATAATGGATAACACAAGCTCGAAGCATATCCTCAAGTATTTGATTTACCCTTTCCGTCTGCCCATCGGTCTGAGGGTGATATGCTGAACTATGGATCAGTTTGGTGCCTAGTGACAGTTGCAATTGTTCCCAAAAGCGTGCTACGAACGGAGCACCACGATCTGAAATTATCGTCTTGGGTACCCCATGTAGACAAACGATCCGTTCCAAATAAATCTCAGCGTATTTCTTAGCGGTATAAATGGTATTGACCGGAATAAAATGTGCGGTCTTGGTAAGGCGGTCCACAATTACCCAAATGGAATAATGCCCCTGAGGGGTCCTGGGAAGACCGACAATGAAATCCATGCTTATATCTTCCCACTTCCATGAGGGAATAGGTAGAGGTTGAAGCGTGCCTGCCACCTTCAAGTGGCTAGCCTTAACCCGCTGGCATGTGTCACATTCCGACACATACGTGGCAATTTCTCGCTTCATTCTAGTCCACCAAAAGTTTTGTTTCAAATCTTGGTACATTTTGGTGCTACCGGGATGGATAGAAAATTTAGAGAGATGGGCCTCATCCATAATTTTCCTCCGGAGTTCCGTGCTTTTGGGCACCACGAGGCGATGTCCAAACCACATCACGCCCTGCCCATCTAGCCGGAAACACTTGTATTTTTCCTTCACCTTCTCCTTTGATAATTTCCTTTTAAGGATTTTAATGCTCACGTCATTCAATTGGACTGCAACAATCTGGTCGTGCAAGGTTGGTTCAACTGCAATATGGTTGAAGTACCCATGTGGAACAATCTCTAAGTTGAACTTTGCCATTTCATGACACAAGGTGTCAGCGTAGGACTCCACGGAAAGACAATGACAATGAGCCTTGCGGCTTAGTGCATCCGCAACTACATTAGCCTTGCCGGGGTGATAATGCACACTAAGGTCATAGTCCTTTGCTAATTCCAACCATCTTCGCTATCTCATGTTCAAATGTGCCTGAGTGAAGACATATTTGAGGCTCTTGTGGTTTGTGTATATGTTGCATGGAACACCCATCAAATAGTGTCTCCACATCTTGAGAGCATGAATAACCGCTGCTAACTCAAGATCATGCGTGGGGTAGTTTTGCTCATGAGGCCGAAGTGCTCGAGAAGCATAAGCAATGACTCGGTTCTCTTGCATGAGGACACAGCCAAGTCCGGTGCCTGATGCATCGCAATAGACATCATAGGGCTTGGTGCAATCGGGTTGAGCTAAAACTGGGGCTGAAGTTAAATGTCTTCGCAAGGTGTGGAAAGCTTCATCACATTTGTCATTCCACTCAAATTTGACTCCTTTCTTTAAGAGTTCGGTCATGGGTTTCGCAATCCAAGAAAAGTCCGGAATAAAATGGCGATAATAACCGGCTAAAGCCAGAAAACTCCGAATCTCGTGAACAGAGGTAGGTGGTTGCCAATCTAGCACCTCTTGCACTTTGGTTGGATCCACGGATATACCATCCTTGGAAACCGTATGACCTAAAAATTTCACACTCTCCAACTAGAATTCACACTTGGAGAACTTGGCGTAGAGCTGGTGATCTCTCAACCTTTGAAGAACAATGCGAAGGTGCTCGGCATACTCTTCCTCATTCTTAGAATATATGAGAATGTCGTCAATGAAAACCACCACAAACTTATCTAGTTCTGACATGAAAATCGAATTCATGAGGTACATGAAGTAGGCTGGGGCATTGGTGAGTCCAAAAGACATAACCAAGAATTCATAAAGTCCGTAACGTGTAGAAAAGGCAGTCTTTGGAATGTCACAAGGTCTGATTTTTATTTGGTGATAGCCAGAGCGAAGGTCAATCTTGGAGAACACTCTGACGCCAGCTAGTTGGTCAAACAGGATGTCAATACGGGGGAGTGGGTACTTGTTCTTAATAGTTACCGCATTGAGAGGCCGGTAATCAATACACAACCTCAAGGAATGGTCCTTCTTCTCACAAAGATAGTGGGGCATCCCCAAGGTGATACACTTGGACGAATGAAACCCTTGTCTAGCAGTTCTTGGAGTTGAATTTTTAATTCAGCCAATTCATTGGGTGGCATTCTATATGGTCTCTTTGATATAGGTGCTGTGCCAGGTTGAAGTTCAATCACAAATTCAATGTCCCTATCCGGCGGCATCCCAGGTAAGTCATCCGGAAAAACATCGACATACTCACATACCACCGGAATGTCCGTTAGTTGGGTTTCTACCATTGTATAAGCACACGCATTGACGCAAGTCCGTTGTGGCAGATATAGCACACTAGGGTCATGCGTAGGCGAGTTTATTTGAACAACTCGTTCCGCAACATCTAGCACAACCTTATGTTGAGTCATCCAATTGGCTCCTAACACAATGTCAATCCCTTCCATACCAAGCAGAATTAAATCGGTAGGAAATGTTTTACTTTCCAGCCTGATTGGAACTTTTCGGGTGACTTGGTTGGATGCAATTTTACCTCCCGCAGTTGATATCACATATGATGATTTGGTATGGTACGATTTTAATCCACATTTCACATGAAATCTTGTGCTTATGAAACTATGTGTTGCCCCGGAATCAAACAATATCACAGCAGGTTGAGTGCAGATAGGGAAGGTACCAGTCATGTCTGGGGCTCCCTCGGGTAGGTCGGCCAAAGTGGTGTAGTTGAGCCGTCCTTGCCGAACCTGCACACGCTGCTGCTGTTTGCCCTTGCTTTGCTGATTTCCCGAGCGCTGGTTCTGCTGCTTGTTCTGCGGGCAATCCTTGATGAAGTGATTGTTACCGCCACACTTGAAGCACTGATAACCGGCTCCAGGGCGAGCTGGCTGTTGTGCATTCTGCCTTGGCGTTGGTTGCTGCTGCGGCGGTGGAGGGAAACGGGGCGCATTAGGCTGTGGCGGCCTAGCAACCCATCCACCTCCCTGAGGTGCCGTGGACTGTCCTTGCGGTGCAGCCGGGGGAACCAAGCGAAATCTCGGCGGCTGCGCGCTCGAAGGTCCAGCGGGAGTCTTCCTCTTCTTTTCCGCCTTGTGCACCGTGTTAGCGTCTTCTTGGGCAATGGCGAGGTTCACCAGATCGCCATACGTGGCAGCACGGGTGGTAGCCAATTGAGCTTTTAACTTGGTGTTAAGGCCACGTCGGAACCTCTCCAACTTCTTCTCGTCAGAGTCAGCGTGATGACCCGCGTATGGGCACAGACCATTGAAGGCCTGGGCGTACTGAAGCACTGTGCGGGTACCCTGGGTCAGAGCCAGAAATTCATTCAACTTCCGCTCTACCAAACCGGCCGGAATGTGATGAGCCTTGAATGCAGCCTTGAACTCATCCCATTCAACCACATGACCCTCCTGCTGCAGGGCCAGGTAGTTCTCCCACCATAGGAGAGCTGGGCCGCGGAGCTGCTGCGCCGCGAACACGACCTTGCGGTTGGAAGTGCAAGGCGTCGCCAGGATGGTGAACTTGGACTCGATGGCTCGAATCCATGTATCGGCCTCCAAGGGCTCATCGGCTCGAGAGAATATTGGCGGGTGTGTAGCCAGAAAATCCTCGTATCTGGCCACTTGAGGCTGAGGAGCCCGTTGACCTCCCTGCTGCAGCATCTGCTGCTGCATCATTTGTTGCTGATGCTGCAGGTTCCGTAGAATTTCCGTTTCCGTGGCATACAACTGCTGCCACGTCGGAGGTTGCTGCGGTGTAGGAGGTGGTGGCGGCTGTTGCTGCCCCTCAGGCCCCTGCTGGTTAGCATTGGAGCCACTAGCGTCATGACCGCTGCGGGTGATTGCCATCTGCAGTAGGTACTTGTATTAGCCACAGTTCATAAACTTGCATAATGATGACAAGATAGAACGTGACAATATATTGAAGTTTACTGCGTAGGAATGACATGTCAGCACGCAGTTCGGAATAAAAATCATATCTCCCAACAGGAAGCAACTCAAATGCTCCAATTCGGTCAGTAGCTCGAAAACTTCATGCTTTACAACTTTCATGTTGGGCTCAGATTCAAATTCGGACTGGAACTAAGCCGAAAAATTCAATCTCTAGCTCTCTGCGTTTGCTGTTTTTCAGCAGGCCGAGCTGTGGTGTTTTGGTTGCCATTTTTATTTCACTTAACCAATAGAGTTGCAATTTGGTGATCATTTTGTTTGGCAAATTCCAAACAACTTTGTAGTTCACATCACAGCCCAGAAATGAATGGAAAACCCATCAATAATTAAAACAAGGTTAGCTGCAGAATATTTTCTACACAGCCATTACATCCTTCAACAAGTTTTTGGATCACACAACCACACCATTAAATTACATTGTCTCCAAAAGATAAAAGGGGGAGCTCAACTCCATCTAGCCTATTACAACATGAAGCCAAAATTTAGGCTAAACGAAGGAGCAATCATGCTACTACCACTTCTAGAAGTCATCTAAGTTGTTAGCGGTAGCCTCGCTGCCCATAGGTGATGGTGGAGCTGGAAGGGGCGGCGTATCATCCTCGGTATCCATGTCGGAGTCGGGGGCCTCTCCTTCTCCTTGCTCTCCCTCTTGCTCAAGAAGGTGCTGAGCATCATGGGCGGCTAGCATAGCATTAGCATGCTCCAAGGTACCGTGTACCTCCTCAAGCTCATCTCTAGTTTGGGCTAACTCATTTTGGACATTGTTGTGCGCTATGTGGAGGTCATTCAATTGCCTCTCCAAGTCAGCAATTATGGCATCCCTGGTGGTCATCTCAATGGACAATGAGGTCCTCTCAACCCCAATGTCACGGGCACGGGCGGACATGTCCATAGCAAGATTGAGCATCTCGCTCTGCAACCGACCTAGAAGTGCCTGCAAACGGTGGTAAGCTCGAATCCACCTCATCATCAATGCAGCTGCAGCGACGGGATTCTCTGCCATCCTCAAAGGGGAGCTAAGGTAACGTCTCATCCAATGGGGATCATCCGGCTGAGTCGGTGGAAACAACCCCAGCAACTGGTGCTCTACCAACTCCTGGTTCTGAGCAACAAAAGAGCTAATGTCATTCAAGGCGGCTAGCTCACAGGTCGTCTCCATGTGGTGTCCATGAACTTCCACCGTCCAAGTGGGGGAGCTAGGACACGGTGGGTGGCGATATACCACCAAACGCACACGAGAACGGGTCACACCGTGGTCTCGGATGAGGGTCCTCTCATACTGTGGCGGGGTAGGGTAGTCGAGCGCCTGCAAAACAGACCACAGGATGCTAGGAAAGCCTTCCCATCCAAGGCAATCTGAGAAGGACACGTCATTGGGGTAGCTGGCCAAGTCAGCGTGAGCGTCCATTCCGAACCAAAAGGAAAAGGGCAAGGGTGAGAACCGGTTAGCGCCAAAGAAAAACAAAAACAGATTCTGAACAGTGTAGTAAAAATTTTAAAACTCAAAATTTACACGCTCAAAAATTCCCAGATTTGGCCAGGACATTGTTTAAGTAATCCTAAACAAGTTTCATGTTGGAGGTTTGAGCAGAAATTGTCGTTAAGATAGTGTAAAAATTCAATTTTTTATCTCACTGTTCCCAAAAATTTCCAGCAGACAGGGGGTTACCATTTTAAGCATAACTCCAGTTTTACTGAACCATTTTCGTTGAAATTTCTACAGCATATACTTCATAATATTTATGACAACTTTCATGTTGAACACTTTTTCATTTGACAACGTTTTCAGTTTCGAATTAAAGGTGCAAACAAACTGGTCTCAGCAGGATTTTGGTTTGTTATTTTAATTTTGACAGCGGTTCGATTGGTCACGTGTTAAAATTCAATATTATTTCAGTGAAATGCAATGCATGAGCGGCCTATTCGTTCTCGCCAACACACATGCCAATAATTTTTGGCCTACGAAGTTAGTGCCGGTGGCTAGGCAATATCCGTCTCTCCCTATATTATCTAGCCGAACTTTTCTAACCGTTTCAACATACGGATTCGCGGTTAGTGTACCTGCAGAAAATTTGAGCATATATAATCAACCTTCCGTGCCAGCACTCACGAAAGCGTCTCCATTCATTACCACCCACTATAGAGGTGGCACCCGAACGTTTAACATTGAACGGGCAATGTTCATATGTCACCAAGGCAACATATTGACAGTTTCATACGCTCATGAGATAGCGTATTGACTTTGTGCCGCCATCATATTTGCATATGATGCCGTGGTACACTACAGCAATCGCCGTACCTTGCGCCCACCATGCTATTCTAGTTTCATACGCCGTCACAGCGTATTGACTATGTGCCGCCACTATATTTTCATATAGTGCCGTGGTACGTTACAGCAATCGCCGTACCTTGCGCCCACCATTGCATAAAGTAAATGACAGAATGAAATGTGCTGGAAGTCAGTATAATATACAATTTGCCACCTATCATATCGTGATCCCTTAACCCACATAGGCTTCACGCTCTAGGTAACATCCTTAACGGTCCTAAGAATAACCTTCCTTCGCGAGGCGCGGCGGAAGTACGAGTTGGCAAATTTTATTCCAAAATGTTTATTAAAGGTTTGTTGCTCTCTCTGGTGCGCTGCTTCGTCTCTGATACCAGCTGTGGCGGACCACTCCGAAATTATTCCTAGTTAAGTACCCCGGGACCACTAATCGAGTAGTCAGGCACTTAATCCGGAATAAGCTGGAGCGCCGTCGGATTAAACCCGATTCAACCATGTTCTTTTCTCGATCGAAACAACAGCACGCCCACACGAAGGTGAGTTCCAGAGATTACAAAATTCCACAAATTTAACATACATAAATAGTATCAAAAGTTATTAAAAACCGAGTTCGAATTTAAATCAGAGTATCAAGGTCTTGCAGCGGAATAAAAAGTAGTTTCATTGCAGCGGAAATAAAGTTTCATGGCAGCGGGAATTAAAAAGGTTCATTGCAGCGGAAGATAATCTAACGACGATACAATTAACACCATGCTGAAGCCTGCCATGGTGCTACTCCTCCCGTTCCTCGGCAGAGGACAGAACCTGGGTAGGCCAAGTCAAAGCATCGACTGCCACATCCAACATTGTACCTGTAAACAATGCCACAAGCAAGGCTGAGTATACTAATACTCAGCAAGGCTTACCCGTCGGGTGAAAACTACATCACCGACGTCTACACAATGAGAGGCTTTTGGCTGGTGGGTTTGTTTGCCAAAAAGCAACTAAGAGTAGATCCTTACTTTCATGTTTTAGCATCATATTCTAGTAGATTTAACCATTCTAGATTAGCATCCTCTCTAAGCATACAAGTGGTGCAATACAATTTAATTCATACAACAATTTATCAATCTCATAGTTCCACTTGTTTCTCAATGCAGCAAGGCGGTCAAGCAGTCTCATTAACCGCGAGAAGCGGACAGTTCGAACCGAATTTTGCTACCTGACCAGGGGAAACCCAACACACACGGATAATGCTTGCTATAAAAGGTACAAGCACTTATCAACCTTTCCCATCGATCCACAATTCGGAACCGGGTCCATTTCCTTAGGATAAAGGTTTACTGCTTCACTCACAGTCTCACGCATATATCCACAAGTGTACGGCAGGGGAAACAAAGTTTCCAAGGAGAGATGGCTATCGGCCCTAGCTGCTTCAATCTGGTACCGGGCTTACCGTCTCCCATATATCGGCATGCATGTGGTACGTTCAAAAACTTGACACACTCAACCACACGTTTCGACCTTAAATCAATTATCATACACGGACGGGAGATCTACATATATCACCCCGCCCGTCAATCCTTATGATTCCAACATAAGTAAAGACAAGCAACTCCTATGTCTCGCGAGTGACAGGAAATCACTCGACTTGTAACGGACCTAAAGCAATGCCCTATCGATCCTTTCATACTAGTGTTGCAAGTCATAGGTACTAGGAAATGTGCAGCTAAGGTATTCAATCAACTCCTTGAAACGTAAATGCACAAGCATAGGGAATTCATAAGTGCATAATTGTAAAGGTTAGGTTATGCTCCGGGGCTTGCCTTCTTGCTCTAGCTGGGGGTTAGCCTCCGGGTTGGTCGATCCTTCGCCGGCACCTCCCTCCGGGATTCCTTCCTCGTCGGCGGGGATGAGATGGTAGTTGCCGTCCGGAATAGCACCTTCTACATGAGATGCATAACTTATTGGCTGCCTATTGATTCCAAGATTAAGGCCTTGAAGGCCATATTCACCTAGACATGCTTAAGTACTATTTTCTTTTTCATAAAATTAGAGGAGGGGTGTGTGGAAAATTTTTATTCAACTTTGATGGTGATTGTGTACATATATAAAAGAATTTTATTTATTATTTGCAAATTAGGGTGCTGTTCTGAAATTTTAGATTCTCCTTATTTTATTCTAACTAATTAACAAAAAGGTTTATTCTTTTATATAAATCAATTTCCACATAGATTCCTTCTCATTTTTGTTTCTCCTTTTCTGTTCATCATTTTTATCTATAAACATTATGACAGCTACTGGAGTATAAGAGCTAAGCTCACTCCAAAATTTAGCTAAATCCGAGCTACACATAATTTATTAAAAATAAATTAAACTGCTGCCTGCTGAAATGAAATAAATTCATATAAATTGAAAATACATCCAATTCAGAAAATCTTCCTACCAGAGCTAGTCATAAGTACAAGGAGGGCTCTGGCCAAGTGGTGGCTCAAAATAACCTTTGGACAGTCCTCAATAAATTTCTATCCAAAAACATATATCTATTTATTTGCTAGTCTAAAAGGAGCAAATATTAAGTTTGGCATTTTTAATAGATGTGCTAACAAGATTTTAGGCCACTGGAGAAAAATGGTGATTTTTCACTGCATGGATTACTTTTAATAATTTCTGGACTACAAAAAGACAGGAAACACATTTTAATTCATAACTGGAGCTACAGTCGTTATTTTTAGGTCCCCTTTGGACACAAGTTGCCCAAAGTTACTACAATCAACATATCCAAAGATCAGCCCTAGCGGAGCTCTGGATTTAAAATGGTACACAAGTTTCAAATTTTACAGTTTGAATTTTAATTCAAAAATGGTTCATCAAAAGTATATACATGCTTAAAGGAGATTGGAGTTTACAATCTCACGAATCCAGGGAGTATTTTTGTGCATTTTTGTGATTTTTGTACGATTTTTAACGGATTTTACAAGATTCGGGAAAAACTAGATCTAGGGTTAAGAATCTTTTTACGCGAGAGACCCTAGAACTTTCAAAACCTTTCAAACCAGTCCTTAACTTTTGCGCAGAGGACCCTAGAACTAAAAGGGGAACGCGAATGAGTCCTTGGGCTCGTCGGCGTTGTTACGCCGGCGAAACGACGGCGAACTGGGTCGGGGGATGTTGGGGGAAATGGAGAGGAGCTCACCGCGAGTCGGTTGAGGTAGGTCTCGCGGTCGGAGATGAAGCGGCGCGGCTCGTCGACGTTGAGCGGCGGCGCGGTCTGCTCCGGCGACGTCGCTGGTGGTCTACGGTGGTCGAGGCGGTGCGCGGAAAGGCTCGTGAGCTTCACGGGACGATGGTGGAGCTCGTCGTGGGTTTCTTCTGCGACGGGGATGGCCGGGGTATAGGGCTCGACGTGGAGGGGGCGTTTGCGGGGTTAATGTCCGAGCAGTGGGGGAAAAGCTTCGATTCGCGGCGAGTGTGGCTCGATTTGAGCTGGGGATTGCTCGAGCCGCTAGCGGGGTGAGTGAGCGAGCTGCACGCGCGGGGGATTGGAAAGGGGTGGAGGGATTCGCGGTCGATTCGAGGTTGCGGCGGGGAAGCTCGAGCTCGGCTCAAGGCGTCCCGAGGTGGAAGACGATGGAGCGAGGCGCGAGGAGAGGAAACGGCTAAGTGCGGACTGAGAGGAAGGGGTGTGGGTGCTCGTTGGAGTGCTTGGGCACGCGAGAGAGGCACTGTGCTGTCTTGGGAGCGTGCGCACGCACGGCTCGGCGCGAGCAGACCGCCATGAATGCGGCGCGAGCTCGGGCAGCGCGCGAGCGACTCGACCGGACGAAGCAGATCCTTGCGTGACGTTGGGAGATCCTCTACAGGGTGTCTTGGCGCGGAGCGGGGAGGAATCTTCCGTGGGGAGGCACTGCGCGATGCGCGCGCGAGCGCGCGGCCACGGCGACGTCCGACCGCCATGATGGCACTCCGCGGCGCGAGGCGAGGCGAGCGAACCACGGCGAGGTGACAGCTCGGGAGGGGTTGGACAAGCACAAGGCGACAAGCGCCACCCGACGCCGCGGCTCGGCCAGCTCGGCGCGGCCTCCGCCGCTCGCCGGCCACGTGGCGGCCGAGCTCCGGCCAGGCGCAGAGCGCGCCAGGGCCGAGCTGGCAGCCCCGGGGAGCTCCACTGCTACATTTGAATTTTCTCCAAACATTTGAACTGAACTTGAAAAAGTGTGAAAATAAAAGTTGGAGTTTGAAAGATGGGACACAACTTTCTTTTTGGGGTGAACCTGAAATTTCAAATTTTTCGAGCTCAAACAACCCAAATTCAAAAAGGTGTTCAGAACTGTATTTCGGGTTTTTGAGGGACTAAACTGCAAAATTTTCAAAAGTTCCAAACAGTGACTAGGCATTATTTGTGATGACAAACAACTTTTATTTTTGGAGATTTTCAAGTTTAGTACAAAATTCTTGAGTTTTCAGTTGGGTGTCAAACCACCTTTGTTTTTGAATTTAAATTTGAATTTTTGATGGATTTTTGAGTTTCAACCCATAATTCCCTTTTGCATTGGTTTTAAGTGCACTTTTAATTATGTTGACATCAGAGATGTCACATATAGCTGAGCTACACTCTTCCGTCAGGCATACCATCTCGGTGGCAGGCAAGGACCTCTTGTTCCCAAGAATGTCCTTCAGGTATTTTGCGTAGGTGGGTACCTGCATAGCGTCAAGAAGCGGTATATTGACATAAAGCTTCTTAATTACCTCGACAAATTTGCCGAATTGTTCGTCGGCCACCGGCTTCCTTCTCCGTTCCGGAAACGGTAAGGCAGTCGTGTCATAGTACTCCTTTGAAGCCTGTGGGACTTCACTGGTCTCTTCCTGGGTAGCTTCGGTTGGTTCCTTGCCCTCCTCTTCCTTGGCTTCTGGCTTAGTATTCCTAGCGGGTACGGCTTCTCACTGAGTACCTGCATCTTTAGGTGGAGATGGATCCCGCGTGGACTTTCCAATCCACGTGGTAACAGCACTAACACTTTCTTTGTGGGGTGCTTCCGGTTGCCCAGGAAGTTTTCCCACATTAGCATTAGTAAAAGATGCAGCCAATTGAGCAATTTGAGTTTCCATCATTTTATTAAAACTCGATTGGTTTTAACAACAGAATTAAATCCCTCCATTTGGGTGGCCATAGATTCTAAGATTTTATCAGTAGCAAGAAACTTTTTACTGATGCTATCTTTAATTTGTTTTTGGCCATACCATATATCTTTCAAAGTAGGAGAATAATTACTGTTGTTGAATGAATTACCTTGTTGTTGGCCGAAGGGGAGGTTGGGCTTGGAGTTCCAACCTTGCTGGGGGCGAAAGCCTGCATTGGGACTCCTATTCCCGATGAAGTTTGCTTCCTCTTGAGTGCTCGGGCAACTGTAGCCTGAGTATCCAGTGTCACCACATGTCTCACATGTGATTCGTGAATCCGCAATCTGGGCCATCTCCTGGGTAGGAGATTCCAACTTCTTCATAAGAATGTCCATCTTAGCGGCCAGCATGTCAATGGAGTCGACTTGATGAACTCCTCTGGTACGGGCTGACTGCCTATCTCCCATCCAACTTTGGTTGGAGGCGATTTTCTCCATTAGAGCCTTTGCTCCTGACACTTCCAGCAAGAGAAATGATCCTCCTGCTGCTGCATCAAGATGTTCTTGAGATCTCTGGTTCAACCCGTGGAAGAAACTCTAGGTGACCAGCCATTCTTCCAGGCCATAATGTGGGCATGCTGCAATATACTCTTGTAGACGCTCCCAAGCTTCCGAAACAGTTTCATCTTCCTGTTGCTGGAAACCTGATATCTTCCCTCGGTAAACATTGGTTTTGCTCACCGGAAAATATTTGGTCAGAAATGCGTCGGCGTAGGTCTGCCAAACATTATTGAAGGAAGCCTTGCTGGTGTAGAACCATAATTTTGCCTTCCCAAGTAGCAAAAACGGAAACAAACGCAACCAAATAGAATCCATAGTAGAACCTTTGGGATCAATGGTGCTACTCACTTCAAGGAACGTTTGAAGGTGAACGTTGGCGTCCTCAGATGCCTTCCCACAGAATTGATTGGCCTGAACCATGTTGATGAGGCCAGTCTTCAATTCGAAACCATTTCCACCTTGGTTATCCTCAAGACCTGGAAAGCTGCTGCTTGATGGGGCAGAGAACTGACGGAGGGTCTTGGTGGTAGCCATGGGGTTAGGTAGTGGAGCTGAGCAACTGTGACTGTCACTGAGCTTTCTCTGGGGTGGGACGACTCTGCGTCTCACGACCCGTCCAATACGCTCTGGATTAGGATCAAAGTTTGACGGTAGGTCGAAACCGGTCATGCACTGCTCTGCAAAATAATCACAAAGACAAAGAGAGCAGTGGTAAGCCCGCTAAGAGTAGCGGTGATAAGACTAGAAATGTCTTCCAAAATTTAATTCAACAATATAATTTAGCCAATTGCTTCCCCGGCAACGGAGCCAGAAATGCTTGTTGGCACTTCTTAACGTCACTGGAATTGTGGCGTTAGAAAGCCAGTGGGAAACTCTTGCCCTATAGAATAAGATATTCTGCAAGCGCACAGAATGACTGTGTAGCACTTCACCTTGGAGTATTCCAGGGTATCGTAAATTTCCACGGGGAAGCTCTTTGGTTAAAGTGATATTGAGAAATTATATCAGGAACACGTTCTAGAATTATACACCAACTATCTTAGGGGAGATAACTGGGGCGCAAAGATATGATAGGTGGCTGCCCTAAATGCCTTAGCTTATCTAAAAAGGTAAGCTAGATAGAAGGTCAAAATGACCTGCGACACAGGAGACTTCTACACTTAGAGATAGAAAAGAAGCTGGTTAGAGCAACGAGCGAGAAAGGATTCCTAAGACACTCCTAAACTTATCAGAAAGCCTCTAAAGATCTAGACTAGAACTCTACCTAGCTGTCAGGGAAAAGAGCTTACTTCGGCGGCTGGAAGAGGAAAGGTCCGGACGGGAGAGAAGGGGGACCTATCGGCAACCTGCTACTACTGCTATGAAAACACCCAAACGTTGTGGTCGCACAAAGGATGGACAAGGTTGTCACCACTTGCCACCTACCACTCTCTTTTCGTGGGGTGGAACACAATTCTAGCTAACACCTAGCCAAACACCACGTCTGGGTTCGATGTTAGGATTTCTTGTGAGGCCTTCACAAGAAACCCCCCTCAACCTAGGAGACGGCTAAATATCCTAGTCCGGGCGAGAAACCCGTAAGGTAAAAGCCTGACAAACTAACTAGACTCTACCTGAATCTAAAGGTTATGAGATGAAAGGATCACTCTACTTTCCTAGACAAACTAAGAAAAGCAGGAAAGGGAAGCTTAACTGATAAAGTAAAGAAGATAACTATATTGATAAGGGAAATATTCGAAGTATAAAGAAAAGATACAAGAACTTTACCCGATCTCCGATAGACTTCGGAACCTCGAGGCAAGCTCCACTCAACTCTAACTCCCAACCCTAATCTACTCTAGAAAATATAAAAAGTAAGAGAATCTCCTTATTGGTGTGTGTTGAGAAGTGAAGTGGAGGCCTCCTTTTATAGCTTGAGCAGGTCGGTTGAGCATCTTGGTGGTTAAGTTAGCTCAGCATGCAACCGTCCTCAGAAGAGCGCCTTGAGCGGAGCCGGTAGCAGGCTGTTCGGCCGGATCCTGGCCGATCGGCCAGGGTTCGTCGCCATCTGGCACCGCCTTCCGCAGCAACGCTCTGGATTGCCCCCTGGTGTCGGTAGTTATGACGGTCATTAACTGCCTGGCAGCTAAGGCATGCAGGTGGGCCCTCTAATCCATGTGATGTGCCTTTCGGGCCCTTTGATCAAACCGTCATTGGATGAATGGCTTGGATGCCTTGCATGTGTGCTAGTTTGCTCCTGGATCAGTGACTTGTCATGTGGCCGAGATGTCTGGCCGGCCGGCCAGGACTTGGCCGGTCGGCCAGGCTTTTTGCCCGTTTTTGTCCTGTTTTCTGCCACGTGTCCCTGCATTCACAACTTCACCAAAACTTGTGGAATTTGTTAAATATAAGCAAAATATACATGGAACATTGTGCAAAGTTCTCATTTTATCCGAAATGTTGACGGTCACAAGGTGTCATAATGGCCGTCAACACGCGCCAAGCTCGCGTGGCCGGTACAGACTCGAGGACGGGACCGAGGCGGATTTGGCGGCGCGGATCGGGAGGAGTCCGGCTTGCTCACGGCTGGAGGATGGAGACGCGGCTGACAGGTGGGGCCAGCGCGTCAGCGGCTGCGGGAGTGAGAGAGCGCGCGCGGCTGGGCTGCGGTGATGGGCCGGCGCGGTGGTGGGCTGGCCGAGCTGGGCCGCTGGGCTGCGCAGAGAAGAGAAGAAACTGGGCCGAGCTGGGCTGAAGTTTGAGAAGGAAAAAGAGAGAAAAGAAAAGGTTTTTCTTTTATTCAAACACTCATTTGAATTCAAATTCAAATTCAAATTTGAATTCAACAATAAAAAATAAATGCACCAGCATGAATGCAACAATAATGTTTCTATACCTTATGTTTGCTTTTAATTATTCAAAATTTTATTTTCCCTGCATTTTTCATAAGCACTTGAATATACCAAGTTAATTAATTACTAAATTTTAAATAGGGCATTTTTAGGGTGTTACATGCTAGTAACACATATTGTTAGTCTATATGATCTATTGTAACAAAACATATGTGTTCTTTTATTTCCAAAAAAGTGTTACTAGTTCTTTTGTATAACATATTTTTTTAGCTCTTGTAACACTTTCACATTTTTGCGGTCTAAGGAGAAAACTTAAACTCATCTCATTGTCTAGGGAGGTCAGAAAGGGAAAGGTGCGCACTACGGGGCTCGGCCCAGGTGCAAGATGCCCGAGTGAAAAGGATAGGAACGATCCTGACACCAGCGGCAAGTGGCACGGGACCCTCGTCCCATCGCTCGTTGCTACTAAACAACTGCCCCTGCATTAAATGCACTGCCATCCCGCATGGCTGCCCAGGGAAGCTAAACGGAGACCTACTAGCACACGAGTATTCTTGATGCTATGTAGGTCCTGACGTACACCATCTCAAGGATGTCCTTGGCAACAAAAGGTCTCTACCAACCACCAACATGGTTCTGCTCACCGAAGAGTGTAGCACAGTTATACTCAACCCACAGACCTTCCAAAGAGCGCTTTGCGATTTGGGAGCCTGCGTCAACGTCATGCCAAAGGTAGTGTATGACAATCTTAACCATCATGCACTTGTTCGCACCACCATGTGTTTGCAGCTAGCAGACCAATCAATTCGCCACCCTTCCGAAATAGCGGAGGACATCCCGGTGAAAATCCGGAACTTCTTCGTTCCCATTGACTTCATTGTCCTCAACATGGAGGTTGACGCCAAGACCTCTCTCATCTTGGGGAGGCTGTTCTTGAGTACCACAAATGCAAACATTGATGTCGGGGCTCGAGAAATCCAGCTCCACATCAGTGGGTGTAAGGAGAAATTCATCTTCAAACCGAAGGAAGATTGTTGCGCCCAAGTCCATGCCATCCACTAGAAAGACACCAAGAAGAAGCAACGCAGTCCATCTATCCAACCATCGAAGCCCTCGCCGCAGCTGTCGAGGCATTGAAGCTCTACGAGGAGATTAAGTGGCACAACTACATCAACGCTAAACAAAGAATCCAACGTAAGTTAGCTCTAGAGGTCGATCAGAAAGAGGTTGAAAAGGCTCCGGCAACCAAGAAAGTTTGGCAGAAGAAAGCGTCGCCTTCAAACGACACTGCACGAATAAAAGATATGGATAGTCTTGCTCAGGACGAGAAACCTGAGCCCTCGCCATAGGCACTGGTATGTATCCATCCCTTGCATTTGAATATAGGATAGTTTGGACTCAAATTACCGCATCTTTCCCTTCCATTGAATCATAGCATAATTATATATCTACTAGAGCATCATTTACTTTTCCTAACATCAGGCAAAAGAAAACAAATTTGGCCAAACCCTAGGCTGGCCGGACCCACCTACTAATCATTAGTCGAGATCCACTCGGAAAACCATAATAATCAGCAGGTGCAGAAAGATTCAGGGTGAAGGTGCGTGCGCGTGGCAGGCACAAGCCCGGGCGGGTCCACCCAGGCCGTCCAACCTCCTTCCACTGATGACGTCCTGTTGCCAACCACCACGCACACGAGGAGCAGAAGACCTATGACTAGGCAGGGGACGTGGCCGCTGCCGCGCCGCTCGTCGTCCAGCCAGCTGGGCCCAGGCCGGCGGGCCTCCCACCAGCGCCCAGCTATAAAAGCCGATGCCGAATGCCTTCATTCTTGCACCTCTTCCTCTGTAAGCTGAAGTTCCTTGCCTCTCGCTCATTTCCGTGCACTCCTAAGCTCTTTCTTGCCTAATCTCCTTTCTAAATCAGAATTATCAAGAAGCTTAAAGTTAACCACATTTCTCTTCCCACATAATCAAGAAAATTGTTAGTGGTTATGCTGACCACTAGCACCAAAAATATTTACCTTCATTGAATAAAGTTTGGCACCACAGCAATTTTTGTGGAGGTTAAGACCCCGCAAGAATGTCTGACAAAAAATGACTGACTCACTAACTTGACACATTCCTTCGGGTATTTGTGAGGACTAACCTTTTGTAGGCAGCTTGTGGAGCAAGGCTGCATCCACGGTGAAGAAAGTGGGTAAGAAGAGGAGCCCAAGTCGCTCTAGGCGTTCTCATGGTACAAAATCGTTCAGAGACTCCGTGTCCATCGACTCATCCCAACATGATGACATGCCTCTAGAACCTGTCAATCCCACAGTGCCAAGGCAGTATTTCCACATTTGTTTCTTGACCTGCATAGGTCAAATCGTGGTTCGGAATGAACTCAAAAGGCTTTTGAGTTCATTCCGAACCACGACTTTTGAGTTCATTCCGAACCACGATTTGACCTATGCAGGTCAAGAAACAAATGTGGAAATACTGCCTTGGCACTGTGCGAAAACCCTGGTTCGGAATGAACATTTGTTTCTTAGCCATATAGCACCAAAAATAACATTCTTTCCATTCACAACCCCATACTTCGATTCTTGGCCATGGTGGTACATTCCTGCTCTGATTTGCGTCATTGCTATGTACCCGAGCTTCATTATCTTTTTTGCCATGGCTAAGAAAATTAAATATTCTCCCATTTTGAGCATGCTAAGACACTGGCAAAAGACGGCTTCAGCACAGAGTCCTATCGACATCACCTCCTTGGTGACACATATTGCTACGTATGATGGTGCTCTTGATGGTGCCCAAGTAGCCTACTTGCCAGGACGAAGGAATATGAAACTGTGATTGGCATAGAGAATTTTGTTCAGGGGCATATTTTGCGCGAGCGACCAGGGTTTTCTCTTTTCATGTGCTATCATGGGTATGAGGATGAGATCGAGCTTCCTAGCCCAAACCTCTCTCTCTACTCGTCTAAAAGACTAACCCTGCAGATGTTGATGATCCTTAGACGCGTCAATTGTGAACTGCCAGCGCACAGATCATTGTAGTTCTTCCCTCAGAGTATTCCCCTAAGGTTTATCCATCCGTGGATTGAGGTGGCCCACTCCGAAATGATTCAACGTTAAGTACCCCTGGACCGCTAATAAAGCAGTCAGGCACTTAATCCGGAATAAGCTGGAGCGCCGTCGGATTATACCCGATTAACCACGTACTTTCACGATCGAAACAACACGCGCGCCCACACGAAGGTGAGTCCCAGAAATTACAACATTCAACAAATTCAACTTACATAATAGTATCATCAAGTTATTACAAACCCAGTTCGAATTTCAAATCAAAGTGCGAGAGTTCGTTGCAGTGGAAATTAAAACTAGCGACGATGCATAGCAACACCACAATGAAGCCGGCCATGGTGCTACTCCTCCCGATCCTCGGCAGAGGACGGAACCCACTCAACATGCCAACCAGGAGGAACCTGGGTAGGCCAAGTGATGGAATCGACTGCCACATCCAAAACAGTACCTGAAATAAATAGCCACAAGCAAGGCTGAGTATACTAATACTCAGCAAGGCTTACCCGTCGGGTGAAACTACTTCACCGACTTCTAGACATGAGAGGCTTTTGGCTAGTGGATTTGTTTTGCCAAAAGCAACTAAGAGTGGATCCTTATTTTCATGATTTTAGCATCATATTCTAGTAGTGTTAACAATTCTAGATTTGCATCCTCTCTAAGCATACAAGCGGTGCAATACAATTTAGTACATACAACAAGTTCATCATCCTCATAGTTCCACTTGTTACTCAATGCAGCACAGCGGTCAAGCAGTCTCATTAACCGCGAGAAGCGGACAGTTCGAACCGAATTTTGCTACCTGCTCGTCTAAAAGACTAACCCTGCAGATGTTGATGATCCTTAGACGCGTCAATTGTGAACTGCCAGCGCACAGATCATTGTAGTTCTTCCCTCAGAGTATTCCCCTAAGGTTTATCCATCCGTGGATTGAGGCGGCCCACTCCGAAATTATTCAACGTTAAGTACCCCTGGACCGCTAATAAAGCAGTCAGGCACTTAATCCGGAATAAGCTGGAGCGCCGTCGGATTATACCCGATTAACCACGTACTTTCACGATCGAAACAACACGCGCGCCCACACGAAGGTGAGTCCCAGAAATTACAACATTCAACAAATTCAACTTACATAATAGTATCATCAAGTTATTACAAACCAAGTTCGAATTTCAAATCAAAGTGCGAGAGTTCGTTGCAGTGGAAATTAAAACTAGCGACAATGCATAGCAACACCACGATGAAGCCGGCCATGGTGCTACTCCTCCCGATCCTCGGCAGAGGACGGAACCCACTCGACATGCCAGTCAGGAGGAACCTGGGTAGGCCAAGTGATGGAATCGACTGCCACATCCAAAACAGTACCTGAAATAAATAGCCACAAGCAAGGCTGAGTATACTAATACTCAGCAAGGCTTACCCGTCGGGTGAAACTACTTCACCGACTTCTAGACATGAGAGGCTTTTGGCTAGTGGATTTGTTTTGCCAAAAGCAACTAAGAATGGATCCTTATTTTCATGATTCTAGCATCAAATTCTAGTAGTGTTAACAATTCTAGATTTGCATCCTCTCTAAGCATACAAGCGGTGCAATACAATTTAGTACATACAACAAGTTCATCATCCTCATAGTTCCACTTGTTACTCAATGCAGCACAGCGGTCAAGCAGTCTCATTAACCGCGAGAAGCGGACAGTTCGAACCGAATTTTGCTACCTGGCCAGGGGAAACCCAACACACACGGACAATGCTTGCTATAAAAGGCACAAGCAATTTCCAACCTTTCCCATCAATCCACAATTCGGCGCCGGGTCCATTCCCTTAGGATAAAGGTTTACCGCTTCACTCATGGCATCACGCATATATCCACATGTGTACAGCAAGGGAAACAAAATATTTCCAAGGAGAGATGGCTATCGGTCCTAGCTGCTTCAATCTGGTACCGGGCTTACCGGTTCCCATAGGTCGGCATGCGTGTGGTACGTTCAAAAACTTGACACACAGAACCATACATTTCGACCTTAATCCAATTACCATACATGGACGGGAGATCTACACATACCTCCCCGCCCATCCATCCTTATGATTCCAACATAAGCAAAGACAAGCAACTCCTATATCTCGCGAGTGACATGAAATCACTCGACTTGTAACGGTCCTAAAGGCATCGCTCTATCGATCCTATCATACTAGTATTTCGAGTCATAGGTACTAGAATCATCCAACTAGGGTATTCATACAACACCTAGAACGTAAATGCACAAGTATAAATAAATTCATAGTTGCACGATTAAAAGTTAGGTTATGCTCCGGGGCTTGCCTTCTTGAGCTAGTCCACTGTCAGGCTCCGGGTCGATCACGACGACGTCAGCACCGCCCTCGGGGACTTCTTCGTCAACGGGGACGAGGCGGTAGGTGCCGTCAGCGAGAGCGCCTTCTACATGAGATGCACAACTTTAATGCGGCTGCCTATGTGATCTAAGAACAAGGCCTTGAAGGTCATATTCACCTAGACATTTTAGTGAACTATTTTCTTCCTCACAAAATTAGAGAAGGTGTGTGGAAAATTTTTATGTATTTATGATGGTGATTGTGTACACATATAAAACAATTCAAATTATTATTTTTAAGCAAGGGTGCAGTTCTGGAATTTTAGACTTCACATGCTCCACATTTATTCCAATTAACAAAAGTGATCTATTTCTTTTTATAAACTCAATTCTACTCTAGTTTCTTCTCATTTTTGTTTCTCTGTTTCTATTCATCCTTTTTATCCACAAACTTTATGACAGCTACTGGAGTATAAGAGTTGGGCTCACTCCAAAATTTAGCTAAAACTAAGCTACACAGAATTTGCTGTTCAAGGAAACAAGATTAATTCATATAAAATCAAAACTACTTCCAAAACAGAAAATGTTTCTACCAGGGATAGACATGAGTGAAGGAAAGGCTATAACCAAGTGGTGGCTAAAAATAACGCTTGGACAGCCCTCAATAATTTTCTATCCGAAAACCAACATCTATTTATTTTCTAGTCTAAACAGGGTCACAATTAATCTTAGCATTTTTACCACATGTGCGAACAAGTTCCTAGACTTCTGGTGGAAGATGGTGATTTTTGGCTGCATGGATTATTTTTAAAAATTGCAGAACTAAACTAGTACAGGAATCACAAAATAAATCATAACTGAGGCTACAATCCATATTTTTAGGTCTCCTTTGGATACAAAGCGTCTAAAGAAATCACAAGCAACATATCCAAAGTTCAGCTCCAGAAGAGCTCAGGATTTGAAATGGTGCACAAGATTCTAAAAACTGAGTTTGAATCTTAATTCAACAATTGTTCACCAAAAGTGTATACATGCTAACATGAGATTGGAGTTTACAACCTCACGAGTCCAGGGAGTATTTTTGTGCATTTTTCCGATTTTTGTACGATTTTTAGTGGATTTTACAAGATTTCGGGAAAATGAACTAAACCTTAAGAATCTTTTTACGCCACGACCCTCGGAACTTTTGAAAACCTCGCGAACAGGTCCCTGACTTCTTTCACTGGGAACCCTGCGAAAAGGAAGAAGATGAAGATGTGCCCTCGGCTCGTCGACGGCGTTGCGCCGGCCAAACGACGGTGGGAGGAGGTCGGAGAGGTGGGGGAAAAGAACGAGCAGCTCACCACGAGTCGAATGGTGGCGGTTGGGAGGCCGGAGGAGGCTCGGAGGTCGCCAGCGACGGAGCAGTGGCGGTACGGCCGCCGCGGCTTCAACTCCGGCGGGGTCGGTGGCTTTCACCGGGGTTGGAGGGGCTCGTGAGCACCAGTGGGACTCGGCGAAGACGTTGGGATGCTCGGTTGGCGTTGGGGATGGCTCGAAGGGGTAGCTCGACGTGGAGGTGCTCCGGCGGCCGGAAATGGGGATTTTGGGGGAAATCCCGATTTCTCGCCGGAGAGTTGAGGGGAGCTCGAGAGAAGTGGGGGAAAAGGAAGCTAAGGAAGTGGTCTAGCTCTGTGTGCGGGGAATTTGGGAATGGTGGAGTGTCGGGGGCGAATTTGCTCCGGCGCTCGAGCTCGCTTCTCGCGGCCAGAGGTTGAAGACGAGGTGCGCGAGCGCGGAGGAGGAGGAATGGCTGGGGTACGAGCGACGGCAAAGGTCAGAGGTCATTTGGCGAAGCAAAAGGAGCAGCTAGAGCTGGTTGGGGCTGCTGTGGGCATGCGTACGCGTGCTCGAGCCGTCGGGGTCGCCATGAGTGCGCCTGCGAGCTCGGGCGGCGCGAACAGAGGGTGTTGGGGGCTGGAGATCGTGGCGTGAGCGAGGAGAGATCTTCCGCAGAGAGGCCTGGCGCCTAGCGGGAGGGAATCGCCCACGGTCGGCTCAGCGCGGCGCGCGCGCGGCCGTGCCAGTGGCCGAGCTCTGCTCGCCATCATGGTGTTCCGCGGCGCGAGGCAGCAGGGGTGCCGCAGTCCACGATGTGACCATATGAGAGGCCGGACACCTGCGCGAGGACAAGAGGAACACGCCGCCACGGCTTGGCCAGCCAGGTGAGGCCTCCGCCGCTCGCCGGCCACGTGGCGGCCGGTCTGCGGCCGGGGCAGGGCGCGCCAGTGAGCTGGGAGGCGCCCGTGGAGCTCCTCTGTTCTCTATGAATTTTCTTCAAAAATTTGAATTGAACATTCAAATGTGGAAAAATAAAAGTTGGAGTTTGAGATGTGGGACACAACTTTCTTTATGGTGTGAACCTGAAATTTTAAATTTTTCAAGCTCAAACAGGCCATTTTCATTCAGGCGTTCAGCACTGTTTTTTTAGTTTTTGAGGGGCTTCAATGCAAAATTTGAAAAGTTCCCAATAGTGACTAGGCCTAATTTGTGATAACAAACAATTTTTATTTTTGGAGATTTTCAAGTTAAGTACAAAATTTTTGAGATTTTAGTTGGGTGTCAAAAAGGCCTTATTGAAAATCAAATTTTGATTTTAAATTCAAATCAAGTGTGCTACAACCAATGCTACCCTTTGATCCTGTTTTTAGTGTGTTTTTAAGGTGCTAATTTCAGGGATGTCACATGGATCGACAAATAACTATTTAGGGTTTTCTACCTTGCTAAACAGATCTAATCCTAGCATTAAGCATAGATTGCATATGAAGTGGTGAACATAGGTATGTGTGAGATGAGTGAACAATCACATCCGGTCACAACGAGGTAGCACGACCAAAGGTAAGCCTACCATCTTCTAGTTGCAACTTCAGCCAAAGTGGTAACGAATCTAAACTCGTACAACGATAAAGAGTCATCTCTAAGGAAGGCAGCATGCAAGCGGCCTACTTTCCCATGGTCGCTCCCGTGATGTGCGTGTTAAAGCCTAAGGTTTCCCTAAGCTTTCCCCAAATGTGTAGCATGCTCTTGCCCGAGCTCCTCCCCTTGGTAGCCGATGCGACAACTCCCATGGTACTCGCCATTGATCCTACTGAACATTACATGTTCAATTGGCTTCCTGCGTACTACTAAGATAAACCATACTAATCACCACGATTAGATTTAATCCTACTAAGAACATGTGCTAGCTAAACATATGAGAGAAAACATGCATCTTATAAGATCAAAGTAAACGAGACAACATTAGATTGATATCATCATCAAATGTACATATGCCTTGATGAATTCAAGGCATGGCTCAGGAACTCCACCATGGCTTCACCACGCAGGGCCAACCATGGCGGCTAGGGTCTAGCCTAAGCCATCTTGTAGGCAATGTCGAGAACTTGCGGCGGCCGTTGACTTCCTCTAGTGTGTCTCCCTCTTTTATGGTAGGATCTATAAACAGTCCAAGGAAACCCTATCTCCAAGGGGTAGCCAAACCACCTCAGCGAAGGGGTAGGCTAGCCGGCTAGTGGGCCATTGGGCCAGCCGGACTAGGCCCTTTTTGGTAGGCCCTTTTTGGCCCATCTTGGCCTCATCTTTTGCATACATGTTTTTTTGTCTTTCCTAGAGTTTATGTCTTTCATACATGTAGGCCTTTTGATCTTGATTGCTTTGGGATCTTTGATAACTTTCTAAATCTCTGCTTGATTTGCCTTGCTTCTGAAGTCATCCGAGTGTGTTCTTCAAGCCTTTGCCCTTGCACATCCTTGGAGGTTGGTGATGACCATGGTATTTGTCCAAAAGTGCTCATTTATAGATAAAAAACTTATATAAACCAAAATCCTCCAAAAATATATGCATATGCGATGTGCCAAATGGTGGGTTAGTATATGAATTAGTCCAAAAACTCCACCTAAGTGGCACTAAAAGTATACTGCTAAGGAGCGCCAACAGTCCACCTATGCTTAAACCTTATCGTCGTCGAGCTAGTCCAAGAGCTTTGCTTAACTAGGAAATCAGTGTTGCCATTCAATGTCGTCCCAAATTTGCTCTCTTCAAGTGTTTAGCATTTGAGTTCATGCTGTAACAGGCCACTTTTCATTATGGAAGATAGACTAATAATAAAGAACAAGCCACAATTAAGAAATTAATCCAATGCTCTCTAACTCAAGTTAACCTCAAACCTTTACCTTGTTCCATCTTGAAAAGTTTTTAAAAAATATGCATATCCAACATAAGTGAGATTCTTTTGCAAAAGTTCATGGAAACGCTCATCTCATCAAGTCGCTCAATCCTACACTAGATTTTCTTCAACCTATTCTACTCATATATGAAAGTGTAAGGCTTATATAGAGCTTGGTAGGCAAAAACAATCCTAGCAAAATATTATACTCGAAATATTGTCAATCTAAGAGAAATCTATTGGAATTACCGAGACTAGTCAAAAAGGCCATGGAAAATAATGTTAGAGAGGGATAAAGATGGAACTCACACTTTTTAGATAGGTAGACATGTGCAAGTGGAAAATGGGTGTTCCCGAGACAAAAATGAAGTTATCGTTATCGGATTGTACATGGTTGGAAGATTTGTTTATGGAATTTCTCTATGATTTGAATTCCTTCCTCAACTGCAACACATCTCCTTAGTAATCCGTTTGCACAAACTTGATTGAGGTACACATTGTCCCAAATGTGATGTTGACTCATAGTGAAGCTTCTTCTTGTCTCTTCCAGATGGCGGATACCCTGACACCACATAGTTCACAATATCCGCGTAGAGAATCACTGATGGTAGCATGTCGTCTCGTAGAGAATCACTGATGGGTAACTCCTACATGATAGTCATCTGCAAACGAGACAAATCATCTGCAACAATATTTTCTACTCCTTTCTCATCTCTAATTTCTAGGTCAAATTCTTGGAGTAAAAGAATCCATAGCAGCAAGCGAGGTTTAGCATCTTTCTCGGCAAGCAAATATTTCAAGGCTGCATGGTCAGAGTATATTATGACCTTGGCTCGTACCAAGTAAGGTCTAAATTTGTCTATATCAAAGACTACAGCCATGAGCTCTTTCTCAGTTGTGGCATAATTCAGTTGAGCTCATGTTAAAGTTTTGCTAGCATATGCAATTACATAGTGTTTCTTGTCCTTGGTTTGGCCTAAGACGCACCAACAACAAAGTCACTAGCATTAGACATGATTTCCAAGGGAAGGCTCCAATTAGGGGGTTAAATTATGGAAATAAAGATGAGTGCTTCCTTAAGAGTGTTGAAAGCATCTAAGCACTCATTTGGGAATTCAAAAGGGGTTTCCTTGATTAGAAGATTAGTAAGGGGTCTTGCAATTTTTTGAGAAGTCCTTAATGAATCTTCTATCACTACAAGAAACCAATGACTTTTTGACATCTCATTACGTCATAATATACTAAATTTATGTCATAGTTAGGTTTTAAGGACATCCCACGACGAAAATGTAAATGTCAAAAAGTCACCGTCATAAATTCATGTTATAACGTCTGTGTATATAATGTCATAATTCTGTGATATTAGTTCTTTTGTCATATAATTTTATGACATTACATTTAGTGTCACAAAACTGTAGATCTTGCCACATAGGTAAATGCCATGTAGGATCATAGAGTAACGTGGCGCTGACGTGGCGGAGGTAAAAAACATCACAAAATAAAATATGGCCTGCTAAAGCCCATGTAGCATTCAGTAGTTTCATGGGTGGCCTAAGAAACTTCTAATCCCTTTAACATTCACGTGAGGTGGGAGCCGTTCTATGACTTCTATTTTGCCTTATCCACCTCTATTCCCCTTTCGGAAACAAGATGTCCCAAAATAATGCCTTCACGAACAATAAAGTGGCACTTTTCTGAATTTAGTACCAGGTCCTTTTCTTGGCATTGTTGCAAAACTCTATCTAAGTTCTCTAGACAACCATCAAAGGTTTTTCCATAGAAGGTAAAATCACCCATGAAACTTCCATGATTTCTTCAATCATCTCTGAGAAAATAGACACCATACATCTTTGAAAGGATGCAGGTGCATTACATAGCGCAAAAGGCATTCCACAATAAGCATAGGTACCATATGCGCATGTAAAAGTAGTTTTTCTTTGGTCATCAGGATGGATGGGGATTTGATGACGACTGACATACTTATCAAGGAAACAAAAGAAGGAATGGTTGGCTAACCGCTCAAACATCTCATCAATGAAGGTTAGCCGAAAGTGATCCTTTCTTGTGGCTAAGTTGAGTTTCTGATAGTCAATACATATTCTCCACCCAGTGATGGTGCATTGTGAAATGAGTTCGTTCTTACTATTTTCCACAACCTTCATACCCCCTTCTTTGGGACTATCTGAACAGGGCTTACCCACTCACTTCTCGGTGTGCAAGAGTTTTCAAGACCTCGTTTTTTACTGCATCTCTCATCACATGATTGAGCCTACACTGAGGCTCCCTAGAGGACGTATCTATAGGAATTTGGTGGGTGCAGAGATTAGGACTGATTCCCTTGAGGTCTTCAAGTGAGTAGCTGTAAAAAGCCCTATGCTTTTTTGGAATGGCAACAACATTGGATGCTTCTTCTTCTAAAAGCTTATTACTAATGATTACAGGAGATTCTGAATCGCCATTTAGGAAAGCATATTTGAGGCCATCAGGTAAAGGTTTTACCTCAACACAGGAGGACGAGTTGGCTTTTCATGAATGGGTAGTTCTAATTCTTCTTGAATAAAGAGATTAGCATCCTTTTCTAGGGATGACTGGTGGGTCATAGAGTAAAACTTCCATGATTTCCTCTATTGGCTCTTCTTGGGGTACACCTTAGTATTCATTATTCGACTAATTGGCGTAGAGAAAGTTTTCCTCCCAAGGGCTATTTTAGTTTTCCTAGTGTGATATCATCTAGGAAAAGCTTTTCTACGGGATGCCCTATCATCACATCAAAGTCAATGTCTTTGAAGATGTGAAAATCTATGGAAATTTCCACGTCGTTGTGCCAAATGAGGACACTAAAGAGATCCCCAATCCCTTGTTTTATGGAACGTGGTCCATATTTCAAGGTTTCGATGGTTGGTGTTAAAAATCCTTTCTCCAAACACGCCAGTGCAGAGGAGGAAAACATTATTTTGACACCTACTATGGGATTGTATATAACCATGACTAGAGCTCCATGAATGAAGCATTGAATGGGTGAAGAGGGACCACAATCTGAAGAGGTTCATACGAGAGTTCCCCTTCATAGCTCAAGATGAAGTTAATCCGTGAATAATTTTCTTCTGGAGTTTCTTGTCAAGAAGTTCAAGGATTTGCTTAGGAGCTAAAGGTCATGTATAAGAAAGATACTTTGTGGTATTTCCATAATCTTCGAACAAGTCATCCTCAAAGTCAACGATTTCCTCTAAAGTTATATCTTCTTTCTCCTTGTTAACGGTACTTGGTTTAAGGGAAGTTTCAGAGGGAGTGTTAGTGTTTGGATTTTGATCATCTTCCCCAAGAATCTCCTCTATGATCGTATCGCTGAGAGATTTGTTGTGAAGGAGGTATTATCTATGATTCGATCTAAAAGGGCTTCCCCCTCTTTTGTAGTAATGTGGGAAAAGGATCCTCCAGTGGTGATGTCTAGTAATAGGGCAGATTCCTGATCTAGTCCTAAGTAAAAATTTTGCAAGATCAAATGGTCAGTAAGAGAAAGATTAGGACCAGCACATGTTAAACATGTATTAATTCCTTCTCGGATTGCTTGAAAGTGAGGGTTTGTATCAGTGGGGAGGCAATTTGGGTCATAGGAAAAAATGCAATGCAGAATTTCTCATGCAGTTTCTCCCAGTCTCCATTTACCTTTCCTACATTGTGGATGTACCATTCTTACGCTGTTTCCTTAACAGAGAAAGGGAACAATTTCCACTTCAATGTTTCTTGTGCTATGCCCGGAATGCACAAACATGAGCATTCTCAAATTCTCCTAAATGATGATATGTATCTTTAGAACTGAATCCAGTGAAGGGTTGATCTTGAGCCATGGCAATGAAGCCGGGATGAAGCTTGTAACCATTGGTTAGAATTGGTTTAGAAGATTCTGGTTGTTCTAAAGAGCTTGTCCTTTGGAGGCAAAATGTATCTAATATAATTAGGCTCCATATGAAGATAGCAGGGCTAAAGGTAGAATAAAAGATAAAATAAAAGGTTTGTACAAGGATAACCTTTCAGGTAGCAGGGGTAAAGATAGAATTAAAAGGATAGAATCAGAAAAGATAGTCAATGGGCACTAGGCTTGAAGATAACTATAGCAACCGATCCCTTGCAACGGCCCTAGAAATGCTTGTTGGTATTTCTTATCTCTTATGAATCTGCAAGCGCATAGAAATACTAATGTAGCACTTCACCCGGAAGTATTCAGGGTATCGTATCCACAGGGAACAGAGTATAGCTATTTTCGCACTAAGGTACCCACTAGGAGATGGAAAGAGAGATTGGAATTAAGATAGTGTTATCTTTCTAAAGGAATTACAAAGACAAGGAATCTCTATTTATCTCTTGCTTTCTTTGGTGACCAAGTTTGATCTTACTTCAAAGACCCTCTTGGAATAAAAACACTTCTCCCAACCACAACAGAGAGGATTATGAAAAATTCGTAAAATGAGCCAGATGGCAAGGACTATCACTCCCCAACACCTACCTTTGATTCTTGTGAGATATCCAAACAGTCAAATGGAACTAAGCCTAGACACCATGTGTGCACTTGGAATACTTACTCTTAGTGTCACGTAGGGTTGCCTAATTGAGGACCTGCATACCAGAATAGCGCACACGTGTTCCGAAAAGCAATTAATATCAAGAAATAACTTAGCAATAAAATTAACAAAAGAAGAACTTGAAAACTCACTCAAATGTCCGAATCCAATGAGGTACGGATTGAAGGAGCCAAAGAACAATTCAATCAAGCTTGAATCCTCTTATAGTCATGCTCTATTTACCCTCTAATCTCCTTCTAATCTCTCCCTAACACACTTCTAATCCTAACAATATCAGTGGACTTCTCCCCTCTTCCTTCCCTCCTAGAACTATCTCTTCCATTGAATGAATTTTCTACTTGATACACTCTATACTTTATATAGACCTATAGGTCTGTTGGAGATGATCTAAGTATGGTAGCTAGCATTGCTGACCTTTGGAACCACCTCAAGAAAACTTGGCGTGAAGTGTAGCGGACAGCTGGTGACTTGAGGGTAGGCCCATCACGCCCAAACCAAAGAAGGAGAACCTTCAGAGATGCCACCACCAAGGCTCAGACACCACGCACATGAACTTCGAGGAAACCTGTGAGCACTCCACTCAGGGTGAGCCGAGTTCGTATGCGGGGGAACCCAGCCATGGGTATGGTCAGGGAGACTACCATACCGGAGGTATGAGCTCTCAGGGACCGTAGGTTGGACCATCATCGTCAGCACGGTCGACTATGAGAACCCGATCATTCAGGAGATCTCGCAGCTTACCACCAGGATAGAGGCCATGGGGCATGAGCAATAGTGAATAAACGATGAGATCGCCTGTGGCGGACCACTCCGAAATTATTCCAAGTTAAGTACCCCGGGACCACTAACCGAGTAGTCAGGCACTTAATCCGGAATAAGCTGGAGCGCCGTCAGATTAAACCCGATTAACCACGTACTTTTCTCGATCGAAACAACAGCACGCCCACACGAAGGTGAGTTCCAGAGATTACAACATTCCACAAATTTAACATACACAAATAGTATCTCAAAGTTATTACAAACCATGTTCGAAATTTAAATCAGAGTGTCAAAGTCTTGCAGCGGAATAAAAGTAGTTCATTGCAGCGGAAAATAAAAGCTAACGACGATACACGTAACACCATGATGAAGCCTGCCACGGTGCTACTCCTCCCGATCCTCGGCAGAGGACGGAACCCACTCGATGTGCCATCCAGGGGGAACCTGGGTAGGCCAAGTCAAAGCATCGACTGCCACATCCAACATGGTACCTGTAAATCAATGCCACAAGCAAGGCTGAGTATACTAATACTCAGCAAGGCTTACCCGTCGGGTGAAAACTACATCACCGACATCTAGACAATGAGAGGCTTTTGGTTGGTGGGTTTGTTTGCCAAAAAGCAACTAAGAGTAGGTCCTTGCTTTCAAGTTTTAGCATCATATTCTAGTAGATTTAACCATTCTAGATTAGCATCCTCCCTAAGCATACAAGTGGTGCAATACAATTTAATTCATACAATAAGTTCATCAATCTCATAATTCCACTTGTTACTCAATGCAGCAAGGCGGTCAAGCAGTCTCATTAACCGCGAGAAGCGGACAGTTCGAACCGAATTTTGCTACCTGGCCAGGGGAAACCCAACACACACGGATAGTGCCTGCTATAAAAGGTACAAGCACTTCCCAACCTTTCCCATCGATCCACAATTCGGAACCGGGTCCATTTCCTTAGGATAAAGGTTTACTGCTTCACTCACAGTCTCACGCATATATCCACAAGTGTACGGCAGGGGAAAACAAAGTTTCCATGGAGAGATGGCTATCGGCCCTAGCTGCTTCAATCTGGTACCGGGCTTACCGACTCCCATATATCGGCATGCATGTGGTACGTTCAAAAACTTGACACACTCAACCACACGTTTCGACCTTAAATCAATTATCATACACGGACAGGAGATCTGCATCTATCATCCCGCCCGTCAATCCTTATGATTCCAACATAAGTAAAGACAAGCAATTCCTATGTCTCGCGAGTGACAGGAAATCTCTCGACTTGTAACGGACCTAAAGCAATGCCCTATCGATCCTTTCATACTAGTGTTGCAAGTCATAGGTACTAGGAAATGTGCAGCTAAGGTATTCAATCAACTCCTTGAAACGTAAATGCACAAGCATAGAGAATTCATAAATGCATAATTGGTAAAGGTTAGGTTATGCTCCGGGGCTTGCCTTCCTGCTCTAGCTGGGGGTTAGCCTCCGGGTTGGTCGATCCTTCGCCGGCACCTCCCTCCGGGATTCCTTCCTCGTCGGCGGGGATGAGATGGTAGTTGCCGTCCGGAATAACGCCTTCTACATGAGATGCATAACTTATTGGCTGCCTATTGATTCCAAGATTAAGGCCTTGAAGGCCATATTCACCTAGACATGCTTAAGTACTATTTTCTCTTTCATAAAATTAGAGGAGGGGTGTGTGGAAAATTTTTATTCAACTTTGATGGTGATTGTGTACATATATAAAAGAATTCTATTTATTATTTGCAAATTAGGGTGCTGTTCTGAAATTTTAGATTCTCCTTATTTTATTCTAACTAATTAACAAAAAGGTTTATTCTTTTATATAAATCAAATTCCACATAGATTCCTTATCATTTTTGTTTCTCCTTTTCTGTTCATCATTTTTATCTATAAACTTTATGACAGCTACTGGAGTATAAGAGCTAAGCTCACTCCAAAATTTAGCTAAATCTGAGCTACACAAAATTTATTAAAATTAAAACAATCTGCTGCCTGCAGAAATGAAATAAATTCATATAAAATCGAAAATACATCCAAATCAGGAAATTATCCTACCAGAGCTAGTCATGTGTGCAAGGAGGGCTCCGGCCAAGTGGTGGCTCAAAATAACCTTTGGACAGTCCTCAAAAAATTACTATCTTAAAACACATAACTATTTATTTGCTAGTCTAAACAGAGCAAAAATTAAGTTTTGCATTTTTAACAGATGTGCTAACAAGGTTTTAGTCCTCTGGAGGAAAATGGTGATTTTTCACTGCATGGATTATTTTTAATAATTTCTGGACTACAAAAAGACAGGAAACACATTTTAATTCATAACTGAAGCTACACTTCACATTTTTAGGTCCCCTTTGGACACAAGTTGCCCAACGTCACTACAAACAACATATCCAAAGATCAACCCTAGCGGAGCTCTGGATTTGAAATGGTCCACAAGTTTCAAATTTTACAGTTTGAATTTTAATTCAAAAATGGTTCACCAAAAGTATATACATGCTTAAAGGAGATTGGAGTTTACAATCTCACAAGTCCAGGGAGTATTTTTGTGCATTTTTCTGATTTTTGTACGATTTTTAACGGATTTTACAATATTCGGGAAAAATTAGATCTAGGGTTAAGAATCTTTTTACGCTGGAGACCCTAGAACTTGCAAAACCTTACGAACAAGTCCCTGACTTTTGCGCAGAGGACCCTAGAACTAAAAAGGGAACGCGAACGAGTCCTTGGGCTCGTCGGCGTTGTTACGCCAGCGAAACGACGGCGAACTGGGCCAGGGGATGTTGGTGGAAATGGAGAGGGGCTCACCGCGAGTCGGTTGAGGTAGGTCTCGCGGTCGGAGATGAAGCGGCGCGGCTCGTCGACGTTGAGCGGCGGCGCGGTTAGCTCCAGCGACGTCGCTGGTGGTCTACGGTGGTCGAGGCGGTGCGCGGAAAACTCGTGAGCTTCACGGGACGATGGTGGAGCTCGTCGTGGGGTTCTTCTGCGGCGGGGATGGCCGGGGTATAGGTCTCGACGTGGAGGTGGTGTTCGGGGTGTCAATGGCCGAGCGATGGGGAAAAGCTTCGATTCGCGGCGAGTGAGGCTCGATTCGAGCTGGGGATTGCTCGAGCAGCTAGCAAGGTGAGTGAGCGAGCTGCACGCGCGGGGGATTGGAAAGGGGTGGAGGGATTCGTGGTCGATTTGAGGTTGCGGCGGGGAAGCTCGAGCTCGGCTCAGGGTGTCCCGAGGTGGAAGACGACGGGAGCGAGCGCGGTGAAGTGGGAATGGCTACGCGTGGACTGAGGGGAAGGAGTGAGGGTGCTCAGTGAAGGGTTTGGAGTGCGCTAGGGGCACTGAGCGGCCTCAGGGGTGTGTGAGCGCGTGCACGGGCCGTCGCGGTCGCCATTGATGGCGCGGGAGCTCGGGAAGTGCGCGCGCACGGGATAGGGCATCAAAGATCATCGCGTGGAGCAGTGGGGGATCTCCTACAGGGCTTCTTGGCACGGAGCGGAGAGGAATCTCCCGCGGGGAGGCACTGCGCGACGCGCGCGCGAGCCCGCGGCCACGGCGACGCCCGACCGCCATGATGGCGCTCCGCGGCGCGAGGCAAAGCGGGCGAACGACGGCGAGGTGACAAGCTCGGGAGGGGTTGGACAAGCACAAGGCGACAAGCGCCACCCGACGCCGTGGCTCGGCCAGCTCGGCGCGGCCTCCGCCGCTCGCCGGCCACGTGGCGGCCGAGCTCCGGCCAGGCGCAGAGCGCGCCAGGGCCGAGCTGGCAGCCCCGGGGAGCTCCACTGCTACATTTGAATTTTCTCCAAAAATTTGAACTGAACTTGAAAAAGTGTGAAAATAAAAGTTGGAGTTTGAGAGGTGGGACACAACTTCCTTTTTGGGGTGAACCCGAAATTTCAAATTTTCGAGCTCAAACAACCCAAATACAAAAAGGTGTCCAGAACGGTCTTTCGAGTTTTTGAGGGACTAAACTGCAAAATTTTCAAAAATTCCAAACAGTGACTAGGCGTTATTTGTGATGAAAAACAACTTTTATTTTTGGAGATTTTCATGTTTAGTACAATAATCTTGAGTTTTCAGTTGGGTGTCAAACCACCTTTGTTTTTAAATTTAAATTTGAATTTTTGATGGATTTTTGGGTTTCAACCCATAATTCCCTTTTGCATTGGTTCTAAGTGCACTTTTAAATATTTTGACATCAGAGATGTCACAGCCTACCCCCCTTAAAAGGAATCTCGTCCCGAGATTCGATTAAACTTAGGGATAAGGCGGGAAAAGTACCTTGGCTTACGACAGGATGTCGGGGAAGTTCTTCTCAAGATAGTCCTCGGTTTCCCACGTGGCTTCATCTTCGGAGTGATGACTCCACTAAATTTTGTACATTTTAACTCCCTTCCTTCGTGTTTGTCTCTCTTTCTCATCGAGGATTTTAATGGGATGCTCTTCATAAGAGAGATCCGGTTCAACCGAGAGTTCCTCTTGTTCAACAACTTCGGTCGGAACACGAAGACACCTCTTGAGTTGGGAAACGTGGAGCACATCGTCTACGGCTGAGAGCTTCTCGGGAAGCTTCACACGATAGGCCACCGGTCCACATTGTTGAGTAATTTCATAGGGGCCGATATAACAAGGTGCAAGCTTTCCTTTTAACCCAAATCTTTGCACACCCTTGGTCGGGGAGACCTTGAGATACACGTGATCACCAACTTCGAAATGAAGTGGTTTCCGCCGTTGATCAAAGTAACTCTTTTGCCGTGACTGGGCGGTTCTCAAATTTTCGCGGATGATCTTAACCTTTTCCTCCGCTTCCTTCACAAGGTCAGGGCCATAGGTATACCTCTCGCCTGCCTGGGACCAACACAACGGGGTCCGACATCTTCTACCATATAAGGCTTCGAAAGGTGCCATTTTAAGACTCGCTTGGTAGCTGTTGTTATAGGAGAATTCGGCCAGAGATAAACACTTCTCCCAATTCTTTCCATAATGAATAACACAAGCTCGAAGCATATCCTCGAGTATTTGATTTACCCTTTCCGTCTGCCCATCGGTCTGAGGGTGATATGCTGAACTATGGATCAGCTTTGTGCCTAGGGACAATTGCAATTGTTCCCAAAAGCGTGCTACGAACTGAGCACCACGATCTGAAATTATCGTCTTGGGTACCCCATGTAGACAAATGATCCGTTCCAAATAAATCTCCGCGTACCTCTTAGCGGTATAAATGGTATTGACCGGGATAAAATGTGCGGTCTTGGTAAGGCGGTCCACAATTACCCAAATGGAGTCATGCCCCAGAGGGGTTCGGGGAAGACCGACAATGAAATCCATGCTTACATCTTCCCACTTCCATGAGGGAATAGGTAGAGGTTGAAGCGTGCCTGCTACCTTCAAGTGGCTAGCCTTAACCCGTTGGCACGTGTCACATTCCGACACATATGTGGCAATTTCTCGCTTCATCCGAGTCCACCAAAAGTTTTGTTTCAAATCTTGGTACATTTTGGTGCTACCGGGATGGATGGAAAATTTAGAGAGATGGGCCTCATCCATAATCTTCCTCCGGAGTTCCGTGTTTTTGGGCACCACGAGGCGATGTCCAAACCACATTACTCCCTGCCCATCTAGCCGGAAACACTTGTACTTCTCTTTCACCTTCTCCTTTGACAATTTCCTTTTAAGGATTTTAATGCTCGCGTCATTTAATTGGGCTACAACAATCTGATCGTGCAAGGTTGGTTCAATTGCAATATGGTTGAAGTACCCATGTGGAACAATCTCTAAGTTGAGCTTTGCCATTTCATGACACAAGGTGTCAGCGTAGGACTCCACGGAAAGACAATGACAATAAGCCTTGCGGCTTAGTGCATCCGCAACCACATTTGCCTTGCCAGGGTGATAATGCACACTAAGGTCATAGTCCTTTGCTAACTCCAACCATCTTCGCTGTCTCATATTCAAATGTGCCTGAGTGAAGACATATTTGAGGCTCTTGTGGTCTGTGTATATGTTGCATGGAACACCCATCAAATAGTGTCTCCACATCTTGAGAGCATGAATAACCGCTGCTAACTCAAGATCATGCGTGGGGTAGTTTTGCTCATGAGGTCTGAGTGCTCGAGAAGCATAAGCAATGACTCGGTTCTCTTGCATAAGGACACAGCCAAGTCCGGTGCCTGATGCATCGCAATAGACGTCATAGGGCTTGGTGCAATCGGGCTGAGCCAAAACTGGGGCTGAAGTTAATTGTCTTCGCAAGGTGTGGAAAGCTTCATCACACTCGTCATTCCACTCAAATTTGACTCCCTTCTTTAAGAGTTCGGTCATGGGTTTCGCAATCCGAGAGAAGTCCGGAATAAAACGGCGATAATAACCGGCTAAACCCAAAAAACTCCGAATCTCGTGGACAGAGGTAGGTGGTTGCCAATCTAGCACCTCTTGCACTTTGGTTGGATCCACGGATATACCATCCTTGGAAACCGTGTGCCCTAAAAATTTCACGCTCTCCAACCAGAATTCACACTTGGAGAACTTGGCGTAGAGCTGGTGATCTCTCAACCTTTGAAGAACAATGCGAAGGTGCTCGGCATGCTCTTCCTCATTCTTAGAATATATAAGAATGTCGTCAATGAAAAACACCACAAACTTGTCTAGTTCTGACATGAAGACCGAATTCATGAGGTACATGAAGTAGGCTGGGGCATTGGTGAGTCCAAAAGACATGACCAAGAATTCATAAAGTCCATAACGTGTAGAAAAGGCAGTCTTTGGAATGTCACAAGGCCTGATTTTTATTTGGTGATAGCCAGAGCGAAGGTCAATCTTGGAGAACACTCTGGCGCCAGCTAGTTGGTCAAACAGGATGTCAATACGGGGGAGTGGGTACTTGTTCTTAATAGTCACCTCATTGAGAGGCCGGTAATCAATACACAACCTCAAGGAATGGTCCTTCTTCTTCACAAAAATAGCGGGACATCCCCAAGGTGATACACTTGGACGAATGAAACCCTTGTCTAGCAGTTCTTGGAGTTGAATTTTTAATTCAGCCAATTCATTGGGTGGCATTCTATATGGTCTCTTTGATATAGGTGCTGTGCCAGGTTGAAGTTCAATCACAAATTCAATGTCCCTATCCGGCGGCATCCCCGGTAAGTCATCCAGAAATACATCGGCATACTCACATACCACCGGAATGTCCTTTAGTTGGGTTTCTACCATTGTATAAGCACATCCATTGACGCAAGTCCGTTGTGGCAGATATAGCACACTAGGGCCATGCGTAGGCGAGTTTATTTCAACAACTCGTTCTGCAACATCTAGCACAACCTTATGTTGAGTCATCCAATTGGCTCCTAACACAATATCAATTCCTTCCATACCAAGCAGAATTAAATCAGTAGGAAATGTTTTACTTCCCAGCCTGATTGGAACTTTTCCGGTGACTTGGTTGGATGCAATTTTACCTCCCGCAGTTGATATCACATATGATGATTTGGTATGGTACGATTTTGATCCACATTTCACGTGAAATCTTGTGCTTATAAAACTATGTGTTGCCCCGGAATCAAACAATATCACAGTAGGTTGAGTGCAGATAGGGAAGGTACTAGTCATGTCTGGGGCTCCCTCGGGTAGGTCGGCCAAAGTGGTGTAGTTGAGCCGTCCTTGTCGAACCTGCACATGCTGCTGTTGTTTGCCCTTGTTTTGCTGATTTCCCGGGCGCTGGTTCTGCTGCTTGTTCTGCGGGCAATCCTTGATGAAGTGATTGTTACTGCCACACTTGAAACACTGATAGCCGGCTCCTGGGCGAGCTGGCTGTTGTGCGTTCTGCCTTGGCGCCGGTTGCTGTTGCGGCGGTGGAGGGAAACGGGGCGCATTAGGCTGTGGCGGCCTAGCAACCCATCCACCTCCCTGAGGTGCCCTGGACTGTCCTTGCGGTGCAGCCGGGGGAACCAAGCGGAATCTCGGCGGCTGCACGCTCGAAGGTCCAGCAAGAGCTTTCCTCTTCTTCTCCACCTTGTGCACCGTGTTGGCGTCTTCCTGGGCAATAGCGAGGTTCACCAGATCGCCATATGTGGCAGCACGGGTGGTTGCCAACTGAGCTTTCAACTTGGTGTTAAGGCCACGTCGGAACCTCTCCAGCTTCTTCTCGTCAGAATCGGCATGATGACCCGCATACGGGCATAGACCATTGAAGGCTTGGGCGTATTGGAGCACCGTGCGGGTACCCTGGGTCAGAGCCAGAAATTCGTTCAACTTCCGCTCTACCAAGCCAGCCGGAATGTGATGAGCCTTGAACGCAGCCTTGAACTCATCCCATCCAACCACATGACCCTCCTGCTGCAGGGCCAGGTAGTTTTCCCACCATAGGAGAGCTAGGCCGCGGAGCTGCTGCGCCGCGAACACGACCTTGCGGTTGGAGGTGCAAGGCGTCGCCAGGATGGTGAACTTGGACTCGATGGCTCGAATCCAGGTATCGGCCTCCAGGGGCTCATCGGCTCGCGAGAATATCGGCGGGTGTGTAGCCAGGAAATCCTCATATCAGGCCACTTGAGGCTGAGGGGCCCGTTGACCTCCCTGCTGAAGCATCTGCTGCTGCATCATTTGTTGTTGATGCTGCAGGTTCCGTAGAATCTCCGTCTGCGTAGCATACAACTACTGCCACGTTGGAGGTTGCTGCGGTGGAGGAGGTGGTGGCGGCTGTTGCTGCCCCTCTGGCCCCTGCTGGTTAGCGTTGGAGCCACTAGCGTCATGACCGCTGCGGGTGATTGCCATCTGCAGTAGGTACTTGTATTAGCCACATTTCATAAACTTGCATAATTGATGACAAGATTGAACGTGACAATATATCGAAGTTTACTGCGCAGAATGACATGTCAGCACACAGTTCGGAAGAAAAATCATATCTCCCAACAGGAAGCAAGTCAAATGCTCCAATTCGGTCAGTAGCTCGAAAATTTCATGCTCTACAACTTTCATATTGGTCTCAGATTCAAATTCGGACTGGAACTAAGCCGAAAAATTCAATCTCTAGCTCTCTGCGTTTGCTGTTTTTCAGCAGGTCGAGCTGTAGTGTTTTGGTTGCCATTTTTATTTCGCTTAACCAATGGGGTTGCAATTTGGTGATCATTTTGTTTGACAAATTCCAAACAACTTTGTAGTTCACATCACAGCTTAGAAATGAGTGGACAACCCATCAATAATTAAAACAAGGTTAGCTGCAGAATGTTTTCAACACAGCGATTACAACTTCCATCAAGTTTTGATCACACAACCACATCATTAAATTACATTGCCACCAAAAGATAAAAGGGGGAGCTCAACTCCATCTAGCCTATTACAACATGAAGCCAAAATTTAGGCCTAGCGGAGGAGTAAACTGGCTACTACCACTTCTAGAAATCATCTAAGTTGTTAGCGGTAGCCTCGCTGCCCATAGGTGAAGGTGGAGCTGGAAGGGGCGGCATGTCATCCTCGGTGTCCATGTCGGAATCGGGGGCCTCTCCTTCTCCTTGCTCTCCCTCTTGCTCAAGAAGGTGCTGAGCATCATGGGCGGCTAGCATAGCATTAGCATGCTCCAAGGTACCGTGTACCTCCTCAAGCTCATCTCTAGTTTGGGCTAGCTCGTTTTGGACGTTGTTGTGCGCTATGTGGAGGTCATTCAATTGCCTCTCCAAGTCAGCAATCATGGCATGCCTGGTGGTCACCTCAATGGACAATGAGGTCCTCTCAATCCCAATGTCACGGGCACGGGCGGACATGTCCATAGCAAGGTTGAGCATCTCGCTCTGCGACCGTCCTAGAAGTGCCTGCAAACGGTGGTAAGCTCGAATCCACCTCATCATCAATGCAGCTGCAGCGACGGGGTTCTCCGCCATCCTCAAAGGGGAGCTAAGGTAACGTCTCATCCAATGGGGATCATCCGGCTGAGTCGGTGGAAACAACCCCAGCAACTGGTGCTCTACCAACTCCTGGTTCTGAGCAACAAAAGAGCTAATGCCATTCAAGGCAGCTAGCTCGCAAGTCGTCTCCATGTGGTGTCCATGAACTTCCACCGTCCAAGTGGGGGAGCTAGGACACGGTGGGTGGCGATATACCACCAAACGCACACGGGAACGGGTCACACCGCGGTCTCGGATGAGGGTCCTCTCATACTGTGGCGGTGTAGGGTAGTCGAGCGCCTGCAAAACCGACCACAGAATGCTAGGAAAGCCTTCCCATCCTAGGCAATCTGAGAAAGACACGTCGTTGGGGTAGCTGGCCAAGTCAGCGTGAGCGTCCATTCTGAACCAAAAGGAAAAGGGCAAGGGTGAGAACCGGTTAGCGCCAAAGAAAAACAAAAACAGATTCTGGACAGTGTAGTAAAAATTTTAAAACTCAAAATTTACACGCTCAAAAATTCTCAGATTTGGCCAGGACATTGTTTAAGTAATTCCAAGAAAGTTTCATGTTGAAGGTTTGAGCAGAAACTGTCGTTAAGATGGTGTAAAAATTCAATTTTTATCTCACTGTTCCCAGAAATTTCCAGCAGACAGGGGGTTACCATTTTAAGCATAACTCCAGTTTTACTGAACCATTTTCGTTGAAATTTCTACAGCATATACTTTATAACATTTATGACAACTTTCATGTTGAACACTTTTCATTGACAGCGTTTTCAGTTTCGAATTAAAGGTGCAAACAAACTGGTCTCAGCAGGATTTTGGTTTGTTATTTGAATTTTTACAGCGGTTCGATTGGTCACGTGTTAAAATTCAATATTATTTCAGTGAAGTGCAATGCATGAGCGGCCTATTCGTTCTCACCAACACACATGCCAATAACTTTTGGCCTACGAAGTTAGTGCCGGTGGCTAGGCAATATCCGTCTCTCCCTATATTATCTAGCCGAACTTTTCTAACCGTTTCACATACGGAATGTGGTTAGCGTACCTGCAGAAAATTCCATTCCAGAGCATATTTAATCAACCTTTCGTGCCAGCACTCACGAAAGCGTCTCCATTCATTACCACCCACTATAGAGGTGGCACCCGAACGTTTAACATTGAATGGGCAATGTTCATATGTCACCAAGGCAACATATTGACAGTTTCATACGCTCATGAGATAGCGTATTGACTTTGTGCCGCCATCATATTTGCATATGATGCCGTGGTACGCTACAGCAATCGCCGTACCTTGCGCCCACCATGCTATTCTAGTTTCATACGCCGTCACAGCGTATTGACTATGTGCCGCCACTATATATTCATATAGTGCCGTGGTACGTTACAGCAATCGCCGTACCTTGCGCCCACCATTGCGTAAAGTAAATCACAGAATGAAATGTGCTGGAAGTCAGTATAATATATTATTTGCCACCTATCATAACATGATCCTTAACCCACATAGGCTTCACGCTCTAGGTAACATCCTTAATGGTCCTAAGAATAACCTTCCATCGCGAGGCGCGGCGGAAGAACGAGTTGGCAATTTTTATTCAAAAACGTTTGTTTAAGGTTTGTTGCTCTCTCCGGTGCGCTGTTTCCGCTCTGATGCCAGCTGTGGCGGACCACTCCGAAATTATTCCAAGTTAAGTACCCCGGGACCACTAACCGAGTAGTCAGGCACTTAATCCGGAATAAGCTGGAGCGCCGTCGGATTAAACCCGATTAACCACGTACTTTTCTCGATCGAAACAACAGCACGCCCACACGAAGGTGAGTTCCAGAGATTACAACATTCCACAAATTTAACATACACAAATAGTATCTCAAAGTTATTACAAACCATGTTCGAAATTTAAATCAGAGTGTCAAAGTCTTGCAGCGGAATAAAAGTAGTTCATTGCAGCGGAAAATAAAAGCTAACGACGATACACGTAACACCATGATGAAGCCTGCCACGGTGCTACTCCTCCCGATCCTCGGCAGAGGACGGAACCCACTCGATGTGCCATCCAGGGGGAACCTGGGTAGGCCAAGTCAAAGCATCGACTGCCACATCCAACATGGTACCTGTAAATCAATGCCACAAGCAAGGCTGAGTATACTAATACTCAACAAGGCTTACCCGTCGGGTGAAAACTACATCACCGACATCTAGACAATGAGAGGCTTTTGGCTGGTGGGTTTGTTTGCCAAAAAGCAACTAAGAGTAGGTCCTTGCTTTCAAGTTTTAGCATCATATTCTAGTAGATTTAACCATTCTAGATTAGCATCCTCCCTAAGCATACAAGTGGTGCAATACAATTTAATTCTTACAACAAGTTCATCAATCTCATAATTCCACTTGTTACTCAATGCAGCAAGGCGGTCAAGCAGTCTCATTAACCGCGAGAAGCGGACAGTTCGAACCGAATTTTGCTACCTGGCCAGGGGAAACCCAACACACACGGATAGTGCTTGCTATAAAAGGTACAAGCACTTCCCAACCTTTCCCATCGATCCACAATTCGAAACCGGGTCCATTTCCTTAGGATAAAGGTTTACTGCTTCACTCACAGTCTCACGCATATATCCACAAGTGTACGGCAGGGGAAAACAAAGTTTCCAAGGAGAGATGGCTATCGGCCCTAGCTGCTTCAATCTGGTACCGGGCTTACCGACTCCCATATATCGGCATGCATGTGGTACGTTCAAAAACTTGACACACTCAACCACACGTTTCGACCTTAAATCAATTATCATACACGGACGGGAGATCTACATCTATCATCCCGCCCGTCAATCCTTATGATTCCAACATAAGTAAAGACAAGCAATTCCTATGTCTCGCGAGTGACAGGAAATCACTCGACTTGTAACGGACCTAAAGCAATGCCCTATCGATCCTTTCATACTAGTGTTGCAAGTCATAGGTACTAGGAAATGTGCAGCTAAGGTATTCAATCAACTCCTTGAAACGTAAATGCACAAGCATAGAGAATTCATAAATGCATAATTGGTAAAGGTTAGGTTACGCTCCGGGGCTTGCCTTCCTGCTCTAGCTGGGGGTTAGCCTCCGGGTTGGTCGATCCTTCGCCGGCACCTCCCTCCGGGATTCCTTCCTCGTCGGCGGGGATGAGATGGTAGTTGCCGTCCGGAATAACGTCTTCTACATGAGATGCATAACTTATTGGCTGCCTATTGATTCCAAGATTAAGGCCTTGAAGGCCATATTCACCTAGACATGCTTAAGTACTATTTTCTCTTTCATAAAATTAGAGGAGGGGTGTGTGGAAAATTTTTATTCAACTTTGATGGTGATTGTGTACATATATAAAAGAATTCTATTTATTATTTGCAAATTAGGGTGCTGTTCTGAAATTTTAGATTCTCCTTATTTTATTCTAACTAATTAACAAAAAAGTTTATTCTTTTATATAAATCAAATTCCACATAGATTCCTTATCATTTTGTTTCTCCTTTTCTGTTCATCATTTTTATCTATAAACTTTATGACAGCTACTGGAGTATAAGAGCTAAGCTCACTCCAAAATTTAGCTAAATCTGAGCTACACAAAATTTAATAAAATTAAAACAATCTGCTGCCTGCAGAAATGAAATAAATTCATATAAAATCGAAAATACATCCAAATCAGGAAATTATCCTACCAGAGCTAGTCATGTGTCCAAGGAGGGCTCTGGCCAAGTGGTGGCTCAAAATAACCTTTGGACAGTCCTCAAAAAATTTCTATCCTAAAAACACATAACTATTTACTTGCTAGTCTAAACAGAGCAAAAATTAAGTTTTGCATTTTTAAAAGATGTGCTAACAAGGTTTTAGTCCTCTGGAGAAAAATGGTGATTTTTCACTGCATGGATTATTTTTAATAATTTCTGGACTACAAAAAGACAGGAAACACATTTTAATTCATAACTGAAGCTACACTTCACATATTTAGGTCCCCTTTGGATACAAGTTGCCCAACGTCACTATAAACAACATATCCAAAGATCAACCCTAGCGGAGCTCTGGATTTGAAATGGTGCACAAGTTTCAAATTTTACAGTTTGAATTTTAATTCAAAAATGGTTCACCAAAAGTATATACATGCTTAAAGGAGATTGGAGTTTACAATCTCACAAGTCCAGGGAGTATTTTTGTGCATTTTTCTGATTTTTGTACGATTTTTAACGGATTTTACAAGATTCGGGAAAAATTAGATCTAGGGTTAAGAATCTTTTTACGCTGGAGACCCTAGAACTTGCAAAACCTTACGAACAAGTCCCTGACTTTTGCGCAGAGGACCCTAGAACTAAAAAGGGAACGCGAACGAGTCCTTGGGCTCGTCGGCGTTGTTACGCCGGCGAAACGACGGCGAACTGGGCCAGGGGATGTTGGGGGAAATGGAGAGGGGCTCACCGCGAGTCGGTTGAGGTAGGTCTCGCGGTCGGAGATGAAGCGGCGCGGCTCGTCGACGTTGAGCGGCGGCGCGGTTAGCTCCGGCGACGTTGCTGGTGGTCTACGGTGGTCGAGGCGGTGCGCGGAAAGGCTCGTGAGCTTCACGGGACGATGGTGGAGCTCGTCGTGGGGTTCTTCTGCGGCGGGGATGGCCGGGGTATAGGTCTCGACGTGGAGGTGGTGTTCGGGGTGTCAATGGCCGAGCGATGGGGAAAAGCTTCGATTCGCGGCGAGTGAGGCTCGATTCGAGCTGGGGATTGCTCGAGTAGCTAGCGGGGTGAGTGAGCGAGCTGCACGCGTGGGGGATTGGAAAGGGGTGGAGGGATTCGCGGTCGATTTGAGGTTGCGGCGGGGAAGCTCGAGCTCGGCTCAGGGTGTCCCGAGGTGGAAGACGACGGGAGCGAGCGCGGTGAAGTGGGAATGGCTACGCGTGGACTGAGGGGAAGGAGTGAGGGTGCTCAGTGAAGGGTTTGGAGTGCGCTAGGGGCACTGAGCGGCCTCGGGGGTGTGTGAGCGCGTGCACGGGCCGTCGCGGTCGCCATTGATGGCGCGGGAGCTCGGGCAGTGCGCGCGCACGGGATAGGGCGTCAAAGATCATCGCGTGGAGCAGTGGGGATCTCCTACAGAGCTTCTTGGCACGGAGCGGAGAGGAATCTCCCCGCGGGGAGGCACTGCGCGACGCGCGTGCGAGCGCGCGGCCACGGCGACGCCCGACCGCCATGATGGCGCTCCGCGGCGCGAGGCAAAGCGGGCGAACGACGGCGAGGTGACAGCTCGGGAGGGGTTGGACAAGCACAAGGCGACAAGCGCCACCCGACGCCGTGGCTCGGCCAGCTCGGCACGGCCTCCGCCGCTCGCCGGCCACGTGGCGGCCGAGCTCGGCCAGGCGCAGAGCGCGCCAGGGCCGAGCTGGCAGCCCCGGGGAGCTCCACTGCTACATTTGAATTTTCTCCAAAAATTTGAACTGAACTTGAAAAAGTGTGAAAATAAAAGTTGGAGTTTGAGAGGTGGGACACAACTTCCTTTTTGGGTGAACCCGAAATTTCAAATTTTTCGAGCTCAAACAACCCAAATACAAAAAGGTGACCAGAACGGTATTTCGAGTTTTTGAGGGACTAAACTGAAAATTTTCAAAAATTCCAAACAGTGACTAGGCCCTTATTTGTGATGAAAAAACAACTTTTATTTTTGGAGATTTTCAAGTTTAGTACAAAAATCTTGAGTTTTTCAGTTGGGTGTCAAACCACTTTGTTTTTGAATTTAAATTTTGAATTTTGATGGATTTTGGGTTTCCACCCATAATTCCCTTTTGCATTGGTTCTAAGTGCACTTTTAAATATTTTGACATCAGAGATGTCACATCACCCACAACACCCAACTCACACAAGAGAGCTAGAGGATGGTATTGTTAACACAGTATGACGTGTCCTCTCTATGCCAGTACTTCAACCCCAATAACCAGGACTAGCAGTACTGAGCTTCAGCGAAGCTTGGGGAGTTGCCACACCAAGTAAGTCATCCATCTATCGTTAACCAGGGTTAGCAGTACTGAGCTTCAGCGAAGCTTGGGGGAGTCTCCATACCAAGTAAGTCATTCATCTATCGTTCATTTGTCATGCTAGGCCTTGTTGTTTTCTTTTGAATAAATACATAGGACTTTGCCTCCTAGAAAAATAATAGTTTGAATAAAATTGATAAGAGAGAATTGTCTACAACAGTTTATACATGGGAATTATTGCAGGTTTCTCTCTTGAAAGTGATGAATAGTTGCTCTGTTCATGCTTGCAAATGCCTCATACACAACCTATTACTCCCTAATATTTGAGTTTGTTGGCATTTATCTTTTTCCATGGGTTAACTTTGTGGAGGCATGAACTCTGATCTCTAAAGTCTAAGTTGTTGGAAGTATTGATATGGTCTGAGTTAGAGAATGAATGCATGCTTAATAGGGAACCTCTCGGGAATTTTTGAAAATTAATCATGGTAAGTTTCCCCTGATGTTAAATGTTTGATCCAGACCCATATATTTTTTACACATTCTCTAGCCACCATATGCTACTTTGTGTTGCTTTGATCCTAGTCGAATGTGTGTCCATTTGAAGAAAGTGGCTTCTCATCTACCGATCTTTCTCCTTCGCGTACCCTTCTGTTGCTAGCCTCAATAAATTATCTGGCTTGTCGATTGCCTACTCCGGGTAAGGACATCCACGCCAGATCATCTCCCACACCAGCCAAGAATCTCCACTATGAACCTACTACTTAATATTTCCATGGTTATGTGTATATAGTTAGGGTTTAATTTCCAATGGCACATGATGAGGATAATAGATGGATGCTATTGCCTCAAACAAGATGCTGTGTGGCAACTCGGACATGAGAAATTCATAGAAGATACATTTGAAGGCATCTTTCTAGGACAGACTGCGCCCTGTCCATGTAGTAGTTTGTCGTGGCATTGCATATAAAGTAAAAGAAGATGTTGAAGAACACTTGGTTTTACATGGTTATGACAAGGATTTCGTGAAAAGGTATAAAACGTCGTGCTGATAGATCTGTCCCTGTGACGATGACATCATGAAGACAGGGCTGCCACCCAGAATATGGTTTCTTTGTTAATCAAGAGGTACCATACATGATAGAATTTCTGATGAACAGTAGGCTAATGCAGCAACATAGACATTTTCAAGTTAATGCAAGAAGCTCAGATAGAATTGTAACCCAGGTTGCAAGGAGGCTAGCAAAGCATCTTTCATTGTCAGGCTTTTTCAGACTAAGTGCATGTTTGGTATTATCAAAAATGCAATGCAACAAATAATTCCGTTACTCTCCTTGTGCTCCCGAAAGACCATTGTTTCCCAGATACCATGGATAAAGTTTCAAAAGGTAATTCGAGACCTCGGCTCGGAACTACTAGAAGATTCTTGCTTGTGTCAATGATTGTGTGCTATTCCATGGAGAAAACAAGAATTTGGACTCTTGTCCAACATGTGGGGAGAGTAGGTGGAATTTACCCAATTTAGAGGGCCATGGTGTGTGTGGTGATGATACTGGTAGAGTAAAGAAGTGCTTCCCTCAAAAAATTCTCTGGTATTTTCCACTTATTCCCTTGACTTCAAGATTGTGCATGAACAAGACCACATTGACGTATATGAGTTGTCACAAGGAGGAATTGGTTCAAGATGGGAAAGTTGTTCCCCATCTAACTCAGAGGCATGGAAACATGTGAGCAACAAGTATGACAGATTTGATAAGGAACCACATAATGTCAGGCTGGGACTTGCATAAGATGGCTTCAATCCTTTTGGGATGTTCAATGTGAATTACACTATAATGGCCAATCATCCCAATTCCTTATAACCTGCCTTCTTGGTTGTGCTTGAAACAATCATATTGGATGATGTTGATGTTAATAACCGGGGCCAAATCAACCTGAAATTACATTGATGTATATTTGCAGGCTATGATCGATGAGCTTAAAGAGCTATGGTTCAATGGAGTTGAAACTTTGGATGCAAAGTTAAAGGAAATTTACTCTGCGTGCAATGCTACTTTGGAACAATCAGTGATTTCCTGGCTTGTGTGATGTTGTCTGGTTGGAGCACAAAAGGCAGGTTTCTTTGTCCTTACTGTCACCTGGATACTGATATTTGTGGTTCAAATATGGTTCGAGCATTGCTACATGAGTCATCGATGTTTACTGCCTAAAGAGCCATAGTTGGCAAAAGAACAAGGTCAACTTCAACAACAAGGTTGAAATGATAGATTTCTCTTGTGCTACTTAGTGGTGCCAGTATTGGAGCAGTACCAGAGTTTGAGCAGGTCACTTTTGGGGCGACTACTAATAACAAGAGGAAGCAGTGTGATGAAGATAATAGATGGCACAACTTGAGGAAAAAGAGTCTTTTCTTTACAGGGATTCTTGGTTGTATGGCAAATCTTGATGTGATGCATATCGAAAAGGATATATGCGAGAGCTTGCTAGCCACTTTGCTTGTTTGGCAGCTAAATGTAGGGAAAGTCCACAAGGCGAGGCTGGACATGCAGAATTGGGTATAAGGAAGGATCAACATCCAGTGACCGAGAGAGGAAAATACACTTTGCCATCAGCGCTGTACACGTTAGGTGATTTTGAGAAGAAAATTTGTGTGAATTTTATTAAAGGTGTTAAATTGCCAGATGGATATGCCGCAAAATTTAAGAGATGTGGTCGATATCAATGGTCGCAAGGTTAGTGGACTGAAAAATCATGATTATTAGGTTATACTAACAAAAATTGATGCCGTTGGTGGTGCACGACTGTTGACGGCCATTATTTGCCCATTCTAGCCATCAACCTTGCAAATAATGAGGGAACTTGAAGTGTTGCATACATATATTTTTATTTACACTAAATGCTTTGTATCATATAACAACGCTTATTCGTTGCAATATGATTAGGTTTGTAGCACGAGATGTATTTCATTGCGCTAGCCCATAGCATATAGCAATGGCTAACATTTCATTCTGATATCCTAATAACCATTGCAACAGAATTAGGGACGTCGCAAAGAATCGTCTATACAGACAAATAAGCAAAGGTTGTCAAACAAGTCTATCATGTCAAAAGGGATGGTAGATTAATAATAATTCAGATTTAACATTAATACATAGAAAAGCCGAACATTGAAGACCATCGGCTAGTTCCATTGATCAAATTGTCCGCCAATGGTAAAAATATTTCAAACAATATAATAACAACAATCAAGTTCTTCTGGGGCAAGATGACATTGAGGTGAGTGGTTGTGAGACAATCAGTCCAACCCATTTTGAAACCGGTCCAACCGGTGTTGCTAGAGATTCTGGCAAAACCGAGGATTATAGATAAGGATCAAATGTGGCAATGGAGAAGCCAAACTTTCTTTAATTGCTTGCATAAATATTAGAGGATAGCCGGGCAAAACAAAAAAACAATCGGTTAGGAGATGATCGAAGTAGGAATTCTTCATCACCAAGAGCAAAGAAGCGTCAATGGTCCTCTTATTGGTCTTGAACATTTATTCCGTCGATGCATATACCATGGAATGCATATTTAGGTATATCTTCTTATAATCCGTGATTTTGGTATAATCCTTTGTTCTTATTTTATGATTATCAATATTATGATTATGATTCACCAAGGGAAAATTGGTTTGATAGCACCGAAAGATCACGACTCCATGAATATACCATTAAAATACGCTGTCCCCGTAAAGTAGCACTGAAATATGCAAACGTTATCGGATTCTACCACTATGCAAAACTCTTGGGTACTTTATCTGTTAACCTGGACCAAAATGCCCCCATAACGTTTTCCCAGTCCTTCGTTTTCTAGTCCTTTTTTTTGTTCTTCTCCCGTATTCAACTGCTCGCCTGGGACCAGTTCTCGCTTGTGGAGCAGCAGGACCTGTCATACAAGTCCAAGGCACCAGTTCTCGCTTGTGAGAGTGACATCAGGAGAGAGGGAGGGTGAGGGATGCGGAGGGGATGAGCAGCAGCCAGCAGATCGGCCAGCGGGGTGAGGAAGGAGCAGGGAGCTCGGGCCAGCGGGGAAGAGCAGCAGCAGCTTGGGCCACCGGGGGAGGTTGAGAGAGTAGCAGGGCCCCACGGAGGAGGTGGGGGCGTCGCCGGCGATGAGGGCCTGGGGATGCGCCGCCGCCTGCCTGGAGATGCACCACCGCCTGGATCCGGCTGGAGTCAGGGTGTCGTGCGACTGGAACATGCCTTGGATAGATTGGAGAGAGCTGTATTGAGACCAGGGGTAGAAAGAGTATTTTTCCTATCCATTTAATGTGCCAAAATAAGCTGAAAATACCTGTTTGATTGCCTCACAAAAAGTAACAGATGGTATGAGAAATCCAAAGTAACGTTTACATCTTTCAGTGCTATTTTATGGGGCGTAGTGACGTTTTTTAATGGTATTTCACGGAAGTCACCATTTTTTGGTGCTATCAGACTAAATTTTCCATTCACCAAGGAGCTATAATTGTCCATCCATGCAGACCACATGCACGAGACTTCAGTTAGTAGCCCAAAATAGTATTTCTTACATGTGTACTCACTAGGATTATTGTTTTTGGCTATTAAAAGCATCCATCGAGAATTTGGAGACCTTGTTATGCCTCGAGTGCATTGTTAATCATCGTCCTCGGACAATTTTGGTTTAGAAGATCTATTTTACTCTTGTGTGCAACTTAACCCGAAAAAAACATGGAAGGCATATGTTTGCGACCAAATTTTGGTAGTCTAGGACAAAGCAGTTAGACCGCTTATCACAAACCGGTGTTAAACCGATCATGTCAATGTCCTCAAAATACAATTTAGACATCAGAAGCGTCTCCACTTTCATAGAGACTAAATGAGATACAAAATACCAGGGCCCAGAGGACTGATACACCATTTATTCAACAGATAGTTCAGTCACCGTACAAGCTCTCTAAGAGCCTGAGCATTTAACAAAAATTAAGTAATGACAAGTAACCATAGCACGGTGATGAACCAGAGCGTTGACCTAGGCCGTGTCGAGGCCTAGTTCTTCATAAAGCGCCAACGGAGCATCTTCTAGGACCACACACATGCATCGTCGGGTGCGGACATGATCACACTACTCAATATCTTCGGCGACAAGACTCTTCATCTTCGTCTGAATTAAGCAACAACAGCAAGGGTGAGTACATACGTACTCACAAGTCCAATCACACCCACGGAGGGGATTATCACAGAGTATGCAAGGATATATCAAGGAATATAGGCTAAGGTTCATTTGCAG